>CM057003.1:1138300-1738300 GCA_029891345.1 Dryococelus australis | reverse complement strand
TAAACGGGCCTTGCCCTCGAACCTGACGTGTACACGAAAGTTGATGGAGAGGCTTGTAGTTCAATATGTGTTATGAATGAAAAGGATCAGCTGCAGGAGTTCTTATAGGACAGCGTTCTCATGTGAAATACAACTGGTTGGACTGTTGAAGGATTTGGTGCAAGTACTTTGTGATTGGTCTCCTTGTTGGAGGTAGGTGGATTTACGGAGCGTTGTATGCTAGGCCCCTTGTTGTTCGCCATCATGGGCAATGAACTTTAAATCATTCAATAGTATGTGTGCAAAACCCGTAACACCATTTGTATTTTATTTTATTTATTTTTCACACCTAGGAAAGACTCCAAACTAGATGGACATGTTCCAAATACAGCTTCATAGTGGGTAGAGCTATGAACATCAAGACAACTGTTAGATATAAGCTTAAAAGTTTTGAAATATATACTCCATCAGCTGTTTTTGGAATTATTCCATAAAGCCTAATTATGCAAAATAATGCATGAAACAAAAACTTGCCCACTCAATATGTTGAGATGAATCGGCTCGACGGACTGGAGTTGCTCTCTCTAAAGTGACAATGTCATTAACAAATTTTTTTTCTTTCAGGCTGACATTGAAACGACATGCACACATCACACACTTGTGTCAGAATATTAATGCTATATGACAATTGCCACACTTTTATTTTTTAGTTTGTAAAAGAGGTATCCTGATCTAATCACAGTTGTTGAAATTCAGACTAAGTGACTCTCTATAAAGAAGACGTAATAGGAAGGGGGGAGGGGTGTGTTTCAGGCATGCTGGGGCGAGCGAGGAGTGTCTCCCAGCAGCTGGGTGCTGTCCCCGTCGTGGTGCGCTGCCTTGGCAGCGATGCAGTGCTGCCACGGCAGGCGCAGGTTGTCATCTGCGGGGGCGGCATGCTGGCCACCTCCGTCGCCTACCACCTAGTCAAGAGTGGCTGGACTGATGTACTTGTGCTGGAGAAGGACACGTAGGTAGCCAGGGATGTCGGAGGGGATCATATGACGCCCACCCTCATTACAGGGTTCCAAGGACGAGAAAATAATGCACCAGTAGAATATGTGTGTGCAAATTATTATGCAACAAATAAGAATATTATTCAGTATGTAAGTAAAGATAATCAATTCCGTAGTGTACATTCAGAAGTTTAGATTTATTTGTGCAGATTAATCAGAAATTCATAAAAGAGTATGTTTCTTATGCATTTTAAAACAATGGAGATTAGTAATGATAATTGTGATAAGTAGGATGTGTGTGGGTGTTTATATATATATATATTAGACACACATATACATACACACGAGATGAACAATGACCCGAATACTTACTGGTAATATGGGCGCCAGCGGTGCTCCCCAATGAAAGTATGACTATCTCTGTCATGACTAGCCAATTCCGCTTGGGTGCTCTCCAGTCTGCAATTAATCTAGCGCACAAGGGAAGAGGGCCGACAGCCACTAGGGTGGACTGATGGTTTTTCCCTGAAGACAGGACGTGGTGAATTACACATGAAACCCTTGATACATTTACACGTGTGATTACTCGGCATCACTAACGCAAACTCGCCGGGGCTCGCCCTCCAGCACGTGGTTAGTGTGGTGACGGCCTATACACAGAGCCGGCTAGGACGGGAGTAATTGCACCGTACCCTAATTACACAATTGCATAGACCCTTGAATGATGCATGAAATAGATGGGACACGAGATGAATATTCACAATAATCACACACGTGTGAAAACAAGCTTAGGTGGCGTGGATGCCGCCAGATGAAGCTCGTAGCGGACCACATGATGCAGGTGAAATTGCTATATTTCTGCGTGGAAACGGCAAACTAAATTCAAATAGTGTATTATTTGTGTTGAGCACATGGTTATCTTTACGATTAGCGTCGTTACAGGCTTGTAACATGCCTGAAGGTGGTGAAATCAAACATTACTGTGATCGTGTGGTCAAGTACAAAAAGCATCAGTTTACATGAAAAATACTTTGTACCCTGAATAAAACCGACGTAGAACCCTGAAATAAATGATTGCACATACGATGTTATATAATTAAGCTCTTAAATGCAATGATGGCGTATACAAAGACTTGGCTTTAGTCGGCCATGTGGTTATACATGATGTTGCTGTAAAATATTCAAACATGGAAAATACCCCTAAATACATACATAGAAGCAAAGCCCGTATAATTGTGCATAGCAGTAATGTAGAAGATACAATGAAATGCCATAAACACGGGTGGATGGCACCTGATTCAAGTACCGCAGGTTGCGTTTCCTCTCAGACTTCTTTCTACTCCTTCTCCTCAGTTAAGTTAAAAATGCCACAAGAATGTAATAAGTTAATAAAGCGGAAGCATAATTCTGGGGAAATTGTCTGGCAAAACGTACGCAATCAAAGGATAACCTGTAAACTACATTGACTATGGAAACCTACATCAGTAAACAAAAGTTGTAGTGCGTACGATACAAGTGTCTTACCTCGCTAACTCTCCTCGACAGGCTGTCCAGAGGTAAGCGTTGCTTATACCTACCATGGCCGCCTACGGGGTTCACATAAGCGGAAATGCTATGCACGCAAAGTAGAATATTTTATATTATTGGAAATAAAATAACATACTGTTTTACATTTTTATAATTTTCTTATGAATTTTCATATTAATTTAGTTTCTCTTTATGATGGCATTCATGCCGGAGTATTGTGATCTTAATCTCGGTGCCACGGGCATTTTGAATTTGATAACCAAACAATTTCAAATTAGCAACAAACACTTTAAAACAACTTAAGACATATTAAACCTCTTCAAATACAATAACACATTTTATACTGAAAAATAATATTCATGTGGGAGTTCAAAATGATTATTGGCCTCTTTGCACACATGCGGGACACGTGACACGTGCGGGGTGAGGGTGAGCGCCGTCATAGGCTCTAGCGCTGCTGGCTGTTAGCCGGTGTCACTACATACACACACACACAGATATATATATATATATATATAAACTGCTTATTTAACTGGTGAGGCAGCAGATGAAGGTTGTAATATATAGTTGTAATGTCCCCATGGGCAGGGCGTTGTGCACGGCCACGCGGTGACTACAGACTGTATCTCAGATCGTGGAATAGCCGTGTGGCTTGCATCAATACTGATACACTGCTCTTCAACTCCGTTGTTTGTCATGATGCGTACCAAACACAAGTATGGAGGGGTTGACTATTTAACTAGCAAACAAGTGTTACCACATGCTCGTCAGATCCAGATAATACTGCATTTATTACAATTTAAAAAGACATTAAATTCTGCGTGACACTACATGAACTCAACAGCAAATTAAAAATTCATAAGTTAATGTAATGGCACGAGACATCGCCTGAACCAGCATATTGATACACGATGTTGCTTCAAAGATCAACAGCCCAAAGGCGAAAATAATTAGTTATGCGGCCACTGAACTGACAGAAGGGTCAAGGCAGGCTGTGGAGGTAAGGATAAAAGGTTTAAAATATTAATGTGCAGACAGATTGACTAGATTGGTGATGGCGAAGTTAAAGGTCGCGCTGCACGCAACTATCCGGCTTGCGCTCCAATGCGCGACTACCAAATGGCTGTCAGCCATTTGGTAGTGCCGGATGTGCAGCCCTCTGTTGGACCACGTGCACGGATATGGAGCATCGAGTCAACCCTGATTATAAAACAATGCACAGGAGTACATGCCAACAAATATCTCTAAAGAAAACCTTACAAACTGATTACAGGATGTGCACAGGAGTACACCGCAAATCTACTGATTTTTTCCTTCTGCTATCTGGCCTATCTCCGGTGCACTTTACACCAGGTGCAGATGCACCGAACATCGTAGTACATGTACCAAACACATCACTCGGCCATGCGCCTCGAGCATGCGTCACCCATGACAGGCTTATGCCGGCCCAAGGGATGAGGTCAGATGACCGTATATAGACATACACTATCATAATTGATTTGAAAATTAAATTTTGGAAGGGCTTTCCTGTAGCTAGCACTACCAGGGTGACTCTTGGTGTGCCGGTGGTGTAGCAGGGGCTTCAATGAGACTTGGACAGTGTTGTCGCCAGATTGAGTGTGTGATCTGCATCCAGCCTTGCCCTCGCGTCCCACGGATGCATTACAGGAGACGCTGCTGTTCCTTCACGCGTGTCATTCCCCACAAATTGGCAAGTGCTTCCTTTGATTTGGGCTCACCCACACTCTGATGGCTGCACAAATCTCTTGTAATGGGCATTGTATCTGTGTAATCAAATGTGGCACAGAAGAACTTGATAAGAACTTGGGATGTACACTTAACCCGAGCACTTTTTGAAAGCCCTTCTTAAGATCTACTTGTAAGCACATTGTGCATCATTCTGCCTTTTATAAACTCAAAATTTCTGTGGACCTTATAATCTTATCCATGCGTTAGTAAACTGTAAAATTATTATTGAAGTTTATATTTTACAAATTTTATAATCCATACACTTACATGCAATCGAAAAGTCAGAAAGAAATTAAATCATTGTAGTATTGACAAATCTTTACCAAACACATTTAATTAATTGTTGAGACATGGAACTACTTTTCCCTGTCGTGGCGTGTATCACTACGTGTGCCTGTTAAAAATACACTCGCATAGGATCAGTAACACTTTGAAGGATTCATTTCAAAAGTGTTCACTTTACCATGAACAGCCTTCACCTATTTTAGCATTGCACTTTAAACCAACAGTTTGAATGTATATCAACTGTTTCAATGATGTACGTAAAGAGAGAGTTGCATGGTTGTCAAAATTAAGTGAAGATGGAGCAGCGGTAGAATGCAAGGTTGGGGGCAACTGGAGGACCGTGAGAAAACCCACTGACCAACAGCAGCATTCCTACATGCAACAGTTTGAGCAACACGACCGGCAGTTTGCCATGGGCGAGGGGAGGGGGCGATCACCGTGACACATTGGTTCTTCATTACAAGTTACTAAGGAATGTGTCAGTACCTTTACACATGTTAGTAATATTGCATTTGGTTGTACTGCATTCAGTTATCTCCTCGTGTTTTCAGCAGTACTAGAATTTTCTCATAATCTGGGTGATCTTTGGTCTAAGCCTGGATACGACTTGCAAGCATTCCACCAAAATGAACTGGATTTGGTGTGAAATGTGTAACACTGACCGGTGGGTTTCCTCAACACAATCCCGTCTCCGCCCTCATTAGCTCTTAAGACCTCGCTGTGAACTGCTGACTAGGAAATGTCAGTGTGAATAAACCATGTTGTCGTGGAATGTATGGCAGTTGGCATGTGAACAAGTTGGCTGAGCCAGTGAAGTTTTACAACAGCATATTCACATTAAACAAAAGTGTTCATCCAACTGTTGTACTGTACTGTCATGTGAGTATTTGTGCTTTCTGTCTTCTTCTTAGAATGGGATAATGTTAGCATCACATCCAGAAAGTCAGTGAGTGTAAATCACGTGATGCTGGAGACAGATTATTGGTGGTTGTGAGTGCAACAGTTTCACAGTGTGGACTATTATACAATTCTACAAGATTTTGATTTTCACTTGTAATTATGACAAAATTTATGGCCTTAAATCATTTTTTTGACATATATAATGTTCACAGGTTCAAACTATTTTGTACAGATATTTAAATTACATTTATTGCCTTATAACACCTGTATGACCTCTATTTTGAGTTAGCTACTATTTTTTCTTTGCTGTTTTACTTGTACAAGGTGGTTTCTGTCGAAGTTTAGCGGTAATTACGTATATAGTTGAATTATAATCAGAATTTAATAAACAAAGTAGTTACATCTTAAGTATAATTCATGCAGCTTTGCTTCACTATTCAATTTATTTTTAAAATTATTGTATTTCCTTTTCTCAAAACTGTGATGTAGGCGCTTGTTTTGGACTTGTGGTTGCGATGGCGATGGTTCTCGGGGTTATGTCCTGAAACTCAAGCTCAGGGCATTCTGTGTATAATACTCCACTTAATCCCATACATACCAAGCAAGGTGGCGTAGTGGTAAACTTTCGGACTGTCCTTTGAGAAAACCTGGGCCCGAATCCCACTCCCCCCCCCCCCCCCTTTTTTTTTTCTGCTGTCATTTGGTTTCTTAAAATCTCTCCACGTGAATGTTGGCACATGATTTCCCTATTACAGGCCACTGTCACATCCTTCCCCAGCCCTTCTACTCTATCTACCTGCCTACCTATCTCAGTCCCATACCTAATTACTTACATAAGCTATGATGAAATTCTTATTGTGAACTTATTCTGCAAAGTTAGACTTTTGTGTGCAAAGCATCTATGTATGCTTGTGCAAGTGTTCACTTGTGTGAATACACACAATTTACTTACAATTTGCATTGCAGGGAAGTTATTTGTGATGGCTGCCGTATCGAAGGATGCTGTGTATTGCTGGATGCTGTTCAGCATTAAAAGTAGTTGGATTATTGGAAAGTGAAATAATTTTTTTCTTTGTGCTATTGCAGTTGTGTAATAACTGTCCATCATGACAAGTGGACAAGCAAGAATTCTCAGTCTTGTTGAAGTTGCCTTTGTGGCACATTCGCTACAGCACAAGCCTCTCACTAAGGTGAATTGGGTTCAATTTCCTACGGGGTCGCTTCTGGATTTTTGTACGTGGGAATTATTCCTTTCCTATATCGCTGGTTGGCAGGTTTCCTCAGGGATCTTCTGTTCTTACATTCTAGTGTTGCTCCATACTCTCCTCGTGTTATTATCGTTGGCTCTCGAGAACACAACATCAAGAGCCACCCTGTCTCAACTCTCTCTTGTTGACAGAATTGTTATAAACACCATACCAGCAAAGTTATTTACTTCAGTGTAAATTAGGATGGTTATAGCTGTCTGATGAAGCAATGAATTATGAAATAGTCTCGTGATAGTTGCTTTTCTCATGGTGTAAGTGTAAGTGTGGTCTGAAGTAGTGAACTAAGCATAGTACGCAGATAGCCAAAGGGTTGTGGTGTGTTATGTAGGCGGAGCCAGGTGATATCTGTGGATGTTGCCATACTCCCATTGAAACTGAGAATTTATTTTTCTAGTAAAGAGACCAGAATAGAGATAGTTAACAAGAGAGAACATTTTGTTGGTATTTGTCCTTAAGAAGTATAGCAAACTAATTGATTGGAACGTTAAATTCAGAATAAAGTCGTTAATTAATTGCTTTTGTTTGTACAGCTAGGTTATATCTTCAAGCACGAACTTAGAAACTGTAAAAAGGAGGAAGGGTGGCACTACGCCACTCGCAAGTCATAATCTTGCATTAAGAAGCAAAATAAAAGTTACTTTTTGATTGATATACAGAGTTTTTTAATTAAAATATATACAAACAAGATAATTAAATTCACTTGCAAAAACATGACAGAATATTTTAGACTAATTTTCATTGTACAATGGAAATAGAAAATGGATCTATATTTTTGTTTTATCACACAGGTTTTTACATTGTATGTATTTCTTAGCAAGAGGCACGTGTTCGTTGTGCTTTCCTGCCTCTGTATCTTGTAGACATGTTGAATGTGTGTGTCAGGATCGGTAGTGGCACATCGCTGTTCGGCTCGGGTACGCTGGGACTCTTCAAGCCGATCCAAGATCGCCAGCTCATCACGTACAGCATCAAGCTGTACCGCAAGCTGCAGCAGATGGGCTACGACATAGGTGCGTGCGCCTGCCTCTTTAGTGTCTCCTACATCTCTGGCTTGTCTCTTGTTCATGGAGCACTTTGGAAATATATTCCCATATGCCCTTCAACTTGAATTGAGGACTTTTGAAACCTACCTTTGAAAAACATCACCACCTGTAAACTGCATACTCATTGGCAGGAAGCTTCCCAAAGTAAAATGGTTGCAAGTTTTGACGTATGGAGAATGTAATATTTATAATTTTATGGCATATCAAATTGGCGGATTTTTTTAAAAATATATATATTGAGATATATATATATATATATATATATATATATATATATATATATATATATATATATATATATATATATATATATATATATATATAATTATCATAATATATATAATCAATAAATATTTTTCTTTGTTGTTGATATATATATATATATATATATATATATATATCAACAACAAAGAAAAATATTTATTGAGTCATTACAGTATGAATACAATAATAAGTATGTAGGTTGCTAACAATTTGATATTTTCACTTACTGATGCATGAATGAAGTCTTTAGGCTCATAGCAATGTAAGTGTTACATATGATAGAGGGATACAAAATGAAAAATGTCTTATCGTAAGTAGGGCTTTCAGAAGTACTCAATCAACCACGAACAGCGTATATTAGTGTTTGCATAAGTATAATGTTAAGTGACTATGATTCCCACAGTGATATTGGCTACAAATTATAAGTACAATAGGAATTTTTTTAGTGTTCAATGACATAATGTATTACCGTCACAGAACCATTTGCTGAGGCAGTTGGTAGCAAGAAAGGATTCAGCTTCATCTTGTATCGAGGTACTAGGTATTATCCCAACTTGAAATTTTTCAGTCCCATCAAAAACTTCTTAAGAGGGTGATGCGTTGCAGCCTAAGGAGAGGGACATCATGGCAAGAGTGGGGAAGATGTTAAATTTTGCGCTGGTAAGGGGCAGACACTAGTACGGAGGTGTCTGTAGAATGACTCATCAGCCTCGTATTGGTCGCTTGTATAAGGTAGGGCACGTCGGTCGCCTACTGGGTACAAAGTCTGTGAGGGCAAGATGATGCCGCTAGGCGTTGGACATGCGGATGCGGACTAGCTTACGACGCTAGCCCTTGTAGCGTGAGACATTTCCTTCACCTCCAACTCTGGCATAATGGTTTGATCTACGCTTGGCTCGGATCCCCTCCTTTTCCTCCCCTGTTCTTTCTTGCTTTATCCTCTCCCTTTATGCATCATATTTTTTTATTGAGGCTTGATACTTTATTACAATTGTTGCACGGCCTGGGGTCCTCCTATTCTTTGCTCCACCGATGTCTGAAAAGAGTCTCCTGAAAACAACTTTGGAATGTATTAGCAGCTACACCTTTTTGTCCAGCGGAACATAGCTGCCATCATGTTGATAACTTAATTTACTTGTTAGCATGAGCTGTTGAGCATTGGGGCGTTTAAACTGTGAGTTATGAAGAATGATCAGTATGTTCATGTGCTGTTTTTAAACTGTGAGTTATGAAGAATGATCAGTATGTTCATGTGCTGTTTTTAAACTGTGAGTTATGAAGAATGATCAGTATGTTCATGTGATGTTTTTAAACTGTGAGTTATGAAGAATGATCAGTATGTTCATGTGCTGTTTTTAAACTGTGAGTTATGAAGAATGATCAGTATGTTCATGTGCTGCTTTTAAACTGTGAGTTATGAAGAATGATCAGTATGTTCATGTGCTGTTTTTAAAAGTTTTAGTATTTTTTATGGAATAGTTGTTTTTGTCTTGGGTAAGCAGTATTGCTAATTTTTTCTAAATTGTGGTTTTGTCTGTCACTCTAAATTTTGTTTCTGACTAACTAAAACGCTGTGTTACTGTTTTTTCCCTGTGATTTATTTGTAGTGTTTGTTCCCTTTTTGGCTGCCCTAAGCCTTAATTTTTTTCATAGTCGATTGTTTCCATGATTTTCTTGTTGGACTTTCTTCATACATTTTAAGTGCAATTTGTTTAGAAATGTTTTTATTCAGTAAGAGCTTTGCTGTGCCGTCTATGACTGCCTCCGCCGAAAGTAATATTTCGATGGTAATTTTTAAAATGTGCAATTTAGGAAATGGATGCTTTGATGGGCATGGTTATTGCTGCCCTCAGTAAATAATTTTGTAAACTGGGGTCATATTCTAGTAAAATGGGGTCATATTCTAGTAAAATGGGGTCATATTCAAGTAAACTACTTAATGGCTTTTTCTAATCATTATTAAGGAAAAATAAGTTTGAACATTGTAATTTTTAAAATCTAATTCCTTTTGAAAGTTCTAATTCAGATTTATTTCCTTTTCAAGCAATTGTTATTATTGAAGAAATTAATTGCAATGGATTATCTCAATGTAGTGTTTTTGGCTGTGATGCAAATTTTTTAATTGATTGTTCAAGGGTAGTATTTCAAAGTTATTGTATGTTTATTAATTCAACATATAAAGTTTACAACCTGATATTTGTGTCCTGGCACAGCTTACCTCTGGCGTTGCTCCCTTGCAGCAGACGCTGGCCCTGGCTGGTAGACTTCAGCTCTGGCTCGAGCGCACGGCTGAGCAGGTTGACTCTGCTATCGCCTGCTGGTGCCGGCTGGCACTGTTGCCTCACTTGTGTCCTCTGGGTCGAACAGTATCACTCCAAAGGGGAGAGTTTACCCCTGGCAGAGTAGTTTGATAGCGAAGTGAGCAGCTTCGGGAACCCTAACTGGGAGGCAGGGAGGTAGCAGAGTGAGGCTCCACTAATTGCCAGGCAGCTTGTGCTCTCCTGTGGGGCCTTGCAGCTGAGGGCGGATGTGGGTTGATTACTTAGGAGGTGGCGATATATGAGGATAGCTGCTGTCCTCTTGGCATTCCTGCTGCTCCCACGTCGGTCTGCAAACATCATGGACAGGAAAGGTACTAACGTTCACCCTGTAGAGTGTGGCAGGCAACAAACCTCTCGCTGAAATGTATTCCAGAAATACCTGGGTCAGGCCTGGCACTCCCCTCTGGCGAGTTTATACACTGTGGAGGGAATTGGTCAGCTGACTTAGTTGGACCAGATGCTTCATTGTGTGTCTTTCTAGGCTTTACCTGACTTGCGCACCAGTTACCTTTACCTGACTTGCGCACCAGGTACCTTTACCTGACTTGCGCACCAGGTACCTTTACCTGACTTGCGCACCAGGTACCTTTACGTACCGGGTTCACAGTATTGGTGGCTGTTGAACTTGTTCTTGTGTGTGACGTACATGTAGTCATGATTAGGTGTTCCTCCGCAATCCTACTCTACATTGGAAACTTGTTGCCAATTCACAGTTCCCTGTCTCTCCCTTCGAGGGTGACACTTACCAGGTTGGGGAAAAGGCACACATTCACTACAGAGCAAGGAAATACAGAAGTTAGTTAGACTACATGTTTTATTCCCATGAGAATAGAAGTACTGTGATCCGTACTAACTCCTACCTCTACACACACTAGGTGTTCAACGGACTTTGTACAAGAGCAAGACAAATGAAGAGGTCTTATCTGCTTGAAGAGCGGACGAGAGCTGACAATTAAGTAGTTGTGAAAACAACTGGACCCTAATTGTGGCTTGTAGTCCTGAAGGAACCCAGGGTACCACGTGTTGTGTGTCAGGTGTAGTGAAGCATAACGGCAAGTGTTAGGGTGTAGCAATGACTCTTTGGCTGCTGTATTAGGGAAGGAGTAGTTGGCTGAAGAACTAGTAGAAGACTGGAAGGTCTAGGAGGTTCCTGAGGAGGATTGTGGCTGTGCAGTAGAGAGCCGCAGCACGACATGTGCTGAGGCGAGCTATGTGGACAACTGGCATTGGCTCCTCAGGGAGGAATGGGGTTGACTGCGAGTCCTAGCACTGGATGGTGCTAGAGTGAGTTGCCTCGCCTCAACTCGCATTACTGCTGGGTGCACTGCATTATATCCCTTTTGGCTGGAGGGTTCTAGCGTGCTTCGTTCACTCTCTGTAATCTTCAGTCGCCTCCCCTTAATGTTTAGTCCGGGCGCCACTGTGTGGTTGCGGTCTGTATCTGTTGCTTGCTTAGGGGCAAACTCTTGCATGCCCGCTGCTGCTTCTCAGTGGATTTACAAATTGCAGGGGGTGACAACGTGACTTTCTATCATTACGTCAGTGCTGGCCTTGGAGGTAGCCAGTCGGGGTTCGGTTCCCTGAAGGGCAAGTGGCGCACACATGAGTTGCAACGGCTATTCTGGGTGAAGGGATGTAGTCCATAATGTAGTTGGTTGGCATCTCGTGCGGCCACTCCTCTGTCTCTCTTGGCTAGGCTAGGCAGCGGAACGGCATGCATATTGCTGGGTTGCGCTGTCTCTATTTATCTCTTCCGGGCGCTGGCCTGGCTGCTTGTTATTTCTACCCCTGCTTTTTGTGTGTGTGTCATGCTGCGAGGAGTTTGGGGAATGAACCGGCCCTTCAAGGTCGAGATAGAAAGCATGTTGCTCACACTGAACAGATGTTGGCTGTGGGTATTTACAGAGGACAAATTACAGTTTCTTCCCGGCAATAAAAGACACAATTTTACATGCGACACATATTGTTTAGCACTGAGGGAAGAAAGGGAGTTGGCCCAAACTCACATGGGCTTGTTTTCTATCTGTTTCCTGCTGAAGGCAAAGTTATAAGCGGGCAGCTCTCTTATCTCTCCTATGTGTTGCACGGCAAGAACATGTTACGTTTGGTACTGGGCTATAACCTGAGCGGGTTACTGTCTCCTTTTTACTAATTAAACAAACCTGTTTAAAAAGGTGAGTTACTCTTCAAATGATTACAAAAAAATTTAACATACTTATAACTATGTACGGATCACCTACGTTACTTAAAAAAAAACCATGCCAATTTAAAACAACATAATACTCAAATAGAACACATGTACACTTTACGATATACACAATTTTTTGTGTTGGGTGATATTTACAGTCTTTTCCCAATGTGTTTGGCATCTGCCAGTACTTCTTGTGTATAAGGTTATGGACGTACTTACAGTTTATTTCCCTGGCGTGCTGCTTGAGACTCGTTCTGGTTGGCTTATCGCTTTTACATAAGCATTATTTTTATTTTATAACACTATAGTAGATATGTAATGTCGATTCTGGGACAACGGGACTGGAGCTTGGGAGCCGGAGCAGGTCGCCATCTTGAATTTCCCTTTTCTTCCCCAAAAAATTTTCCTCTGTTGCTCAAAATCGATAAAATTTCCATTTTTTTCCCAGCTGCAGAAAACAATACCCAGAAAGTTCATTTTCAGCCAAGAGCAGGACTCAGCACTTTGACCTTGAAAACAAAAACTCGATAATAAATTCATAAAAGTCAACAAGCATACAGTATTAATATGTATAAAATTCAGCAAGCGTGCTATTGACTACTATCACCATGTTGGATGTAGGTGACCTTGAACTTGACCCCATGACCAGGAAAACAAACACTTAAGAAAAAGTTCATAAAAGTCAGTAAGCATATTATGTTACTGACTACTACCACCATGTTGGTAGGCATCATGGTCGCCATCTTGGTAGGTGTATGCCCATTGTAGGCCATGATGAATTTTTGATTGTCATTTATTTTGGAGTTTGTCTCTCACTTTCGTTCGACTGCCATATTGGATTTAGTATGTTTTTATCACCTAGGTGATGCTAGTGTAGTAATTCACCCACCAGACAGCAGCCCCATATTTGTTTATGTTTTTAAAGTATAGGTTTCGCTGTTGGCGTTCTTCGTGTTGGATTCTATTCTCAACACATAGGTAACATTAATTTCTCAATTTCACTACCAAGCATGCCATCTGCACTTATGTTTATAGACATAAGAAAAAAAATTTTTCATCATATTAAAAACAAAGAAGAGGTTTCCAATCAGCAGTATACCTACATGCATGATGCAGACTTTTGACTACCTGCATAATTTATAAAATATATACATGTTTTATTAAAAATTTAAAGTTATTCAGTTTTAAAAAGATTTTTTAAATTTTCATGTAGTTGTACTTATAGTACGATTGTACTTTATACAATACTTTTTAATAAATGTTATTTCTGTGGCTTTTTAATTTTAATTTTATTCTGGCAAATGAGGTAAACCTGAAATAAAACACAATTTATTCACAGGCATTTTTTTATTAAATCAATATATTACAGTTGCTCATGCCCTCAAAATAATTTACAATATTATTCAATATATGTGCAATTTTGTTGAAGGTTTTAGTCTTTTATGTATATCGCAAATCACACTTTTGTTGTACTTGTGCAAAAATATTGTGTCATTTATTAAACTGACATACTGTGCAGGGCGGGTTAAGTAGGTAACTACACTTTTGAGAACATGTACCGAAGTCACAAGAGACTTGCGTGCAGCAGACCTGGTACCGAGGTACTGATGAGAAACGTGCTTAACCTTTACAGGTCTTTGCATGTCTAAGTAAACTTTCGGTATAGCTGAACTGCGTACCGCACCTGCCACATAAATATGAAATGCAATAAGGACTCTTGGCACAATTAAAGCGCTCATGTTGCCGTACATTGCAGCCCAAAGTAAATGTCTTATCACATAAGCGACACTGATGATGACATAGTTGTTCAGGCAAAGTCTCGGACAGGCCTGTAGGAAATGTTAGTGTTAGGTGCTGGAGCTACAGCAGCAGATAATGTCCTCATCATTGGTGTTCTTGGTATTTCAGCAGAAAAGTTTGTTGGCTCAATTGAAGATTTTGTAGGCGTAACAGCTGAAGAAGTAGATGGCACCATAGCGATCTGTAACGATGGTACTGCACTGGTAGAAGTAGATGCTGCTAGTGATGTAGCCATCACAGCTGAAGATGTCGGTGGTGAGAAACCATTGGCAGGCAATAGCCACTCCACTTTAACGTAACTAGCCATGGAATACTTAGCGTAGAAGCTAGCAGAGATGATGTATCTTTCATGGCAGCCGTTGCCAAACTAAGGCTCTCAGCTGACCTTCCCACTGCTTATAATATACGAATATGCAAGCCCTATGACCTCATACTGAGTTTGAACCAATCATATTACACCATTAATACACTGTTCGAACACCGACCAGCCAATCACCGGGTTGCCACGTGATTGCAGCTGACTAAGCGCATGAAGGCACTGAGATATCACATGCGGACGTACACTTTCAGAGGCTAACCAAGGCATTCAGTCCAACAATGATAGTATTGAACAGCGATGAAGAGGAGGCTGGGTTGAAAAATCTTCCTTGATTCTCAGAGTTACCACAGACAGATATTTCTAGAGAGTACAGAGAAATAAAACAACTTTCTGAACTTCAGATAAAAAATGGCGAAGAAGTTGAAGTGGAAGGAATACTACATGCTGTTTCTGTAGAGCATCAGAATTTGTCAAGTTTTGCTTCAGACTTCTTTGGACACCCACAAACAACATGGATAGTGAAAGCCTTCTCTCTCACTATAACAATGTTACAGACCGAAGAACAAAACTGAAAGAGAGCAATGCTGAAATTTTCTCAGCTCTTTCTTTTGGCTCTAGTAATTTTCACTGACAAAGCTGTAGGTTTTAGTGTAATTTTTAGGGTCACTACACTTCTATTTGTACTAAATAAATGTACTTGTGGTGAAAATATATAATTTCACAAGTGTTGAAAATTACCTTAAATTTAAATACTTCAAATTTAGTTGATTATTTCTGTACTATGTTACATATTTTGCCTCACATTCGAGTGTGTTTTTTTCTGTCGCCAGAAGTAACGAGACTTGAATTTTGAATAATTCTTAAATTGTAGCATCTAAATATATATATATATATATATATATATATATATATATATATATATATATATATATATGCAAAAAAAAAAAAAAAAAGCTAAATTAAAAATAATAGATGCTAATTTTTGAGAAAATAAATAAGATGCTTTTGAAAAAATAAATGGTACAAAAATTTATGCTACGTTTTGAAAAAAAATTGATGCCTATTTTTACTTAAATAGATGCTAATTTTTCCAGCCCCTACACATAAACGTACATGTTAAGTTATTAATATCAACGTTAAGCTCCCACCTTCACTGGCGCTTGAAATACATTGCAGATTGTTAGAAATACAAGTTTTCCTACGAAACAATTAAAATGGCTTTGAATGCACTGATATACGAAAAGAACACACACTTAAGACAAGGACTGTTGAGTGCTTTCATGACATCACACACATTAGAAACACCATTTCATAGCACTACAAAATAACTAAACACTGCTTTTTCTCTCAATATATACACTTCAGATATACACAAAACTACTCGAAGGCCCTGCATTGAACTGTTGCATGATGCATAGCTGGCAATGCACTATGTATACATCTACGACTTCAACTAAGCCCGTGGGAAGCCACGACACCCTTACTGGGAGACGAACCCGGAGTGCTACATCTGAGAGATTAATACTACCCACCGTTGCCAGTAGCAAAAATATACGCTTGTCAGTCATGTGCGCCAACCTCACCACCTGAACGGAGCAGGCCTGCCTCTAAGCGAGCATCGGGATACCACCCGCAACACCATGGTACCCCACTTGCAACTCCTACCAAGAGAGCGCAGCAAGGGATGACGCCATCCACACAGGGAGGAGCCGGCCAGCCAAAGATGGCCAAGGAAGAGACCAGATTGTATTTAGGGCTGATCAAGCTCCCAGAATGCCAGTTGACGTCACATTGACTTCCTCTACCTTGGCAACTCAGAAGCTCGCCCTACCACTGCCTTGTTAGGACCCTCCGCTGTAACCAATCTACTACAACAAAGCTTGTTTCAACCCCCGAGACACGCACTCCACTTGGGAGGGTTACACCCCATCGCTTCAGGATCACGCAAGGCGACGGTAGGGTTTGAGTTGTTCTCATGACTACTTTGTTAGTTGCTCTTGCTTTAACCGGTCCGCTTCACCTGTTCGTAATGTAACTTCCACTGGTTGCTGAGTTACTACGATAGCCTAAAAGTTAGTACGGGTCACAATGTTTATTCTCCTGAGAATAAATACGTTCAGTTCGACACACTGTGTTCTAATTCCAAGGGTGATTTGTACCTCTTAACCTGTAAATGCCGTCCCCCAAGGGAGCGGAAGGTGACTGGGTCTTGCCAAATCATTTCTGATACTAGGGCTCCCTTAACTGGGTAGTTTGTATGTCGCAAAACACCACACAATTTGCTGGTCACCCATACTGTGGACCCAGTGCGCAAAGGCACTTGGCAAACACGTACAGTAGAGTCCTCTGCTAGGTACACTCCACGACGAAGCAACTGGACGACCCAAGTCAGCTAACCCACTCCATCCACCATGTGCAATTCACCGGTTGGAGTAGCAGGCTTGACAAGGAGCAAACCAATAGCCTCTGAGCGGCTCATGACAAAGCCCAAGTAGGGTAACGTGCTCCAACCACCGTATGCAATTTGACACTTGGAGCACCAGGCCTGACATGGTGTGACGTTATCTTATTTGGATACTCTTAGCTCAAGATTTACTGTCACCTGCCCCTTGCTTGCTGTGACGACACTTGGTACCTAACCTAATGTCATTCATCCAACGAGGAGGGAATAAGTGAGCCGATAAGATGGTATTTACGGCTTCTACAGCCAACCAATTGGCAGGTAACCCATCCCAGTCGGCCTACATCCTTTCCTCCACTCAGAATCAGGTAGAAGCTGTCTGCTGACTGCAGAAGCCTCTCTCTTTGGTCATTTCTAGTAACTTGTTTGAGCCACCACGGAAGATCACTGGCACACCGCATCCTGTCGTCATCCGCCTGTGGCTTGGACTGCCGGTGGGACTGCACCAGTTACCGGACACCTTCCACTACCACCTGGAGCCCAGCAGTCCCTGGACCAGCCACCACCTGCTGCCCTTGGACGAGCCTGCCAGCGGTCAGCTATAGCGCCAGTCTACAGGTGGTAAGCCAGCTGCCACCATGCCATCTTAGATGCCTGCGTAACCTCCTGCCATGCAACCAGGCTGGCTCTTTACAGCGGCTCCCTCCAAGCTAAGGCGCACCCACAATAACCAGCACATAAGGCCACCCCTTGTAGATTAGGTGACGTGCTAAGCTTTCCAGCAATCACGCATCAGAATCTTCTTGCAGATTTTCCATCAATAAAATACTAGGGTCACCGTTGGAAGTTCCAAACTACACGCAGTGTGACGAGAACACTGCGTGCCAGTTGAGAGCCATGCACTTAGCAGTGATGGTGCATGCGATATGCATGACAGGGTCACCCTTAATGCTCCTGTGCTTCTTCACCGCAAACTTGGATAAAAGGGTTATGTAGACGGGACCCTTAAAATTTTTGATTTTTGAAAATAGGTCAATCTTGAACTCAGAATTAGAATAAGTCTAATATTTGGGTGCCTATTGATAGAAACATTTTTATATATTGTAGGCCTATGTTTAACTTTCCTTTGACAATGATACAATTTAATTGACTGAATACATTCACAGATGATAGACGCAACTGTAGTTGTTGTTGGTAACTAGGTATTGAGTATTGACAGAAGAACATCCCCAGCATACTTGCAACGTGTCAGATTATACTGTTTAAGTGTTAGTGTATTGGGTTGTGCGAATATTCTGTATACCGAAACGAAAACAAAAAATGACAACTTTCATCTTCTTTGCAGTTAGAAATTTGGTTGACAAAAGTTATAACAAAATGATCTCTGATTTCGTTGAATATTTTGAAATTTGGTTGACAAAAGTTATAACAAAATGATCTCTGATTTCGTTGAATATTTTATTGTTTAATAAATTTCACTTGGTGCACCAATAAAGGAAATTTTTGTATGTAAATCATCTTGTTTGTTTTTATTATTTTAGGTTGTAAATACTCCATATATCCTACAGTTTTTAGTTGGTTTTGCAACAAATTTGTTATAAAGAATATCTTGCTAAAATGTTATGAAGTTCATTAACTTTTGTTAAGACTGAGCGCTTATGAAATTATTCTTCATTTTCGTTTTAGTTTAATTGAAGTTCTTAACATAATTTTAGTTTTTGTTTCATGAGAAAAAAATTGCATTTGCCCAATCCTATTATAGGCTGTTTACGGTTACTTCCAACTGCTCTTAACCCAGCCCTGTTAAAGTTCTACTTCCAGTATATTCTTCTGCCTCATTCAAACAAAGCTTAACCAAGTATAGAAAATTACTCCAAAGGGACTATGCACTACATACATTCACACTCAATGTAATATTATTTTGCATAAGAAATATTTATACTAGGTGTTACTAACACATCTATTTTCTACCAATTTTGTTAATAATAATTATAGACTAAATATTATTATTTATAAATTGAATATAAGTAAAAGTTTAGTTTAATTAAAATTGAGGTGGTTTTATGGTAGCAAATGTATAAAATGCTTGTAATACATGACATACTTAGGAAATAATCAAACACATCATACATGGGGTGATTTTTCAAAGGTTTGATTCAAAAAGTGTGAAAAAATAGTGGCTAGATTATAGTATAACAGATGTTCGGAAACTACTTGTGTCAAAATTCAAACCACAGCATCTGTGGCCGAACAGAAACAAGAAACTCTAGTTACAAAATGTTCGGAAAGGCAATTTAGTATGTTTAAATTTAAGTTGAATATCGACAAATGACGCCGGGTGGCCGCAACCAGTATGTGCATGCGTGCACAACATGTTGTATGACATACAGCAGTACTATGTCATGCGAACTGTTCCACGGCAGTGCTGCAGGGTGTCACTCTGCGCCACCTGTCGGTCATTACTGTCCCACACGCAGGCGTCACCTCAGTGGCAGGTGAGCTTGCGTGTTCATGGTTGCCTATATACAGGCGCTGGCCGTATGTGCATGCGTGCACAACATGTTGTATGACATACAGCAGTACTATGACATGCGAACTGTTCCACGGCAGTGCTGCAGGGTGTCACTCTGCGCCACCTGTCGGTCATTACTGTTCCACACGCAGGCGTCACCTCAGTGGCAGGTGAGCTTGCGTGTTCATGGTTGCCTATATACAGGCGCTGGCCGTATGTGCATGCGTGCACAACATGTTGTATGACATACAGCAGTACTATGACATGCGAACTGTTCCACGGCAGTGCTGCAGGGTGTCACTCTGCGCCACCTGTCGGTCATTACTGTCCCACACGCAGGCGTCACCTCAGTGGCAGGTGAGCTTGCGTGTTCATGGTTGCCTATATACAGGCGCTGGCCGTATGTGCATGCGTGCACAACATGTTGTATGACATACAGCAGTACTATGACATGCGAACTGTTCCACGGCAGTGCTGCAGGGTGTCACTCTGCGCTGCCTGTCGGTCATTACTGTCCCACACGCAGGCGTCACCTCAGTGGCAGGTGAGCTTGCGTGGTCATGGTTGCCTATATACAGGCGCTGGCCGTATGTGCATGCGTGCACAACATGTTGTATGACATACAGCAGTACTATGTCATGCGAACTGTTCCACGGCAGTGCTGCAGGGTGTCACTCTGCGCCACCTGTCGGTCATTACTGTCCCACACGCAGGCGTCACCTCAGTGGCAGGTGAGCTTGCGTGTTCATGGTTGCCTATATACAGGTGCTGGCCGTATATGCATGCGTGCACATGATGTTGTATGACATACAGCAGTACTATGACATGCGAACTGTTCCACGGCAGTGCTGCAGGGTGTCACTCTGCGCTGCCTGTCGGTCATTACTGTCCCACACGCAGGCGTCACCTCAGTGGCAGGTGAGCTTGCGTGATCATGGTTGCCTATATACAGGCGCTGGCCGTATGTGCATGCGTGCACAACATGTTGTATGACATACAGCAGTACTATGACATGCGAACTGTTCCACGGCAGTGCTGCAGGGTGTCACTCTGCGCTGCCTGTCGGTCATTACTGTCCCACACGCAGGCGTCACCTCAGTGGCAGGTGAGCTTGCGGTGTAATAGTGGCCTACGTACAGGCACTGGCCACATGTCATGCCACCGCTGTTCATCTCTGTCTCGTCCAACGTGTTGTGCATGCAGGTATTTACGGCTGCGGCCACTCGGCGTCATTTGCCAAAAATTCAACTTGAATTTAAACATACTAAATGGCCTTTCTTAACATTTTGTGACTAGAGTTTGTTGTTTCTGTTTGCCCACAGATGCTATTGTTTGAATTTCAACCGGTAGTTTCCTAAAAATTTGTACATATGTTTGTGTCTGTTGGGCGATGGTGTGTACTCTAGTTTGCTGTGTGTTACATATATCATCCTGCTTACCAGTCTGTTGATGACTGCAGTTGCTTTGCATATTGGAGTTTGGTGCAGAGTGAAAGAGTGCATGACAGTGTACGAGATAGTGAGAGTGTAAACACGTGAGAGAGAGTGAGTGAAGGTGCGAGAGAGAGGCATTTAATAGCTGAGCTCTTCTTCAGTATTGATGCAGATAAAGTGAGGTTAGGATGAAGTAGTAATGGGATGTAATGGTGTGGGAAGGGGAAACCGGGTAATGTGTAGAAGACTCACTGGACAAGGGCAACTTTCGCCTGTTCGCCATGTATGGAAATGTGTGTGAGACTGCGCTGGGACTGGAAAATGAGCAAGTTCATTGTGCTGGGAGTGAAGTGTTTTGACCAGACTGTAGTGACAACAGGAGTTCAGTGTAGACAGTTGGTGTGTGTGGTTGCAGGATTCCAGCAGTGTGGGAGCCTCAGTCTTGCACAGACCAAGGACCGCATGATAGAGCTGAAGAGGCGTATGGCATACCACCAGGCCACCGGCCTCCACTGTCAGGTGAGCTTCCAGCAAGGTAGCAGACATATGCTAGAGCGGGAAAACCGAGCGCGAGCTAAATACCCGCATGAAGCTCTAGCATAGCTCAAAATACTTCTCAAACTAGCAAAGTCAATGGCAGGTCACTCGCCAGCAACTGACAAGACAGGTTTATGAAGGAAAATACATTGTTTATTAGTGAACCATATATATTTAAAAGAGTTTGATTAAATAATTATTTATAAATAGAGAGATGAATGCTCATTAATGGAAAAATTAACATAAAAAGGGGGCTGTGGTTTGTTTTAAGATGTGATGACAGATGTGAGGGTTGTTTACTGTGATGCGTACTGACATAATTACTAAATACAACTTTGCCTCATCTTCAAGTGACATCACATCACCTCGAGCAGGGTTTAAACCCAGGACGACGTGCTATCAGAGCCCATCAGCTTGCTCTTAAGCAAGAGGTACCCAAGAACACGGCAGTCAAAGCTGTCTACGCCTTTCTGAGAGACGTGACATATGTGGTAATCACCTCCGCGTGCTATAGAAGCCAGCTAAGCAGCCCTTCGCTGCTTCTAAGCTCGTGGGAGAGATGCAACCTGCATACAAGTAAAACCGCACTTTCAGCCTTCCCCGAGAATATGCAGCCTTTGTCGCTAAGGGAGGAGTTCCAGGCCAAAGATGCTCGACCGGTAGAAGGTAGCCGAAGGATCCGCAGCCGGCCATCTATATACACGAACGCACAGTTCTGAAGTGCCAGTTGATACTTAGCAGCTCATTCACCACCTTGTGTGCTGGAGCCATCTACTTACCACTTTCCTAATAAGAGACCAGCAGCCGCCTAGGCCTTGGCCCAGCGACCCTGAAGAAGTCTTCAACCCCCCTAACACTCGCTACCACTTTGGTTGTCTCTTCTGGACAACAGTATAGAATTAGTTATGGTCTGTTGTTATCATAGCTACCTAGCTGTATCTGCTCTGGTTTAGGGTGGTATTCATAGTCATGTCTCAAGGCTGAGCTTAAGATAGTCTTGGTCATGCCCGTCTTATTTCTCAAGACAGTGTTATTTCTGTACCAAGTTTCCTAGTCTACAAACAAGACAATTTTCATTAAGGTGGCATGCTCAAGGCGTAGCTTATATTTAGTCACTTCTGGCTTGGTCAAGCACGAGCTTAAGGCGTGTTACAAACACTCGAATTAAAACTAAATATGGCGGCTAGACACAAAATAGAATTTTTTGTCACCACGATGTAATGTATGCGTGATATTATATACATATTTTTTGCAAATGGATAAATAAATAAAATACTAAAAATTATACATAAGTATTGCAAATACATAAAAACAATGTTAAAATTAATAATGTGACGTTGATGTAGTGAAAAATAATGTAATTGCGTTCCTCGCTTAGAAAACTGTTGCGGACGAGTGCAAAAGGAGATTTTTAAAATGAAACTGTAAGAATAATGTGATTTGTTTACATGAGCAGGCAGAAAATAACTCGTTACACACTATCAAGAGCATCACTTTTGAACCAAAATATTCAAAACCGAACATAAGGCCAAGACATTTTATATAACTTTTTGATTCTAAAACTGCCATGTGTAATATAATTATATTTACAAAACTTTTAATTTATTTTCAATTTAACGCAGTATGAAAGATTGTATTATATTTTTGTTATGATCTTGAACACTTACTATAAAAAAAATTTGTAAATAAGTTATATTGTGTTTAGGGCTATACAGCAACCACTTTGCCGTTAGTGGAACTTAAGTTCTACTATGTGAATTACATAAAAAAGTTAATGGTATCTGTACAATTACAGTTCTATAAAAGCTTTTTCAGAGCAGAACAATTTAAATTTTCATCCATATGTGTAATTAAATCATTGATCTCAACCTAAAACATGTTTTGCTATCACCATTTTGCAGAAATCTCCGTGTATTCGACCTATAAAGTTATCCAATCAGCTCAAATTACCTCTACAGTGGACTAGGCAAAGACAAGCTTATTTGCCATCTTAAGCAAGATTTCAATGACTATGAAATGTGGTTCGAAATCATGATCTTAAGCAGTTACTATGGAATGGAAATATTCAGTCATAAGGTGCACAAAAATAAGATAGTCTTCATGAAGACCGCCTTGTTTGCCTGTGCTTGAGACAAGCTTAAGTGATGTTCATTATATGTAAATACGCACTTGAGATACCATGTAAGATTGTCTTAACAAAGTTAGAGCTCAAGTTGTGTTTATGAATACTGCACTTAGTTTAGCTCCAGGTCCCCTTCACTTAGTTTACTGTAGTTTACTTCTGTTGCAGTTCCTTAATAGCTAGGAGTTAGTACTGGCCACCATGTGTATTCCACTGGGGAATAAACATGTGAACTTACCTAACCCTGAGTACTTATTTCTAGAGTGATGCAACTTTCATCCCCATAGGTGTAAAACCTACTAAGGAAAAGCAGGAGACCACATCTTGAAACCTCTTTGCCAATACTAGGCTCCCTGAATCAGGCACACTTGCATTGCAATACATACCCATTAGATGGCCACTCATATTGTTGACCAGATATGCAAAGGTATCTGGTATTCATGTACGGCAGTGCTCCAACCATTAGTTACACAATCCATGAAGCTGCTAGACATCTAGATCAGCCAACCCACTCCATCCACCACATTGCTATCTTTGCCAGTTGGAGTGATAGGACAGGGTCTGGTGGCCTGACCCCTTCTGGACCGCACACCACAACGTGGCTGGACATCCCAACCAGCCCACCACTCCATCCACTGTGTTATCTTTACCTGTTAGAGCAATAGGATTGAGTCTGGGAGGCCTAGTCCTGACTGGCTGTACACATAGCTATGGAATTCGTCGCCTGCTCTTCTTTCGTATGGTAGACTGTAGTATCTCCTCGTTATGCCCTTATCCCATAGAAGTGGTGCAGGGTGGAGAGCCAAGAGATGGCAGCTACTTCCTCTGAACCTAGCCAATTGTTCTGCAACTCAGTGCCATTTGCCCTCAGCAGTCTATCCCTGGGAGCAAGCTCAAGCTGCCCGACAACGGGAGAGACCTCACATTCCAGTTCCACCTAGCTCACCTCTTCCAGCCACCCCACAAAACCGCTGGCAAGCTGCACCCGCTCGTAGTGCGCATACAACTGAGGCTCCCAGTACCACTAGGCATTACTAGCACTTACTTCTGGCCTATGAGAAACAGCAGTCCATCGCGGGAGTAAACCAGCTCCACCACCAGCCATCGCCCCAGGACAGGGCACTAGTTCCAGCCAACTGCTGTAGTTGCCGAGCCAGAAACTACCCCAGGCCATGCAGGTAAACCAGTGTTTGTGTCTACACCAGCAGTGCGGAGAGTCACTAACCCCAAACGTGACTTTGTACCGAGCCATAGGGATACATGTCTATACCGCAGTCAATGAACAATCAGCGGCCAGTAAACCAAACCTCACAACAATAAATTAGCCCCTGCCTCTGTCCGGCATTATGTAACTCTTGTCAGACAGTGACGTCGTCATTTAAACCAATGTCGTGCATCAAGGGATTTTCGTCGCACCCAACATGGGATCCAAGCACATTATTAGTTGAGTAGTACAGCAGAACCAGGACAGCATGACCCGGAAAACCAAGTTAATCCACCCGGAATTCAATCCATAACCAGTTAGACTTCAAGTAGTCTGTAACACCTTGTTGGCCTCAATTTTTTTTAGCAGAGGCTTCTACCACTAGCTCCAAAGACTAACACCACCAGCTACCGGCAGCTACAGAGACTGTTACCACTAGCTATCAACAGCTCCAGAGGCTGCTACCACCAGCTACCAGCAGCTCCAGAGGCTGCTACCACCAGCTACTGGCAGCTCCAGAGGCTTCTACCGCCAGCTACAAGCAGCTCCAGAGGCTACTATCAGCAGCTCCAGGGACAACAACCACCAGCTACAAGCAGCTCCAAAGGCTGCTACCACCGGCTACCAGCGGCTCCAGGGACTGCTGCTACCAGCAGCTCCAGGGACTGCTACCACCAGCTACCAGCAGCTCCAGGGACTGCTGCTACCAGCAGCTCCAGGGACTGCTACCACCAGCTCCAGGGACTGCTACCACCAGCTACCAACAGCTCCAGGGACTGCTACCACCAGCTACTAGCAACTCCAAAGGCTGCTATCGGCAGCTTAAGAGTCTGCTACTACCAGCTACCAGTAGCTCCAGAGACTGCTACCAGCAGCTCCAGAGACTGCTACCAGCAGCTCCAGAGGCTGCTACTGCCAGCTACAAGCAGCTCCAGAGACTTCTACCACCAGCTACCAGCAGCTCCAGGGACTGCTACCGCCAGCTACCAGCAGCTCCAGAATTGCTTAAACTAGCTACCAGCATCTCCAGAGACTGCTACCGCCAGATACAAGCAGCTCCAGAGACTTCTACCACCAGCTACCAGCAGCTCCAGGGACTACTACCGCCAGCTACCAGCAGCTCCAGGGACTGCTACCGCCAGCTACCAGCAGCTCCAGGGACTGCTACCGCCAGCTACCAGCAGCTCCAGGGACTGCTACCACCAGCTACCATCAGCTCCAGAATTGCTTAAACTAGCTACCAGCATCTCCAGAGACTGCTACCGCCAGCTACCAGCAGCTCCAGGGACTGCTACCGCCAGCTACCAGTAGCTACAGGACTGCTTCCACCAGCTCCACAGGCTGCTATCACCAGCTACAATCAGCTCCATAGAATGCTACCACTAGATACTGGCAGTTCTAGAATCTGCTACTACCAGCAACAAGCAGCACCAGAGGCTGCTAAAACCAGCTACCAGCATCTCCTGAATCTGCTCCCACCATAACTACAGAGGCTGCTACCACCAGCTATCAGCAGATCCAGAGCTGCTACCACCAGCTATCAATAGCTCCAGAGTCTGCTACCATCAGCTACCTGCATCTCCATAGTCTGCATCAACCAGCATTTCCAGAGGCTGCTACAAACAGCAGCTACAGAGGCTGCTACCATCAGCTACCAGCAGCTACAGAGGCTGCTACCACCAGCAGTTCCACAGGTTGCGACGAGCAGCCCCAGAGGCTGCTACCAGTAGCTCCAGCGGCTGCTACCACCAGTTACCAGCAACTCCTGTTACTGCTACCACCAGCTATTAGCAACTACAGTCACTGCTACCACCAGTTATTAGCAACTACATTTACTGCCACCACCAGTTATTAGTAACTACATTTACTGCCGCTACCAGCAATACCATGGGCTGCTACCACCAGCTACCATCGGCTCCAAAGGCCACTACCACCAGCTACCAAAAGCTCTGGAGTCTGCTTCTACCAGCTACCAGCAGCTCGAGAGGCTGCTACCACCAGGTCCAGGTGCTTCTATCATCAGCTACCTGTAGTACCGGAATCTCTCTGCCATAAGCTGTCCATCTTTGATCATACTAAATTTTGCAGAACATTGTCTCCATTGCCAAACCTTCTGGTTTGATGACCACCACTACCTCCTGGTAGTGGCAAACGCATCCTACTGCCCTTCTGGTAAGTGACCCCTGAATTCCCTTCTGGACGCAAGGTTCGAGTTGTTAGATTGAGTTGTTTTCGTAACCGTATAGTTTTATACCGTGCACAGTCTACAGCCAGGTCACCTTCACCGGTTTTCCGTAGTATCTTCCATTCACTTTTGTTTGCTTAGGAGGTAGTATGGGCACCCGGTTTATTCTTACAAGAATAAGTATGCATCTTAACCTAACCTACTTGTATTCATTTCTAGTGGGTATTTGTACTGCTTCAAAAAATTATTACGATAATCAGGAGACCGGGAAATTTACCCGACCAATTGCTTGTGAACCCTCTTGTAAGACTGCGAGCTCCCTTCAGGGATGCTCTATCATCAACACACGCTCATTAGAAAGGCTACCTGTTTTGTGCATGTCTGTGTACAGAAAGGTAGAGCCCTAATAACTAGCATCACAATCCAAAGGCGGTTGAACAGTCAGTCCGAGTTGTGCTCCGCCACCGCGTTGAACTGTGCCAGAGGGAATACTCACTCGGTCGTGGAAGTCTGGCCTCTTTTGTGTTGTGACCCACACCCTGAAGTTGTTGGAAAGCGACCGTGGTAATTCAATGCTCTAAGTTCACTGCGCTTAGGTGCCGGACTGTATGAGCACGGGGTATAGCCATGGTTGTCAAATACTGTTGGAAGTACATGCTGATATGGACTCCTCGCCTGCTAACTCCTAGAAGACAGTGTTGAGAAACTGTAACCTCTCTATGCCATATACTCATAGGAGTGGGGCTCAAAGGAAAGAGGAGGCAGCTGTTGCTGTTGCCGTTGTCAAACAAGGGTGCAACCTTAAGCCAAATGTTCTCTGCAGGAAAACCCTGAGGGAACAAGCTCAGACTGCCCAATGACTGGAGGGGCATCACCTTCCAGTCCCTTCTCCTTCCTTGTTTTCAGCTCTCACCAGACTCTCCTGCAGCCAACATCCCGTCGTCACTGCCTTCGTAACAGGCAAAGACGTCAGGTATAGTATAGCCAACCCTTGATTCTGGAGCAGGTGACCAGCCACCCTGCCTAGGACAAATACCAACATCCACCACACCAGTTCAACCAGCAATACCCCAGGATCCAGGGTCAGTACCAGCCGTCGATCACAGTTGCCACACCGAACAAACGGGTATCTCTGAATCCCGGTAAGTGAGGTAAATCTGGGAGAGTGTGTGTCCCTGTTCACAGAATTACAGTTCTAGCCACCTCAGATTTTGTACCCAGTTGTAAGACCATGCGCCTAGTGCTGTACACTGTCAAAGCATCAGTACACCGACCTTAACTTAACGTTACATACCCAGTGCATCTGACCTAGCTCACTCAAAATCATCCTGACAATGACGTATTCGCCAACTTAGAGAGCGTCATGCGTCGATGTTCAATGTCACTAAATACATTAAATACTTGATGCATAACGCCTCGGGACTGTGAGGAGCATAACAAAGATAAAAAAATAATGTCTTTGCTGAGTGCTACACCAGGCGTGCCTTTCTGGGGGGTTTGTCGGGTTATTATAGTCTCTATGTGGTACAGGTACATATCCAGTGTAGAGAACTGTCCTATTAGCTTTGCAGCAGGGCTTAAAATCGGGTTCAAGATCTTACCTTTTAGATTCTCGGCTTTCGGCAGAATACCTGGGCGACGCGTAACCTGTGTGGCTGACTTGGTCTTGGCAGTCTCAGTAGTAGGCAAGTGTGTACTCTGTGTTCTGATGTACGAATGTGCTTGTGGAGGTGGAGCTTCAGGTTTGCGTCTGAAGTAAGTGTAAGGAACTACTGCGGGTGGTTCAGGCTGACTTTGATATTCGGTGAGCCAAGGGTGTACCATGTCGTTCAGACATGTCGGTGCTTCAGACAGATCCTTAGGCACCTCTAGAGTGATGAATATCAGGAGAAATCGTAGTGCTTTAGCTTGTTCGCTGGATGCGAGCAGGTTGAGAGTTGTGATAAGAGAGAGAGAGTTAGTTCCTGCACGCACCCAGAGGCAGTTAGCACCTATTTAATCTTCTCGCGTATACCACTATGATGGGAATAACCCTCTGGCACCAAAACACTGTGGAGAGGGCGAGCACCGAATCGACAAGCTGTCCTATGAGAATGAGTACCTGGTTGTGGGCTCTACCATTCTGTCTACCGTGGCATGCAGAAAGGTTGGCTGGTGCTAGTGTGTGTAGGTATTTGGTAGTTTACTGGCTCGAACAGTAGCTTTCCGTGGGTACCTGCGTTCCCCTCAATGGCGTTAAGTAAACTAGGAAAGGTGTTATGTCTCCCGGAAAGAGGTACTTAGGAGTTGGTTTAACATTTGTTTATTCCTTCTAATGGGAAATAAACCAGTGATGTCGCACTACCTCCTCATGCTGACACAATCTTAGAGAAGCTTAAATCCTACGTTAAGACAGGTACAGTCAACCTGCTTCTAAACTATCAAAGGGATGGGGTAGACGAGCGTTATGAAAACAACTTAAACTTGTACTAACTCCCTATGCAATTGTTACCCAGACATGGCTGCAGTGTCTCAGTGACGTGGCAGTTTGGAATCTTCAGCATGAATGCAATGAAGACTAAGCATAAGCAGGGTTTAGACAAGCTGGCTCCGGCGGCAAGTGCGGTGGAGACCAAGGAGTACGTTTTCCTTCGGCACTAAGAGAGTGGTGAAAGAAGGAAGGTAGAGCTAGGAGTGTAGTTGAGCAGGTTGGGCAGTTCTCCGGCAGCGAGTGCGGCGGGGAATTGAAAACTGATTTTGAGCGAGCATCACTGCCCGCTATTTATACTTCTTCTGGTGGCTTCCTCTGCTGTCATTAGCTGGCGAGTTCGTGGGCAAGGGGTTGAGCTGAAGAGCAACACTGATGTAGGTGGCGTAATGTGCTCAATGTACCTGCTAATTTTTCCAAGTTCAACAGGGCACACCTGTTGGCTGTGTCTTGAGTGTTTAGTATCTAATACCTGGCGAATGGCTCTAAAGAGATGGTGGTTGCTGGCCAGTTTTTACTATTAGTAAACAATTCTGGGATGTCTTTCAGTTGCAATGCCGCATACTGGCAGGTAGCCTGTTCTTTCTCCCTTAGTCGTTTACGTAGAGCTAACATATAGGTAGGCAGGGAAGTGGACATGGAGACACAAATTTCTCAGTTCTAATGGTTTATTGCTGTCGCTTACAGTTGGATACACTGGTACAATACACTTGAAGTAAGATTCTGCATGAGCACTCAAAGTGCGGTGAACTCTTGAAACTGACTGGCGCTTGAGGTGCATTACACAATGAACTCAAAAAAACTGTTTTCAGCATATTAAATTGAAACTTTGTTAAAGACACTTTTTACACCACTTTAGGGCATAGTAGGGCTAAAGGAAGACAAGGAGAAGGACGCACACCATTAAAATAATTAAGAAAGCATGGACACAAAAATTCCAAACTCAATACAAATATATTGAATCCCATCTATACATTATCACCAAGAACATCAACTTTGCAACTGGATTTGAAAAATATAAATTGCATCTGTAAATTTCTGTTGCTTGCAACCAATCTGTGAACTAGGGGAAGGAGAACACATGCACTGGAAAAACAGGAAAACAGAAATATTATTATATCCTGAGAAATCACGCAATCTGAATAAACACATGTGAAATCCCATTAAAAAAGGTAAAATGACTCCCTGAGTAAAGCAAGCACCATTACAACTTTAAAAGTAAAAGTACGCCTGATGATTCACTAAAACATACAAATAGAATACTAATTTCAAGAATACCATTGGCAAGGAGCAAAAACTCTCATTACACTAAACCATGAGCATAAAGACACGTCATAATATATCCACTAATCTCCTTGGCATTAAAAATTCTTGTGACAAATCATAATCCAGGAGACCATTCTTACAGCATACCAAACAAGGAAGAATCCACCTCTTGCAAACATTCCCATAAAAATACCATATTGAAAATTCACACAAGCAAAACCGTGAAGAAACACTTCCCTACAAAAATCCATGTACACAAAAATCGCTAAAACACACTACGAAAAGGGAAACTCTACCCCAGCATAACAACAACTACGTTCATTGCAATACTTAACTTGAATAGTACTCATATTACGCGAAAATGCCTCTAGCATGGTGAAGCCTCAAAGTACAAAGTGGTGTAGACATGATCTATCGTCGACCAGTCCGCACAACTCGATGAGGAACACTGCACACTTGCTCGGGCTGGGAATGAACATTTGTACTTGAAAACACTGCTCGGGAAGGTTAAAGAGGTTGTGAGAATAGCGGAAAGGCGTATGGAAGGTGCCAGTGTGTGCGAGGTTGAACTCATTGCCAGTAGTAGCCACCAGACAGCGCTCGGCTATGCCAGGAGCACCGTGCACCTCTCTTGAGTATAGTTTAGCGCTTTGAAGCGTTCAGATGTGCCCCTCCTGGAGGGGGGGGGGGGGGGAAGTTTAACAAAGTACCTTTCTCTGCAGTAAAAATATTGCCTCTTCAAATAGTGACCCCTCTTCAAACAAAATAATAGTTTATTAATCTGGGCTACCAAATACAGACGTGGTAAATAACCAAGCAGACTGAAAATTGTAGGCATCACACACTTCACCAGCTGGCGGGACGAAAAATAAATCGTTAAGGCAGGACAGGAGTACTCATAAAATTGCTTGAGTTTGCTAATTGACACGCATGTCAGACTTGAAGCAAGACTTCACACTAAAATTGTATGCACAATAAGTTTAAGATCATCATAATTCGGGTTCATGCATAATACCCTTGTTAAGATTTAAGAGAGAACTTAGAGACTGCATATGGGGTGGGCCACATGGTGTTCACGTGTTGAAGTTACCAGAAAATGGATACGACACATGCAACATTTTGGTTCCATTTCCGAGAGCATGGGCAATTTCCCAACATCCTCATCCCTCCACACCCTGGTGGTTCAGTCGGAAAGAAGAGGGTCTCAGCTGTCATTCATATTTCCCAACATCCTCATCCCTCCACACCGATGTGGTTCAGTCGGATAGAAGAGGGTCTCAGCTGTCATTCATATTTCCCAACATCCTCATCCCTCCACACCGATGTGGTTCAGTCAGAAAGAAGAGGGTCTCAGCTGTCATTCATATTTCCCAACATCCTCATCCCTCCACACCCTGGTGGTTCAGTCGGAAAGAAGAGGGTCTCAGCTGTCATTCATATTTCCCAACATCCTCATCCCTCCACACCGATGTGGTTCAGTCGGATAGAAGAGGGTCTCAGCTGTCATTCATATTTCCCAACATCCTCATCCCTCCACACCGATGTGGTTCAGTCGGATAGAAGAGGGTCTCAGCTGTCATTCATATTTCCCAACATCCTCATCCCTCCACACCGATGTGGTTCAGTCGGAAAGAAGAGGGTCTCAGCTGTCATTCATATTTCCCAACATCCTCATCCCTCCACACCCTGGTGGTTCAGTCGGATAGAAGAGGGTCTCAGCCGTCATTCATTTTTCCCAACATCCTCATCCCTCCACACCGATGTGGTTCAGTCGGAAAGAAGAGGGTCTCAGCTGTCATTCATATTTCCCAACATCCTCATCCCTCCACACCAATGTGGTTCAGTCGGAAAGAAGAGGGTCTCAGCTGTCATTCATATTTCCCAACATCCTCATCCCTCCACACCCTGGTGGTTCAGTCGGATAGAAGAGGGTCTCAGCTGTCATTCATATTTCCCAACATCCTCATCCCTCCACACCCTGGTGGTTCAGTCGGAAAGAAGAGGGTCTCAGCTGTCATTCATATTTCCCAACATCCTCATCCCTCCACACCGATGTGGTTCAGTCAGAAAGAAGAGGGTCTCAGCTGTCATTCATATTTACCAACATCCTCATCCCTCCACACCCTGGTGGTTCAGTCGGAAAGAAGAGGGTCTCAGCTGTCATTCATATTTCCCAACATCCTCATCCCTCCACACCGATGTGGTTCAGTCAGAAAGAAGAGGGTCTCAACTGTCATTCATATTTCCCAACATCCTCATCCCTCCACACCGATGTGGTTCAGTCGGAAAGAAGAGGGTCTCAGCTGTCATTCATATTTCGGCCCTCTGTTCCTGCTTGGTTAGAGGTGAGTGGGTGATGGAGAGCGCGCAGAAACGTAGATTCCACGTGGGTGTCTCCCTGATATGCACACTGACCTGCCCTACCAAGCCGGCTGCTTTTATACCCTGCCTGCTAGGGTGAAATAACATGGCGGCTGCCTTAGTGAGGGTGGCACATGACTCCTATGAGCACCACGTGATCTCGCTGCATGGCCGTTTGTTAAGACAATGGAGGGCGATAACAAGGCCTCCAACTTGAAAATGGGAAACTTCCTTTCAACATTCCAGTGATCGATCTAGTTAAACTCTTACCAGAATTAAATTGTTCAAAACAAGTAATCAAAATTTTAACAAGAAATATCACAAGTCATTGCATCCTTTGTTTAACTTTCATTTGTTTGCATACTTGCAGGACGGTAAATTAGCGATACTAATTCTTACCTTGCAAACCCTTGGCATCACATTAATTAATCTCATTAATTCTTATTGTTTACAAACAAAAAAATAAGCTTCTGATGTGATGGTATTCGTGATATGTTACTTGTGCTGTTTTTGTGCTCAGGCATGTGTTAGCAGCTTGTTTGCATTGAAAGGGCAGTAGTGTCGCCAGATGGTGCGAATGGAGGATGAGCATGACTGCTTGTCCTAAAAATTTTTGGTCCTCCTGGCTGGATTATTTATGGAAGATACAGTTTTGTTAACGGAAATGTATGCTAGAAGTGTAGTATAAACCTTATTATGGTTTGGTGACGGCAAACTGGAAAGTTTCTGCGGTTATTGTCGGGATTGTTTACGGCACGTCGCGCCTAAACTCAATGTCAATAAATACGCTGTAATAACTATCTTCGCCAGTCAGAGGAATTTTAATCCACATTTATCGCTCACGAAAGAGCACGTGATTATTCTGCCGTTTTATACAGTGCTCTTCGTGCATTAGTGCAACTTGTTTGTTAGATATACAGTTATTCACATCTTTAAATAAAATGGCGGCTGCAGCATTGCCTGAGCTACAATTTGTATTTTTCAATAATCTGCTAGCCCAGTCAGACGAGGCCAGAGAACTGTACGAAGCATCTAGGGGAGATGAATCGAAGGTGAAAGACTTCGAGTTGGTCTTCGAAGAGGTTATGTTGATGAGAGATGAACTACTGGCGAATTTTTTTGCTATCTGCGCCCAGCCAGCTCAAGATTCAAGTGTGTTAAGTGAGTGCAAGGAACAGTTTACAACATACGAGACAGATTTCCGTGAACTAAAAAAGATGTAAAGTAAACTGAAGAGCAACACTTGTGGCTACACGACTCACAGTGATTGTACACAAAGGTTAGGAATCCCGACAGCAGTGCTACCACCTCTACCATTGACGGTATTCAGTGGCAATAGAGCTGAGTGGATAGGCTTCGCAGAGATATTCACATCAATTGTTGGTCAAGCTCCGCACCTTACCCAAGTCCAGAAAATACATTACTTGTTGGGTAGTTCACAACGGGAGGCCAGAGATTTTCAGTGGCTCAGTGGGATTTCCTGCTGCTAAATATATTGCTCAAGAAGTTGGATGCACCACTCAGGCAGGCATTTGAACTCTCCCACGAAGAGGATGTGCCATCGCATTCCTAGCTACTCAAGTTTTTGGAACAGAAGGCTAGAGCTGTGGAACATTTTCAGCTGGCTGCCGACGATCAACCTCCTGCTCACTACACCTGTAAGAAGCCATCCTCTCAGAGAAAAGTTTCCTCCTGGAACAAATTTCGGTCAACGAAACATGGAAACAATAGCCAATCAGCAGAATCAAAGACAACCCTTGTTTCAGTTCGGGACAACACAGATAAGCAGATGTTGTGCCTAATTTGTGGTGCAGCTCATGCCCTACACAGATGCCAGACATTTATTTCAAAGCCGACAGATGAGAGAAGGGAGTGCGTACTAACCCACAAGTTGTTCTTTAACTACCTGCGAGCAGGACATGCAGCGGTAAATTGCTATTCAAAGTTTCGCTGTCAGCAGTGCCAACGCACACATCACACCTTGATTCACTTGTCATGAGATACAAGTTCTGGTGATACAGACCAAGATGCTACAGATCCTTCTGGTCAAGAGGAAGGAAATAGTAGCACTGTTGCAATGTGTTTGTCGTGTCTTTCAGAAGAGGATGGTCCTCTGACTACTGTTTTGCTTAAGACTGCTCGCATCAATGTTAAAGATAGTAGTGGCCAATACCACATTGTACATGCATTATTGGAGAGTGCATCCCAGTCATCATTCATAACCGAGGGGTGTGTGAAACGCTTGAGACTAAAACAAAATCAGGCAGGGGTGAACATTTCTGGCCTAGGGCATACTAAGACAGACTGGAGAGGGGCTGTAGTATGTGAGATTGCCTCGCTTCACATGCGAGAGTTGCATCTCACTACTCGAGCGTCGAATATCAATGACATTACTGGTAACTTGCCTTCAGCGGAAATTGTTACAAAGAATCTTGCACATTTTAAAAATATTCCCTTAGCTGATCCCGAATTGGCCTCACCCGGTTGCATTGACATGTTGCTGGCAGCAGATGTAATAGCTGATGTGATGACTGGCCGCAAGATCGAAGGAAAACCACATGCATTTCATACAGCATTTGGTTGGGTAGTTGATAATAAAGCTCCATGTGCAAGTAAAGGTGAGTCAGTTTCCTTATTTGTACGAGTGGATGCATCTCTTGATGTGGCCCTTCAGAAGTTTTGGGAGGTAGTCAGTGAAGTTTCTATCAAGCGAGGCCCAACAGTGTGAAAATCACTTCTTAAATACCCACAAATGTTGTGAAGATGTTAGATTTGTGCAGTGCGTAGACTTGGTGGACTAGAACGTCGACTTGCAAAGATGCCAGAGCTGAAGCAGCACTACCAAGACTTCATGGAGGAGTATGAAAACTTGGGTCACATGACACGTATTGGACAGTTAACACCCACACATGATGGCTATCAAGTATCCCTTACTACAAGTGAGTTTGTTCAGCCAGCATACTTTATTCCTCACCAAGCAGTAGTCAAGGAGGGAAGTGTTTCCACAAAAGTGAGGGTGGTTTTCGATGCATCCTGCAAGACCACAAATGGACAATCACTGAATGATCTTCTACTTTCTGGGCCGAAATCACAGAACGAAATTTTTTAATATAATTTTAAGCTTCCTAACATTTCTTGTTGCCATGACTGTGGATGTATGCAAGATGTTCAAACAAATAGTTGCTGATTCCATTGATAGGAAGTACCAGTGTATTATTTGGAGGAATTCAGTGGACGGCCCAGTTAGCGTGTACGGGTTGAACACAGTCACATATGGGCTGGCTTCTTTGCCTCTTCAAGCCCTCCGCACCCTGCAGCAACTTGCAACAAATGGGGGTAACAAGTTTCCACTAGCTGCTCATGCTATACTCAATGATGTCTTTGTTGACGATATAGTTACAGGAGCTGCAACTGTTGCTGATGCTCAGTTACTTAAGTCGCAGCTCATCGGACTCTCTGCAGTAGGAGGGTTCAAACTACATAAGTGGTGCTCCAACCATGAGGGCTCTTGGATGACCATCGACATGAATCTGAGAACAATTCCTCTTTCAGTGAAAGTGTTAGGCCTACGATGGGGGGACCCAGTACAAGACCACTTTTTGTACAAAGTGACTGTCCCTGACCTACCAGTGACAAAGCATGGTATACTCTCAGCTCTTGCTCGTCTTTATGACCCATGTGGATGGTTAGCACCAGTGTTGAAATCCAGTAAGATGATGTAACAGACCTTGTGGACTCAAGGCCTAGGTTGGGATGAGCCAGTTGGAGAAGAGAGATCAAGAGTGTGGACACATTCTAAGGACTCTCTGCCATCCTTGTCTGAAGTTAATGTTAGCAGATTCGTTCCAGTCCAAGAACAATGTTCAGTTTCATGGTTTTTGCGATGCCAGCAAGAAGGCATACACTGCAATAATTTATGCTCGTTGTGTTACAGCTGGTGGTGCCACTGAAGTACACCTGCTTGTCGCCAAGTCCAGGGTGGCGCCACTTAAGACTCTGTCTGTTCCAAGGTCAGAGATGTGTGCAGCAGTTTTGTTATGTAAACTTTGGAAATGTGTTGTAAGATTCTATGATTCAAAAGTGATTAACTTGACATTGCATGCCTGGACAGACTCCACAGTAGTCCTAGCCTGGTTACGATTGTCACCACACAGTTTAAGAACCTTGGTCGCCAACCGAGTTGCAGAGATCCAGTCCATTGTACCACCTAGTTCCTGGAGGCATGTTCCGTCGGAACATAACCCTGCTGATGTTGCTTCATGTGACTGTTTTCCAGACCACTTGGTGAACACAATATGGTTTTCAGGACCACGTTGGCTGTTGCAACCTCATGATAGCTGGCCTGTGTAGCATTCTTGCAAGAGAGTATCTCTTCCCGAAGTTAAACCAGTGATGTCCAGTGTCTTGGTGGCGACCTCCACTCAGATGCAGAACTCCGATTAATCTTTCGGCTTGTTACAGAAATCATCTTCCTTTTCTAGAATCCAGAGAGTCATGGCATGGATCTTATGAGCCAGAGCAATTTTCCGAAAACTGGCTCATTCCATTGTCAAGTTGCAGACAACTGAGAAGTTGTGCACTGCCCGTAATTACTTCAGGGAAGAGATTAGAGCCTTGGCAAAGGGAGAACCATTTTCTAAACCCATAAAACCCTTATGCCATTCTTGGACTCGAACGATGTTGTCAGGATGGGCGGCAGTCTGCATAATGCACCTTTGACTGAAGAAAGTAAGCATCCCATCCTACTTCCAAAGCAAAGCCGACTGTCGAATTGATTATACTGCATTGTCACATGACCAACCTGCACACGGGTTCATTAAACATACTGTACCTGACACGTCGAGAATACTGGATCACTTATGCTCGCACATTGAATCGTAAGCTCCTTCACAACTGTGTTGCATGTTTGAAAGTGAGTGCAGCTTCATCAGCCCCACTGATGGGCATTCTCCCTCCCTCGCGATTTGCAATGTTGGAATTGACTTTGGGTGCCCATTCCTTGCTACCCCAGTTAAAGCGAGAAAAGATGACCACACCCAGAAGGTTTATCTGTGCTTGTTTATCTGCATGGTGACCCAGGCTGTGCACCTAGAGCTAGCGACTAACCTCTCTGCAGCAGCATTTCTTGCTGCAATGAAGCGCTTTGTATCCATTTGAGAGCTTCCATCAGTGATATCCTCAGATAATGAAACCAACCTGATGGGTGCCATAAACTACCTGAAGGAAGTGTACAAAAGCCTCTTCTGTGGAGAACGCCAGCAACAAATTGTCAGCGAGGCCAGTCACAGAGGCATAAAGTGGCGGCTCAGTCCCCCTGCCAGTCCCCACTTTGGTGGCCTCTGGGAGGCGGCGATTAAAAGAGTAAAACTACACCTGAAACGTGTGGTGGGAACACAGCTGCTTACCTTCGAAGAGCTGGGAACTCTGTTTGCACAGATATCTGTAGTACTGAACTCTCAGCTGTTATGTGCTTTGTCGGAGGATCCTTGAGACTATGATGTTCTCACTCCGGGGCATTTCCTAGTGGGTGATGCTTTAGTAGCTCTGCCAGATCACGACTTGTCAGATCTTCCTCAGAACCATCTTGACAAGTGTTAGCTAATGACTCAGTTCCAGCAGAGTGTGTGGAAGCGGTGGAGTAATGAGTATCTACACACACTCCAGCAGAGAAACAAGTGGGCGTCAACGCAGCCCAACATTAAAGTGAACCAACTGGTGCTGCTGAAAGAGCCGAACTTACCTGCACTGAAGTTCACACTGGGCAGGATAGGATAGTGTGTGTCGTGTCATTAAGAACACCTCAAGGCAACTTCACCAGACCAGTCACAAAAATCTGCCCTTTTCCTGAAGAATAATGGTGTATCGTGTGAGATTTCACTCTCATGCTTTCGTTTGGTGTTTTTTTAATACATATATTAAGTGGTGTACATTAGGACAATTGGAAAAAAAAATGTTTATTTTTGGTGGGCGGAATGTTTACAAACAAAAAAAAACTTCTCATGTGTTGGTATTTGTGATATGTGACTTGTGCTGTTTTTGTGCTCAGGCATGTGTTAGAAGCTTATATATATATATATATATATATATATATATATATATATATATATATATATATATATATATATATATATATATATATATATCACATTGGTATACTCATGTGGAACATTATGTGCAGCTTATTGCTCTTACTTACGTAGTAAAAGTATATTCTGTCTGTGTTATCATTTAAGTTTATGTCTCTGTTTGCTGCCTGGCAACATCTTTCAGTTTCATGTTAAACCACACAGAAACACATTAGGATAAACTATTAACTGACATGCAATACATACTAAGATTAACTCTTGATTGACTCTTAATAATTACATAAGATAGTCCAGCAACGTGATACATTTTAAGGTTATTGCGTATGCTGTAACTTCAACACCCGTTACTGTATATGGGGAAACATTGTTGATATTACTTTTGGCAAGCAGAAGTTTCACTTCACCCTTCATACATGCTAAGAACTTAATTCTTAAATGACCTTGAAAACCTTATAACTCAACATGCCTAGAATGATGCACTTAATCTTTTATATAGTTGTGTTTATTAAACATGGTTGGAAGAGAGAGAATGCCTGGCACTTCATGACTTTCAGTCTGTCTACCAGTCTAGTATGAAGAAGTGTTTTAGTAGAGCATCATCATTATGTACACTGTTTTAGCCTTTCCATTTTGCATCTTCAATTCACAGATATGATGAAAGTGTAGTGAGAAACCAACTATACTCTTGTTATCATGTCCTTCCTTCTGTTTGACTCAGTGGATTTGCATTGGTTTTTTAATGCTTGATGGCCTGAGGTCACACACCTAATTGTTTCAGCATCCTGTTAAAATCAATTCAAATTATTTATTTGGGGTTGTGAGATTATTGCAGGAAGTCACAATCACTTAATTACTTAGCAGTTTGATGTTGAGTTGCTGCCACCAGAAATAGCAAGCAGATACTGACAACTATTCCACCTGAACTATAAACTGTGTGACACAGTTGTTTCCTCCACGTCCAAGATGTCATAATTACAGTCACCTCGCATGCAGCAGTGTGCAGATACGAGGCCCAAGGTGATGTCAACATTCTGTAACATTGGCCAGTCATATAACAAGATTAGCTGGTCCCTGTTCTGTGGCGTGTACCGAGGAGGAGAGACTGCATGAAATGAAACTGACAACTTTCCCAACGCCCTCCTCAATCTGCTTGCAATACAGTAAAACTCCTTTTTTACTTGTCCTGGTCTTATACTTCCACCATATTTTATACCCGTTTCCTTCAGTTCTTAGTGGTTTAGTGGTCAGACTACTTGCCTCCCACCATTTCCCAGTGGTTGCTCCTGGATTTGTGCATGTGGGAATCATGCCGGACAATGTCACTGATCAGTGGGTTGATCCCTAATCTCCTGCCCGTGCATTCCTGCGCTGCTCCATGCTCACCTCGCTTTACCCTCATCAGTTCTCAAGAACTATGTTACGAGCCATCCAAGTAACTCCCCGCCACTTCATTCCCCATTTTCCACTTTCCTACATTTTGCAAAATTTTTCTCAAGACCGTTTTGTTAAGAGCCATCCTAACCTCTCAACTCAACTTTTTCTGGACCATCGAGAAGTATAACGAATGGGATTCTCGTACAAAAATTTAAACATTGACTGCTAATTTAAATGAAATCTATATAGATTAGCTTGGGTTTGTACTGTGAAGTTTACAGAGAAACTTCTATTCAGAGACATCGATGTTAGTAGCTGAACTGTGAGGACTGTCATAGCAGTAGCATGCGAGGGTGTGTGTGTGTCATAGTGGTAGCATGCAAGGGTGTGTGTGTGTCATAGCAGTAGCATGCGAGGGTGTGTGTGTCATAGCAGTAGCATGCGAGGGTGTGTGTGTCATAGCAGTAGCATGCGAGGGTGTGTGTGTCATAGCAGTAGCATGCGAGGGTGTGTGTGTCATAACAGTAGCATGCGAGGGTGTGTGTGTGTGTCATAGTGGTAGCATGCGAGGATGTGTATGTGTCATAGCAGTAGCATGCGAGAGTATGTGTGTGTCATAGTGGTAGCATGCAAGGGTGTGTGTCATAGCATTAGCATGTGAGGGTGTGTGTGTGTGTCATAGCAGTAGCATGCGAGGGTGTGTGTGTGTTATATCAGTAGCATGCGAGGGTGTGTGTTTGTCATAGCAGTAGCATGCGAGAGTATGTGTGTGTCATAGTGGTAGCATGCGAGGGTGTGTGTGTGTCATAGCAGTAGCATGCGAGGGTGTGTGTGTCATAGCAGTAGCATGCGAGGGTGTGTGTGTCATAGCAGTAGCATGCGAGGGTGTGTGTGTCATAACAGTAGCATGCGAGGGTGTGTGTGTGTGTCATAGTGGTAGCATGCGAGGATGTGTATGTGTCATAGCAGTAGCATGCGAGAGTATGTGTGTGTCATAGTGGTAGCATGCGATGGTGTGTGTGTCATAGTGGTAGCATGCGAGGGTGTGTGTGTGTCATAGCAGTAGCATGCAAGGGTGTGTGTGTGTCATAGTAGCATGCGAGAGTATGTGTGTGTGTCATAGTGATAGCATGCGAGGGTGTGTGTGTCTGTCAGGTGGTGGATGGGGCAGAAGTCCAGCGGCTGCACCCCTACCTGAGGACGGATGACCTGGAGGGTGCTATCTGGCTGCCGGAGGATGCTGTGGCCAAGCCGGTCGCCATCTGCCATGCTCTAGCCAAGCTTGCCAAGGAGGAAGGTAACTCCGGTCTCTGATTACTTTACCTGACCTACATTATCAACTGCTACTTTTTAATATTGTGTTCAGAGTTTACCAAGTCTTGGAGAGTAAATTGTAGTGGGAAGAAAATTAATGTTTCAAATTTTTAGCATATTTTAAAAGTACATAACTGCTATATGGGTGATGTGTGCACAGGGGCATGCTTCATGGAGAGGTGTGAGGTTGAAGAGGTGCTGACAGGAAACGGCCGGGTGAAGGCTGTCTCTACCAACCTGGGCACTGTGCTGTGTGAGTACTTCGTCAACTGTGCCGGCATGGTGAGCATACAGTTTCTCCCACACTACCTGGCACACATTTCCATCATTGTGGGGAGAGAATAACAGTTCTATAAAAACTGCAGTGTTACTGTTTCATGAACTGATTTTCTTATTACTATCGTTACTCATTTTCATTAGTAACCAAAAAGTTTGATGTTATGTAGTATAATTTTATATTACTTGTCTATTTGAGAACATTATTAATGAAATAAATCAGGATAAGTATAGTATCACATAAATGTGTCCAAATAGTGCTGCAACCTGTTTCTGTACTTATTAATGCTAATAATTATTTTGAAAACTAATCAGACTCCTTTTGTACAGGTTGTATTTTTATTATGCTCAGTTTGCTAGTTTGCAGTTCATAAAGCTGCTTGTATGTCCCTGCAAATGTGATGCTGGACAAATGTTAAGGTTAATCTCATGAATTTTGTACTGAAATTAGAATGACAGTCAACACTTGATTCTAAAATCTTTCATGGTTCTCAGGAAAAGGTTGCAATTTTATTGGAAATATTTTTCATGTTTCCCCAAAAAAGGTTGTTATTTCGAGAGGGTCGCTATTCCAGTGGTCTTGAAAATGAGTGTTCACTAATTTTTCAGTTCCCGAGATTAATTTGACGCCGTCGGGTGAGACACGAGACAAACAATGACACAAATACTTACTGGTAATTTGGGCGCCAGCGGTACTTCCCAATCACCGCACTATTGAGGACTCAGGGTTCTCAGGGATGCTGTGGGTTCTGTGTGTCCATCTCACCCGTGAGTACTTACAAACACGCAGGCAATACTAAACTTTAACTAAACATCACTGAAATAAACAATTGATAAACATATGTGGCTAGGACACTGTCACTACTGAATAAAAGATATCAGTTCACTGTAGACTTGTTTTTATTGATATTGCTCATACACATCAACATGCCAGTGGAATGGTTATCTCGGTCATGACTAGCCAATTCCGCTTGAGTGTTACCCAGCCCGTAATTACTCTAATGCATGCCTAGATGGATGATCTCACTGAGGCGCATGAAAGCACAGTCTTCATAAGGGAAGAGGGCCGACAGCTGCTATGGTGGACTGACAGTTTTTCCCTGTGGACATGACAGGGTGAATTACAAATGAAACCCTTAATACATATTAACACTTGTGATTACTTGGCATCACTAACGCAAACTCGTCGGGGCTCGCCCTCCAGCACGTGGGTAGTGTGGTGACGGCCTATACACAGAGCCGGCCGGGAATAATTGCACCGTACACTAATTACAAAATTACATAAACCCTTGAATGATACATGAAACAAGATGGGGCTCAAGATGAGTATTGACAATAAACACACACGTGTGAAAACAAGCTTAGATGGTGCGGATGCCGCTGGATGAAGTTCATAGCGGACTATGTGGTTCAGGTGAAAATGCAATATTTCTGTGTGGAAACTGCAAACTAAAGTCGGACAAAGTATTATTCCTGTTGAGAAAATTTTTCTCTTTACGATTGAAGTGGTTACAGGCTTGTAACATGCCTGATGGCGGTAAAATCAAACATAAATATGTCAGCGTAGTCAAGTACAAAAAGCATCAATTTACATGAAAAATACATTGAACCCTGAAAAAATTGATATAGAACTCTGAAATAAATGATTGCGCATATGATGTTACATAAATAAGCTCTTAAAATGCAATGATGGCCTATACAAACACTTGGCTTTGGTCGGCCACATGATGTTGCCGTAAAATATTCAAACACCAAAACTACCCGCAAATACATACATAAAAACAAAGCTCTCTTAATATTGCGTTTTGCAATAATGCAGAAGTTTCAATGAAACGCGATAAACTCGGGCGGATGGCGCCTTTTTCAAGTTGTGCGGGTCACGTGACCTCTCGGACATCGTTCTCATTCTTCTCCTCAATTAAGTTAAAAATGCCACAAGGGCGCAAGAAATTAGTAAAGCGGAATCATAATGCTGGGGAAAATGTCTGGCAAAAACGTACGGAAGCAAATACTAACCAGTAAACTACATTGACTATGGAAACATATATCAGTGAACAAAAGTTGTAGTGTACACGTGACAGTGTCTTACCTCGCCAGCTTTCCTCGACAGGCTGTGCAGATACTATGAATTTCAATATTATTTTAGTTTCTCTTTATGACGGCATTCATGTCGGAATATTGAGTGTTCTTAATCTCGGTGCCGCGAGCACTTTGAATTTTATAACCAAACAATTAAAATTAGTACAAACACTTTAAAACATGTTAAGACATATTATACACTGCAAATACATTCTACACTGGAAAATATCATTTATATGAAAGTTCAAAATTATCGGCCTCTTTGCGCACGTGTGGGACATGTGAGCGCCATCATGGGCTCTTGCGTCGCTGGCTGTTAGCCCGCATCAAATTTAACATTTCATTTTGATACATTTGCACATTTATGTTTCGCACTGTACTTTACGACTTTGCTTCATCTTGAGCGCAAGGTTCATACCAGGACAGGTCTTTAATCACAACAGTAACTGAAGATGCATGTCACATGCCTACAGGGTAGCACATGGCACAATTTCAGAAGAGACTACAGACATGTGATCCTAGGTTGTACTGTTCACTTGAAACTACAAGAAGCCATCATGTTGCCCCCTCTGCAAGATTGTACTGTTGGCTGAGCTGCCTTTCCCTCCAACCTGGACAAGATAATTCCACAGCACGGCGAGGGAAGGCAGCACCCAGTCTGCTCCAAGTTCCAGCCGGAGGTAAGGGATGATAGTGCTGCATCAGCAACCTTGAATTTCAATCCCTGTGGCCAATGTTATTATTCCATGCACCCCTAGCCTCTGAGCTCTCGAGCGGAGATAACTATAAAAGATTATGCATGACCAGAAATCTTCTATTTCTGCACCTCTACTGCTAGCAAGGGTCGGAGGTAGCCATCAGGGTGTGTGACCACTGGTATGTTCACAGATTCCATAGCTCGCAAGGGATAGGATCTCCGCCAGTAGGAAGACATTGCCGACCAGAAGCTCAACACTTCTTCAACAACCCCTGATCCACCATCTGCAGCCACCACAGATCCCACAGCTTCTGGGAGTCTGGACCCTCCAGAGAATCCTGAAGTTGTCATTCCGCCTTCCTTACCACCTCCTGGTGTTGAATCCAGAACCTACTCCTTGGTAACAGGTGACGTTGAGGACGTCCATCCAAGACCTCCACCCTGACCACCAGACGGTGACGGCAACCATTGATGCCGCTCTTCAAGGAGACGTTCACCCTAATTGGTTCCTTTAGAACAATGAAACGTTAGTTGGAACTTAGTTGTCTAATAATAGTTCTCTAACACCTAGTAACACCTTCCCCATTTAGATCAATTTTCAGGATTGCCTTCACCTGGATTGCTTGGGGAACTTCATTGTCAAAGTCTGCAGTAGGAGGTATCACAGTACCGTATCTTTACTCATGTAATAAAATATGAGAAAACTTTACTATTCTGTGTGTGCTAAATTTTTTTGTGTAAAACGTCATAGATTTCCTAAGTAGTTCAGACCACCAAAAGTGAAGCCGGCCATGCAACAAGGCAACAAGCCAGACACCCAAGAGGCCGATCCTAGTTCTGCCAAACTGATAGAATTCTGTGGAGTCCAAAGCACTAGAAACTCCTCCGCCAGGCGAATCAGTGAATCAAGGTGTTTCATACTCTGCCACCCCCTCTAGAAGTGCCGAAAAGGAGCTGGAACCACCTCTGAATTATCTGACGTTCAGCGATTACCACACATGTTAATTCTAGTCAGGAAGTATCTTGAGCTATCCAACGCTCTGTCCGCTGCTCTCTTGCAGGACCGGGCGAAAGGAACATGAAAGTGTCATCTCTCGTTACAGGACTGGGTTTACAGAAGTACACACTAGTGAACTACAAGTACCGACTAGTGAACTACAAGTACCGACTGTACTTCTGTTGATCTCAGTAGTACCATCACTTCCCATGTCTTACACCGGGAAGGGCCGTGTACGGAGAAGGTTTTAAAGGGCTGCTGCTGCCCTCGAATCTAGATCACTTGTTGACCCTAAGTCAGAGGTTGCACTTTTCACCTCCACCCCAGAGCTTCACTCCACACTGCAGATACTATTATTTCAACCTTCATTTACTTGAAGACCCTCCTCATCCTATCCTAGAACCCTTTCTAAGGGGTGAGAAACCCACTATTGAAATAGTCAACCCTTGGTTGTGCTACCCTAATCCCCCTTCGACCAGTGCCTACAGTTCCAAACAGATCTCTAAGTCTTCATCATCCGAGAGTCATCGAGGTAACCACCTGCCCACCCCACAAGGTAACAAGAGACTCCAGCCGGGAACTATAAAACAGCCTCAGAAGAAACCACATCTTCCAGGCAAATGTGTATCTAAGGGTCAGCTGACTCGTAGGGCAGTGACAGTGGCTTTGGATTTTGCCCTCGTGAGAGAGGCTACACGCCTAGTACTCTACACTGGCCTCGTGCCTACTCACAATTAAGGCACTCAACCTCGTAATTCTGGCATCACGAAATAAGACTGTGAAAGTATTAATCACTCTTGGCATGCGTCAATTTTACTATAGAAATGATTAATTGTTTATAGTTTGGGGCTGTCACATCCAGAAAAGGAAAAGATATTTGCAATGGAACAAGAAAGGTATTGTGTTGTTGGAAAATGTCAAATAGCAAATAGCAAACGTGCACACTTGTCAACCCTTCATATTTTCGAGGAATCAATAAAACACCTAATTACATTGTAACAGTTGCCATGGAGCCATTGCGAAAATTATAATGTGTGTTGTGTATTAAACTGCTGCTTCCATAGCCTGGAAAAACTAATTAGTTATTGATATTGGTATAAAATGCTGTTTAAATTGTTGAGATTAGTTAACGAAAGCTACGTATTTCCTAGCGTATAAAAATCTTAGACACCATATTGTAATAATTTTAGCTTTTTATTACATAACTTTTGAAACATGAATATATCTTCAAGTTTGGAACCTTGAGAAAGACATTTTTTCATTTAAATTAGGAAAAATTATCGCTATGAGATAGTGCAAGGAAGAATTAGCTATGTCACTTTTATACAAACTAGTGGAAAGAAGAAATAACCAGTATATGGCTATTCCCAACTTAGGCCTTGAGTCCACAAGGTCTGTTACATCATCTTACTGGATTTCAACACTGGTGCTAACCATCCACATGGGTCATAAAGACGAGCAAGAGCTGAGAGTATACCATGCTTTGTCACTGGTAGGTCAGGGACAGTCACTTTGTACAAAAAGTGGTCTTGTACTGGGTCCCCCCATCGTAGGAATAACACTTTCACTGAAAGAGGAATTGTTCTCAGATTCATGTCGATGGTCATCCAAGAGCCCTCATGGTTGGAGCACCACTTATGTAGTTTGAACCCTCCTACTGCAGAGAGTCCGATGAGCTGCGACTTAAGTAACTGAGCATCGGCAACAGTTGCAGCTCCTGTAACTATATCGTCAACAAAGACATCATTGAGTATAGCATGAGCAGCTAGTGGAAACTTGTTACCCCCATTTGTTGCAAGTTGCTGCAGGGTGCGGAGGGCTTGAAGAGGCAAAGAAGCCAGCCCATATGTGACTGTGTTCAACCCGTACACGCTAACTGGGTCGTCCACTGAATTCCTCCAAATAATACACTGGTACTTCCTATCAATGGAATCAGCAACTATTTGTTTGAACATCTTGCATACATCCACAGTCATGGCAACAAGAAATGTTAGGAAGCTTAAAATTATATTAAAAAATTTCGTTCTGTGATTTCGGCCCAGAAAGTAGAAGATCATTCAGTGATTGTCCATTTGTGGTCTTGCAGGATGCATCGAAAACCACCCTCACTTTTGTGGAAACACTTCCCTCCTTGACTACTGCTTGGTGAGGAATAAAGTATGCTGGCTGAACAAACTCACTTGTAGTAAGGGATACTTGATAGCCATCATGTGTGGGTGTTAACTGTCCAATACGTGTCATGTGACCCAAGTTTTCATACTCCTCCATGAAGTCTTGGTAGTGCTGCTTCAGCTCTGGCATCTTTGCAAGTCGACGTTCTAGTCCACCAAGTCTACGCACTGCACAAATCTAACATCTTCACAACATTTGTGGGTATTTAAGAAGTGATTTTCACACTGTTGGGCCTCGCTTGATAGAAACTTCACTGACTACCTCCCAAAACTTCTGAAGGGCCACATCAAGAGATGCATCCACTCGTACAAATAAGGAAACTGACTCACCTTTACTTGCACATGGAGCTTTATTATCAACTACCCAACCAAATGCTGTATGAAATGCATGTGGTTTTCCTTCGATCTTGCGGCCAGTCATCACATCAGCTATTACATCTGCTGCCAGCAACATGTCAATGCAACCGGGTGAGGCCAATTCGGGATCAGCTAAGGGAATATTTTTAAAATGTGCAAGATTCTTTGTAACAATTTCCGCTGAAGGCAAGTTACCAGTAATGTCATTGAGATTCGACGCTCGAGTAGTGAGATGCAACTCTCGCATGTGAAGCGAGGCAATCTCACATACTACAGCCCCTCTCCAGTCTGTCTTAGTATGCCCTAGGCCAGAAATGTTCACCCCTGCCTGATTTTGTTTTAGTCTCAAGCGTTTCACACACCCCTCGGTTATGAATGATGACTGGGATGCACTCTCCAATAATGCATGTACAATGTGGTATTGGCCACTACTATCTTTAACATTGATGCGAGCAGTCTTAAGCAAAACAGTAGTCAGAGGACCATCCTCTTCTGAAAGACACGACAAACACATTGCAACAGTGCTACTATTTCCTTCCTCTTGACCAGAAGGATCTGTAGCATCTTGGTCTGTATCACCAGAACTTGTATCTCATGACAAGTGAATCAAGGTGTGATGTGTGCGTTGGCACTGCTGACAGCGAAACTTTGAATAGCAATTTACCGCTGCATGTCCTGCTCGCAGGTAGTTAAAGAATAACTTGTGGGTTAGTACGCACTCCCTTCTCTCATCTGTCGGCTTTGAAATAAATGTCTGGCATCTGTGTAGGGCATGAGCTGCACCACAAATTAGGCACAACATCTGCTTATCTGTGTTGTCCCGAACTGAAACAAGGGTTGTCTTTGATTCTGCTGATTGGCTATTGTTTCCATGTTTCGTTGACCGAAATTTGTTCCAGGAGGAAACTTTTCTCTGAGAGGATGGCTTCTTACAGGTGTAGTGAGCAGGAGGTTGATCGTCGGCAGCCAGCTGAAAATGTTCCACAGCTCTAGCCTTCTGTTCCAAAAACTTGAGTAGCTAGGAATGCGATGGCACATCCTCTTCGTGGGAGAGTTCAAATGCCTGCCTGAGTGGTGCATCCAACTTCTTGAGCAATATATTTAGCAGCAGGAAATCCCACTGAGCCACTGAAAATCTCTGGCCTCCCGTTGTGAACTACCCAACAAGTAATGTATTTTCTGGACTTGGGTAAGGTGCGGAGCTTGACCAACAATTGATGTGAATATCTCTGCGAAGCCTATCCACTCAGCTCTATTGCCACTGAATACCGTCAATGGTAGAGGTGGTAGCACTGCTGTCGGGATTCCTAACCTTTGTGTACAATCACTGTGAGTCGTGTAGCCACAAGTGTTGCTCTTCAGTTTACTTTACATCTTTTTTAGTTCACGGAAATCTGTCTCGTATGTTGTAAACTGTTCCTTGCACTCACTTAACACACTTGAATCTTGAGCTGGCTGGGCGCAGATAGCAAAAAAATTCGCCAGTAGTTCATCTCTCATCAACATAACCTCTTCGAAGACCAACTCGAAGTCTTTCACCTTCGATTCATCTCCCCTAGATGCTTCGTACAGTTCTCTGGCCTCGTCTGACTGGGCTAGCAGATTATTGAAAAATACAAATTGTAGCTCAGGCAATGCTGCAGCCGCCATTTTATTTAAAGATGTGAATAACTGTATATCTAACAAACAAGTTGCACTAATGCACGAAGAGCACTGTATAAAACGGCAGAATAATCACGTGCTCTTTCGTGAGCGATAAATGTGGATTAAAATTCCTCTGACTGGCGAAGATAGTTATTACAGCGTATTTATTGACATTGAGTTTAGGCGCGACGTGCCGTAAACAATCCCGACAATAACCGCAGAAACTTTCCAGTTTGCCGTCACCAAACCATAATAAGGTTTATACTACACTTCTAGCATACATTTCCGTTAACAAAACTGTATCTTCCATAAATAATCCAGCCAGGAGGACCAAAAATTTTTAGGACAAGCAGTCATGCTCATCCTCCATTCGCACCATCTGGCGACACTACTGCCCTTTCAATGCAAACAAGCTGCTAACACATGCCTGAGCACAAAAACAGCACAAGTAACATATCACGAATACCATCACATCAGAAGCTTATTTTTTTGTTTGTAAACAATAACAAACTCTTTGATAACAAGTCCATCTATAGGCCAAGTGCTGAAGGTTACCTCTATGTGCACTATTACACACCAGGCACAAGCCGCGTGATTGTAATTAGGAATTTTCCATCGTACTCTCAGACTTGTAGCCATCTGATGACCACTATTGTAATTGTCACAGAGATTATTTTATTATAAACAAACCTTGAAAAATGGAAAACATGTTGACAACTTTGAGTGCATGTGGTGGTTGTCCGCCATACGGACAATGATCTGACCTCCAGCTAAAGGCTGAGGTCAGCTCATATGAATATATACTGCTCTCGGAGCACTTGCACTGCAGAGGAGCCCCAGCTTCTGTACCACAAGTCGTTTTGTCAGTCAGTCATTTGTTTATGTCAGTTATCTAATTGATAGTTTGTGCTTAACCTTTGTAACTAAGAAGACTTGTAATAAACCTCGCTATAGAATCAATCAGTTTGACTTTCAACTCTTAAGTGCGAATCCACCTACAGTAGAACCTCTCTATTATGACCCTTCACGGTTCCTGGGAATAGGGTTGCTATTGTGGGGGGTCGTAATAAAAAATTTGGAAAATTTTGGGCCGATTTTAACCTACCCCTAATCTCTATGTCCCCAAACTTGCCATTTTTTGCATGAAGTTCATATTTTATCGTCTCTAGCTCATAAAAAACCACTTTTTAAATTAAATATAAATATGTATGTACATTTTATTAGCTGGGTGTCTGGTGATTAATTTGATACTCTAGAAAGGCATTGGACCACCCCTCATCGGCCGACTATTTAGCGTTTCATTTCTAGAAAATCCGATGTATTACGCACAAAACAATAACTAAACACTGTTGGAGATGCTGTATGTTTGAAGGAAAACACAGGACTATATTTATTGATAATAGTATTAAGATCCATTAAAAAAAATAAATCACTCGCGTGCTGGAGCTGGCAGCGAATACATTGCTGGCTGCAATGTGTGTATGTTGCTGGGTGAGCGCCTAGATCCTCTGGAGCACGGTCGGACGCAGGTGCAGGCATGGCTGTTTGCTGCTGAAGCTAGGCCCCAGATCCTCAGGCTGGGCAGTTGTCGGTTGGTCGTTACAAGATGGCAGGTGTCGGCCGCCCGCCTGCCGCCACTGCTGTCGTTACAGGGCAGGTTCACTTCGTAACAGCGTCCCGGAATTGGGAAAACATGCTGATAGATGCGATTCATGTCAATGTGTTGAATTTATACTAAATGTAGGCAGCGTGTTGGCCTCTGCACTGGCACGATGAGGCCCTGCAATGTTTACGGGAATATAAATATTTAGTGCGGTCTGCTTGAAATATTAACTATCCCAAATTTCTCATCAAAAACTTTTAACGTTGCATATACACGCACAGGCCTCACCATAATATGGTACCGGTAACATAAGAACACATTTTATTTGCACACACTTATCTTTATTCACTTTACACATAAAATTGTCTTCACAAGAAAAAAAACCATTGCCCAAAAACAAAATTAGCATATTACGTAGGCGTGGGCGCACATAAACATAAAAATATTAATTAAAAAAAGGGCATTGAATTAAATTTGAAGTTATCATACATACACTGATTAAGAAATTAGTGTGTGTAATGTGCTGCTATTTTTACAGCAAAAGAGGCGGGATAATGGAAATGAAAGCGAAAAGAGACAGGGAGGGAAGACAGAGGCGGTGGCATGTGACTAGGACAAAGAATTCTTACTGACCCGGCCTGTAACTTCCCTCCCGCCCCCTTCAGCGCTTCCGCGGACAATACACTAGTGTCCTCCTCTGGCATTAAGTAATTTATTGCTTCACGCTGCTTGGGACAACAAATGTCGAAGACTATAATGATAGCTTGAGAAATGCACATCCACTAACATCATTAAGGGCTAGTTTCCCAGAGACTGAAAACTGTGGATAATAGAGATTACTTATTACAGAATGGCAGACTACGTTATGACTCTCTTACAATATGGTAATCTGATAAATACGATGCAGCCAATCCCTGTCCTTGCCAATAATAATTATTACGAAAGGGGGAATGGGGACGAAGTCTCTATATGAGCATTGGTCCCTACCACTACGTGAATTATGCTCGCCTTTTATCTTCTGCTTCAGTTGGCCTCGGAACCCCTCTACCCAGGGGTAGGTAGGTGCTCTCCTCTTCAGCCTCGATCACACACACATTTAATACTCGTCGAAGTCTGGCGGTCAGCTGGGGGGGTGGCCTCCAGGCCTCTTATATAGCGGGTGATCTAGGGCATGTTTGTAAAACAAACCCGCACAGCTATAATCCATAGTGTGCTCTACCTAAGGTGGTGTAGCGCCGCCATATGACGCTACATTACCCCCCTCCCCGGTCGAATAAGCAGCCATCCTTGGCTGGAAGGGATAAAGTAGTGGGCCCTTCAGAGTGGTTATGGTACAGGAGTGTATAAGAGGCACTGGTTCCAAAAATACATCAGTAGTGGTAGGCCTGGGGCATATGGTGATGTAGATGACACGGTGGGGTGGCAACCTGGGAGACTTACTGCGGAATCGAGGGACCAATGACAAGTAGGAAACGCAGACCAAAAGAAAAGAACAAATTTTGGTGTTACTGTCAGTTGAATTAAAGTTTTGAAGTTAAAGATAATATTCATTAAAGGACAAAAGGCAAGGCAGGTAACAGCTAAAAGATACAAGGTTTACAATGAAGAAAAGGTTAGCAGAAATTTAGATCGACTGAGCACGTTGTAAGCATCACTGAGGGAGGGGATGGTGGGGCTGTGTCCATAGCCACATTTAATAATTAAACAAACAAAAAGTTAACCCACCAAGACTAGGCCGTGACATCAGGGAAGGGAGAGGGTGGTATTGTGGCCACAATTAGTGAGCGCTTGACAACCTGCCAGTGGAATTACGTGAATAACTTAACAGAGTAAAAGGAACTGCCATTCAGCTAAAAGTAATAATAATAATAAAAAAAATTGTTTAAGTTAACATACTATGTGTCATAGTTCATATTTTAAAGAATAATGGAAAGATTTAAATTAGCATATACAATGCAAAAGAAAATATCTATCCGACAGTTGGCAATGCGCATGATGCTTAAACAATATTTGGCATTCTGCAGTTGGTGTGTGTTGCGCACGCTAAACTGTCGATAATGCATAGTGATGTTTGTTATACAAGTAGTGATAAAGTGTAATAAAGTGGGTTTTTTTTTAAATGTTGTGCACTCTTTAAGCGTACAAATTATTGGACTACCTATTTCTATATCACAAGATAAGTAAACAGTTACTTTTAATATGCATTACACAGATATGTTACATGGAAATTACAGTGACGCCGTCGGGTGAGACACGAGACAAACGATGACACAAATACTTACTGGTAATTTGGGTGCCAGCAGTGCTTCCCAAACACCACTTTATTGAGACTAATGGTTCTCAGGGATGTTGTGTGTCTGTCTCACCCGTGTGTTCTTACAAACACGCAGGCAATACTAAACTTTTACTAAATATCACTTTGAAAATAAGCGATTGATAAAATACATGTGGCTAGGACACTGTCATTACTGAGTAAAAGAGGTAGGTTACTGATGCTTGCTTTTATTGTTACTATGCGTACACATCAATGCGACAATTATATTATGATAATCTCGGTCATGAATAGCTAATTCTGCTTGGGTGTTCCCCAGCCTACAATTACTTTAGTGCACGCCTAAATGGATAATTCACCGAGGTGCGTGGAAGCACAGCCTTCACAAGGGAAGAGGGCAGACAGCTGCTAGGGTGGACTAACCTATTTTTCCCTGAAGACAGGACACATTGAATTACAAATGAAACTCTTGATGAAAATATTTTAACACGTGTGACTGCTTGGCATCACTAACGCGAACTCGTCTGGGCTTGCCCACCAGCATGTGGGTTGTGTGGTGACAATGTATACACAGAGCCGGCTAGGTGCAAAATTACACAAAATACACAAAGACCCTTAAAAGATGATGGGACACGAGATGAGTATCCACAACAAACACAGACATGTGTGAAAACAAGCTTGGGCGGCGCGGATGCCCCTGGATAACGTTCGTGGTGCAGGAGAAATTGCAATATTTCTTTGTAAAAACTGCAAATTAAATTCAGACAAAATATTCTGAGAGAGAAAATGATCCATTTTATGGTTTAAGTGATTGCAGGTGTGTAGCATGCCTTATGACGGTAAAATCTAACATTATCATGACCGCGTGGTTAAGTACAAAAAGCATAAATTACACAAAAAATACATGGAACCCTGAATGAAACATACATAGAACCCTGAAATAAATTGTAGTGCACATGATTTTGTGCACCTAAACTCTCAAACTGCATGGATGGTGCAGATATAGACTTGGCATAGGTTAGCCATGTGGTTGTACATGAGATTGCTGTAAAATATTCAGACATGAAAATATCCCTAAAATACATACATGAAAACAAACCCTTAAAATTGAGCGTTGCAATAATACAGAAATTACACTGGAACGCCATAACATAGGAGGATTTGTCCGATATCTTTCTCCTCCTTCTCCTCGATTAAATAGAAAATGTCACAAGGGCGAAATAAATTAGTAAAGTGGAAGCATAATGCTGGGGAATCGTCTGGCAAAATGTACACAAGCAAAGGTTAACCAGTAAACTACATTGACTATGGAAACCTACATCAGTGAACAAAAGTTGTAGTGCGTACATGACAGTGTCTTATCTCGCCAGTTCTCCTCGACAGACTGTCCAGATACAAGCTTTGCACGGACCTATCATGGCCGCCTACGGGGTTCACATCAGCGGAAGTGCTATGCACGCCGAGTGAAATATTTTATTATTGAAAATAAAAATGGCACAAATTAAATTAAATAATGTTTCACATTTTAAAATTTTCTTATGAATTTTTCATATTATTTCAGTGACTCTTTATGACTGCGTTCGCGCCGGAATATTAGTGTTCTTAATCTCAGCACTTTGAATTTGATAACCTAACGTCTTCCAAATAACAACAAACTCTTTAAAACATTTTACGACATATTAAACCCTGTAAATATAAATACAAAACACATTTTACACTGAAAAATAATATTTACGTGAAAGTTAAAAAATATTGGCCTCTTTGCGCACGTGCAATGTACACATGACACGTGCATGGTGAGCGCCGTTATGGGCTCTTGTGCCGCTGGCTGTTAGCCGGTGTCAACAGTTATGATACACGCATGCATGATCTACATGTATGCATTGATAGAAAAATTATTGCTTAAGTTAGTTGGCTTATTTACTAGGTTACCTAATTAGTGACAATTGAGAAAAATATTAGAAAAACACATGACTCAACCTTAAGATTTTTGCCGTCCACAATTGTCAGGATAGGAAGTTAATGTCTTAAGTGTGGTAGCCGTGGTATAAGTGTTGATTATATTTTCTCACGCACACCGTATAAGTTTTGTGGCTAGAATTCACTTGAAGGAAAGTTTGTCCACTTGTAATCTTTATAGAAGCACTTTGAGGTTCAGTGTATGTGACGCACTGTCTTTGTACTTATGTGGGTGGAAAGTCATGTTTGTCACCACTGGTATACAGTAGAGTAGCCGAGGCCAGAATAAATATGAGACCATGATCATTTGTGACTGACGGTAAATTAAGTTCAATATACCACTACTCTACTCACAAGACAGGGTAAAATATGTTTAACTTGATCAAATGTGCCTGTAGGCCTAAAATATGAGAGTATTGAATATTTTCCTGTAGTCCTAAGCAAAATATAGACCCATGATAGCAGCAAAACATACAAATAAAAATACTCCACTGGAAGGAGATAAGAAATGCTATCTAACTCAGTAAGAGTGACTGTGCATGGCAATAATAATAAAATATTAAATCCTAAGCCTAAGGGTACAATAATAACGTGAGTGTTTTGCTGCTGTCTTCCCTCCTTTTTTTTTGTAGCTCCGTTTGGTTTTGATAAAGAATCATAGCTCCTTAGTACAAAATGACATAGAGGCTGCCATAGCAACTGAACATCTGAGCCACAATACTTTGAAAATAAAACTGACACTGATGGAGTAGATAACCTAATAGCCATGTAGGCCTAAGTGCCAAGCACTAATCAAAGTGATTTATGCCTCGTATAAGGACATTGAATTATTCACAGTCAATATCATTCTGATACTACACAAAACACTGCATCAAAAACAGGTAAATGTAGTATTCTTGTGAACCAGTGTACTGTTTGTAATTAGTGTGTTCATACTGGAGTGAAGTAAAATAGTATACACTATTCAGGTAGAGCTGTGAGCTTGGTGTACAACATATACACACAATTGACTGTAAAGTTCAAATCGTCAAAGTGACAGGTCCGTGAACTTATAAAATGCTTTAAAGCATGTACGTTCATATAAAACAGCTGTTAATGGAAGAGGCCTGTAGGCCTAAACAAAATACTGTGAACAATATGACGCCGGCTAACAGCCAGCGGTGCTACAATCCATGACGGCGCTCACGCGTCACGTGTTCTGCACGTGCGCAGAAGCTGATAAGTTTGAACTTTCCTATAAATGATAATTTCAGGGTAAAATGTGTTATATTGTCTTTACAGTGTTTAATGTCTTAAAATGTTTTAAAGTGCTTGTACTAATTTTAATTGTTTGGTTATAAAATTCAAAGTGCTCGCGGCACCGAGATTAAGAACACCTAATATTCTGGCATGAACACCGTCATAAAGAGAAACTAAAATAATATTGAAATTCATAAGAAAACTATAGAAATGTAAAACAATATCTAATTTAATTTGTGGCATTTTATTTTCAATATAAAATATTTAACTCGGTGTGCATAGCACTTCTGCTTATATGAACCCCGTAGGCAACCATGGTAGGTCCGTGCGACGCTTGTCTGGACAGTCTGTCGAGGAGAACTGGCGAGGTAAGACACTGTCATGTACGCACTACAACTTTTGTTCACTGATGTAGGTTTCCATAGTCAATGTAGTTTACTGGTTAATATTTGCTTGCATACGTTTTTGCCAGACATTTTCCCCAGCATTATGCTTCCGCTTTACTAATTCTTACGCCCTTGTGGCATTTTTAACTTAATCGAGTAGACGGAGGAGAAAGATGTTGGAGATGTCACGCGACCCGAACATTTTGAATCAGGTGCCATCTACCTATGTTTATGGCATTTCAGTGTAACTTTGGCATAATTGCTACATGCAATTTTAAGGGCTTTATTTTTATGTATGTATTTGAGGGTAATTTTTCGTGTTTGAATATTTTACGGCAACATCACTTATAACCATGTGGCTGACTGAAGCCAAGTCATTTTAAGAGCTTATTTGTATAACATAGTATGTGCAATCATTTATTTCAGGGTCCTATGTCAGTTTCATTCAGGGGTTAATGTATTTTTCACATAAATTGACGCTTTTTGTACTTGACCACGCTGTCACAGTAGTGTTTGATTTCACCGCCATCAGGAATGTTACAAGCCTGTAACCACTTCAATCGTAAAGAGAATCACTTGTTCAACACAAATAATATTTTATCTGAATTTAGTTTGCTGTTTCCACACAGAAATATTGCAATTTCACCTGCACGAAGTGGTCTGCTATGAACTTCATCCAGCTGCCTCCATGCCATCTAAGCTTGTTTTCACACGTGTGTGTGTTTATTGTGAATATTCATCTTGTGTCCCATCTTATTTCATGTATTATTCAAGGGTCTATGTAATTGTGAAATTAGTGCATGGTGCAATTACTCCCGTCCTAGCCGGCTCTGTGTATAGGCCGTCACCACACTACCCACGTGCTGGAGGGCGAGCCCCGACGAGTTTGCGTTAGTGATACCAAGTAATTACACTTGTTAATTATCACCAGGGTTTCATTTGTAATTCACAGTGTCCTGTCGTCAGGGAAAAACAGTCAATCCACCCTAGCGGATGTCGACCATCTTCCCTTGTGAAGGCTGAGCTTCCATGCACTTCGGTGAGATCATCCATTTAGGCGTGCGCTAGATTAATTACGGGCTGGAGAGCACCCAAGCGGAATTGGCTAGTCATGACTGAGATAACCATTTCATTGGCACGTGTATGTGTATGAACAATATCAATAAAAACAAGTCTACAATGAACTCAATTTTTATTCAGTAGTGACAGTGTTCTAGCCACATATGTTTATCAATTGTTTATTTCTGTGATTTTTATAAAAGTTTAGTATTGCCTACATGTTTGTAAGTACGCAAGGGTAAGATGGACACATAGAACCCATAACATCCCTAAGAACCCTGAGTCTCAATAGTGCGGTGATAGGGAAGCACCGCTGGCGCCCAAATTACCAGTAAGTATTCGTGTCATCATTTGTCTTGTGTCTCACCCGACGGCATCAAATTATTTAGATAGTAGTCTCTAAGAAGTAAACACAGTGAACTCAATCCTCATTGGAGGAGGGACATGGATTAAAAATATTGTATCTTAAATAAACACTTCTCTGAGGCAGGAAGAGTATGTCAAATCCTGCGGTAGATTATTTGTACACTGAAACTTTATTACTGTGAGACTGTTATCTGAAACTTTATATAGCCTCAGCAACTGGAGACAATAAATATTTGTGAAAATAAGTGAGACCTGTGAAGTAGAGGCATGTAGTTGTAAAAACTACCGTGAGGCCTTCATATCACAACACCATCCATTTATATAAAGCAGAGACCCGTGGTCTAGCGTTTAATATGGAAATTCAATTCACTGGAACAAAACACAGATGGCAGCAGCTGGACTCGTGATCACACTTGAATATACAACAAGCACCCTGGGAAGCACTAGGGACTGCCTTGGCGGATTACAAAAACAGGGGTGCACTAAGTATAGAAACATTTAAATGTGAAAGTCACTGGAAAACATTAGGCTTAAGCCGAAACATTGATATAGTTTACTCAATAACATAAACTCGAAACTGGCTGGGAAGTGATATGTTATGTGAAACATTAATCAAGGGGTATACAGGTAAGCATAATTATATAAAATTATATACTGGGGAGTATACATAGAAAAGGGGAACACAGTGAATATAATGCAATAACTGATATTGTTGATAGGGGGCAAAATATAAAATAATCAGTCAGGGTTATAGAGTAGTAAACAAAATAGCTTATACAGTAGTGTCCCGTTATAGCGAGATGTCACGGTTTCAGGTTCGATCCTCGCTATAAGTGTGTCCTCGTTGCATCAGAATTAGACAGATTTTGATCCCCAGTAGGGCCTACTACTTAAAAATCGCCCAAAAACTGCTTTTCAATTGTGTTGACACCACCATAATGTTAAAATATCCTGTTGTATGAAAACTAATTGCGTGAAAATGAGCGGGAAATCTGACAGCGCCACGTAAGTATACCCACACTGCGTGCAATCAGTTGCTCGGCCTACGCAGCATTGTCCTGCAAGCGATAACTCACCTGTCACAGCTCCACAAGACCGCCTCAAACCAAATACCCGTATTTACTAGCATAATTCTCGCACTTATTTTACAGGATTTTAGTGCAAAAAATTAGGGTGCGTGAATTATGCAAGGAATCGCCAGGACACGTCCATATAAACATTAAAACGGTATCTACTGTAAGTAATCCTTCGCCAACCGCGGGGGATACGTTTTAAAAAAAAATACAGCACTTAATTTATTGATAATAGATATGAAGATACATATTCAAAATTAAAACATTAGTGTGCTGCGACTAGCAGCGAAAACATTGCAGTGTGACCGTAGCTGGGTAAGTGCCTAGATCCTTAGCAGCGTGGTTAGGCTTGGCTGCTTGCCATTGTCGCTCGGCCCTAGATATTCGGGCAGGGCAGCTGTCAGGAGGTCGGTAGCTACACGATTATTCTGGCCGTCCACCACTGCCGTCGTTACAGGTCCAGTTCACTTAGTAACAGTGGCCCGGTATTGGGAAAACATGACATGCATGTTAAACTCGGAAACAATTGCCATGTTCATCTGCATACGCAATTACCTGAAGATGAATGCAGCAGTTTGACTGGCATATTTACCCGTTATGCATTCGTACTAAACAAAAATCAATATAAATGTAAACTATTCCATTCGCATTAAAAAAACCACCCGCATAGAAATAAATCCGTGACTGATTGTTTACATGTTTGCAGCACGGCACGGCAGCCAGAAATCGATAAGGGGACCAGCGACCTTGAAGTGTCAGAAACCTGGTGCGGTCGAACAAAGCACATGTTGCGGGCCCATTAGCATTACATGCCTCGTTGAGAGAAATATGTTGCGTGAATTGTGCCAGTGCAAAAATTATTCCAGTAAATGCGGTAGTCACTGGAAAATTATACATTTTCAACTAACAAAACCTGCATGGTATGAGACGTGCTCTGAACCAGCAAAAATTCAATAAAACTTTATAAAAATGGATTAAAATTAGGTTTGTTGTTGCACAGCGATAAAATGTGGTAGTAGTTGTGTCCCTATCTTTAATTGGTATGCCACAGTATGGGAAAAAAACCGGCGAAAATCTTTTAATATGTAGCTGTATTCTATTGCAGCTATCACTATAGCTTGGACTATTATGTTTTAATGAAATTGGTTTTCATTTAATGATAACATTTGACCCACATATGCCAAGTGTTTGAAACCAAACACAGTTGACAGCACATTGACCGTGAACGACTACGGAAAAGCAGAACTGGTTCATGAAAACGTTGTCAAGGTAGAAAGGGCGAGATTCTATTTATAGCACAATGAACTTGGGGAGAGCGGCACAAGGTACTTACAGAAATGAGGTGTCGGACGAGGGAGTGGAGTTATAGCATACATATAACAAAAGCGTGCTTCACACAGTCACGAGTACCGCCGCAAGCCTGCTTCACACTATCTCGCCGCACAGTTTCAACTCGTAAAATTACAATTGGATTCTACTGTGTATAAGTTGATGAGAAATATGTGGGAGGAACAGTACCTATATTATTGACCAAATGAAGGTATTACAAGGAAAAGTATGCACAAGGGGTGTGGGGCTAATTAAATTCAAACAAAATGTATTGCTCAAATAATTGCATGGTATAATACAATTATATAATAAGGCTTGTTTATAAGTAAGGAAATTATTGTGACGTTACGAAAGCACTGCTTTAAGGATGAAAACTAAAAAATACTTTTACACAACTGATAAGCAAGGTGGATCCATATAAATGGAAGGGTATGGCATAACCTATGCCTTAATGTGTGACTGAGGTGGAATTAATACTGGCAATAAGGGCACAAAATTCTGAGGGTGTTTACTTAGTGGTGAAATGGTTGAGGTGCTCACTGTGGCGTGTGAGGAAGGTGGAAATTTTAAAAGGTGACCAAGCTTAACAGGAAAAGCATAACTGCTGGGGTAAAATAGTGTAAGTGCACCGGATCAACAGAAGATAATACTTTAAGGGATATGGAAGAGCTACTTCCATTGGTGGGAACAAAGTCCTCAATGATAGGAAAATCTGAATGATTGATGTGCCAGTTCGTATTGAGAGCATCAGAAATGTTGAAGTGAATACCCTCAGACAGGGAGAGCCGGGCTGGGGGAGATGAAAAGACTACTCAGAGATCTAATGCACGGGAATGACGGTCTCGCGTAAAGGGACCCGTACATCACAAAGGTGGGTGGCATGAATAATGACGGCAGAGGGGGTGCCAACTTAGCAGCCAGATGGGACATGGAGCTCGAGAGCTCCGACAAGGTGGGTGTTAAGAGACGTTTTTAAACACGTGACAACTGTGAGAGGGTTAGTGAGCACGAACTGATAGGGGTAAATGGTAGTGATCGTGAACGGGGTGGAAGAAGTGCAATGGTACATACATGAGTGAAACAAGGAAGTGACATCATTAAGCAATAAAGCAAAATTTTATGCATTTGGCATTGTCGCTGGTAAGGGATGCAGATTGGATGAATAGAACATCCTGGTACAGGTGAGTGGATGTTGAAGCAGTTGTGACGTTGCATGAGTCGAGGTCAACTGCAATGATAGGTGCAGGGGAATGGATAGTACACGAGTGATTATTGTACAGATAGGAGACTGATTTGAAATGATACACACGCCAATGGTTTGATTATCTGCAGTTTGATTACCAATTGTTGGTCTGAAAATGAACATTCCGCCACTTCAAATGAATAATACTTATGTATTTGACGAGGGGTGATATTAAGGGTGAAATTTACTTTCTGCAATTCCAGTTGCAAGGCCAAGAGGTCATGCGTAAGTTACGAGGAATTTACCACCCCTAATGGCAGCTTGTGTAATTGGCAGGAGTGAATGAACATTTTTATGGAATGATCAATGAACATTTTATTTAGTAACAACATACTTGTGATTAGTAAATAGGTTTGAGTTTCCAGCGGGCGCGCCGCTGTCAACGCTGATGTGCAATATTTTAGAACCTCGGTAATACCATTAATGACAGTGGCAAGAGAGTTGACTTTTAATTCCACTTTATGAGTTATATCATTAATGATGTTAAAAGATAAATTAAGGGCCTTGTACATACTGTGAACATTGTTGGCAAGTTCCTGGATAGATTGGTTGAGGCTGGCATCATTCTGAAGGAGGGCATGGAGGTGTGTATTTGTAATAAAATTACAACAGCTCCCGACGTCGCCAATAACTTGAATACCGTGCATGGCGCAGAAAGAGTTGCTGACATCACTATGTAAATCTCGGATTACATTAGTATCCATCACCTTCATGTAGTTGTAGAGTATCTTAGCATTCGCACAAGTTGTAGTATTTTTGTCTGCACAAACAATGTGGATGAATTGGTCAAGAGCTTCGGGAGGGGAGGGAAATTGTAATTGAATTCTGTACACCCGGGGGGGGGGGGGGGGCTGGTTTCGGAGAGCACATGTGGCTCTGCGCTCACATAATAAACTCCTACGTGCGTCCTGATAGTTGGATGCAAGATACTGCCAGCTGTGAAGGAACAAAAACACATCAACAAGGTCAGGGCGACTAAGTAGGCGGGGATACGTCTCCACCCACACCAACTGGCGCAGCTGAGGTGGCTCGTTGCCTCGACAATGGTCACCTCTGGTGCTGCGAGGCCACTCCTACAGGTAGTGCCGTCAACCTGGGTGGCCGGCCGGCCGGCATGACGGACTTTGCTGCAGGCATACGAACAGCGATGGAGTGCGGATGGTGGCAGCTGTCGAGGGACAGTTGAGCTTGAGTGCTTGTAGAGGGGAAGGCAGGAGCGACGCTGCACTGCAGGCAGCAAGCAGTGCTGGCCGCGGAGAATGCATGCTGAGTGGGAGATGCGTCAGCAGTGCCTCATTGCAGTCTCCTTACGAGCGGTTGACAATGAAGTGGAAAGCATACAATTTATCAGCATGCAGAGGAAGCATTAAAGTACACTGTAACACATGTTCAAACAAAGATGAGACATAGAACAAAGAATAGAATTACATTCACACACGCTTCACTTTGAGACTAAGCAATCTTGGTATGTCTGACTAACACAGAGTCAAACTTAGGGACACCGGATTTATTAATTTGAATTTGAATAGTAGATTCTCCCAGAATATCGGACACACGATAAGGTCCGTGGTAGCGGTGGGTGAGGTCCTTGTCTCTGTCGTGGTTACTTATCCACACATAATCATTTATCTTTAATGTGTTTTTCCTGTGGGTTTTGTCAAAGGAAGCTTTTTGAAGGCTCTTAGCCTGGATTAAATTTCATTTAGCCGCTTGGCATACAGTGAGAAGTTTCTCACATCAATCATGACCGCGTTCAGAAAACTTGGTAGGAACAACTTGAGCGGGGAGGGCAGCTTCCACGCCATGAAGGATATAAAATGGCTTAAACTTTGTTGAACTTTTAATGCTGGTATTTATGTTGAACTTAATAAAGGTCCCAATTTACTGATCAGCTCTTGCACAAGCCATAAGTTGTTCCGCGATGGCGCGATTATTTTGTTCTACTAAACCATTATAACTGAGGTTGTAAGTGGTGGTTTTGAGCTTTTTGATACTCATTTTGAAAACTGCATTCTTCTTGAGGAGAAAATTTCTTGGACGTGAAGGCAACAATGTCACGTTTAGTTTTATGATCAATCTGGATGAGCGCCCCTCCAACAGCCGAGTTACTGGCATCATATGCAATAATGGCATCGTGGCCTTCGTGAAATTTCTGTAAAATTAGCACCTGAAGAATGGCTCGTTTTAAACTCAAAAAGGAATTCTGTTGTTCTGATTTCCATTTAAAAGAAGTGGTGTATTTAGTAAGGTCAATCAGTGGCTGGGCAATAGAGGCATAATTTGGAATATACCTACGTAGGTACGAGGTCATTCCAAGAAAAGAGCGGAGTTGTTTTACAGTAGTAGGAGGAGCCATTTGTTCAATAGACGCAACCTTATCGGGGTCGGTGGAAATGCCTTGGGGAGTAATTATATGTCTTAATACCTTAACAGTCTGTTGGGCAAATAAACATTTATTAGTGTTGACCTTCACATTGAAAAAACATAAGTCTCTGAAAAACTTTGTGAATATTGGTGATGTTCTTCGAATGCAGAGCCTAAAATAAAAATATGATCTATAAATGCGATAGCGGCAGTCCACCTGAGGGGACCTAAGAGTTTATTTATGAACAAGTGGAATTATTGTGGACTGGTACTTAGGTTCATTGGCATTCTGCAGTAATCAAATAAACCAACGCCATCAATTGGAAAGGCCAATTTATAACGATCCTGTGGGCGAACAGGTATGCTATAAAACCCAGAGAACAAATCTATGCTCATAATGAAGGTGGAATATTGGAGAGCGTTGGAGATGTCCTCAGTGCGGGGAAGGGGATATGTGTTGATTAAGTTTGTGAAAGTCTGTTAAGAAATGAAGACCACCATTCTTCTTTGAAATTAATAAACTAGGGGCAGAATAGGGAGAGTCAGCCTCACGGATAATTCTGGCATTAACCATGTCTTTGATCTGGACCAAAAGTTCATCCCTTACTTTGGGGCTAATGTGGTAGGGGTGAGTGGCAACAGGCTTGTCAGTATCTTATTATAATTTAATTTCAAAGTTTTTGGCCTCCGTGAGCTCAAGAATGGATGTAGTAAAACAGTCATTATATTCGGCAATGATATCTTGATGGCTTGTTTCTGAGGGGCCGTAAGGGTTTCATTAATGTTAGGGCAAGAGAGGGTTGCTGTTCAAAAGCTTCAAGAGTATTACACAAGTGCTCTAGTGACGGAAAATCTGTTACAGCTGAGTAATTAGACACAATTGGGATTTCAGTTATCTTATTCTCATCGTGTGCATGCATAAAGAGAAGGTTCTATTTGAGTATCGGAATAATGTAACATTTCCTAATAAAATCGACACCTAAAATTAGGTCTTGAAGGTTGTCGACAAATAAGAAATTCTGGGGATAAGTATTACCCTGAATGTGTTGATTGATAATGGTTTCAAATTACGCCAGTGATAAGACAAATGTGCCCGTAACTAGTGTAATGGGCTCTTTCAAGGGAGAAAGGGTTGTGTAGATAAAACAGTACTGGCAACACAACTACATGAGCATCCCGTATGTAATAGTACGTGGTAGTGCCGGCCCTTAATGGTAACTAGGATACACGGTGTGGCTAAACTACTGTGGATTTGGGGAGGAGGGGAAGAAGGCATAACGCACTCCTTTTTATCTGAGTCAATTTGCGCCAGGGCTCTGCTCAGTTTACTGGTCTCATCATCACAGGCTTTGCTGGTATTGTTTAGAAAACATTTGGCACGTATTGCGTCGGGAACGGGCAACAAAAATGGTACGTGGACTCAGCCGGAATTTGTTTTTGAAACGCCTAAATCTGTCAACTACGTCTGTAGAGAACTGAAAATCTTGTTTAGGAAAAAGGGGACACTGTAGACTTTTATGCTCGACATAAAGGCACAATGTGCAAGTGTCGCTAGCCAAGCTGCGCGGGCCCTGAACTATAGGCTGCATGTTTGGCATATGCTGCTTTACGTGGGCGGGAGGAGTGCTGTGCTTTTGCAAGCTGCTGAAACGGGGTTGCGTACGCGGTGTTACAATTTTTGATACTTGGTGTGGCCGCAATAACGGTGAAGGCTTGGGCATATGTTTATGAATCGGTTGGGAATCTGGGCGCTTATCGAGCCAGCAGAAAATTGTGCTCTATTGAGTTGCGCAAAATGTATGTGTGAGCGGTGTCGATTTCCGATGTCACCGCTAACAAAATGGCGCGATGCTGTGGAAACTGGTGGACTGGAATATGTTGGAAAATTTTTGCCCTTAGAGTTGGATTTGGCTATCTCGGCATAAGATCTGTGGTGTGTTACTTTGTTAAACAAGGCATTGCACGCGGCCCTTACCTGGGCACTTTTGTCGTCAGGGGTGGCGTGTCTTACTCCCTTGTCGGAAAGTTGGCGGATACCTGGGCTGTTGAGCGGCGTTGTACGGACCTGGCTGTGGCGGGAAAGAATTGCCCCAATGGTAATGTGGCACATTATTCAATTGGGGGGGGGGGGGGGGGAGTATTTTGCCTGCCTGAGAAATAGTTCTGTGAATATTGTGACTTTGTGACTGGTGGTGAAAATCTCTATGCCCCAAGTAGTGAGGAGAGAGTTGTGTTAGGTATTGGAAGGTCTGAGGTGGGCACGTTGATAAGGTTGTCTGGGATAGTCTGACGGATAATGAGCACACTGTGGGGGCTGGTAGGGGTGCTTATTTTGCTGAGTGTTGGCACGATGTTCATTCTGATGAAGGGAGAGCTCTGCAATTTCCTGCTTTAGTTTACTGATCTGCGCTTCTAGTCTAGCATTATCTGGGTAAAGGCTATTGTGTGTTACTCTTTGTTGGTATTGAAAAATGCCAATTTCATAGTGTTGCAGGTTCTTAAGAAAATGATCTAGCTTGTCGTTTTTCAACCCAATTAACTTGTCCATGACAGACTGCAAGATACTTTTCCATATAACATAAAAAAAATCATTGTCGGTCATGGTAGGGTTATACTTAGCCCGGTAATTCTTAAATATTTAGTGGTGGTGCATAGTGTCCTTGTCAATGGCCTGCTTTTTGTTGTACAGTAAATGTTTAGGTTGTTCAGTGTCCGCTGGGCTCGTGAATACCGTGTTTTGATCTGTTGCCAAGTGATAGGTTGTTCTCGGTGACGTGTCAAGTTTTCTAAGGTAAGCCTGGCGGTATCAGTGAGGGAGAATTTAATGTGTTTACATTTGTCAATACCAGTCTACCCATTAAGCTTGGCGACTTCGTCGAAAGCTTCTAAGAATTCATCAATGTTTTCCCCGTGTATCCTTGAAAATAAGGGAGGTTTTTCTGTTTGTGTGCACGTAACATTAACGGGGGGGTGGATTAAGTGCCATGTTGCGTGATGATTGTGGTTGATCGTTAATGTAAGTGTGGGTGTGGGTGGTGGGTGGGGATTGAAATGCGCGTGTAGGGAGGGGTGAGTTGCCAATTTCCTCGTACAGAGGAAATCTAAAGAAATCTGCAAGGGGTGTGGGTGATTGTGCGGGAGTGTTAGGAAGGGATTGAGTGGGGGGGGTGGACTGTCAAGGGGGTATTCGTGTTCTGTGCTAAGGAATGATGTATCTAATGAGGCGTTTTGGATGTGGCTAGTGGTAGGTGTATCTAAGGTGGGGTGTTCAATGCATTTCCTGTCACGTTCGTCTAACGAACGCCTAAAATCTTTTGTGTCAATCAAAACGGTTTTTATAAACTGAGAGAGTTTACACTGTCTGGCCTTGCTACGCGTTTTCATGTACCGATGAATGTGGGTGTGTGGGAGGTGATGTCTGGTGTAATGGTGTTGCACACTTCATGTAAACCTACAGTAAAATAAACTACAGAAAAGGAAGAGAACTCACTCTGATAGTATGGTACACACAAAAAATAGTAGTGGTTAAGCAGGTAAGTGAACAGTAAGTTCAGCATGCATGAAAAGCATACACATACACTAACTACAATAATAAAGCATTCTATACAGGATGTGGGTGGGCGGGGAAGTCTGTAAGAGGCAGGGTGCATTGGCTTTCTCAGTTGCATACTTACGCTTTCAGCTACAAGGATAGCAATTAAAAGATTATTTATATTTATTAATTCTCTTGGCATGCAGAGAGGGACAGTCCGGCGCTTACGCTAGTAAAACAACTCCCTGCCTCCTGTTTATAAAATGCACTTTCTACTTCCTTCACAGTTACTATCTTCACCTTAAGTGTGGTAAGGGGTGTCTAGGGTGATAACTCATGGGTAGCTGAATGATAGAGGGAATTATAAAAAGGTATATTTAATGAATAACAAGCAACACAATTACAAGAACACAATGGGATATCAATTCTTACAACAACTCTCAAGACTTTTACTTATTATAGAATAGCAGACTGTGTTATGACTCAATTATAATATGGTAATTCTGATAACCACGACATAGCTAATCCCTGTCCTTGCCAATAATATTAATTATTTGAAAAGGGCAAATGGGAACGATGTCTCGATACCAGCATTGGTCCCTACTGCTACCCGAATTATTTCAGTTGGCCTCGGAACCCTCTACCCAGGGGTAGGTAGGTGCTGTCTTCTTCAGCTTCTATCACACACACACACTCAATACTCGTCGAAGCAGGGGGGCTTTCAGGCCTCTTATATAGCTGGGCGATCTAGAGCATGTTTGTAAAACAAACCCGCCCGGCTATAATCCATAGGGGGCTCTACCTAAGGTGGTGTAGCGCTGCCATCATATGATGCTACAATGTGTTTTGGTAACAGGTGTTACTACTTGGTCTTGATACTTCGTCGCACCATACAGTTCACTTGCGGGATATCACACTAAGTGTACCTTAAAATGAATTAAGACTTGAACTTGTGTCACCCTTCTAAAAGTTTCTTTATAAAGTTTCAGTTTATTTTATTGGTTTGTCTCAAAAACATTAAGATTGAGATTCTAACACGCCATAATGAAAAAAAATTATGTGACGTAAAGGTTTTTTTTATCAAAGGGAAGAGAACTTCTGCAAATACATAATGTATTACAGCAAGTTGAACAAGTTTTGATGTACAAATGTAAGATAGTAAATTATTTGGTTCCTCGCACTTGCACTAGCAATTGTTGTGTTGCTGGAGTTATGTTTTTTAATTACTACACTCGCTTATTTTCGAAAAATGATTTGGTTCAGCCAGTAAACTGTTATGTATTACTTATTTTTGACGGATCATTCATGGATTATATTGTCAGAAGAAATCTTGAATAGAAGGATGACAGTATGTGGTGTATGTTGTTGAAATGCTTACACAGTCTGTGTTGTTGAATAGAAGGATGACAGTATGTGGTGTATGTTGTTGAAATGCTTACACAGTCTGTGTTGTTGAATAGAAGGATGACAGTATGTGGTGTATGTTGTTGAAATGCTTACACAGTCTGTGTTGTTGAATAGAAGGATGACAGTATGTGGTGTATGTTGTTGAAATGCTTACACAGTCTGTGTTGTTGAATAGAAGGATGACAGTATGTGGTGTATGTTGTTGAAATGCTTACACAGTCTGTGTTGTTGAATAGAAGGGTGACAGTATGTGGTGTATGTTGTTGAAATGCTTACACAGTCTGTGTTGTTGAATAGAAGGGTGACAGTATGTGGTGTATGTTGTTGAAATGCTTACACAGTCTGTGTTGTTGAATAGAAGGGTGACAGTATGTGGTGTATGTTGTTGAAATGCTTACACAGTCTGTGTTGTTGAATAGAAGGATGACAGTATGTGGTGTATGTTGTTGAAATGCTTACACAGTCTGTGTTGTTGAATAGAAGGGTGACAGTATGTGGTGTATGTTGTTGAAATGCTTACACAGTCTGTGTTGTTGAATAGAAAACAAAGTGGTGGATTGCACATATTTATTTAAATGTAATCATTACCAAATTAACTTGCAATATTTCATTCACTTTTTGTCAAATCGGTGGTTTATTAAATAGGTATTGGACCGACTTGAGGTTTTGTTTGTGTTAAATAAAAAAAAAAAAACCTTCTCACCTTCAAAAGTTTCATCAGTTCTAATACTGTGTACTATTTAATGGTTATGCTTGTGTATTTATATTTGTGTGAAAGTGAACTTCATAATCCAGGGTGTTTCCAGCTTGCAGTAAAATATTTCCCGCTCCTCTCTCTTTCCACCCATTACTTTCTTCACTTCAGGCATCATCTGCATTTCCCACCCTCTCCTTGGTTTTCATTGAAGCCTCTTACTGACATAGTTCATGTCAGTCACTCTGTTGAACATCCTTTCCCTTCATATTCTTTGCACATGACCATACCATCTCATGTGTGCTGTCTTGACTATTTCTCAGACCCTGAAATTCTGCTCTTGTTTGTACCACACCATTCCTAATTCTGTTTTGTTTTGTTATTGCCAACTTTCTCATAAACTTTTTTGTGTAGTTGTAATGTACCCGGTTAATCACTTATCTATTGGACAAGTCAATTATTCATGTGTGACTATGGAGTAGATTAGTATGACATTGTGTGGACTTCAGTGGCATTTTTGTTTGCTTGGGAATGCGATGGTGTACTGGGTTAAGCATTTACCACCTACCATGTTACTGTTGGTTGGTGGACTTTTTTGGGGTACTCTCATTCTCTCCACAATTGGTCTAGCTTAACTTTCTTGCATCTTCAATAGCACAAAATATTTCAGTTCTGTAAGTATCACCACAAGTTCTCTTTCTCACACTTTCTCTCTCTTTCCCATCTCTAATAACTTTGCTGTCAACGAAACGTTAAGCCCAACTGCCTATCTAGGTGGCTGGCTGACTGAGCTAGGTGGCTGGCTGGCTGGCTGGCTAGCTAGGTGGCTAGCTGAGCTAGGTGGCTGGCTGGCTAGCTAGGTGGCTGGCTGGATAGGTGGCTGGCTGGCTAGGTGGCTAGCTAGGTGGCTGGCTACCTAGCTGGCTAGGTGGCTGGCTGGCTACCTAGCTGGCTGGCAAGATGGCTGGCTACCAAGCTGGCTAGCTAGCTACCTACCTACCTACCTAGCTAGCTAGCTACCTCTTTCTTTGTATTTCCATTTTTCTCTTTCTATTTTTTTCCTACCCTACATATCTCACATTTGTATAATGCCTCTCCTAGCTGTCCTTAGTAGTTGCCTGTGGCTACTGAGTACTGTGAGTGTAGAGTGCACGGCGTGTGTTGGCAGTGGGCACGGGAGCTGGGTTTGCGCTGCACGCCCTCAGTGCGCATCCCAGCTGTTGCAGCGCAGCACTTTTACGTGACGACACCAGTGCTGCCGGAGCTGGAGCATGGTCTGCCGTCGGTTCGGGACTACGACTCTCACACGTACACTCGCGAGTGGGAGGGCGGCTTCATGGCTGGGGGCTTCGAGGAGGAGGCCAAGCCTGCATTTCCCGGTGGCCAGGTGCCACGCGACTGGGTGCAGCATCTTCCACACGACTGGAACCAGTTCAGTAAGTCTCGTGCTGCGCACTGAATATGTTCCATACTCAGCTCTGTAACTACGTATACATCCTACACACGCTCTTCTCACTTAACTAAATGTAAGCGCTACTTACTCTAGGAGCTCAGGTGCTGTAGTTGTCAGACTACTCACTCCCGCCAAGGCAAACCGGGTTCATTTTCCCGGCAGGGTCGCCCCCAGATTTTCGAATGTGGAAATCGTGCCGGAAAATGTAGGTCGATGGGTTTCCTCTGGGATCTCCTGTTTCCTCCACCCTTAGATTCTGGCACTGCTCCAGACTCGCCTCGCTTCACCCTCATAGACACTCAAGATCCTGCTGTTGAGAGCTGGCGAAACATCTCCACTTCACTTCCTATAGAGCTACATGTGTCAGTTCTTGTGAAATATTTATTGCAAGCCATGTAGATTTAACAAGCAGTCTAAAAAAGTAGAAAATTTTTCAAATCATGTAGTTTTTGGCAGTTGCCACAGCAGTATTGATAGTATTGTGAGTTTTGTGATTGTGGTACAGTAGTTGTGTGTTGTGCGCAGTGCCGCTGTGGGAGAAGGTGCTACACAGACTGCCCCTGCTGAGGGACGTGGAGGGGTTTACACTCAGGAACCACCCTGACAACTTCACCCCTGATGGCCGCTGGATCCTCGGAGAGACTCCGGAGGTATGTCAACATGCTCTCTCTCCTTTCATACATCCACTCTTACGTCATGTCACCTGGCTCACTATCTGTCACCAAAATTGTTTCACGGCACTTGTATATTTTTCAATTCTGAATAAATGTTTATTTTAAATTAATACTGTACAACCTTTTCAAAAGGACCCCTTATGGATTCTAGACATAAGGTCATAATGATAGGTCAGTTGCCTCCAACCTCTATAATGTAAAAATTTGCCATTTTTTGCATATAGTCCATATCCAATCATCTCGAGCATGAAAGTGGCACTTTCTTAATTAAACACACCTTAATTATAATTGGTAGTCATGTTCTGAAAAGAATAATACCATATAGGCGTATATTTAGCTTCCTCTTGTGGTAGGTCAGGTCGTAGGCTGTTCAGTGGATGCTGTAGGTATGTACGTATTGTAATTGTTGAGGTTGGTATGTGCCGTTGGGGGCAGGGTAACTAGTTCACATCGAAAATAGGCTGGATGGTCTGTCTGTGGCTGGTCCGGCTGTCTAAGGTACGTGATGAGCCATGGGTGTACCTCTCCGCTGAGACGAGTTGGGGCCTCAGACAGTTCCTTCGTGATTGCTGATGTGACAGTTACCAGGGGAGGGTACAGAGCCTGTGCTTATTCTTGAGGGGCAACCTGGTTTATGAAGACTACCAGGGAAGGGGTCAGCTCTTGTAAATGCCTGGAGTCAAAGAGCACCTGTTGAATCTTCTCCCTAGTACTACTACATTTGGAATAAGGAATCTGGAAACACACAAGCCAAGACACGCATACGTTCGTGATGCGAAATGCAGGGAATGTGATTCCTTATGTAGTGTCGAGCCATGTGGAGTGTCTGCCGACTGCACAGACACTCTATTCCAGTGTTCGGTGCCTAAACGTGGTGAACACTGTGAGTCAAACCTTGTTGTCGACAGTTTTAACAGATGGGTGTAGGCTTCAGCCGAGTCTTCCCAATCCAGGGAACGTCCCCTATGACACCGAAAGTGCGGTGGAACGGGCAAGCACCGAACTGACCAGCTGGTCTGAAGGCAGAGTACTTGTGAGTGGGCTTTACCGTTCTGCCTACCAGAGCATTCAGAAAGTTTGGCCATTGAAAGTGCGCGTGGGTTAGAAATAAGTGTGTTGGCTCGATTGAGTAGAATTCTCGGGTTACCTGCGTTTCTCTCAAGGGGTGAGGTAAACTGGGATAAGTGCAAAGTCTACAGGAACGTGGTACTTGTGAATCGGACTGAAGACAATGTTTATTCCTTGTGAAAGGAAATAAACACATGGTGTCACACTACTTCCTATATGTACAAGAGCTTAGGGGAAGCTATGCCTGCGTAAGCCAGGTAGAGGAGACCTGGTCCTGAGCTACAAGGGACGGCATAGACTAGTGATGTGATAACTTGACTAACTCCTTATTCCACTGTGGCTGTGAAGGGGCCGCAGTGTCTAAGCGTGTAGACGACTTGGCGGTAGGTCTCTTTGGCACGGTGCTTGGTTTTCTAAGCAAGGCGTGAGAGGATTGATCTTGGCGAGGAGACCAAGGATTAGGAGTCCCTTCTGGTACTAAAAGCACATTGAAGAGGGAAGGTAGAGCTGAGGAGCGTGGGTAAGCGGACTGGTCAGTTTCTCCAGCAGCGAGTGCAGTGGATAGTTGAAGACTGGCCGCGAGTCAAATTCTAACCCCGTATTTATACTCTGCCGGGCGGCTGCCTCAGCGATCATTGGCTGTCGTCTCTTGAGCTAGGGAGGGGGAGCACTGAGAAGGGAGTGATGAAAGCATAGCTTTTCTCGCTTTTGACGTCACCGGCTGGCTTGGAGAATGAAGGAAGACCACGACGATGCATACTGGCAGAGTCATCTAGCGGTGGGCAGTAGTACTCAATGCCTTCTGATGCATATCCTCAGTGGGCCAGTAAACAATACAAGTTTCTGGCTGGAACGTCCATTCTTGCTACGACAAACAGTACAAGTTGGAAGTCGCGTGACGGCCAACAATGACAAACTCAGTTGAAATCAGATGCAATGCTATGCCTTGCTGATGAACTGAAGTCATTTATTTACCATTGTTGTCAACATGTCATGCATCATTTTGTCTCTGGCATAAAATCAACATGATTTTTTAATACAAGTTTTTAAAATGAAATATTATGATTCACTTAAAAATGTGACCTGGGAGTCCAAAATGTATGTGTGTATGCATGTCAACATGCTGAGCTGTTTGAAATGCGCGCTCTGCGGACGACTTTGCCTCATCTGTGATCAATCTGAGCTCAAGGGTGAAGTAAGTGGCAACATGAATAAAAGTTTCGAGCAAGAAGTTTCCATGCGCCTGGACTGCTGAAAACTTAATTGTAAATAAGCTACAGAATTACAATCTACATTGCCTGCCTAGAATAAAGCATGCAGAGTCACCCCTGCAACGTAAATAAATAATTTGTGAAATTCTACTACTTGTCGCTTAGCCCTGGAGAAGTTCCTGCAACCCCCAGAGATGGCAGCACTTATGTGACCTTGTGACGTCACAACCTGCCAGTCTCGGGCCGAGGCGCATTAAATTCATCGTCTCCACCAGGGGTGATAAACGAGCTGCGCACCAGTGCGCCGATAAACAGACCTCTGTGCTGGAAGACTACGCTACCCCTGCACACCGAAGAATCGCTGATGAAGGGCGATTTTCATATTGATGCCGGCTAACAGCCAGCGGCGCTAAGCCCATGATGACTCTTACCACGCACGTGACACATTGGCTTGCACGTGTGCAAAGAGGCTCCAATTTGAACTTTCCTATCGAGGAATATTATTTGCAGTGTAAAATGTGTCTTTCTATTTTTCAGGGTCAAAAATGTCTTATAAAGTGTTCGAAAATGTATGTTTGTTGATATTGCAAAATGTTTGGTTATGAATTCAAAATGTGCGCTGCACAGAGATTAAGAACAGTAATATTCCGGCATGAACACCGTCATAAGGAGACATTCAAATTATACAGAAAATTAATAAGAAGGTTCTGAAATGTACAACAATATTTACTACATAAGCGGAAGTGCTATGCACTCGGCGTGCATAGCACTTCCGCTTATGTGAACCCCGATGGCAGCCGTGGTAGGTACGTGCGACGCTAGCCTTGGTGCAGTCGTAGGTGTTCTGGTGAGGTAAGATGCTGTCACGTACGCATTTCAAACTTTTTGCATTGATGTAGATTACCGTAGTTCATTCTTAGTACACCGGTTAACCTTTGCTTGCGTACATTTTTGCCAGATAATTTCCCTAGTATTATACTTCCACTTAACTAATAATATGTGCCCTTGCTGCTTTTTGAAATTTAAACGAGGAGAAAGGGAGGAAAGATGTCCTAAAGGCAACGTGGCCTGCACAACTGGAATCAGACGCTATCCGTCTATATTAAAGACACTTCAGTGTAATTTCTGTATTATTGCTGAGTGCAATTTTTTTAATGGGATTTATTTTCATGGGTATTTTTCATGTTTAATTATTTTACGGACATCTATTGTGACCATGTGGTTCATAGCCGCCGAGCCAATATTTGTGCCATCCATGCAGTTTGAGGGTTTATTTGTGTAATATCATGTGCACCACAATTTATTTCAGGATTCTATATCAAATTTTATTCAGCGTTCAATGTATTTTTCGTGTAATTGATGATTAATATGTCTGACCACGTGGTAATTTTCATGTCTGATTTTCTTGCCATCCGTCATGCTAGAAGCTGAAAACTAATTCAGTCTGCAGCAGAATAATTTTCTCAACTTGAATAATATTTTGTTTGACCAGAATTTGTTGTCTTTGCAGAGAAATCCAACATTTTCACCTTCACCACATGCTCCGCTGCAACACTTATCCAGCGGCATCCGCAGCATCTAATACTGCTTTCACGCACTTGCGTGTTTATGGTGACCACTCATCTGTGCCCCATAATTTTCTAAGGGTATTTATGTTATTGTATGTAATTTGTATGGTGACGTTATTTCCGCCCTAGCCGGCTACGTGTATAGGCCATCACTTCACTAACTACGTGTGGCAAGACTAGCCCAAACGAGTCTGTGTTTGTGATGCCAAATAATTACACGTGTTTAGGTAACTTGTTCATTTTGTCTCATTTTGTTATTATTCTCTGCACCCTATCTTCAGGGAAAATCATCAGTCCACCGTAATGGCTGTCGACCCCCTTCCTTTGTGAAGATTGCGTTTTAAAACACCACAGAGAAGTCATCCATCTAGGAAGTGTGCTATATTAACTGCGGGCTGGACAGCACCCAATTGGAGTTGGCTAGACACGTCCAAGTGTAATTCACAAGTAAATTTCTGGCACGTTTCTTTGTACGAGTGGTATAATAAAAGGAAGTAGTACAGTGCATCAAGTGTTTTCTCTTTGTATTGACAGATACCTCTTGCCATGGTTTTTCTAAAATTTTAGTAATGATGTTTATTAATGCAAAGTGTTTCGTAAGTACGCTCGTGTAAGACAGACACACAGAACCCACAGCATCCCTGAGAACCCTGAGTCTCAACAGTGCGGTGACTGGGAAGCACTGCTGGCTCCCACCTACAGTAAGTTTATTGTGTTACAGTTCATCTCGTGTCCCACCTGACGGCTCAGTTTAAATAGAGGAACAGCACCCTGCCCCGGAGAGAGATGCCAGGCTTGCCAGCCGAAAAGGATTGCGAGCCCCTCCCCAGTCTGCGAAGACTTCCCTCCACTCCTAAAGTCTGCTCAAGACATTCCTAAATCTGAAATACGACTTCCTTCAAGACTGCAAAGCTCTTCCTCTCGTAGAAGCCTGCAAGATGTCCTTATCCGCAGCAGACTGCAGCCTCCACGCAGTTTGACCGAGAGGACAGATACTCCACGCCATAGGTAATCCTGATCCGTTTCCCGGTAAACCTGCACCCAAGTCAACTTCCGTGACTCCTGAGGTAGCAAACCGTCGTGTTGTGGATTGCCCCGCGTGGATACATTCTGGTAGTGAGCACTCTGTAGATTGCGTCAACCACAGTTTTCCTTGGAATAGATTTTGCTGGGGGATTTTAGGAGGTTTTAATTTTATTCACGAAGCTCGCCTTCGCATGCGTCAATTTAATTCTGTGGAAGTGCTTTACTAGGTAACACCATTATTGTTGTAATTAACTTAGCTAGGGACTTCTCCATTTTCCATTACACATAATAAAAATTACGTTTTACGAAAACTTGTGTACCGTCATTCGTTAGCTTCCTGTCATTATTGAAAGTATTTGAATTGTATTATATTTGTTGTCTGTCAGTGGAGAGAAAAGTAATTTTAAGGGAAAATTCAGATGTACACTAGCAGAGGTGGCATACAGAGCCGGCAACGATGGAAAGAACGCAGAGCTTTAGCTAGAACTCAGCACGCCATCATAGGGGAAAGTGAACAGCAGGAGTGCGAACCCAGGACCTGGCCTAGTGAAACCACCCTTGACACATTTCACCCTTCATCCCCATTCATCACATCTCATTTCGACCATCATTTAGGCACTTGTTGGCCCGGGTATCCTGTGGGAGAATACGTCGACCCTGTGGAACAGGCATCACCTGCAGCTGACACTATTTCCACGGACAACACAGCTCGCCAAACCCCTATAGCACATTGCATAATAAAACTCAACTCTGGCCGACGCAGCCGACACCGAGTAACCCACTTTCTGCACCATTAAATTAACTTCGGGAAAGACAGTATGGGTTCGGCTCCTGTTGAAAGTATTCTTGAAACCATGTGCGACTTCTCCCTCATTAGACTTCGCCCCCACACGTTAGCCCACACGTCTGGTCAAGATTACCCCTGTCTGACCGTACATCTCCTGCCCCACGATAACATAATCATATCACCACATCATTCCCCCCAGGACAGCTGGCGTCCCGCCTATTGGCAGCTCTGGTAGTGAGGCGGGTAGATCTCCTTGTAGTCGGGAATCTACCTCCATCCGTCTCACTCTGGGGTTCGACTCCCCTCGATTTTGGCAGATTCCCTCAGACAAATGGCCACCCATCTCGTCCACAACCCGTCGGGCCATAAATGCTAGCCAAACTTGCCATTATGGGGTACTGGAAATCACGAAGGGTTAGTCGGTGTCCTATTCAACTACCTTTAACAGGTAGGACACACGTCAATTAATATATTTAAGAGAGAGATAGAGGGGGAAAGATAGATAGAGATAGAAATGGAGATAGTGATGGAGATAGAGAGAAAGAGAGGTGTATATATATCCAAGTCATCCATGAGGTAATAAGCCATGCAAATGAATATCAAATGCCTCTTTGTTTGGTTTTAATTTATTTTGGAAGAGCCTTCGATTTTGTTCACCACTCAGGTGTTATGTAGGCCCTGCTAGAACAAGGTGTAAATCCAGGTTGTCAAAATGTTGAATAACATCTACAGCACCTCTACTGCCCTTGTAAACATTGCTGAAGCTTCCAAAGAGAGGTGAAACAAGACTCCGTATCACCCAATGTTTTTACTTCAGTCCTAGAAATGGTTATGTCAAAAATTGAGTTGTAAAACATAGGATTAAGGGTAAATGGCCGAAGTATTAATAATGTACGATTTGCTGATGAGATAGTTTTACTCTCAAGCAGTTTGGATGAGCTTAAACAACTGTCAAATGAGCTAGAGATAGTATGCAGTGAAGTAGGCCTTAAAATAAACCTCTCTAAAACTAAAATAATGCAATATAAATGTGTAGCAAAAGACAAGGTGCTCACCAATGACATTGATATCGAGACTGTAGAACACTACATATATCTTGGTCAGTTAATTAACATGAATGGCGACTCGATGCCTGAGATCTATCAACGTATAAAATTAGGCTGAAGAGCATATGAAAGAAATTCCATAGTTTTTAAATCAAACATGCCAGTATACCTTAAAAAGCAGGTATTTGATCAATGTGTATTACCTGTCCTCACATATGCGTGTCAGACTTGGACCCTGAACTGTCAAGCAAAGCAAGAACTGAGAACTGCCCAGAGAGGTATGGAAAGAGCAATGCTTGGGTTTACAAGAAGATACAGGGAGAGCTGAGTACATTCGATCAGTAACGAAAGTAAGGGACATCCTAGAAAGAGTGAAGACTCAAGTGGCAATTGGCTGGACGCATTGCTCGAAGATGTGATGACAGATGGACAACAGCTGTGATGGATTGGATATCAAGAGACCTGAAAATATCGAGAGGAGGAAGACCTCCAGATCGCTGGGACAGAGACATTCGAAGAGTAACAGGTGTGAACTGGAAGAACATTGCACAAGATCGATTAGCCTGGAAGGAATTAGAAACAGTCTATGTGATGCTGAATTGTAAAATGTAGCTCATCAGACTTAAAGAGGCTGCATCCTGAAAAAGGGATTGATATAGCTGCGTAATAATAATAATAATATATATATGCAAGATAAGTATAGATATAGGCAGATGTAGATAGATACAGAGAGAAATATATGTATACAGATGTAGAGTACACAACGTGTTTAGGAAACATGTGTACAACCTCGGGCACATTATTTGTGACCGGAAAAAGGATGAATGTTATAGGGTATCCATGGTCCTTTCCCAATATTAAATGCTGTAGAAGCCCTTAAAGCGGAGGGCGACAAGAATTGCACATAGGATATATGCCAAGTACTCGTGTTAGAGGAACACAATTTGGTATACAGATTAATTAACCAAGATATTTGATCAAAGGAAGGTATGGTACGTCATACACACCCTCATTATGTATATGAAATGGGTTGGCATCCTTCGATTGCATGCAACATGTACTCCATGATGTTAAATTTACTGTGGATACCATCAGCTGAAGCAGGACATCATAATTAGCAAATAAGGGGTCCCCTTGTAGCATCTCTCTAGGACCCACCATTTTTGGTTAAATCGCGAAGTACATGTTCAGTGGTAGCAATACTATGGCCTTGTGAGTAGGCAACCCTTCCTGCTCCCGGAGGAATGCAGCGGGGATTCACCTCTGAAGTAGTATGGCCAAGAACCAACACGCAACAAACAGATTAGCATTAGGAACTGTGCTACACCAAAGTGTAGCTGTGTAGATAGCAGATTGTGCAACACAGGGTAGAAACAAAGAAAGTAGTATATTGGTTTCACTGGCTAACTGTGACCTTATCTGTGATACACACATTTGGTGCATCCAGTGATGAGTGTGATATACAATGCAGTCGGTGTTTCGATATGTTGAAAGTAGCAATAATGACTTAATGGACCCAGTAGCTTGACTCTGTACTAATGTGTGTAAACACATGTTTGTACATTCTGTGACATAGTAATGCATTATCGGTACTGATGGCAATACCTGACAGCACAACAGAACAAACACTGCAATCGTTCAAGATTATGCAGGGGGTCTATCACAACAAATTTCACAATAAATGTTCGAAAATGTGCCCCCCTCTTCCTCTACCCTCCCATGTAAATGCAGTAGTTCATGCTGCATATTAGAGACTGGTGGACGCGTTGAAAACTCCTGATGGGTTGCGGTTGAACACTTGATCGCAGGCAGCCATGACATGGTATGGTTGCAGCAGCTGTTCATGGAGGACACACCATACTGTACCATTCAATGCATCCATTCTCCGCTCGATTGTGCGTGTGTTCATTGAAGAGTTGTCCGCTGCATACTCTAAGACCGCCTCTTCAAACTGTGGAGTGCAGACGGTTCTTGGTCAACCAGGTCCACATTGATGCTGAAATGTGCCTGTTTCTCGTAGTCACTGTGTGAGATGTGCTAATGTCTTGTGGTTTCGGCTGATGTTGTACAGGTTATCTTTAGCTGGACACATGTGCAGCTGCCCTGCCATTACCTCTCACTTCACTGTACACCAAGGCCATGTCAGCCATTTCAGAAGTTGAGTGAATCGAAGCAATGACAGGCTGTGAATAACAAGCTGCTCGAGCAAGCGGGGCAGGAAACTACACGGCTCAGGAGGGGGTAAAGGGGAACTGGCTGTGACGTGTAACATCATGCATCGTACCACCAACATGTGTTTACCACCTGGTGCAGGATGTGTTGCATACCCATCAGGCCATGACCTTGCTACCATTGTACACTTTATTTGCATTTTACATTAATTATGACGTCCTGCTTCATTTGATGGTATCCACAATTAATTTAACCTCGCAGTGTATATGTTGCATGTAGTCAAAGGGTGCCCACCCCTACTATTTACATGATGGGGTGTGTATGGTGTACCACACCTTCCTTTTATCCAATATCTTGGTTTAATTAATCTGTTTACCAATTTGTGTTCCTCTAATGCAAGTACTTTGCATAATATCCCACATAATATGCTTGTCGGCCTCTGCCTTTAAGGGCTTCTACAGCACTTATTATTTGGGATGGACCATGGATGCTCTACATAATTCTTACTTTTTTCTGTTCACGAATCACGTCCCCAAGTTTGTACATATTTCCTAAACACAAGTACATAGAGAGGTAGAATATATCTTAGTTGCACTGAAACTTGTATAGAGGAAGTGAGGTAACCATGTGTCAAAACTACATGGTTTTGACAGTCACTGTGATGTGAAAACTGTTTGACATCTGGACTAGGAAGTTGGCTGATATGCACCTGCAATGTGTGTCTGTTTTCTGTCCCGCATCGTACAGAGGTGTGAGCTGTAGCGGCTGTGTGCAGGTGGGGAACTACTTTGTGGCATGCGGCATGAACGGCAATTCACTGCAGGGAGCCGGGGGTATCGGCCGTGCGGTGGCAGAGTGGATGATGGAGGGAGAGCCGACTACGGAGCTACTGCCCTTCAGCGTGCAGCGCTTCCTCGACCTGCACAACAACCGCAGATACTTGCTGCAGCGTGTGCGTGAGGTCGTCGGCCGGTCAGTCTCCCCTGTGTCCTACTGTGCTTGCCCCATCTACATGATTGCTTTACAAACAGAGATCACGTCAGTCCTATATGTTGTACATTGCAGCCATAACATCAGACCCTACACAGACAGTACATACTTCATGAGAGCAAACATGTATGGAGAGATGGATGAGTGTATTCAGTATTGTACAGGTAACAACCCACAGACTGATGGGCTGTTATGTGGAATCTTTAGGGTGACATGTAGTAAAACACTAAGATGGAGTGATGACAGAATGCTAGTGTGTGGAAAAAGGGAAGGCACTGAGAAAACTGACCAGCCAGCAGCATTTTCCATGTAATATGACTCTTCTGAAGACTAAGCCTATTTGTGCAGAATTCAGTAAGTACATAATTTCGTGAAGGTTGTATTGTGAAGTGTTGGCATCTAGAAGGGATTGCTGGGATGGCCAGAGGTACGGGAGCTGTGTGAGTACGTGTGTATTGTTACAGGCACTACTCCGTCCTGTACCCACTGCAGAGTGAGTACAAGTATGCTCGCAGAGTGCGGTGCTCCCCGCTCTACAGCGTGCTCGAGGGGAGGGGCGCAGTGTTTGGTACCCGCATGGGCTACGAGCGACCGCTCTACTTCCAGTCCACGTACAAGCGTGAGTACCTCTCAGCCTAACATCAGTATGCCTCTCGAGTCCATGGTGGCAGATCAGTTAGCTTGTTTACTGGACTTTTGAAATGGGGATCTGGGTTTGATTACTGCCGGCGGGGTCCACCCTAGATATTTACAGATGGGAAACAGTCACTGTCGTTGGACAACAGTCTTTCTTACTGTCATCCTGTATCTTCAACCCTTGCAGTCCATCACTGCACCATTGTAGAGCTCAGGGACACCTGTGGGAGACCCATCACTGTGATGGTGGTGTTCAAACCCTGCTGTTAATTGTCATGCTATTACGTATTATTAATACTCTTTCTGCTGCTTATATACATTTTTGGAAAAGTGTTTGTTGGTTACAAAACATTTTTGGATATCGTGCAAACACTTCACCAAACAATATGTAAAACTGTTTGAAAAATGTGTGTTCAACAATTTCGGAACACATACAGTATCAATTAAAAAACAATTTTACTAGGCATTTTGAGTGCCCCCAAAAATCAACAAGCTGCCTCGGCAGGGAACATGTAGCAGACATACGGCCAAGCTGCCTTGGCAGGGAACATGTAGCAGACAGACGGCCAAAACGACTTGGCAGGGAACAAGTAGCAGAGAGATGGCCAAACCGCCTCAGCAGGGAACATGTAGCAGACAGCCAAGCCGCCTCGGTAGGGAACATGTAGCAGACAGATGGCTAAGCCGCCTCGGTAGGAACATGTAGCAGATAGATGGCCAATACCGCCTCGGCAGGGAACATGTAGCAGACATACAGCTAAGCTGCCTTGGCAGGGAACATGTAGCAGACAGATGGCCAAGCTGCCTCGGCAGGAAACATGTATCAGACAGATGGCCAAGATGCCTTGGCAGGGAACATGTAGCAGACAGATGGCCAAGTTGCCTCGGCAGGGAACATGTAGCAGACAGACGGCCAAGCCGCCTTGGCAGGGAGCATGTAGAAGACAGATGGCCAAGCCGAGTCTTGAATTGAACCCAGGTCCTCCGGCATGCAGGTTCGGCTGGTGGTTTGCCACTTCACCACCTCGCTTGGTTTTGTTTTAAGTGTTCCCATTTTTCTTTATTGTGCAGATTCTCTGAAACATTTTGTATTGAGGACAATGATAAATCTTATTTTAAGGAATTGCACCTTTTTTAAAAGAAAATTGTTTTAATTGAAATGTATGTTGAACAACTCAGCAAAAACCAGTAGACTTGTTATTTTAAAGTAACTAGCAAAATGTTCCAAGTGAAATGGCTTGTTTGAGGCATGTGTCGGTGTTGGCAGCCAGGGACCCTCCACCTCGGATGCCACCTGGCAGCTTCTACAAGCCCAGATTCTTTGACTTCCTGCAGGAGGAATACTTAGCATGCCGCGAGGGTGTCGGCATCATTGATATGTCGTCCTTCTCTAAAATGGAGATCGAGGTGAGTGGCAGCTGGTGTTACCTGCACGACCTGTTGACGCTTGACCCATTTCCTTGCATTGGGCATGCACACTCTACTTGAGACTTTGCCCCATCCTCGACCGACAGCGCTGATGTGGGCAGGTTGTACTTGCGATAGTAAAGTATGATAAATCACATTCCTCCGGGTTCCATAAACTTCACGTCGTGAGCAACTATAGACATATGGTTGGAGAAATTGTACTGTCTACTGCAAAGCCATCGTGCTGTCATCCTAACACCAGTATGGGGGTTTTACTGTTCGACGAGTCATCGACACTCTTCCCGAGTTACACAGCTTGCCGCAGGAGCGCAACACCCATTCCACTGGAGCATCTCGTTCTCCAGCGCCTTGCATGGGGGTGATAAGATATATCTCCAACACAGGAGATAAGAAAAGAGTGGCGCTGCCACCAAGTGTGAATAAACCCATGCAGAGAGAGGCTAGCCACCCCCTGCACACCTCTGATTAACTACAAGGTAAAAAATGTAGTATAAATAGGAGTGATCCTAGGTTCGGGCAAGTCACTGTCCCTCTGAGGATACTTGCAGGGTTAAGCTGCTGCAGATCCTCACTTCCAGTCTGAAAGGATAGGCTGATGACTAGATCACATTTTGTGTGTGTGTGTCGGAAGACTTCACAAGAAGCCAACTGCCTTTGGTGACCCCGCAGACTCTGCTGCCATCGTGCAACTCCGCGTTCCAGAAGCTACAGAAGATGTCGCCCACTCCTACCACCCGCCCTCTGGTATTCCTCGAGTGTGAGGTTGCAATGTGCTCTTGAACACTCCCTCTTAAGTTAGGTTATAGAATATTAAAAGCTCTTTGCTTATTTTCATTTTTATTAAGACACCTAGTTTTTTCCCAGGATGCCTTCACCTGAGGTAAACGTAGGACCAAGCTTCTTATTTATTTTTTTATACATAAATGTTGAATTTTAAGAGCTAACGTGGACTCACCCTGCATTTTCCTAAGTATTTCGTAATAGAACATATTTTTAATTTAATTGGAGAGTATAATTTATTTTGTTGTAGTTTGAACCCTGAATTCTATAATAATTAAGTTTCTGACTATTAATCAGACAGAGGAAAAGCAAGTAGAGCGTGTCTATACCACTAAGGTAGTTACTGCACCTGTTAGAACGGCAAACTGAGGCCTGCCTCTGGGTAGTTCATCAGCTGCGTCATACAATAGGAACTCTAATCCACACTGAAGTTGGTCAGACCAGGTTAGAATAATGATCACGACAGTCAAGGATTTTGTCCGCTAGACCAAAAGCGGGGTGATTGAGTTAGATAGGCGAGAGACGAGGGGTGTTGGTTAGTACTTACTTACTCCTGCTTCTTGAGTGCCATGCTCGTGGTGGGTTTTGTCCAGATGTAGCGAGCATGGCCCACTCCAAAACTGTGATTCAACAGCTGAACTTCGTTGGTCCAGAAGTGGATGTTGTCCCGGCCAAATCTTACTTTGGTACCGGTCAACAACCCTTTTACCACAGGATGGCACGAGGGGTGAATACGTAGACAAGGAGATACGAGAACAGTCGACACTGACTCATGCCTGAGTTGGGCGGCGCTGTCCCGTTCCACCTGCCTTTCTGGTGTAGGTTGAGGAAGTGCACTCAACTTCCTGGCAGCAAGGAACGCTACGCTTCGTTCCTTACGTTTTCAGCCATGCCTATGATCATAAGGCATTGAGTCTCTGCTCACAGTATACTGGGTACACCCTGACATGAACAAACTAAACCCAATTTACAGTGTTAGTCCGGTTTTGGCTTGCTGACCAGGCTCTGTAAAGTCTCCACTGATCCCCCACGTTAGGCGGGCTGATCAGAGATGGGGAACCATTTGTGTCACTAATGCCGCCACCAGATATGCGTCTACACAGGAATGGGCGGTAGGTCTCAAGCCACGGTTTACCCCGGCACCGGAAGCATAGCTGTGGGATAAGGCAATAACTTGAGACTGTCGCCCCTCTCTGGGTGAAGGTGTTACTAGTGGTTGTGGCTCCTCTGTTCCTCTCCGCCGGCACTGGTACAGTGCTGCGACAGTTAGAAAGCAACAGATGGCAGTCTAATGGGTGTGTGAAAATATGACGGACCCCTGAAGGGCGCTCGTGGCTGAAATTAATTTGGTAGTTATAAATTCCCCGGTTCTTATCAAAGATGTACATAGCAACCTGTATCTAGCAGGTAAACAGACAGATACTCTAAGAAATAAAAGCTGAGAAGTAGGAAACAACAGTGTGTTTATTGAAGTCTCAATAAACGTGCGACGCGGGCTACCTCCTACCAGGCAACTGAGTGCTGAAGGTTACTATGCTGGCCAGGTGTAGGCGTCCTGGTTCTAATGGAGAATGGGAAAGACTTAGCTCAACGAGAAAATATATTATACTTCTAAACTGTCTAATAAAGATGACTTGAGGAGACAAAGTGAATTTTAACATGTTGGTAAGCGTGTTCGCTGGTTGACGGGTTGACTGGTCCTCGATGGTGAAGTAGCCACAGGGGGGCGTACTCAATGCTTCAAAGATCTCAGGCTGTCCCAGCACTGGCAGCAGTGCTGTGGGTGAACGCAAGAGATGGAACAATAATGACTGCTCGTGTCCGGCAGTGTCCTGACTTATATAGTGGAAGCTTGTGGGCTGCTGGCGCAGGCTGCAGGGGAGGCGTGATGTCCTTCTGCCCTAGTTGGCGTGGGAATACTCTGGTCAGCGTTTCTGCTTCGTGCCTCGCTGTTGGCACTCGGCCTTGCCCGAGGTCTGGGCAGCTTGTAGGCTCTCAGCGCGGGATAGGGAGGGTCGTGTGCCACCAGGTTGCGTATCCTCCAGGTGAAATTAATTCTCTCATAAGTTCTGGCTGCGTGTAGGGTAGGCAACGTGTCACTCACGTCTGTAGTGGTGGAAGAGGTACTCTTGTTGATGAGTCATGATCCTATTAGATTAGTTGTATAAGCGGCATGCATCACCCCCCCTCTTCTCTTGTCTAGGACTGAGACTCCCAGAATTATTCCCATCGTTCAGAACCTCACCCTAGTCAGGCACTAACACACGTGCCTTAGGCACGTTCTCCCATTAATAAAATCTTGCAGAGCCACCAGGGAGGTAAAGGAAGTGAGTGAATGAGCGAAGAGATTTGGGCGGCTCTTAACAGCGAGGTCAGAGTCGATGAGTGCAATTGAAGTGAGTACGGAGCAGTGCCGGAATGAAAGGGCGGGGAAAACAGAAGATCTCCAAGTAAACGCACTGACCAGCAACATCAGCACAATTTCCACATGTGATAATCTGGAAGCGACCTCGCCATAAAAGAAACCAGGTTAGCTTAAGTGGAAGCCCTTAGTTTCAGTATACAATACACAGACTGTGTGTTCCAATATACTACATTTGAAGCCTTATCCAAATTTATTGTGGTTTCATTAACCTCTTTGTGCGATCATCACTAATGTAATTGTAATAGCAATTGAAAGTGATGTTAATTTCTTTAAAGATAACATAACAAATTTGCTTGTTTGTGCTAAATAAATATAGTGCTGTTAATATAAATTTCAGTGTGACAATGATAAGAAAAACATTTTTGCCAAAAAAGTTTATAAACAATTTTTGTTTTTCAAATGTTAAGTTAAACTGCAGCTTGGAAGGATAGTAGTTAAAGTGTGTGGTAAAGATGTTTTCACTGAAATAAGCTGGAGGCAGAGTAGGGGAAGAGATAGGTGGAGGCAGAGGGAGTTAGGGATGTGGGATGTAGAGGTAGAGGGATGTACAGTTTTGTGTGTGGCTGTGTGCATATGTGAGTGTGTGTGCGTACTTGCGTGGTTGTTTATAGTTAAGCCACAGCAGTTTTGACGTGTCTGGATGCTCTTCTCGCAGTCTAGTGGCACGGAGGTGGTGGACTACCTACAGAGGCTTTGCTCCAATGATGTCAACATCCCAGTTGGGGGCATAGTGCACACGGGCATGCAGAATGAGCGTGGTGGCTATGAGAATGACTGCATGCTGGTGCGACAAACTGACAACAGGTGCATCTCTTCTCTTTTGCATGACTCGCCCAGTTTTATGTAATAATAATCATTACTGATCATGCACCTATGTTTTTTTTTCTTTGTAAGATAGCAGGAAATTTTGCCTGGCCGAGTCTGAAGAGTGACGTGTCATCATTTGTAAGATCTTGTGATTTGTGCCAAAGATGTAAACAAGCACAGCAGACCAAAGTCAGACAAGTTGTGATATATACCCCTCTAACCTCTGGAGTAACATGCCATTAGTGCAGTCGGAAAAAAGGCAATATTTGCGTACAGAAATTGAAAAATTGCTGGCCATTTTTCAATTTTCCCGATACACCTTAGTTCGCCACCCGGCTGCTAAGTTTGCCCCTAACAGCGCTGTTCCACAATACTAGAGTGTTCTGCAAATTACCGCTTGATGAGCTAAACATCGCGATCGCTCAACCGCATGGAAAATGTGTCATCCTACTTTGTGTGTGTGTCTGTCGATGAGTATTACACTGAGAGTACTCAAATTTCTGTCTTTTTATATAATTTTGGTAGCTGTGTGGTCTACTTGCACGCTTAATATTAATTTTTATATCCTTTAGCTTAGCACCAATTAAACTTAAAACCATAAAAAAATGAAACAGGTTAAATTAAATAATGAAAGAAGAACACTGTGCTAAATTTGGTGACCAATAATTTAATAGTTCCTTTATTAATATAGATTGATATAAAATAGATGGTAAATATTCTGATATTCTTTTCAGTTGCTGAGTATTGACCATTTTTTATAATATCATAGTTGAGCTCACAAATGTTATTCACCTATCCCTGCCTATAGATTATTATGAGAAGGCAAAGCCAACACTTTGCAGTTACATTCTTGTCACAACTGGAATGTACTGAGAGTTATAAAAAATTAAGAGACATACGTGTATCATGCATAATTAGGGACATCCGATTTTCGTTAAGAGTTCTTGACTTATTACGTTGTAGATAACTTCATGAAGATTAATGGAAGGAATGTGCACATCAAGAATAACTCCATACAACGCAGTTAAATTCAGGTGGCGTAATATTACGGCCACATAAATCATAAATTACATGATTTAAACGTGTTACCATTACATATGAGAAATGTGAGAAAATTAATATTCTAATTAAAATAATGCGTGAAATAAATAATACAATCAAAACACTTATGTAGGTAATCTGTATGTACCAAACATAACCTAAGCACATGTGTTCTGTCGACCTATGACAAGTATTACACAAAATTTAACTAGTCATTTTAAAAGTAAATTTGGTTCATAATGCCAGTAAAAATACTACTGGTGTGTTAGTTTAGTGGGATTTGTTTAGGTGGTTTCTGAAACAAATTAAAATACCTCCCACTCCAAATAACATACGTGTTTCAACACAAAAAAAAAAACAAAATGATCAACCTTGGAACATTGCCTAGTAATTACCATTATGGCCACAGAACGGATTCACAAAAAAAAAAAAAAAATAGGCGTAATTGAATAGAGTTGTTTAAAGTTGAGGTGCACCTTTCAAGAACAACATGAAAATAATTAAATTCAATAGTTAACCTCATGTTACATAATTAATCTTTTGATTGATACAATGTGTTGTTTTGATACTGATTTTAATGGGAAAGAAAAATGCTCATGTTTGGAAAATACAATGGGTGATAGCCAGACCCACACAGCTAAGTCATTCTTATATATATAACTTTCCTGGCCTTCGCTTGCCTTCTCCCGAAGGTGGGCACACTGTTAAGTGAATGGAAAAATCGCCACACTCGTTCACTAAGTTACCATGCTAGAAATTTCATAGGCTCCATGGAACAGCCAACATAAAACTGCGACCACATTAAGCAAAGATTTAAAAGACAATAATTCTGCTGGACTAAAATTTACGTAAAAACATAGTCGGGAAAATAATTAACTCATAAAACTGACTGATGGCAGCAGGAACAATACTTTTACACCATTTTAGAGAAGATAATCAGCAGCTAAACATTATAATGTCACATTAATATCATCTTGAGATGGGTAAGAAAGGAGACCGCCCGCATCAGCATGTCTAAACAAGGTACATGTCAATACAACTATGAATACATAAATGGTTACACTTATACTTAGATGGTGATGTGTAGAAAAAAAATTATTATTCAAAGTATCAGGATTCTTAAAAAAAAATTGGTAAGCAAATTTTATGACAGATGATATAGACATTAATTGTAACATAATTAATAAAGAAATAGTATGATTTACAAAAAGTGCTGCCGTCTATAATATTGTATTGAATCCAAATATAAATTAAAGATATATTACTTACAAATGGTGCCACCTATAATGAATAGAACTCCAGAAATACAAATTAACAGATACGCTCTTAAAATATCTTTACCAAAATTAGTGGCTTGTAAAATTTAAACATTTACACTGATGGGTGCTCATCTTGGTAAATAGTTGGTTAGGGCGTTGACTGCCCTCTCAAACCTTATAAGGCTGCTGGGGTCATCTGCTTCTTGGTTCCTGATCTCTTTGCGAGCGTCACGGGTCTCTTTACCTGACTGCGTGACCTTGGCTTCTGTGTAGTCGGGCTGCCGCGGCGCGGGTCAAAGGTACTTGAAGAGCACTCGCTGTAATGTCTCCTGGCGGTGGAGCTTTACTTCTGGTGGCCGCTATCGCTCCAGGTGACTGGCAACTCGCACTCCCTAATTCGCGGTTGTTCTCTCTCTCTCTCTCCTCTCCCCTCTCCTCCTCCCTCCCCCCTCTCCCTCCTCCTCTCCTCCCCCTCTCCCTCCCTCTCTCCCCCCCTCTCCCCTCCCTCTCTCCCCCCCTCTACCCCCTCCCTCTCCCCCCCTCTACCCCTCCCTCTCCCCCTCTCCCCTCCTCCTCCCCCCTACCCCTCCCTCTCTCCCCCTCTACCCCCCCTCCTCTCCCCCCCTCTACCCCTCCCTCTCTCCCTTCCTCTACCCCTCCCTCTCTCCCTTCCCCCTCCATCTCTCTCCCCCTTCCCCTCCCTCTCTCCCCCTCCATCTCTCTCCCCCTCCATCTCTCTCCCCCTTCCCCTCCCTCTCTCCCCCTCCATCTCTCTCCCTCTCTCTCCCCCTCTCCCCCCCCTCTCTCTCGTGCTGATGGTCTGGTCGCCAGGTTGACCAGGGGGTCCATAGATGGTGACGAGGGCCAGGTTGGCTTTTCACCTTTAACTCGTCCACTTATTCCATTCTTGCCGAGGAAGGGGAAGGAAGTGTAGGATAGCAGGGGTTGTGTCCTATAGTCCCTAACCTGGATATGCTCCTCCAACTCGGGGGGGGGGGGGGGGAGGCGTGGACAGGGACAGATCCTGGCGGCAGTGGAAATGTTACCACGTCCAGGTCATTGTCCGGCGAGGACGCTTCCTTAGCAGCAGAAAGGAAGGCCGGGGAGACTTGCGCAGCACGTGCGGTCGTGGTCTTGGGTAAGTTCTGGCTTTCAACCGCCAGACAAGGGGTAAGAAGGGGGACGAGAGGACTATGTGGCCTAACCTCAGGGCACGTAACGGAAGTGGAAGGGGAGTATCCCTTTGTGTTGTCATCCTATCGGTTAGGCTCTCAAGTCCGAGACGATGAACGTGATTGTGCCATGAGGGTACGGGTCGGACAGGTGGTGGTCTCCGCCAAGACGTAAACTGAACAGGGTTGCGTGCATTTGCCAGAAGTTTAGGGGCATATCATTCGTCGATGGTAGGTTTTCCTCCGGATTCCTACCTGGGATATTCTGTCCACGCGCCTCTGGGTTACGTGGTTGTGTATTATGAAGGAGGGGGTGTGAACTGCGCTGTGCCTGGGATTGCCGCCTTGGACAATCCCTATCGAAATACCGCCCCGGACAATACAACAGTGTGGCTGGAGTTTATCAGCGTCCGCAGGTTGTCTCTCGCCCTGTGGGCAGTCGGGGGAAGGGGGCCGGGCCATTGACACGGGCGCCTGCCAGCTGGTCCCTTTGGGGGAGGGGATTCTCATTCATCTCCATCTCTCGCTCGCTCTACCAGTTTCTCCACCGTTTGTGGGCGGGAAGTGACAAATAAATTCCTGAAAGCGGGAAAAAAGGTGCGTGTTATACAACGTACCTGCTGTACTTCTGTATACTTGGGGTAAATACGTTTATGCAGACGTTCTTTATGCAGTATAAACAGTTCGACATCTTCCCTGTGCTTTTGCATGCGGGCGTGCAAATCATTAATCAAATTATTCAAAATTTCGTCGCCTGCTAGTGGGAGGTTAACTGCCCCTTAAACTGAGGCCTGCTCTCAATGAACTCACCGTATTTATCCCACCATTGTCTGGCGGGACCTATGAGGTTTGCGGTGAACTCTAGTCACCCATTGTTTACTGCGGATGCCATGTTCCCTTAATTCATGTTCGCATTCTGCGAGAAATTTCTTGGGATTTGAGTATGCCTTCCCATTAAACTTGGGGAAGGAAAGTTCTCTGGGTAGTCCGGGAATCGGCGAGCTTAACCTTTGAGTTGAGTTTTGCGGTCTATATGTTTGCCTCCTACGGCAAACATCACATTGATACACTTACCGTGGGTTTCGTACTGTCTCGTCTACCCAGCCAATACAATTGTGATGAAACAAATTATTGCATAATATGCAATGGTCCGTATACCTTCCCTGTCACTTACATTCGGGCCACTGACAGACCCTGATTTCCATTTGTCTGCATGACTCGCAGCGGTATTCCAGACTGTCTGTGTATCTGGGCATATCATCCCAGCCTAAACAAGAATAATGGAATTCATTATGGCAATAACTACACATAATTAGGTTCAAACCTGTACCTGTGCAAGCAGGGAGGAGGCAAGACCTTTTGCTTGTCCCGGCTGTGTTTGAATCGACTAGTGCATGGCGTGCGTCTGCCAAACTTGCTTCGGAGTCTGACATCGTGGAATACTACAACTGGGTGCCACGGGGTGCTTACAACTACTCCCTGAAGTCATGAACAAAAAATCTTATCTCCTCTGCGGGGAGCGGTGGAACAGATGCGCGCTTCATGCGTAACAACACAGGGGTGGAGGGGGTGTCTGGCGTTGTCCCATCTCTCAAGTCAGAGCTACCTAGAGTTGTTTACGCCCCACGTTGGGTGCCACTTGACACGTAGTCAAACATGACCAATGTGGGCGACTAAGGAAGGGGAGGTGGGTTGGGGGGGGGGGAGTGACTGGCTCTAACCAGCTTCCGAAGCTGAACTCTATAAAGCGGTTTGTGGCCCCACGTTAGGCGCCACTTGACGTGGACTCCTCTTTGTGGATAAGTGTTTAGGGCACTGATTACCCCCTCTGACCTTATGAGGAGGAGGGGAGTCAAACCTCATAGTGATTCGGAGTGTTAAGCTATCCCTTCAAGGCAGCCTTACTCTCTGTACCACAAGGAATGTCGATAATTGGGACTCCAGCTGTCCCCCGATAAGGATCTATTGGATACGAGATACAAGTGAGGGTGAGCAATCTGGCTTACACAGACAGGATTGATCTGTTGCAGCCTTGTTGGTTGGTGAGCAGGGATGAAGTTGGCTATGGTGGTTCCAGCTGCACACAGGGAACTGCCTTGGGAGGGATTCGAACCCTGATTGTCCTTCCTGAATCCAACTTTAATGGTGCAGAAGTTGGAGAGTACTTCTGTTCTCGGGTGTTGAACCCGAAGTATCCTGCCTGAGTTTAGTCTCACAATGGTTGATCGGCTAGAGGTGCTCTGTGTGTCAGTGTTCAAGTTTGATGTCTGTATAAGGGTTAGCTGAAGGTGGGTTTCCTCGGAGTTGGGTTCTTCGTCCGGTTCACACCAGCCTAACAAATATTTTAACGGGTCTCGTGGTCAGGGGGTAATATGATATTGTAATCAATAGGGCCGCTTGCTGATTCACTAGTGACCTGTGTACTAGGATGAAAGTCAGTAATTATCTGGTTTAATATAGTTTGTAAAAACCGTGTTGTTTGCACATTGAGTAGTGCAAGATAACAAGTAAAATTAAGGTTGTCAATAGGGGTTGTGTACGAGCAGTCCTGGGCAGGGCGAAATCTACAGTCACTTCTGCGGACTTGCTGTTCACCACAAGGGCAACCTTAGTAACTAAACTTTGTGCCTTGTATCAGCGGCGGGTGCACTGGACTCTCAGGTATTAGGTCCTTTGTCAGGCCCTGCCTCCTGGGGATACATCACACTACGCGGCCAGATAAAGACGTGAAGTTAATTAATTGCGCACTAAATGAATACACAACACTGAATTAATAAAGCAATAGAATGGCACAGGATATAAAGTTAAAATTACGGTAGGCGACACACAAAAGGGTTAAGTTTGATATGAAATATTTTATTAAGTTTAAAAATCACTCAGTAGGTAAACCCGGCTAATTAAATACACTCTAAAAGCTAGGAAAAAAATAATATTAAAGTTCTGTAAAATATCTAGGGCTCAAACTCTCAATCAATAGGCGAATGCAAGCCTGGGAAAGTTAATAAGATAAAATCCTACGAAAATGCCTAATTAATAATAAAACCAAAGTATACACTATTTACAGCGTGATCATAACAAGGGGCTCTATCCAGGGGGACATAAATCGTGCAGCGACCTGTTAACGTGGGAGTCAAGGTAAGGTGAATGAGCTAAAGGTCAGTGGGTACAGGTGTGGGATTTACCAGACGTGGAGAGCTGTCCCTGGGCGGTCAGCTGAAGGAAGCCTTGTCCAAGCTGGGGCTGGAGTGCTGGCGGTCTTCTACAATCTGCTGGCTGGAGGTAGTGGTTCGAGCCCTGCCGCGGGCGGCTGAAGTGAAGGAGGCTAAACCCTGGACGGGCTGCAGAGGAGAGGAGAGAGTCTTCCGCAGACTGTAAGAGATCTCGCGAACCTTGCGACAGGTGAGCTCCGGCGGTTCTTGTTGGACCAGGGTGCTTCTCTTCTATTTTTACAAAAATCGCCCTGTGTCAGCGATTCTCCATGGGCAGAGGTAGCGGAGCCTTCCAACACAGGGGCTGATTTATCTGCTGTGGGAGCGCCGCTTAATTTATTATCTCCCTTGGTGGAGGCAATGACATTTTCTTGCACCCCGGACTGAGGCAGGTGGGCAGTGATGTCAGAAGGTCACAAAGATGCTGCTATCTTGAGGGTTGACTGGAACTTCTTGGCCAGGCAGGGTAGCATAGTATATTTTAAGTAATTAATATTATTTATTCATCGGGGTTCCTCTGGCACGTTCCTTCTTGATTGGATGTGGATGAATATAAATTCAGAAGTGAAGTTCAATTACATGAATGACTAGCCAATGCATGGAGTCATTTTAATAATATTATTTCCCAGTCTCAGCAGTCAATAAATTTGAATTCGCCACCCGCTTGGCGCGCTCAGATTGGGCGAAGTCCGCCGCAGAGTGTGTATCTTGGTTGCTCAGAAGGCTGGCATGTGTCAACGCATGTTAATTCTTCTTCCTACAGCAATACTACTTATTATATGTAGTACATTTAATGACATGATCATTATATGAATAATAGATTTACTTGAGCACAAAAGGGGAATTTGTGATTGCAAGGAAAATTCAAGGAAGAGACTTTGCTATAAAAAAAATTTATTTTTGCTTACAAAGACAAACACAAAATACAATGAAATAAAGAAAAAACATACACTAAACGCTTACGGTGCCACATAAATGGCACAGTTCCCATCTGATCCTCCAGAGGAAGTGAAGGCAGGAACTCCTGGGTAGTTTTGCTAATGCTGAACACAAGTTTCACAAACCCACATGCACTTAGTTCAAGACCATCCATTCCACCTACCACGTGGACTGGAACGGCAGTGTCACACAGGTACTCTGTCTTCGACGTGGCTTGTCAGCTCTGGTATCGGCTGGTCTCTCCACTGCATTCTGTGCCAAGAGAGATTGATGCTTCAGTGAGTTGAGGAGACTGCACGGAGCAACACCCACGTGTCTGGCTTTAGCTGGTCCGGCCTGACGTCCCAGCGCAGACAGCTGTCTTCGCCAGTTGCTGGAACAGGGTAGCCACTATGCTATTGTTGGTCCGTGGTGACACATGCAATCAGGGAAACAAGGAGCCATCCTTCTAGGAGGTGTTTTTGTGCTATCCAATGACCTATTCCAAGAGACATGGTCTGGTCTCAAGGAAAGGGTGAAGTCAACCTTGCTTATCTCTGGGCATATTCGCGAATACTCTCCAGTATTAGTAGCTTCAATCTCCATGTTACCACCTAGAGAGTAAGTGCAGGCGCTCAGTCAGTTGTTGCAATCTGCAGAACAGGAGGTACCAATACACTTGTTCCAAGAGCCAGTGCAGTCCGGACCTACAACTACCCCACGGTGGATCACAGAGCTGATCGCCTTGTCGACGATACCTCAGCCTGTTCTTGTTCCACGATCTGAACCCAGAACATCTGCACACACCCTCCACACCATCCGTCACCCAGGTATATTAAAGCCCTCCACAGTTCCCCGTTGACCCATCGTGCTTAAGACGGTTGACTTTGTGCCCTTCCACCAGCCGACCAGACCTACATTGTATAAGGGGAAGGTCCCTACTAGTCAGGGAGAGCAAGCCACGGGAGTATTACAGGAGCACTTGGCTTAGTTCCTGGACAAAAGCCTTCTTCTCGCAGACGGGATCACCTAGGGCATTGTAAGTACGCACGTACTCAATCACCCACACAGTAATTAGTCAGTGGTCTTACCTCATTGTAACTTGTGTTTCCTGTGTTCTCACTTTTATAGCTTTGTTACTCCTTTGAACCTTAACATTTTTATTGTTTTTAGAGCTTGCGTTGCTCTTGCCGTAGTTGAGGTGGCTTAAAACTAAAGCTGGTATCCTCGATACCCTCTAGTATCAAGGTATAATATTAAAAAATATTGAATTTTTACACCCATTTTATTGTGCCATAGCTATGGTACAAGTGTACCATAGCTTTTGGAGTGTGTACGATACTTCCGAAAAGCATACCATAAATACGTATAAGACTTATTTTACTATGTCATAATTACGGCACGAGCGTACCATTATTTTCGGAATGGGTACGATACTTTGGAGAAGCGTAGCATAATTTAATCGGCTCAATTCTGTCATGCCAACGCACCCATAAAAATTGACCTAGGTCCTACAGTTCGCAAGATATCAACAGAAACTTTTAAATGTGTACCATAATTATCTCGGCTGGCAGCGAGCATTCCGAAGCTTCCAGCAAGCATCCCAAAAACCTTCGCTGGTCGTAATCGGACAAACGGTTTACAAGTTATTACATTTTAAATGTACAAGTATACCATAATATACCATATTTTATTCGTAGCACAATATTCACCCAGCTGCTGCAAGCATTTTGAGGTGTTTTTAGGCAACCCATACATACCACATTTATGATTTTTGACAGCATTTACTTTTATAGTACATCATTGAGGTACAATACCTTGAATAGACTTTGAACCGGACATGGTCACTGCAATTCTATGCTGCACAAATGGAGACTCGGAGACGACCCATCCTGTCCCTGCGGTCATGAAGATCAGACCATACGTCATCTTCTCCCAGGATGCCCTCAGATAGCATACCCTGGATATCAAAGATTTGTCTGCTGACGCGATAAAGTGGTTGAAGTCACTAAATATTTCATTTTTATTATTTTCTTTCCATAGTTGTATTGATGAACCATACACTATAATAATAGTAATAATAATTGAGGTACAATAAAAATGGGTCGAGAGTTGCGAGCGAGTGCCGATAGGCATGAGTGAGCATTTTGAGTTGTTATTGTACACACAATACATACCACAATTATATGCTGCACCAAAATTTCTCATTGAATTCATTTTTATCCCATTAATCACTTTTATGGTATATATTTCAGGTACAATAAAAGCAGGTAGAGAGTTGCTAGCAAGCACCGATAGGCACGAGCGAGTAAATTGAGTAGTTATTGTACATCCCACACATACCATAATTATCTGATGCAACTGCATTATTAATTATTCACAAAAAAATACCATAATTATCTGATACACCTGTCATGGCCTAGCCCGCGTATTCCATGGGCTAGGCCATGGAACGTGTATCAGATAATTACGATATTTATTTAACGTTACAGTAATTTTCTTGAAGTCACAAAATCAAATTTAAAAACTGCAAAATCGCAAATTGAGTGTGTACTGAGCTACCATTTTCCTCAAAGTTTGATTACAGCTTTGACTGTGGAAACGTAATTCTGTAGAATCAAAGGAATCGTGTTGGTTTATCATTGGTTCAGGATGTTTGGGTTACAGGCCATCCACCATTTGTTTCCAGTGTAATGTGGGTTTTTATATAGTTTCAGTGTGTATCAACAACACTAGTAAAATTAGCAATTTTCTTGGCCAAGTTGTTTTGTGTTCATGACAATTTAAATTTGATATCAAGTATGGGAAAAATGTAGTATCGATTCATCGCTAGTTAAAACGCTTCAGTTTTGTGTATCTCATGCAGTGCATGTACACAAGTGTCTCCTGTTTGAGCCGGTGCATGATGGTGTGTTGAGTTGAGAAAACTATTGGTTATCAGCAGTTGCCCCTAATGTGAGAACTGTATCTGACCATGCCGGTTATGGAATACAGATTGCCTTACTACGCTGGCCACACAACTGCTGTTCCACTCACACCTGTACTCTGCATGAAAACACCATGGTTAGATAAAATGGTAAAATAACAGCATGAAAACATTTCTACACATCAGGAAGGCCAGAACAGCATTTAGCTCTGTAATGAAGAGATCAGATATTGGCATTAAACATTTCCTTATACATGAATAAATGTGGTAAATAGTAGTATATTTGTGCAATTGAACCAAATCTACCGTAATGTAATCTTAGGTATCCTAATGTAATAACCTAACTCTTTGTTTGAAGCCTAGTAAGCCTAGTGGTGGTGTGGTAGACAGGCAAATGTAAGATGGGTGATGTCACAGCTACTTCATGGTGTCCCCGACAAGCCAGCAGACCCGCATCTTCCAGTGGCTGAGCCAGCACCGGCCACCGGGCAATACTGTCGCCATCACCGACCAGACGTCCATGTACACACTGGTAAACGTGGTGGGACCCAAGTCGCGGCCCCTCCTCTCCGAGCTCTCCAACTCTGATGTCTCCCTACTGCCCTTCAGCTATCGCAAGGTCAACGTGGGATATGCCTCGGATGTCATGGTCATGTCCTTCACTCACACCGGGGAGCCGGGGTACTGCCTCTACGTGCCCTCAGAGTATGCTCTTCATGTGTATGATCGCCTCATGACTGTGAGTAACGCCACTTCACCATACCATTCTCTGCTGCATGCTGACAGATAATTATGATGCACATTCTCGTTTCCTCCCAGGTAGTCTGTGTCTTCATGAAGCTGGCTACTGACACTATTACTCTATTATGGCGAGGGTGAGTGCCAATTGTTAACCATTTTAACATTTAGGGTGCCATGTTACATCTCGCAAACCATTCACCTGATTCGGACCAAATTTTGTATGTTGACAGTGCATATAAATATAACCATTGAATTTAGAAATGGATATTATTGTTAGTCTGCCATTTTGGAAGCTAGCAGTACATTAAAAATAAAGCATTTACATTACAGTAAAACCCCTCTATTACGACCCCATTTATTATGACCTCCTCTCTATTAAGACCCAATCCTGAGGAACCGGGAAAAGTCTTGGTCGAAAAAGTTCAAAATTTGAGGCATGTCTAAAAATAGATACAGTGATCCCTTGCCAACTGCGTATCTTGAACAGTGGTTTCAGTTATGCGCGGACTTGTTTTTGAATTCCTTTTCTCCAACCTCACTGCTAGTTTATATTATCCACAGTTTTCAGTCTATGGAAAACTAGCCCTGACTGATATTAGTGGTCTCACATTTCTCAAGCTGCCATCATAGACCTTGATATTGGTTGTCCCAAGCAGCGTGAAGCAATAAATTACTTGATGCCAGAGGAGAACACTGGTGTATTATCCTTGGGAGCGTGGGAGGTGGAGGGAAGTTACAGGCCGGGTCAGTAAGGATTCTTTGTCCTAGTCACATGCCACCACCTCTGCCTTCCCTCCCTGTCTCTTTTCGCTTCCATTTCCATTATCCCTCCTCTTTTGCTATAAAAACAGCCGCACATTACACACACTAATTTCTTAATCAGTGTATGTATGATAACTTCAAATTTAACTCAATGCCTTTTTTTTAATGAATATTTTTATGTTTATGTGCGCCCACGCCTACGTAATATGCTAATTTTTTATGGTGGGCAATGGTTTTTTTTCTTGTGAAGTCAATTTTATTTGTAAAGTGAATAAAGATAAGTGTGTGCAAATAAAATGTGTTCTTATGTTACCGGTACCATATTATGGTAAGTGAGGCTGTGTGCGTGTTTATGCAACGTTAAAAGTTTTTGATGAAAAATTTAGGATAGTTAATATTTCAGGCAGACCGCACTAAATATTTATATTCCCGTAAACATTGCAGGGCCTCATCGTGCCATTGCAGAGGCCAACACGCTGCCTACATTTAGTATAAATTCAACACATTGACTTGAATGGTATCTATCAGCATGTTTTCCCAATGCCGGACTGCTGTTAAGAAGTGAATTGGCCCTATAACAACGGCAGTGGTGGTGGGCGGGTAGCTGCCGCCTGCCATCTTGTAGCGACTGACAGCTGCCCAGCCTGAGGATCTAGGGCCAACCTTGAGCAGCAAACCGCCACATTCGCACCCAGCCGCGCTGCAGAGGATCTAGGCGCTCGCCCAGCTACGTAAATGCCCATGGCCAGATCAAAACTAGAGCACGGCACACACACATGTATTGCGCAACGCCACCTTAACTTTTTGATCGCTACGTGCCTCATAGCAATGTATGACTCACGAGACCTGCGTAATAGATCTTTAATAGTAACTTTATATTTTTAATAATACACACTTTCTATGGCCATGTCATATTGTGTTTAGGCCGTCTTTTTACGGCAAGGGGTGATCCAATATGCCTTTCTTGGGTATCAAATTAATCAGGAGACGTTCAGCTATTAGATATACATACGTATTTATATTTAATTTTATTAAAGTGGTTTTTTATGCGCTAGAGACAATTGAACATGAACTTCATGCAAAAAATGGCAAGTTTGGGGTCATAGGGGTTAGGGGTGAGTCAAAATTGGCACAAAATTTCCCTATTCTCAGGAACCGTGAGGGGTCGTTATAAAGAGGTTCTACTGTATATGGCTAAATATACTCAATCAATTTTCACCAATATGGCACATAAGTCATACCATGGTAGGCCGTGTAAAATTATGTGATTTAAATTAACTAAGCACGTATTTTAAAAATGGTGGCCATCCAAATATTTTAGGCTTATTTGGTATATTACCATACTGTGTGGCCAATTTCAACTAGATTTTGTATACTGAAAGTATTTATGTGTGACGTCCTGAGGAACGTCGCCACATCCAGTGTGTGCTAGGTCAGGTACACCCGGTGGCGGGGGTTTCAGGTTTCATTCAGTCTTTATGAGGTACTGAAGAGCGTCCAGTTAAAATACTGGCCTGATAGTGTTGCCGCAGGGCACGAAATCAGGTTCCGCGAGAATGATTTTGCATTTCAGTGAATCGGTTCTGGGTGGTATACCTGGGCGACAAGTAACCTGTGAAGACTGCTTAGCCTGTCTCAGTTCTGTCTGCCAAGATATTGACAAGAGGTGGCAGCACCCTTCAGTGAGGACTTTGGTTCAAAACACTATTGGGGCGATTGTGCATGCACCGAGAAGTAGTTGAGCAGAGCACATGGAAGGCAAAGTGGGTAATGGAGGCAAAAGCGAATGAGAATGATCAGACCAAAAACAGGTTAACTGGTAGATATATGTTTTGTTCCGTCAACAGGAGTTTACATGTCATATATCTGTATATCTCCGACCTTTGCCTGCTAATGTCTGATGGACGAGGGACCGAGTTTGGCAAGCTGTTTGCCGCAGGCCCAGGGCAACGATGAGATATCTACCGTAGTCAAGAGCAAGAGCGACCACAGTACAACTGCACCCGGCGCGGACGAGGAACATTGCCAACACTGGAAGCAAGGAGAAGGCTCTGTGACAAGAGCTTGTGCGTAGTGTGTTGAGAAACACTAGTTCTGACAATGGTAACATAATACGGTTAAGTTCCACTCTTACTGCTGAAGGTAAGTAGTACAACAAGCGTGGCAATGTAGCGAGAGTCGCAGCTGTAGAGCTGATGCGAATTGCCAGTCTCGTCTGGAGGGCGTTCAAAGGAATAAATACCCTCAAAGAGACATGGCGAGAGAGAGGTGGCTGGAGCAGGCCGCATGGAGGCGGAAACATTCCTTGATGCGCGGCGAGCGGGTGCGTCCAGTGCCTGCCGGCCAGAGCAAGGCAAGTAAGAACGTGGGTCTAGCCACTCAGACTGGAGCACAGCGTTGTGCGGATTGCCACCCTCTCAGGCAGCATGTGTTTGATTTGCTTGTGAATAGGCACTGTAGAGAGGCGAAGTGAGCAGTGGCGTTTGGCGCTATGGTACCTCAGAGGCTAAGGCTTGGATATGTATCTGACAGCGCTTGGCGCGTCAATATATTTCAGCAGGCCAGACATTTATTTTCAGAAATGCGACTATGTACAGATTTCAGCTTAGCGCTACATCTACAAAACTATGTTGCCAATTGTAACATAACTTTGTATATTGGTAGTATATACGACAATAATTGAATGTACTATTACATAAACTTTTAGTCCTTCATTTTTGAAGATGGCCACATAAAAAAATTGAGGTTTTATGCCATATCTCATAAACACCAATCAACTGACTTCCACCAAAGTTTGCACACAAGTAGTGTTACAGTAGAGCATGTAACTTGTGTGTTTTAGGTGCAGCAGGTTTTTTTTCAAATAGTGTTAATATAAATAATTTATATTAGTGACGTGTGCTCAGTTAGACTAACAGGCACGATGGTCGAGGATTTTGTCCGCTAGACCAAAAGCGGGGTGGTTTAGTTTAGATAGATGGCGAGAGGCATGGGGTGTTGGTTAGCACTTACTTACTCCTGCTTCTTGAGTGCCATGCTCGTGGTGGGTTTTGTCCAGATGTAGCGAGCATGGCCCACTCCAAAACTGTGATTCAACAGGTGAACTTCGTTGGTCCAGAAGTGGATGTTGTCCCGGCCAAATCTTACTTTGGTACCGGTCAACAACCCTTTTACCACAGGATGGCACGAGGGGTGAATACGTAGACAAGGAGATACGAGAACAGTCGACACTGACTCATGCCTGAGTTGGGCGGCGCTGTCCCGTTCCACCTACCTTTCTGGTGTAGGTTGAGGAAGTGCACTCAACTTCCTGGCGGCAAGGAACGCTACGCTTCGTTCCTTACGTTTTTAGCCATGCCTATGATCATAAGGCATTGAGTCTCTGCTCACAGTATACTGGGTACACCCTGACATGAACAAACTAAACCCAATTTACAGTGTTAGTCCGGTTTTGGCTTGCTGACCAGGCTCTGTAAAGTCTCCACTGATCCCCCACGTTAGGCGGGCTGATCAGAGATGGGGAACCATTTGCGTCACTAATGCCGCCACCAGATATGCGTCTACACAGGAATGGACGGTAGGTCTCAAGCCACGGTTTACCCCGGCACCGGAAGCATAGCTGTGGGATAAGGCAATAACTTGAGACTGTCGCCCCTCTCTGGGTGAAGGTGTTACTAGTGGTTGTGGCTCCTCTGTTCCTCTCCGCCGGCACTGGTACAGTGCTGCGACAGTTAGAAAGCAACAGATGGCAGTCTAATGGGTGTGTGAAAATATGACGGACCCCTGAAGGGCGCTCGTGGCTGAAATTAATTTGGTAGTTATAAATTCCCCGGTTCTTATCAAAGATGTACATAGCAACCTGTATCTAGCAGGTAAACAGACAGATACTCTAAGAAATAAAAGCTGAGAAGTAGGAAACAACAGTGTGTTTATTGAAGTCTCAATAAACGTGCGACGCGGGCTACCTCCTACCAGGCAACTGAGTGCTGAAGGTTACTATGCTGGCCAGGTGTAGGCGTCCTGGTTCTAATGGAGAATGGGAAAGACTTAGCTAAATGAGAAAATAAAGATGTCTTGAGGATATAAAGTGAACTTAAAACTTGTTGGTAAGCATGATCGCTGGTTGTCGGGTTGACTGATCGTCGACGCAGTGGGCCTACTCAAAACCTCAAAGTTCTCTAGAGGTCCCAGCACTAAGCAATGCCCTGGGATTTTGCGATAGATGGAACAAGCATGACTCCTGAGCCCGGCAGTGTCCTGACTTATATAGGCAAAGCTTGTGGGCTGCGGGGAGGGGGTGACGTCCTTCTGCCCTGGTTGGCGTGGGAAAACTCTGGTCAGCGTTTCCGCTTCGTGCCTCGTCGGTAGCGCCTGGCCTTGCCCGAGGTCCTAGCAGCTTGTAAACTCTCAGCACGGAGGGAAGGGGGAGGGGGGGTGGCTGCCGGGTAGCGTATCCTTCAGGTGAAGAGAATTCGCTTATAAGTTCCTGTTGCCTGTAGGTTAGGCAACATGTCACTCACGTCTGTAACAGTGGAATTAGGTACTCTTGGCAATGAGTCCTAATCGTAGTAGATTAGTTGTATAAGCAGTATGCGTCATTAGTATGTTTAGTTTATCTATTATGCAATTCAACAAAATTCAACCAAGTTTTGTATGTTAACAGGAGTCATTACAAGCAGTAGTTATGCGTACAACGATCCTCTTTTGCTGGCCTTTTTGTAAAATAGTGCCTGAGATAATAAAATATTTTGCCATATTTCGAGCCGTTCAAATAATTTCCACATTTCATACACCAATAGTGGTAGAGGGAGGCATGTAAACTTGCATGATTCGAGTGGGGTTGGACACTGATTTTCAAAATGGGGGCCATATAAGTAATTTTATCATACATGTTAATAAACAATTTAGCTATATTCAACCAAACTTTTTATACCCACTGTATCTATTAGAAGTATCACATACAGAACCTCTGTCGTAGACAATTTTGTAAGGAAGCTCCAAATAACAAAATAAAAGTTTCTGTGCTATATTTCGAAAACCGGTCAACTGATTTCCACCAAATATTTCAAACAAGTGGTACCTCAGTAAGTCTAAGTGGCTCACACTTACTTTCAAAATGATGGCTCTGTAAATATCAGATTAGTACACCCTATCATTAAAAACATTAGACCGATTATGTCTGAAGTTTATACTTTGAATCCCTCTAACCTCCATGGCGGAGTTGTTTGCACGCTAGCTTATTTGGGGGGGGGGGGGGGGGGGGGGAGTAAGGTGGCACATCTAGTGTATGTGTAATTCTCTCGCTACTGTTGCATGTGTTTCTGGTTCCATCTGTAATGATATTGCTGTTAACCAAAACATCAAGACCTACTTACCAGCTAACCGTTTCTCAACTTCATTAAAAATTATTTGTCCTCCTGTAGAGGAAAGTAGGCTTCTTAGTTATGTCAATAACTTATTTGTTAGTTATAAAATGCTTACCCTCAGGTTATTAAAATTATGTAGTGCTGTATGTATGTAAATGTAGTACATTAGTTTTGTTTATTATTTCAAGACAAATGTACATGTAAAGTTTCCCCTCTACAGTGATCATAGAAAATGTTTCAATCACATTCATTATTATAACAAGGTTCTGTGCTATTAACAAGTTATTAGTAACATTTTCACGTTAAAGATTAATTCTGTAACTGGTAGCAGAGAATGCAATGCTTGCTGGAAAGCGTACTGCGAGCATTGTGCAGATCTTTTAAAAAACATTTTCAGGACTGTAAAAATAATGGTTTTGCCATCATGGGATGGCTGAGCTTGTGCGAGTAAATATAAGTTGGCATATGGATTGACTATTAAACAGTTTGCTACAGAAAAAAAAATCATTATTTTATGCATGTTCACTTCATATATTCAGTAAAAAAAAGAACGTAGTGTAAAAATCCTTAATTTAAAAAAATCCACAAATATTTCCCACAAATTTTGATTTCTCATTAGCCTGAATATTTTAGGCTGTTAATATTTGGGTGGTGTTTGAGTTGAAATGTGGGGGCCACAAGGTAGTGTTCGACTACGGTGATCTGTGTGTGGCAGGCTTTTTCACTGTACTCCCATTTCCCCCAGCATTGCATTCATTACTGCTCCGTCTCTATTGTGTTGCATCATTACGAGTGCTGAATACCTTGTTGCTGCATGCCTTAACTCAGTTACTTCAAGTACCATATTTAACTGAATATTAGTCAAAATGTTTTATTCCAATTTCCGCCTCTAAAATATTTAGGATTGAAAAGCTACAGTAAAAATTTTGATGTTCAGTGTTTTTAGACAAGACATGTGTTTCAAGTATCAAAATCTTAGCAACATGAACAGACTGCTTTGTAACTACAACTGGACAAGGTCTCTGGCTGGCTGGCTGGAGTATGAAGTGTATTGCATCTGTTTAGTTGAGATATTACACAAACACAATATTGTCAAAACACAGAAAGTATTTGAGATATGTTTTGTACTCACAGACAAGTTTCAACATCTCATTTAAACTCCAAGGATTATTTTTTGGCTGTGCAAATGGTTAACTTGGTTATTTCTAGAACTAGTTTTGTTGCTACATTTTCAATAAAGAAACTTAAGTGTTGTGTTCAGACAAGCATCATACATTTATTTTTATTAGCGTGTCATATACATATAGCGTCACATCTTAGTCACGTTCAGTTGAGGTGCTGATGGAAAGACTGTGTGCCAGTTGAGTGCCTCACACCATAGGTGAGGGGGCAAAGGTTTTTGAGTACGAGTCGGGCATAGAGCTCACCCATTTTGAGGTCTCGAATGTGCAAATTTGCTACAGGCAGGCAGAACCCTTAAGTGATAAGATAAAAATTCCTATGTTGTTATATTGTCACATTTTTAGTAGATAAATGCATTTTTCCAGTAGACCAAAGTAAAAATGTGAAGGTTTGTTATTTTCGAGGTCCCCTGTGTATTCTGGTAAATACTGTACCTATGTTTTTAAAAAAAACTTATTGTGCTAGTGTGGTTGTGGTTGAGAGTAGTTTGTCACTGCAGGTGGGACGGGACTATGGGGCACGGGACGTAGGCTCGCTGACGCAACGTTTCATGCGCATAGAGAGGTTCATTCCGTTCTGGGCGGAGGAGCTGACGAGCGTGACGACGCCGTATGAGGCGGGTCACGGCCACCGCGTCAAACTGGACAAGGAGTACTTTGTGGGGAAGTTTGCTCTGCAGCGACAGAAGGAGCAGGGTGTCGCCAAGCGGCTGGTATTCTTCCAGCTGGATCACGCTGATCCTGATCAGTACCTGTGGCCGTGGGGCGGTGAGCCACTCTACCGCAATGACGAGTGTGTTGGCACAGTCACCTCTGCTGGGTGAGTCTCCTCTTTCTCCTACACTTACCATTAAACATTAATACTATTTTTTTTTAATATTCAAGAGCTATTTTTTAATCATTGAGGTAGTGAAGCCATATTTTCTCATTGTGAATTACTGTTTATTCATAAATGGTAGAAGCTTTTAAGTGACAGAAGTCCAAGTGAAATGGTTTGAAGTTCCATTAAAATATATAATATTAAAAGACGAACTTTGCACCTAATGGTTTTGCACCAAGGGCTCTGGGTCATAAAAACAGTGTAAAGCCACTGGTGCTCAAAGAAAAAAGATTGCCCAACCACAAATTTTTTATGAAGTTACAAAGTTTTTAAGTACAGTACATCTAGTAAAAAATCTTTTTACCGCAAACCATTGGTGCTAAAATAAAAGCGTTAAACAGACACAGTAATTGCGATGCTAGACAGCCAAGACACCAAGAATTCAAAAAATATTTAAGAAATCATGCATTAATGTGTGAAAAAATGCTGATACATCAGGGACTGCAAGTGATATATGTCGTACATTTGATACAGAGCAATGTGTTGTACTGCAATGTGCATAAGAGGTTTATATACAGTAAGGCACTGGTAATATTGTGAAACACGGTCCCATGTTACTAGCAACTGTGTAGGGAAGGAACTCCGTACCAGGACTTTCACTGTGCAACTATTTTTTTGAAGGCATTAAAATTTTGAGCTCAGTAATAATAGTTACGAGAGTGATGATAAACAGACAGAGTGAAGGTTGCTAACCAGAATCAAAGAAAAGTGTCTGGTGCGTGATGGACTTTGGCAGTTGTCTCATCACAAGGTCAAATTTATTTTGGTTTATGCTAAGGTAGAGCACCTGAGTAGTTGTTATCCCTAATCCCTGCGTGGGATAGGAGCTTGGTCAGTGTACAGTACTGGACATTTTGGCTGTCTGCAAGCGACAAAGTCGGCCTCTGCGAGCACTACTTTCCACCTCGGCGGAATCACTCTTTCGGGTATACCTGGGTAACGTACGCTTGGCAGTTGCGGCTGTGGCGCGACTGGTGGCACATTAAGGGCTTCCACTGATATGGGTGTGTTGGTTGTCCTGGTGGTGCAGGTTTCAGTACCCACTGAGGTTCCTGGTTCTCCCGGCATTTGGCAGGTGATGAGTCCTAGTGTTGTGTCCTGGCCACTGAATTAGACCTGTACAACTGGATGGTAAATCTCAGCGATTCAGGTTGGCGATTTAAACTTAGCAGGTTCGTAGGCTGGCAGAACTGGTACAGAGAGCTTGCATTGTTCAGCTGCCTGTTCTCATGGACTGAGATATGCGAACCTGTGGCCGGGAGGCAGTAAAGCTCCCGTGGATAATTAAAGGCAGCTTTAATCGTTTTTCCCTCTTATGAACACAGCCACTATGATTGAATGGCATGAATAAAAGAGAACTCTATGATCGGACTACGTAGAATTGAAGCAGTTGACGTGAAGTGTGTAACGCGGGCCTGGCAAATGTATAAATTTTATCAAGATTATGTGTCGCTCAAAATAGTTGCACCTATCATCACTTGTATTTCAAAGCAAATGGTTTCACCTGAAAATGTTACACAATACATTCTAACAAGGAATTATTATTTGAGAAGATGTTTTCTTTTGTAATTAAATGTCTTTTTTTCCTATAAGGTTTACGTTTCATTGTATATGGCGTAAAATTAACGTGTTTTTAAAATGTAATGTTAGCTAATTTAACTCAAAGGGCAGCACCTTTGCGAATAAAATTATATTCCCAGAAGCATATACTTGACCTCCCCTTGTCACCAAAAATTGTTTGAACATCAAGTGACTGATATTATAAGTCTGAATTTCATTTTGAGTAACTTCTTATGGAAAAATCGGAGGATTTATATGAATTAATTTCAATATACAAGTCTTTTGAATAAACTGATAAAATGTTAGAGCCTATTCGACACCTTTTGCCGTCTAACAATGGGTAGGTAAGCGCCAAGCCGAGTGCAGTGTAACTCACAACAGGGAAAATCAGAGGACGTGGTTTTGAATAATTAACTATTAAAGACAGTGTAGAAATCAAGTATGATCACCTTATTTATTCAGTACTTTTTCGAAATTACAAGTTTTCTTTGTAGTGAAATATAATTAATTACTTTAAAAGACAGAGTTTTGCCATGGGCACAAGGTCTGATGTGAGCAATACGTAGCGCCGTGGAAGGGTAGTTCACCCGCCATCACCCCTCCTCCACCAGCACTGTCTGATCGATAACTTCTTCGAGCTCTCTCAGCTGATAGAGTGCACGCAGGACATTCAGAATTTGTCTTGCATTCTGTGTCATATTATTTTCATTTTCAGAAATATGTATTCCAAGTAGGTACTATCTTCTAACTATTCCAGAGTTTAACAGAAGTTATCCTACATGAATCCAGGTGAAGGAGACCTGGTTCCGAACTAGAGCTTCGCCCCGCGAGCTGTCTGCTAGCGTGATTTTATGCTGAGGCAGCACGCATCAGCGTTTATACTTGTGGTGCTATTCCTTGGCGCTCCGTTGAAAACCACGTGACCTTGGGTGGTAGTCTCAACCACTCTTCCAATAGTACAATCGTACTTTGGGGAGATTGACGTGACGTGCGTTTCAAGTGTTGACGCATACCAATATGCTGCGCAATGCAGATGCGCACTCTACGGGCGACTTTGCCCCATCTATGAGTAACCCTTACTCAGGGCAAGTTATTAACAATGGCAGAATCGATTACACATATTGAACAAGCAGACGCCAAGCATTGGACAGTTGTATAAGTAAAAGTAATTAACATGCTTAATTAAGTAATGCATCGCCCACCCGGAATCTCACATGCAAGCGCCACACCCATGACTAAATTAAATATTTTTGATAATCCACTACCCTTCAGTTAGCCGTGGAAGAAGTTCCAACAAACCCCTGAGATGGCAGCGCCCCTGTGATCATGTGACATGACAACCCGCCAGCCTCAGGACGAGGTGTTTAAATCTGGGAGATAAGAAATGAGCGGTGCTCCAGCAGCGCTGAAAAACCTACCCCCTGCGCTAGAAGGCTACTATACTCCCCACATCCCGAAGGATCGCTGATCAGGGGATTTTTCAGTATATAAGGAGGTCCAGCACCATGCCCCAGCAGAGATGCCGGGCTCGCCGGCCTAAGAGGTTCGTAAGCTCTCGCAAGTCTGCAAAGACTCTCTCTCCTCAGCCTACAACACAACTCGAACTCCTGTCTGCTGCTTGTGAAGGCCGCCAGCTCACCAGCTTGCAAAGGCTGACCACCAGGTTCAGCACTCTCTCCAGAGGTAATCCGACTTCCTGTACCCACTAACCCTTTACCTCAGTCAACTTCCCTTGACTCCCGCGGTAGCAGGTCGTCGTGATCTTAGCGTTCCATTCTAAAGTCATACACTGTGAATTGCGTTACCTTAGAAATTCTTGCATATTTGTTATTATTTAATTTATCAGGCTCGCCTTTGTCTGTTATCAGCACGTCACTATAGTCACTGATATCTTAGCAAATTTAGATTGTACCAGTCAGCTGGGACTTTCTGCATTTCTAGTTTGCCATAATAAACATTATGTGAATTTAAAACCTTGTTTCGCCTACCATAATTTTAGCAATAGATTCCCCTTTCATTCATTTTGTGTGTTATTAAGTGTGAATAATTAAATTGTGCAATTATCACGTCGGTAACCAGTTGTGAGGTGCACTGAACTCCACAGGAGATGGGGCCTGAAAGTTGGCTTTAAGCCAGCAGGGGCACGTAGCTGCTTGTGGGTTACCAGTGTACCCTCAGCTGTTATTAGACGTAGTCCTACATACCTGACTGCACCATATACAACAGGGCCTTGGGTGTGACTGCCCAGGACTGTACGTCCGCAGAGAGGTAGAAGGCTGCTTCCAGATGCACAATAAATACAGTGATATTTAGAGCTGCATATGATGTTGAGAGCGACGCACTCTACTCAGGCCGGCTGCTACATAACTAACCAGTGTGAACCCCAGTCAGGTCGAGCCATATACCCTTGTGTTACGAATCTATTGTACCACCCACACAAGAGTTCCCGCTACTTCATCTGTTAGGCTGGTGTTTGCTGGAGCACGATCCGGAAGACTCGGATCCCGTGCAAACAGACACTCCATTACCCATCGCCACATCTGACCACCAGGTACCCCCAACTCAGCTGGATCCCATCCAGCTCAAATATTATCAAGCTAGCCTCAGGCATATTAGTCAGGGTTCGACACCCACCTATGGTGGAGCTGCTAAATTGCTGTGTGATAAAGTTGGCATCCGGGAAAACCATCAGTGTTCGACTCCCACCGAAGGTCGTTCCTGAACCACGAGGAAACCAAACCCCGGCCAACTATATTCCCGCACGCCAACCAACGAGGCTGCTGTGGATAGCCCCCATAGCCTCGGCCAGATCTTCCATCGCCACCATCACCCTCGAGTAATCACAGACTTGGCTATCATTCATACACCTGGGACCACTGGAGTCCCAACCTTGATCGTGACGAAGGTGAAACTCCTTGGGAGGGAATCCATATCAATTCGCCTCATCCTGGGGTTTGATTTCTCTCTCCTTTGTCGAAACCGAGAGGTGGTCAGCGTAGTAACCTCTTATCCAACAAGTCCCAAGAGGGGCATGCGTCAGTGTAGAGTGGCTAGTAAAAATTGGACGAACGTGTCTGTATTAATGCTCTTTATTGCAAGGGCTTACCCTGTAGGCACGTGACCAACACTTACCACTACTCTAACTCCACCTTAGTGAAGTGCAGTCTTGTTCAGATGAGCTTGGGTAGCTTATCACTCTTGACGGCCTTACAAGGACGTGGCTTGTCTAGCAAAACCTGCACCTTGTAATTCTGTTTGATTTCTTTCATCCGGTCCACGAGTTCATCAATAGTTTACAGTTTTGGAAACTGTATTAAGTTTCTGAAATTCGGGTGAAGCATGTGTATCATATTGAGTACACAGCTTTCCTCGTTTTCGGAGGGGAAAATTAGTTTATACACGATTGTACCTTTTGGTGTATAAATATTTCCACCGTCTCTTTGACATCTTGGGTACAGCTATGAAATTTGGTGGTCAGGCGAACTATGACCTCCTCTCAAGTGAATTGCAAGGCGTGGTGAGGGGAGTACACAGCTGCCCCCATTCTGTCACAAACTCCCCGTACCTTGCCCACCATTCGAGCTCTTTCGTCTTAAGTTGGCGTTGAGCTCTAGCGACCCATTGCTTTTGGGGTATGTCATGATCAAGGAATTCCCGCTCGCATTTGGTGGTGAACGTGGTTAGGTTTTCATGTGGTCTTCCTCCGAACTTAGGTAGTTGGAGTTATGTGCTGCCCTGGGCCGTGACAGGACTCTGGCGATGGCCAGGATTAGGTTGTCTATAATCTTCTGGTTTTACCTACAGACCTCACAATGATACACCAAGCCTTGCCTCATGATACATTCATCAGGCCTTCTAATGTATGCATGATGGAAGGTCTGGGCACAGACTATACACCTCACTTTGTGAATCCCCTGCTCGATGCAGGTTAACCAGATGCAGTAAGCAGTCTGGCAAGTTCTGCACTTATTACACCGGTATTCTAGTCCGTCGGTGTAACGAGGCTTATCTGCCCACCACAAGCATGGGTAGTGCAAGCGGTTGTTACAATGTGCACATGTAATCACATGTGTTCTCGTGCCAGGGCATGTGGTTATATGGCAGCGGTCAAGCGTTATATCAGCCATGATGGAATCTAAATTGCCGGCAAGACTCTGTTCTGAGCCCGACATTGAGGTTATATTCATTGAGTAGTTGAGGGCCATGGGGTATTACTTGGACTCCCCAAAGTCCACTGGCGTTGAGTTTTAAAAAAACGCCTGGCTAGGTGACTAGATCTCGGGGTCTGCTGGTGTGATTCTGCTCCCTAATCTGGACTATAGAAGCTGTGGCCTCATGTTGGGCGCCACGAAAACCTTTGACGCACAATGGTCTTGGTGGTGTGCTGCGAAAAACCCTTATTATGTGGGTGGCCTTAGTCTGTGACCTGATCGCCATGGTCAATTTATGTTGCCAGTCACACGAGAATAGGGATGTCAAAGCTTAGTGCCTGTGTACCGGCAGACAGCCCGTGTAGTGTGTGGCCGGCCTACTAGGCACAACTGTCGCTGCCCAGCGGCACGCTGCTGTAGGTTTACCTATGGGAATGGTGTCCGCTGCTACTGGCTTCAGGACGGTGCACCGGTGATGCTGGATGGAGCCTTGGTTGTGCTGCTGCTATAACGTTGCTTGGAGTATGGCTGCTACCAGTGGATGTGGTTGTAAGGCAAGAGTGTTGACGTCTTTGGGAGCTGTTGCTGAAGAGTTACCAGAAGGTCTAGAAGACATTCTTGTAGTTGTTGAAGAGCTTCTGGAGGATAGTGAGGACCTGGTGACTTCTTCTGGCACTGTTAAGCTAACTGAAGATCTGGAGGTAGGGCGCTGACTTATATACTCCTTTTCTGTGGGCCCTCTGAGGTGCAAGGGCAAGGGTTGATGAGTGTCACGCTACGAGCTATCTGCTAGCGTCATCTGCTAGCATGATTTTATGCTGAGGCGGCATGAGTCTGCGTTTGTACTTGTGGTGCCATCCTTTGGTGCTCCGTAGAACTACATGACCTTGGGGCAGCGGGCTCAACTTGTTAGGTGACAGTACAATTTTACTTTGGGGAGGCTGATGTGACGTCTGATTTAAATTGTAGAGCGAACAGTTAAAATTGGACGAACGTGTTTGTAATAGCGCTCCTTACTACAAGTGCTTAACCTGTAGGCACATGACCAACCCTTAATAAATACTGTTCTAACCCTGTCTTAGTGGAATGCAAGAATGTTCAAATGAGGCAAAGTCGAACTTGTGGTAATATCCTGCGCCAAGGTAGTATTTTTTCTTGAATAAAAGTTGCAGTTGATTCTAAGCTGCATTTTATTGAGTGCAACATCTTAGTAACAAGTTTTGGTACATATTGGAAAGTCTGTGATGGAGTACGTATCATTTGTTTTGTGGATTATCTTAAATCACTGGAAAAGACATAAATAGGCAGCTGTATTAAAGGAAGAGTGGCTGAAGTTCAACATGAAGCATGCATTTTCGTATCTAAGTGTAGGTAACTTTCACAATAATTATATTTTAATACATTTAAACTAGTATCATATATACAGTAAAAATAATGGAGGAGATCGCAACATCGATTACAATTTTTTTACCCAATAACAGTTCTTCAAGCGAAACACAAGTGGTCTTCATGTGATTTACAGCAGGGTCACACATGATTTTTATGTGTGTGTGTGTGTGTGTGTGTGTAATTTGATGGACATTTCTGTTGTCTGGCAGTTCTTTTCAAGATGCTCCCATGACCCCTGCTCTTGCATGCTGTAGCTGCTCCATCCACATTACTTTACTCCCATGAGCACTATAATTCAGATCTCGCCACTCAAGCCAAGAATCTGAGGTGGTAAAGATGCAACTTATGAGTGGCAGCTTGTACAGTAGAACTTTTTTGTAGACATTATTGATTTTACACTCAACTGCATTTTACCTCTGCTAAGTCCTAGTTGTTGCTTTAACAGTATAAATGTCCCTATTTTTATTCTTTCCCTAATTTTATATCTAATTTTGTATTTGCTGCTTTAAAAGCATAAATTTTCCTGTTTTTACACTTTCCCATATAGTACAAAAAAAAAAAAAATTTTCTTGTTCCCTTGAAAAAAAAAAAAAAAAAAAAAAAAGGGGGGGGGGGGGTTATTATTACAGTATTAGAGTGAGAAGATGGATGTGTGGTGTGTGTGTGGCAGGTATGGCTTCACACTGGGCAAGCTGGTGTGTATGGGGTTCGTGCAGCGTCCCGGCGCGGGTGCCCCTCACATGGTCACGGAAGAATACGTGCTGGAGCGTGGGGCACGCTACGAGGTAGATATAGCGGGTAGCAGGGTGGCCGCGACCCCTCACCTACGTGCCCCGTACTTTGCCACACTTCCGACAGAGCGCAAGTACCGCCCGTCTGTCTGGGTGGCACATGCTGCCCACACCTAGTGCAGAGCCAAGTCTGCCAACTGGTCGTCACTATGGGCGCTTTGTTTTTACAGCAAGATTTCGTGACCAATTCTGTACCAGAACACTTAGCGCAGTACATGCTCATCATACTTGATTGGATGATGTTAACTGTAACACATCCCCAAAACCTTGGAAAACCAAAGTCAGGGTGACCGGTCCGAGATTTGAACCGAAATCGTGCTGAATGCAAGTCCACTGCACTTGGTGCTTAACAGTTGTGTAAACCCTAAGAACAAAGCTCACCATTTTGCAAATTAGGCACTAATTTGCGGGATTTTGATTTGAACGTCAATTTGATTGCTAAATGAAACGCTAAACTTTTGCACCATGTTTTTTTTTCTGTAAGTTATGCAGAAAGCATGAATTCATTTAGCCCTTTGTACTGATATTTTTCAAACTGGTAAGTTAGCATTGGTAATTTTATGTACAGGAGTTATTTTACCTTGATTGTGTTTAGTCCAGTCCAAACAGTTTTTTTTTTTTTTTTTGTGTGTACTAATTACACGTTTATTTATATACACTTATTTTAGGTAGATTCGAGGGTGAAGTGTGTAGGTTTGTCGTTGAATATTGTTGGCTGGTCAATGTTAGCACTATGAATTCTTAATATTATTTCCTTCACCCAACACCATGTACTTCTGAGTAGGTAAAAGCAGTTTACTCGTGTGACATCTGAATGTTATGGTTTCATCAAAGTGTAGAAGTGAGGCAGTACCTTCTCCCTTAATTACAGATGTACATATTACATCTCACGTCACAAGAAAATTAAATGAAATTATCTATATTATCTGAATATAATACAAAACTTATGTTACATATATAACCAGTTCTTGTAAAACTATAAGAGAAAAAAATGTAAATATACTATTTTTTTTTGCGCAGTGTGTGTATGTTTGCTAAAATAATACACAGAGTTTTCTGTCATGTTTTAATAGAAACACAAAACAAAGAAATAATATTACAGTAGCACCACCAAAACATTTGCTTTATTTTGGGAATACTATTCTCTACATGTCACAAAAATACATTTCAAGTATATTTGTCTAAAATACATAATCTTCATTAATCATAAATTTTTTAACAGCAACTTCATTTGCACTTACAAATATTATTTCCAGCATTATTTTGTTTTTGCATTTGGGTTATGTATCTTTGCCGATAGCTGTGAAATAAAATTCTTTGGAATAACAATAAAACACAAAGTAACCCAAAGTTCCACGTTATGAGACACTAAAAAAATTTCATGAACCCAGAAAACATGATTAAGAAGATACAAAAATCTGTAAAATAAAACTGATGAATGCAAACAGTTTTACAAACAAAACAACCTGCATGATCCAGTTTGGAATATGAGGTAGCGAGTGTTGTGAAAACACACAAGGAAATAAAAAAACATGCATCCAGCACCATAAAAATTAATAGTTCACATAAACAAAGGACATTTCACTTTTGTACTTAACATTGGTTAAAAATGTTCGAATCTCTTCCTTGCTAAGGAAAGCAATTTTATTTTATAAATGATGTATCTATATATGAATTGATATCACTTATAACATAAAATTCTCATTATACAATATAAACGACACTACACATGTAATACTGAACTTTGATATCTGTTGGTATGTGCACCTGGTTCTCAAAATACCAGTGTTGCACATTAATCATAGCTTATGGGGGGGGGGGGGAAATTGTTTTTCTTCACCGGTGGCTATGTCATATAAAATAAACTCTAACTACAACTCAACAAACACTACAAGAGAACATGTATTTATTTCATACAAAAATTGACAAGAAAAAGATCTGGAACGTTGGCAGATTTTCCCCCTCAAAACAAATCAATTGTATGACACGTTGTAAAAATTGAACATACTTGTAGGAGTGAAGTGATAAGACTAGCATCAATTTATGGTAAATATAATATACACGCCACGATAGAAAGTCATTTCAAATAGAAATGCGTTAGAAATGGAAAGATTCCATTTGAAAACAATGGTACACAGAGTAATGTTCAGCCACATCCACGTATGGCAGTATTGTAACCAACTGTTTATGAAATGTAGGTTTTATTCAGTACATTTTTGAAGGCAAGATATTTGGACAGAAACCTTACACATTTGTTCATTAAACAGCAACGTCGAAAGACTTTTTTTAAATATATTTTTGGTTTTACTCGACAAAAAGGAAACGCAGACACGTGGCAAAGTCTTTGACAGTCAGCAGACACATGTTTGAAAGTTCTGGATATGCAACACGTAGGAAAATAGCATATTTAGTTGAAACACACGCTTCATACATTACACAAATATTTCATTTGCACAAACATACATTTGTTCGAATGATATTTAAGGACACACAGAGTAATTAACTGCAGACTCTCAGTATCTTTATTTGGCATTAACAATTGTTCACTGTGTAGGAAGGACAAAAAGGAAATAGACAGCAACGTCAGTCCTGCAAGGCGTGCGCTGATCTGCAGTGCTCCTGATCCTTAGTCTTCTTCTGACGCAGGCTGGACATCCAGGTGTGTCCGCGTGGAGACGTGCAGCCCGAGTCGTCGCTCTCGCTCCGGCCCATGCGAGCCAGCAACACCGCGTGTTTGCTGCCGCTGGAGCTCTTGTAGTTCCTGTGGTTGCTGCTTCTCTTCCCCGGCAGCACGCTGTCTAAACTGCCGCTGACCAGGGACTCCTCTTTTGCCGCAGGCTCCTGCTTCCCTCCACCACTAGTCTCTCCCGACTCCTCGGCAGTATGTTGCATGCTCTTGTGGGGAGGTGTACTGCTTTCGGATGCATTCGTCTTGTTGCGGAAGATGTGTTTCTTCCCGTTGGGAGGTGACTGGTAGAACTGGGTGTCCGACAGCAGCTCCGGTGATGACGCGGGGATGCCGCTCTTACTTCCTGCCAGGAACAGTTTCCAGCTGCGGTGGTTCCCATTCTGCCGTTGAGACCTCTTCACCTTTGGCAAGGTCATGGCCTTGCTGCCGTCGTCAGACTGGGGGATCGTGGTCAGCGATGAGGTAGATGGCGATTCGTCTCTGACGGCTGACTGTATCTTCAACACCCGGCGGTCATGTTTTGGAGTTGTAGGCGAGCTCTGAGCAGAAATGGAGGGGCTCTTCAACAGGTGGTTGTGTTTTGTCTTCCCATCTCCATCCTTGTCGCTACTTGAACTGAACGAAATTTTATCTGCAAAGTTACGTATTCGAGAAAGTATGGATGACTTGTGATGTTGACTCGCACCTGATTTACCAACATCTGTGATGATACAGTCTGACTTAAGGATGGCTTCCTGAGCGCTTCTTGCTGTACACTGAGTCCCAGTTGCGTTCTCACTCTGGTCGTAGATGGAGCCTGATCTGCATTCACCGTATCCTCTACAAGAGTCTAGGCAACAGGACACCGTCTCGTTCACCTGCTCTCGCAAGTCGTTATCATCGCTCACTTTGATATGTTTTGCTTGCTCGTGTTTCTTCAATGAGCCATGCCCAACCATCTTACAAGTCTTGCAGGCACAGGTGTTGTCAAGCATGATGTTGTCTGCCCCGCCATTATGTACAGCCTTCTGATTGGTCGCAATGTCTTCGTGCAATGCCTCAAGGAGACACTCTGCCTCGCCCTGACTGGAAACAGGCGAGGTGGATGACACTCGGCTGTACTCCCTGGTGGAGTCAGCTCGTCTGTACTCTCGGTCCTTGTCTCGCATGGCCCGCACAAGCTCGTGCATGTGACAGTCCTGGGTGAGCGTCTTGTCACGGCTGCCTTTACGACTGCCAGGGTAGCTCTTGCGACCGCTGCCGATGCTGCCCTCTGTTGAGATTTTGAACTTGAGTGCCTTCTCGCTCACTTCCACCTCCGTCACAGTCTCCTCGTCCTCCACTTCCTCCGGCAGATCCTCTGTGCTGACAGCTGCAACACACACAACTGTCATGGTTATGCAGAAACCAATCAGTACATACAGCTGTATATCACATGCTTACACACATCAAATGCTGTAAGTGTGATTTCATGTCTGATTTTCTTTGCTCAACTTTCTATGACTGGTTGTACATGTTAGTGTATTTATGCTTAGAACTACCATTATGCGAATCACAGCCCCAGGAGATGTATACATAAAATATTAAAGTAAAATTTTAAAAAGGATAATTTAAATTTTAAATCCCAGGAACTATTAGATTAACTTAATAAAAGGACAGGAATCCAAGTACTCACAGCCTAGTACTTGTCAACAGGCACACACACACAGAGAAGGATGAAAAATTTTTTAACGCAGTTGTCATGTTTCGCTGGCTAGACCAGCTTCATCAGGCTGCGAGTTTTAGGACACTGCAGTATGGTGGAACCGCGCTGTTTGTAGTAAACCTAGCGACCAAGTGGCAAACTAGGGTGCAGTGGGAAAATTGAAGAATTGCCGGTATAGCTGACGAGTATGGTTTGGAGCTGTGATTATCTTACACTGAGGTCTGAGGGCTGCCTGGCTTTTGTCATAAATTGACGAGATAATTCCCAGCATCTGAGTTCTGAGGTATTGCTTGAAGGTTGTAGGGCTCTCACAACTCTGGTACTATAGCAGGAATCCAATTTTTGTTGTGTGATGCTGCATCTGCTGGTTTGTCCTGTAGGTAATTGACGTGACCAGCTATGGCTTGTTTGGTATCTGCTCTGTGGCCATTCATTCTCTGCCTGAGTGTGTTAGTGGTGAGGCCGGTGTATTCTACATTAGTGTTGGCACTGTAGCTGATTAATTATATTTTCTGTTGCACAGTTGTAGTTGCCTTGTATGGGGTATGTACGGCTAGCGAGTCTGGTATTGAAAGAAGTTGAGGGTTGGTGGATGGCACAGGAGTCACAGCGAGAGCTATTACAGGGGTGGGATACTCTGGGGGCGATAGTCTGGTTGGCATTTGTGGTGGGTAGCAGCTTTGAATGAACCAGTTTGTTGCGGAGGTAAGGCAGGCTTTTGAAGGCCAATCTGGGTGGTTTGGAGAGCAGGTCTTCTGTTTGTGGTGAGGAAGCCAGAATTTTGTATCCAGAGTGGAGAATGGTTCTGATTTAACCTAGGCCTTCATGATATGGGATCATCACGGATATAGCCAAGTTGTTGACTTTAGTTTCTGTTTTGATATTTGAGATGGCTTGCTGAATCTAACGAGGGGCCTGTGGTAGCCCTTGTCAAAAAATGCTCTGGCTATTTGTTCACACTTTTTGTTGAGATCACTGTTGGGTCTTATGGCAAGACTGTAGGGTAGGAATTTTTTTGCATGATATGTGTGGTAGCTTTCAAAATGTAAGTACTGGAGGTGGTTTCTGTGTACACAGCAATTTAAATTTTGTCATTGTGGAACAATCAGGAATATGGTGCGTGTTTTGGAGTATGACCAGGTGAACTTGAGTGAACTGTGTGCATTAAATTTGTTAGAAAGTGAATTAGGCAGTCTTCAGTGGAAGTTTATATAATGAATATATCGTCAATGAAACTTGTCGAGCAGTGTGCTTGAGCTTGTTGGTGACAGACAATTTTCTTCTAATCAGCCCATGAAGAGATTGGTATAAGGTTGTTTCGTAAGTTAGTGTACCCATAGATATGACTTTGACCTGAAGGTAGTGTGTAATTTCATATCTTAAGTTAGTAGTAAGGAAATGCAGAAGCTGGTGCAGCAGAGTCATGCATCAGAACTCTGAGAAGGGGGCTCAGTGCGTCGGAGATGGTTGGCAGCCATGTTGGAATTTCACTTGTCCTCCTTTCCCCCCCCCCCCCCCCCCCCCCCTTAAAATTTTCCTTTTTCCCAGCTGCAAAAATGAACCCCTGTAATTTGCCTTTGAGGTATCAGAGTAAGTGACCGGATTTTCTGCTCTGAGCCATGAGAGCAGGGCTGAGGACTGCTGACGGGGCAGCTGATGGTCTTTATCTCGACTCGGGTTTACTGAACGTACCTGATGGCGCTCTGCAGTTATGCCCACTAATTTTCTTTGAGCATATATGTTTATTAGTTTTCTAGGCATGGGGTGTATGTCAAATCTTAAATCTGTATTTATTATTTCATTTCACTGTAAAAGTTATTTATTTATATTTTATATAGTGTCAGAATTATACGTATGGTGTTGCGGAAACATGCAAAAGTATCTTACCTACATTTCCATTCCCTTTTTTGAAATCTCATTCACCAACACTTTTATAGGCTTAATTGGCATTAATTTAAATGCCAATAATGCCAGGCCATGGAGATTTGGAATGTACAAGGGTGATAAACAGTGTTAACTTTTGTACTCTTCTTGACCATCAATCTTTCGCAATCAGGTGTGATTTATGGGTCAGTCTGTATGGCCGGTGTGCCAGAACGTTTTAATAAGGGTTTTGGTACAGTTCAAGTCATACCCAGGCCTTACCAGTATTCAAGATCGTTATAATGCCAGCTAAGGGCCTTGATAAGCCACAGTCGAAACCTTAATCTTAGGGCTCCGATATCACTAATTTATCCTTGGCGCAAATGAAACCTACACATGTGCGGAATGCATATTATAATGAGCCGGTATCACAATGAATGTTCATAAATGATTTGACGTGTCCAGACCGTTATACACTTTGTTGTAATTATTACTCTAAAAATAAGGCAACCTTCACGTTTAAGTTATTTTGCAAACAAAAGCTAACGTCAGCAAGAATACTGTGTAATATGTACGACATGTTTTAAAAACCTCCAACATTAGAAACAATGCAAAACATGTAAAGAGTGTAAAGCATGTATATTACTTATTGAACTCAATTAAGGACGTGTCGTGCCAGCACAAGTGGTAGCATGTCCGACTATCAAGCTGAAGTTTCGGGTTCTAATTTCGGTCAGTGCAAACTTTTTTAATTTTTTTTTAAACTAGAAATCTCATATTTTCACAGGTATTATTTTGAATAATGTCTATTTTAACAACTGCAGTAAGTATTACAATACTTAATGATGGATTATTAACACTACGATGTAATTGTGATTGACAATACTGCTTTTTTTTATTGATACTACATCCCTCAGAACTTATTGAACAAAACCCACTAGTCACTTTTGAAAAGCATTTTACGTTTCTCTTGTTATATGAAGACCTTACAAGGTAAAAGAAAATAGTATAAAGTATGTGCAAATTTTTTGTGAGCTACGCCTCAGTTGCAGGACAAATTACAACATTACGTTGACGCGACTGACAAAATGGCTTGTTGACTGATGACACTAACTGTTAGGAATACCTTTTACCCCATGTGAAACTCAAAATTACGTTACAAATATAGTATATGTTGTGTTTTGAACTATTTGCACGAGTTAGTTACGAAGTTGTGTTTATAACGTTTCAGTGGAGGCATAGTTCAGCATGTGTCGCGTTGATTGCGAAAGTGATGTGCGTGCGTACAAAATGGCGTTTACCCATGGAGTAGCCTTGGGTTTCATACGTTACAGTGAAAACTGCAAGAAACAACGTTTACATCTGTGAACAGCGGTTTCGACTGTAGTAGTTTTTTATTAAAGATGTATGTATGTGTATATTTCAACTAACGTTTCCCTGCAGGTTTGAAATACAATTAATTAACTTGCCGTGACTTATCTGTGATTTGAACATTTGCCACGGTTTAACAATTTTCGAAAATGCTGATTTCCAGCCAGTAAAACTCATGAAATAATTCTACAATAAAACTGACGTATACAGTACAAAGTGTTTGAATGAGTATTTCTCGGAGTATCTAATACCTAGCATTATCAGTACAGACATTTTCATGAAACACAGGGGCAGATAACAAATTTTTATTACCACAACCGAAAATAAGGTTAAGAATTCAGTTCCCATGATACATACAACACAAATGAAAGATAGCGTTATAGTTATGTATTTTCACATTGGGGTTTATGAGCTTTATCGACGTGCTATTTTATCCCTTGACTCCTGCTTCACCAATACAATTGAATACAATACAGGTCTGATTTGCAGGACCGCAAAATACCGTACATTTATTTACTAGCATAAATAAATCAATGAAAAGTTGCAATTTTGCTGTTAAAATGCATGTACGCTTTTTAAAATGTACGTATATAATTTCCCCATCACAAACACTAAACATAGGCTTACCATATAGGCCTAATGTTCCATAATTTGTCACACAATAAAGAACGAAATAAATATATCATGTCAGACAATAATAATGATTAGATTTTATTACTCTATGCAATGTTATTTCAGGTCTGTAATAACTGCCAGCGCTTCAGATAACGTGATAAATAAACTGTGCAGGTATTTATTTACGCAAAAGCTACTGTAAATAAACAGTACACTACTGTGTCGCTTTCATGTGTTTATAGCCTCACACGAGGCAGCGAGTAATAAACTGTGGCGCATCCGTTACCATCTCAGGACATAGATAAGACACGTTCAGAAATACGTTCCGCGAGTTAAGGATTAGCCATGGCTTTCCTATCGCCCGAGATGGTAGCACATATGTAATGCCAAACTGACCGTTCTGGAATGGCCTATGAGTCATTTAAGAGTCATTAGGAGTTAGTTGGCAGAAGTCAGTCATCTGCTTTAAGTGTGACCATGATTTGAAGCTGAGTGAAGATAACATGAGGACGAAATATATTTTTACATTTAAAGGAATATATTTTCAGACAGCGCAGCAATGATAAGTTAGCAGCTAGCGAGTTGGTCACAAATTTTTTCAACTGATCTGGTAGGCCCCTTCCCGGGCTAACGATAATGTAAATTGTTTACGAATTAAAGCTAATTTTTTTCTTCCCTGTGGTAACTTGCATATGAGGTTTTCTTTTTCCCATAGATTGTTACAAAATTGACTTTGGTGTAAGGGGTTAAACATGAAAAATTTTTTTGCTGTATGTTGTTTCACATTTGATGTGCCTGTATGTAGGCGTGAGCAACATAATAAATATTTATGCTAGAATTTATGTTTCAAGTGTCAAGCATTGTTAGCTAGCATGAAGCAGATAATGAATGGTAGGTGCAGAGACTTTTATACATCATATTTTACCTGTGCGCGGGTTTAATTTTGTTTTAAACGTGTTTGGAATGTATGTGACGAGTAATTTATTTTTTAAGGAATGTTCTCTGTTTGCCCCCATCAGTATGTTCTATATTTTTTCATCAATCAGAATGGTAACATGTATATTTTTATACATCAGTATGGTAATGTGTATATGTTTCTCAAGTGTCGAACCTGTATAACTAATCAATGAATACAAAAGAGTGAAAAATTAATGTAATAACATTGTTAAAAAAATGTTTCCGGAACTCGGGTCACTAATCAAATTGTGATCCCCTTTATCTTACTCTGATTCCTATATCCGATGCCTGAAACTTACATTTCCTGTTTATTATTCATTCCTAAAATAGTCTCTAAAATTTTTTCTAAATCCGTAAGTCAATTAATAATCGTTTTTATATTTCCGGGTCTCGAACTCAGGTCCTGCGACATGCCTAAATGATAGCTATTGCATAAATCTTTATATCAGGTATATATAAGAACATAATTAATCAGAAAATCATATACAAAGTTTGTTAAAAATTATCCAAAACTCGGGTCGGTATTCAAACTTTGTACCCTTTATCTCACTATAAGCTCTGTATTCTTCATCCAAAATGTATCTAACAACTTGCATTATAAGTTTCATACACTATGTATGTATATGGGATTTATTTCAGCATTTTACTCTGCTAGCTGTCCCCCTTGTTGTTCCTTCAGAACAAATCACCTGTAAGTTAGGAAAGAGTTGTCAAATACTTAAATTTTCTAACACTAATTATCACCTATTCCAATAGATTAATTACCAGGTCACCTTCACCTGGATTGCCTAACATTTAAAACTTCCGTGTCAAAGTGATCTAGTGTAGGAGGTAGTACAGTGCCACTGTGTTTTTATTACTATGTTAATACAACATGTGAATCATAACTATGGTCTGTATACTGATTTTCTTTGTATACAACACCTTAGTTTTCCTACGTAGTTCAGTCCTCTAAAGTGAAACCTGCAACACAACCAGGCACTAAGACAAATGCACACACAATAAGTGGCCACCCGAGATCTGCCACCCGGTAGACTTCAGTAGAGCCTATATCAGTAGGAAATCCTCCACCAGGTGAATCAGTGAGTCAGGTTGTTCCATACTCAGCCACCGCTCTTCATAGGGCCGGAATTACTCTGACCATCTGACATCTTGCAGATACCGCACCGGGGTATTCCTGTTAGGAAGTAACTTTAGCAATCCACGTTCTGTCCACTACTCCTCTTGCAGCTAGGTGAAAGGAACATGTGGCGCACCCTCTCGTTACAAGTCTGGGATTACTCAAAGTCAGAAGTACTCTATAGGGCATTGCAAGCACCAGCTCTGCTTTCATGAGGTTTCATTTTTATCCTTAATCTCCCATACCTTACACAATCTCATATTAGAAGCCTTCAGAAGGGGTGAAGAACCTCCACTGGTTGTGCGGTCCCATCCACCTACCTACAGCTGCCAGCAGTTTACCATAGAGCCAGAGTACTTTGCCGTCCACAAGTCTCTCAAGCGACCACCAGCCCTCGCCATCTCAGGATAAGTCTCCAGCCAGCACAGCACTACTACCTCAGAAGACAAACCTCCAGGTCAGGTGATTGTTTAACAAGGGTCAGCCAACTCATATTGCAGAGACAGTGGTTTTGGATTTTGTGCCCTTAAGACAGATCACCAAACCTGTTCTATACACTGGCCATGTGCCAGTAAAACATTAAGATGCTCAGTCTCATGATTCTGGCGTCACACAATAACAGTGTTAGGGTGACTTAGGCAGGTATTCCAGAATGTTCAGTTTGGCATTACAAATGTGCTACTATCTCGGCCGATAGATAAGCTGTGACTAATCCTTAACTCGTGGAATGTATTTCTGAACTAGTTTTATCTATGTCCTCAGATGGTAACGGATGTGCCGTGGTTTATTATTCGCCACCTCGTGCGAGGCTATAAACAAATGAAAGCGACATAGAAGTACACTGTTTATTTATAGTAGCTTTTGCGAAATTAAATACCTGCACAGTTTATTTATTACGTTATCTGTACACTGGTAGTTATTACAGACGTGAAATAACATTGCATAGAGTAATAAAAACTAATAATAATTGTTATTATTGCCTGACATGATATATTTATTTTGTTCTTTATTGCGTGATAACTTATGGGACATTTATGGTAGGCCAATGTTTTGTGTTTGCGATGGAAAAATTATATACGTTTATTTTAAATAGTGGACATGCATTTTAACAGCAAAATTGTAACATTATGTGTACCTGTTTATGGTAATAAATAAATGTACGATATTTTACGGTCCTGCAATCCAGAGCTATATTGGTGAAGCAGGCGTCAGGAATAAAATAGCATGTTGATGAAGCTTATAACTCCAATGAGAAAATATAGAACTATAATGCCGTCTTTCATTTGTGCTGTATGTAGCATGGGAATTGAATTCTTAACCTTATTTTAGGTCCTGGTAACAAAAATTTGTTACCCGGCCTTGTGATTCAAGAAAATATATCTACCGATATATTTGCAATATTAAATATCCCCAGAAATACACATTTCAAACACTACTGCATACGCAAGTTTTATTGAAGTATTATTTCATGAATTTTGCTGGCTGGAAATCAGCATTTTTGCAAACTGTTGAGCCATGTCAAATGTTCAAATCACAGATAAGACAAGGCAAATTAATTCATTGTGTTTCAAACCTGCACAGAAATGTTACAAAGTTATGATATACACATACATACGTAACCCTTAAAAAATTACTACAGTCGAAACAGCTGTTCACAAATGTAAACGTTGTTATTGCAGTTTTCGCAATCATGTATAAAACCAAACGCTATACCATCGGTCAACGCCATTTCGTATGTTTGAACATCACTTTTGCAATCGACACGAAACACGCTTAACTAAGCCTCCACTTAAAAGTCAGAACGTTAGAAAAACAACTTTGTAACTCATGCAAATAGTTTAAAATACAACATATACTATATTTGTAACATAACTTTTAGTTTCATACGGGTTAAAGTAACTCTTAACAGCCAGCATCAACAGTCAACAAGCCATATTGTCAGTCATGCCTACATAATGTCCTAAGTTGTCCCGCCACTGAGGCGTAGCTCACAAAAAATTTGTTCACACGTTATACTATTTTCTTTTGCTTTGTAGATGCTTCAAATAAAGAGATGCAAAATGCCTTTCGAACGTGACTAGTAGCGTTTGTTGAATAAGTTCTGAGAGATGTAATTTATCAATAAAAAAAGCAGCATTGTCAAATAATTGCAATTACATTGTACTGTTAATAATCCATCGTAAAGTATTGTACATACCGCACTTATTAAAATTAATTGACTTTATTCAATATAATGCCTGTGAAAATATGAGATTTATAGTTCATTTTAAAAACTTAAAAAGTTTGCACCGACTGAGATTCGAATCCGAAATTCCTGCTTGGTGATTGGACACAACATACATACTGTAGAGCTCAATAAATGATGCATATACTATAAATTGATACATGTTTTGCGTTGTTTCTAATGTTGGAGGTTTTTAAAACATGTACATATTACACAGTATTCTTGCTGACTTTAGCTTTTGTTTGCAAAATAACTTAAACGTGAAGGTTGCCTTATTTTTAGATTAATAATTACAACAAAGTGTATAACGGTCTGGACGCATCAAATCATTTATGAACATTCGTCATGCTACCGGCTCCAGGAAAATGATGTGTGTACTGCGCATGCGTAGGTTTCATTTGCGCTAAGGATAAATCAGTGATATCAGTACGCTAGGATTAAGGCTTTGGCTGTGGCTTAACTAAGGTCTTATCTGCCATTATAACGTTCAGGAATACTGATAAGACCTGGGTATGACTTGAGTTACGTTCGTACGCACCAGTTACATGCTAGGGTGTGTACCTTCCGCCAAGCAGTACTTCGACCATCTGTTTATTTTACTTTACGGCAAAATAAACATTGATCTTGCGTAACTCCGACCTGCTACTCTTCACCCTCATAGGGTCTGACAGGGACAGCAGGAGACCTAATTTTGCTCTTTCCAAATTCACACTTACAACACAACAAAACATCCTTGGAAGGCCATCCATTCTCTGCCCTATGCAGTGAATGGTAGAGCCACGACACTAGGATACCGACCCCTAGAAAATGGCTTGCCAGCTTGATGTCGCCCTCCCCCCACCTGCCTCCTCGCACACTCAGAGGTGCAGAGGAACGGGATTTTTGTCAGGCCTGGAGAGACCAGTGACCTCGGAACACTCGCATTACCACTATTGGAAGGCCACCCATTCCTTGCATCAAGGTGGAGGGAACGGTAGAGCCACGACACTAGGTAAGCTCCTGGTGGGACTGGCTTGCCGGCTGGGGTGAACTCCTCTCATCGCACACTTAGCGATACAGAGTGGCGTTACACTCCGGTGCAGGGGAAACCAACCACATTGGGACAACACTGTCCAGTTCCCGCAGCCAACGCTTTGTAGCTCGAGACTCCTTCACCTATGGTGGAGGAATCAAGAGTGGGGTAGTAGCAACTTACACTTGCACTGCCACACGTCAACAGCCTAACTCCTGCAGGCCTGATCCTGGTCTGGAGCCTGATGCCTTACACCCACAGGGGTGGTGTTCAGAAGAAGATAAAGAAGGCAAGGGCTATCTCTAAAGACCCACAAAGGTTTAGCATCCTCCCCAGCGGGTTCATACACCTAAGTCCACGAGAACAAACTGATTTGCTGCGACAACTCACCATACCAGCACCACCCATCATTACTACAGCACTTCGATCCACCCATTTGTATAGCGGAAGGATATCGTCCTGTAATACAGGAGATTCTATTAGGGGAGGGGTCCAACTCAACTCCGGTAGTACCTAGCGGCATCATGATAGAGAACCCCAGCACCTCGGATGCACACCATACATATCAGTCAAGTGCAACCAGGGCCAAGGGACTTACCCTAGCTAAACCACACCAGAGTCAGATGCACTGTCCCGCTCGCTTGAACTCAGTCCCGCACCCTAAGCCAACACCACGCAAAGTGGTATTGCCAGAGCCGGACTTCATACCAAGCCGGCGGCCTATGAGGCCAATATTATTTTCTGGTCAGGCACCAGTGCTAAGAGACAAGTAGACATGTAAAGATGTGACTAGCCTAGCGTCAAACACGTCATCCAGGGACGCAGGCAGACAATCCTGTCATGCGCCAACCTTGAACCTTCCACACCAACACATTCCACACCAAGCACCAAGTCTGCCTAAGATAACTACCCCATAAAAGCAAATCACATGTACTGAAACTGTCCAACCATGATCTCACTGCTGCCAATAACAAAATTCTACAAAAAAAAAAAAGTATCTACTTCTCCAATAACCTTCTCCCCCTCCCCCCTAAAGTTTGATCACTGTGCCACTGTAAAAGATATCCTAAGCTTCGTAAGCAATCTCCGACTCAAGCACTTTTTTGACAACCTCCTCCACCAAGACATAATAGCCCCATTGATCCAGCACTGATCAAGTTTGAACATCTATCCACTAGGGAACCTCCCCCCTTACTGCCCTCCTTGAGCAGTTCATCACATACATCCTCGTCAACAAAACTGTCATCTCTTTACCTAACAATAGCAACATAACCTCTTAAGAAAGAAAGCCATCAGATCTTCAAAACAAAACAGACATGATAATACTGCCGGCTGACAAAGGCACAACCACAGGGATTCTCAACAATACAGACTACATTCTAGAAATAGAAAATCAACACAAGGACATGTTAACCTACACGAGAAGACCCAACCGCCAGATTTTGTGACCGTATCAACCAATTACTTGTGTCCCAAGGCCCCGTCTAAGCCTTATCTGAGGCTTCAATTAAACTGCTCACCCTAAATAAACTCACCAGAGCAGTTCTCTACCTGCTTCCGAAGCTACACAAGGAACAATGGCCACCCCCAGGACGTCCCATTGTATCAGGGATTGGCAGCCCCACTGAGAGAATCTCTGCCCTTGTAGATGCCCACCTTTAACCTTGGTTACAGCAGTTTTCATCCTACGCCAAGGACACTGGCCACTTTCTTGAAAACTTGAGACACCAGGGCACCATTTCCCAAGATGCATACTTGGTCACCATAGATGTTACATTTCTCTATATCAACAGTTCCTACTCATCTGGACTGCCGGCCATAGAATATTACCTGAAGCAAAGACCCCCTCGCAGCAAACCTACAGCATGCCTTGTTGAACTTACCAGTTTAACTATCACCAACAACAATTTCAGATCTCAAAATACATTACCTTGAGGTCAGCAGCACAACGATGGGTACACGTATAGCTCATCCTCAGCCAATCTCTTTATGGGGTGGTTAGAAGAAAATTTTCTGTCAGCAACCAACCCAAACACACTGCTGGAGGCATTTCATTGAGGACATCTCCATGATATGGACTTCCACTGAAGACAGCCTAATTCACTTGTCATATTCCTGGATGTTGAACTGATCTCCATAATGGCCTAATTCAAACTGCTATACACACCAAACCCAACAAAAAAAAATCTCCAGTACTTACATTTCGACAACTACCACCCATAACATGCCAAAAAATTCCTATGCTACAGTCTTGCCACAAGAGGCAAACATATCTGCCCCACCAAGAGTGATCTCAATAACAGTGTGAACAAATAGCCAGAGCATTCCTTGACAAGGACTACTCCTTGCCCCTTGTTTATAAACAAATTCAGCAAGCCATCTCAATTATTGTAACGCAAATCAAGGTCAACAACTCGGATATACCCCATGTGGTCCCATATCATAATGGCCTAAGTAAACACAGAACCATTCTCTTCTCTGGATAGTTACATCTGGCTTCTTCACCACAAATACAAGACCTTCTCTCCAACGCCCAGATTGGTCTTCAAAAGGTCACCTAACCTCTGCAACAAACTGGTTCTTCCAAAGCTGCTACCTAACACAAATGCCGACCAAACTGTCACCCCCAAAGGATCTCACCCCCACAATAGACCACGCTGTGTGTGGCTCCTGGGCCTTCCACCAACCCTCAACTTCTTTTAATAGCAGACACACTAACTGCACTGATGCATGCCGCTTATACTACTAATTAACTATGATTACGACTCATTGCTCTTTACGTGAAGTAAACCCTTACTTCAACCCATGTAAGAGTTGTCTACTTCAACCATCCATGTGAGAGTTTTTGTATGAAATGTTTTGCATTTAAGTTCTCGGCCGCTGAGAATCTGCCGGGCGGCCGAACACGTGGCTACAAGGTTACGCAACCAGCAAGCACACCGCTTCCACCCCTCCCCCCCATGGTGAGTGCCTACAAGCTTCAGCCACGGCCAAGCGCCGCTGAAGATCCACGAACCAAGAACACTGATGAAAGGGTTCCCACCTGCCACGGCAGAAGGACGTCACAGGCCTTCCCCGCGCCCTGTCGTGGCAGCCTAGACTTCTGACTATATAAGTCTGTATGCAGCAGGGCTCCAACAGTCATTCGTATTTCTTCTCTTGAGAAACCCAGAGTACTCCTTAGTGCTGGGGTCTCCAGCAAACCTAGAGCCTTCTGTAGCCATGGCGGCTACCCTCTGCGGCATCAACAGTCTTCATCACCCATCGAACACAAATATACCTTGCTACTATAACTTTAACTTCTTTTGTCACCTACAGACACCCGCATTAGACAGTTTTAGTTGAGTAGTTAAATATTGAGTTTTCTAGTTAACTTTCCCTTCAGCTTAGAACCAGGTTGCCTACACATGGCTACCATATTTTTCCTTCAGTACTCCGTTTGCTTGGTAGGAGATAGCACGAGTCACTGTATTTATTGAATCCTCAATAAATTCAGCTTTTTTTCTCTATCCTAACGCTTTTATTTCTAGGGTAACGTCTACTTCGCCCGCTAGGAATAGGATGCACGTAAATCCAAACTAGCTTGACGGAGGCTTCCCTTCTTTGGAACTGCAGTCTGGTAAAACACCTATTAGACAGCCGCCTGTTGCTTCCTACTACCCCAAGCACTCAGGTGTTGGAAGGAAGGGAGGAGCCACGACCACTAGGAATACCTTCCACCAAGGAGAGAGAGCAAACCTAGGCTGTATCACCTACCAGAGCACCTAGGTGCTTGGGGGGTGGTATTGGCCTGGCCCTAGCTGGAAATTCACATCCAGTAGTAGTATTGGTGGCCCACATGGCTCAACGCCTCTGATCCGTCCGCAGACAGGGAGGATCAGTGGAGACTCTTACTGAGCTTGTGCCACGAATCAGCTACTGGACCTACACTCTCATAGGGTATAGTTTCTCGTCCGAAGTGCACACTGTATCTTGTTTAGCGGCGAACCAAACTCTATGACTTACAAGATATGACATGGCCGAATGCATAGGAAATAAGATTGCTCATTTAGCTGCCCAGCAGCGGAGTACCTTAGCCCGTTCTACGCAGGAAAGACAGGCGGAATGGAACCGCGCCGCCTCACTGAGATTATGGGCAGTCTTGACTGTCCATGTGGTACAATACATTTATTTTCCACCACTTGTCTGAACCAGTTCATTGTCACCCGGTGGTGAGGGGTTCAGTGTATCAGACTGAAGCTTGGTACGGTATAGTTAATCCAAACTTCTGGAGTCAAGAGTCAGCGGACTGGAAGTTTAAGTATAACATAATCTAATTCGAGGACTGTAGCAACAGCTTAGCTTAGTCAGTCAACCAACATTACCAATCGACTGAAGACCTTCACAATAAGTCAGGTTTCTAACATCTCCCGTCAGCTCCTATAACCGTGTACTTGGTCTAGTGCACCAAATATCAATGACTGTGCTACACAGTCAATAGCTAGGCACGCGTCAGTACATACCCCATCGAAGGCAACTACAATTGTGCAACAGAAAATCTGATTTGTCAGCTACAGTGCCAACACAGTAATGCAGAATACAGTGGCCTCACCACCAACAAACTCAGGCAAAGAATGAATGGTCACAGAGCAGACATCAAACAAGCCATAGCTGGTCACGTCAATAACCTACAAGACAAACCAGTTGCAGCACATGCAGCATCACCCAAGGAAGATATTGATTCCTGCTACAGTGCCGGAGTTGTGAGAGCCCTACCACCTTCAAACAATAACTCAGACACTGGTAATTATCTCATCAATTTATCACAAAATCCAGGCAGCCCCCAGGCCTCAACATAAGATAATCACAACACCCTTACCACAGTAATCAGATATACCGGCATGTCTTTAATTTTCCAGCCGCACCCTAGGTTGTCACTTGGCCACTAGGTTTACTACCAAAAGCACCCTTCTACCATATTGCAGTGTCCTAAAACTCGCGGCCTGATGAACCTGGAAGCTGGACTAGCCACCAAAACATGGTGATCTCGCTACTGTGTGAAAAATGTGTTTTTACTCTTTGTGTGCGTGTGCCTGTTGTCGAGTACCAGACAGTACTTGAATTCCTGTCCTTTCATATCCTGCTGTTTTGTGTCCATCTTTTGTGTACTATCTTAACTGTTCTGTGTATTTATGCTTTCATTTCTTTTCTTGCTAACACATCCCACATGCCCAGCACTACTTCATGTTTTTTTCAAATTAATATTCACATATTTGCACCTTTGCACACATTTCTCAGAATATTTTACAAGTTCACCTCTGCCTTGAATGTATGAAAACACGAATATAGCAACATGTCTGACATCACAGAAATACACACATTCTGCCTGAAAATAGTTTTTCTCCATTGTGAAAACATGTGCGCTACCTCAAGTCCTGCAACTTTCTTTTCATCCTACTGTAAATTAGGCCTATCCCCACAAGGCGTAACCTCAAAACCACCAGTTTTTGCAATGCCACCACAAGCCAGGGATAAAGCCTTCACGTTATCAAACCTGCATTCTCTGACCACGACAGATTTACTCTATAAACAGTTTATCTCAATCACAAATCACCACCGCACCTTACAACATTCTAACATTAAGCTACTCATCTACAAAATCACCTCTTCTAGCCCAAGCAAACAAAATCGTACATGCAACAACACAAAGGCTATACGTGGGCATCACATCCAATTAGTGATGTTTAGTAAATTGCATCGAAGCCTTGAAAACTGGCCCCTTGCCTTTAACCATGTTTCTAAGAAACCCCCCCCCCCCACCCCCCCAGTCGGCCAGAAACCCCGTCTCACTTCAACCTTCACACACCAGCACATACAACACTAACTCTGCCTAAGCCAATCCACGCACTAAGAGTAAGAACCACAACATTAAAGCATATCACATGTACTGAACCTGTCCAACCATAACCTCACTGCTGTCGAAAATAATTTTCTATTAAGAGGCCTCTCCTCCTCCCAAAAAGTTTTATCACTTTCCCACTATCAAAGATGTCCTAAGCTTCATATGCTATCTCCGACTCACGCACTTTGACAACCTCCACATGCCAAGCCATAACAGTTGTCCTATTGAACCAACCCAGACCAAGTTTGCACCCCCCAACCACTTGGGACCCTCCCCCCTTATCTTCCTCATATCCCCTTGAGCACTTCATCACATACATCCTCGCCAACATTTTAGATCGTGATTTTGCCACCTCAATACCTAAAAATAGCAACATAACATCTTCAGAAAGAAAAGCCATCAGATATTCAAAACACCCAAGGAAATGTCTTGTAGCTGTGTCGCTCACCCTTAGTGGGAATGACAGTTGGATGGTGGTGCAGAGGTTCTCCCCACTCCCCTAAGTGATGGTGCAGCGTGGTTGCCATTTGTGCAGGGATTTTCCTGAGGCCTACATTGCTGGGTTTGGCCACTTCTGTAATAGGGTGTTGTGCTTTGGTTGGTGCCCTTGCAAGCGATGGGCAAGAGTGAGGTTTAAGTGGTCCAACCACGCTAGATACATTAGTGTGGGCCGAGCTAAGGTAGGCGGCGCTTCTTCTACGGTGTTGGCGGCAGTGGAGAAACTGCACGTGGCACGTGCCAGAGGAAGTTCAAGGTCGAGCTGGACGAGGTGGATGCAGACCATCTCTGATGTGCAGCATCCTCCTCCTTTCAGGTGTCTACCTGGCAGACCACTATTCTTCAGAACTCCAGTCTGAGCTAGCTCCTGCTTGGCAACTTTGCCTCGCCCAGTCCTAGTGTGAGCTATAAAGGAGGTGGTAAGACCATATAGGCAGATAGTGGGTGGCCAGTAAGGGGTAGAAATGACCTGATGGAGAGTAGGGTAGGTGGCCTGATCTACTGGCCTTCAGTCTAGTGGCTTGGTGAGTGAGATGTCGCTGGTGGACCCAGGCACTTACTGGATGGGCGATAGTCGCAAGTGACAACTGCACTTCGAAACAGTTCCCAAAAGGTGAGGTTGAGGATGAGGTTCCGGCTCGTGGCTATCCCAGGAAGAGTCTTACTAGAACTGGTAACAAAACAGGAAATAGCTGGAGCAAGGTGTAGAAAGAACAGAGTGCTCGAAGAGAGAGCTCATCCAAGTCAGATTTATGCCCGTTTTATTAATTGCCCAATCAAACACACACAAACCAGCGTGTACCTTGACTAGGCCCTGAAGAGGGCCAATCCCGGGTTGCTAATTGGTAACTGACCTAGTCTCGGAAGACATGGCAGCGTGGAGGGTGGGGGTCTAAGTCAGCGGTACTCGTACTCTAGTCGACTGTTTGTGAGATACAAGGTAGCTGGAAGCACTGCAAATGGCAGTTGCGACTTGAAGAAGTAGGTTGACTCTTGGGCAGAGTAACGGAGTGCTACTAAACTGGTGTGAGACAGCCTATTGGTGTGCTCTTGGGTAGTATGACGTTCTGTAGATGACTGATGCGAGACACCCTCAAACTGAGGACTGCGAGTCCTATTCATATGCGGTGCACAGGTTCAGCACAGGGGTTGCAGGGTGTGGAGAGACAGAGAAAACGTAGAGAGAGTGGCGGCGGTGAGCCGGCAGAGATGGCCGAAGCGGGCTGCGAGTTCCCTCTAGTGACAGAAGGCTGGAGGGGTAAAGAGCAGTGGTGTGATGCAAAGTGGGTTGCAGCGCAGCAGGTTGCAACAGCTGAACAAGCCAATCATGGGCTTCAAGGCATGCTGTCACGTGCACGATGTAGCAGCTCTTCTTAGGAGACTAGATGAGAGAATGACATTGCTTATGGCGCATCAAACTACCTACAAACATCTGCAAGAAGACACAACGACCAGAGTCTGCCACCATATCAACCAATTCCTTGTGACCCAGGGCCCCCTCCAAACCAAATCTGAGGCTTCAATTAAACTGCTCACCCCAAATAAACCCACCACACCAGTTCTCTACCTGCTTCCGAAGATACACAAGGAACAATGGCCACCCCCAGGACGTCCCATCGTATCAGGGATTGGCAACCCCACTGAGAGAATCTCAGCCCTTGTAGATGCCCACCTTTAACCTTGGTTACAGCAGTTTTCATCCTACGCCAAGGACACTGGCCACTTTCTTGAAAACTTGAGACACCTGGGCACCATTTCCCAAGATGCATACTTGGTCACCATAGATGTTATATCTCTCTATACCAACATCCCCTACCCATCAGGACTGTCAACCATAGAATTGATGCGTGACACCTTGGCTGACTGACGAGTACTACGTCAAGGAGGGTTCTGTTTTGTCTGTCGCTAGGTCAGGTGGTGTGCTGGTTTCTTTTTGGTCCCTATATGGCACTGGTGCACGTCCAGTGTAGAAGACTGGCGGGTAGCTTTGAGGCAGGGCACAAAGTCAGGTTCGGACAAAGTAATCTTGTGTTTAAGGCTGTTAGCTTTCTGCAGGTTACCTGGGCGGCGTGTACCCTCTGTGGCAGGCTTGAACTTGGGGGTTTTAGTAAGGCATACTTGTGCTGCAGATAAAAGTTAATGATCTGATTTTGGACGTTCAATCGTGTCTGTGGGGGCAGAGAAACTGTTTCGAGTCTGAAGTTCGCAATAGAAATTGTAGGTGGCTGTTCCGGGTGACCGAGATACTCGATGATCCAAAGGTGACTCTCCTTGTCCAGAAGCATCGGGGCTTCAAACAAGTGTTTAGAGATCTCCGGGGTGATAGGTACCAGTAGAAGGTGCAGAGCCTGTGCTTATTCCTTAGATGCAAGCTGGATAAGAGGGGGGCGAAGGGAGGGGGTGAGCTCTTGTAAATGCCCAGAGGCATTTTACACATGTTTTACCTTCTCACATATAACACTCTGATGGGAGTAAGGCGTTCGGAGATTAGAAAACACACTCTCATGTCCATGAGGTGAAATGCAGGTAATGTGTTGCTCTACTTACTGTAGTGCCATGTGGAGCATCTGCCGACTTAACAGACACCCTATGACAATGCTCGGCCCCTAAACTTTGTTAGTCAGGCCTTGTCGTTGACAGTCCCTGCACATGGGTGTATGCCCTGGCCAAGTCTTCCCAACTCAGGGAACGACCCCTCCGGGACCAAAACACAGTGGAGAGGGTGAGCACTGAATCGACAATCTGATCACGAGACAGAGTACCTCTGTGTGGATCCTACCGTTCTGCCTACCGTGGTGTGTAGAAAGGTTGGTCGTTACTAGTGTATGTGGCTATTCAGACAGTGTTCTGGCTCGATTGAGTAATTTTCCTGGGTCACCTGCATTTCTCTCAGTGGTGTGAGGTAAACTAGGAGAGGTGTAAAATCTCCAGGAAAGGGGTACTTTGGAGTCAAATAAATCACAGTGTATATTCCATCTGACGGGATATAAATATATGATGTCGCACTACCTCCTACTTTGGCAAGAGCTTTAGAGGAGTTTAAAACTACGTTATCCAGGTAGAGGTGACCTGGTCCAATGGTGGGGTAGACGAGTGCTGTGAAAACAACTTCAACTTGTACTAACTCCCTACACAATTGTTGCCCAGAAGACGATGTGGTGGTTAGGGTTCTTCTGCAGGAATGCGGTGATAACTAAGCAGGGTGTAGACAGGGTGGGTCTGGTGATGAGGCGTGGTGGAGACCGAGGAGTAGGTTATTCCTTCAGCACTGAAAGTGCGGTGACAGAAGGAAGGGTAGAGCTAGGAGCATAGTTGACCAGGCTGATCAGTGTATCCGGCAGCAAGTGTGGTGGATGACTGAAGACGTCTGGAGTGAGTGTCGCAGCCTGCTATTTATACTCTGGCTGAGTCCTTCCTCTGCGGTCATTGGCTGGGGTAGTTCGCTGGAGTAGAGGGTGGCGATAGCATAGCTTCTTCAGGCATGACATCACCGGCCAGCTTGGGGAATTATTGAGGCGGCAAAGCATATGGTGTAGTCATCTAGCTGCATGTAGTGGAACTTGGTGCCTTGGAATGCATAGTCTCGGTGGGCCAGTGAATAAAGTAATCTGCTGGCTGGAACATTCATTCTTGCCATGGCAAACAGTAAAATCTCTTGTCCCATGGTGGTCAACAATGCAAACTCCGTTGAAATCAGACACATGGCTTTGTTTTCTGATGCACTGAGGTCGTTTATCCCATTGTTGCAAAAGCGTCATGCGTCAGAATATTATCTCAAGCAAAGACCCCCACATAGCAAGCCTACAGTATTCCATGTTGAACTTACCAGCTAAATTGTCAGCAACAAAAATTTCATATTTTGAGATACACTACCTTCAGGTCAACAGGACAACGATTGGTATACATGTAGCCCAATCCTATGCCAACCTGTTTATAAGCAGTTTAGAAGAAAACTTCCCCAGTCATCAACCAAACCAACCAAATGTTCATGATGTTGACTTCCACCTAAGACTGCCTAATTCACTTTCTGAACTTAAATGCACACAGTTCACTCAAGTTCACCTGGTCATACTCCAAAAATTGTGCCATATTCCTGAATTTTGAACTGAGCTCCACAATTGCACAATTCAAACTGCTGTACACACCAAACCGACCAACACACTAAAGTACTTACATTTTGACAGCTACCACCCATACCACGCAAAAAACTCCCTGCACTAGAATCTTGCCCAAGAGCCAAATTTACAACTACTCTACCATCAGTAATCTCAACAAACAATGTGAACAAGTAGCCAGAGCATTCCTTGACATGGGCTACCCCATGCCTCTCGTTTGTAAACGGATTCAGCAAGTCATCTCAATTACAGGAACACAAATCAAGAACAACAACTTGGATATACCCCTTATGATCCCATATCATGAAGGCCTAGGTTAAATCAGAACCATTCTCCACTCTGGATACAAAATTCTGGCTTCCTCACCACAAACAGAAGACCTGCTCTCCAAACCACCCAGATTGGCCTTCAAAAACCCGCCTTACCTCCGCAACAAACTGGTTCATTCAAAGCTGCTGCCCACCACAAATGCCAACCAGACTATCGCCCCCAGAGTATCCCACCCCTGTAATAGCTCTCGCTGTGACTCCTGTGCCATCCACCAACCCTCAACTTCTTTCAATACCAGACTCGCTAGCCGTACATACCCCATACAAGGCAACTACAACTGTGCAACAGAAAATATAATTAATCAGCTACAGTGCCAACACTAATGTAGAATACACCGGCCTCACCACTAACACACTCAGGCAGAGAATGAATGGCCACAGAGCAGATACCAAACAAGCCATAGCTGGTCACGTCAATTACCTACAGGACACACCAGCAGATGCAGCATCACACAACAAAAATTGGATTCCTGCTATAGTACCAGAGTTGTGAGAGCCCTACAACCTTCAAGCAATACCTCAGAACTCAGATGCTGGGAATTATCTTGTCAATTTATGACAAAAGCCAGGCAGCCCTCAGACCTCAGTGTAAGATAATCACAGCTCCAAACCATACTCGTCAGCTATACCGGCAATTCTTCAATTTTCCCACTGCACCCTAGTTTCCCACTTGGTCGCTAGGTTTACTACAAACAGCGCGGTTCCACCATACTGCAGTGTCCTAAAACTCGCAGCCTGATGAAGCTGGTCTAGCCAGCGAAACATGGCAACTGCGTTAAAAAATATTTCATCCTTCTCTGTGTGTGCCTGTTGACAACTACTAGGCTGTGAGTACTCAAATTCCTCTCCTTATATATTTTTTTGGTAGCTTAGCAGCTTACTTGTAACCTTAACTCAAACATTTTTATTTAAATGAGACTGGAAAAAATTTTTATGGGGTGAGATGTTTTGTTCATCACCCTTGTGTTTTGACATGACATGTGTCAGAAGTGGATGAAATGGCAGTTTGAGCTTAGTGAATTTTAAATGATGTCTGTGAGGGGAGTGTTCGACTTGACTCGGACAGCTATGTAGTCTTTGGTGGACCAAGAGGGCCATCCATCTACTTCGACGTAATCATTCCTCAATTGTTGGCATACTGTACGTATTTTTTAGCATTTTATGCTAGAGTGTGCTGGTAATGTATATTTTAGCACCATCCGATAGCGTGCACATTCATGTTGCTGACTTTTGATTGGCTGTTAGTCACATGACATCTCAGGAGCTCTGCAGGTTTTAACATTTTTTTTTTATGCACCAATTATTTGCTCGTCGTGTTCTTGCGCACTTATTTTTTTCTTGAGGAATACTACACAAAACATTCCATCCACTAGTTCTGTCTTCTTATTTGTAGTGAATAAACAAACCGAAGCATTTGTTTAATGGGGTATTTGTTACCAAAATCTGCCTTCGTCTTTGGGTGTACCTTCGCTGACTCCAGTTGGACCTCCTATGACATCAGCTATGTCATTTGCGGTACCCCTGACTGCATCTTCAACTACATCAATGCCATCTACTGGAGCATTATGCAGTCACCCAGGTTGTTTCTGCAATAAAACCTAAGTGTTCAGTCATGATGCACAAAGACACAACAATATGGCTGTACAATGACAAACTGGGTGACACATAAGTGCAGAAATTGCTGCGTTTCATTTGCTGAAAGAAGGGTTCTGTAACAGACTGACCGGCACCAACATCAGTGCTGAAGACTATTCTCATGCCATATCTACATATGATGTTTTTGGCTGTGCAACCCTGGGAAAGTATTTGTTCTTGTATCTCAAAACAGACCGACAGGAACCAGTGCTGTAACTACAGATGTTCGTCAGTAACCCCCCAGGGGCGAAAGTCACTGAGCATGTTTTGCTACTTTCCCTGCTCACTACCGGCAGGAAATAAATTACAATGTCTGTTGTGAAAATGTTTCCATCTATGGGCAAAACTTATCCCATCAGAAAATGGCTTAAAGTGCATAATTTGGACATTAGTCAAAAAATTTTCTTTGTAGAGGATCCTCCCCACACCTCCGATAACGTATCACCATGTAGAGTTACTTAATTCCTAAGTTATGCCACTGGCAGGAACAATGCACAGCTCTGAGAATATGTGAAGTTATGATTTTTTTTCTGGACAAATGTTTTGTACAACAGACAACTATTACTAAAGGCGGTGAATAATTCAGAGGACCTCATTCTCAATAGGTCTTTCTAAATACCCCTACAGTTATGTATTATTAATATTGAAGGTGTTGTGACACTGGGATTTGGTCCATGTTTTGTGGCAGATGTGCTGTTGACGTTAGACGGAGTCCTCTATGTTCAGTACAGTGGCTACTCCAGTCTGCTCATCACTATGTACAAACTATGTTTAACGACAAACAAACTTATGTGTGGAATAGTGTATTAAATTCTAGCAGTGGCACGTAAACTGCATTCGACTAGTACATGTTCAATATTACACACGGTTGTTACAAGTGGTGTGATGCTGTCTGTGTGTATGATACCACGAAACAAACAAAAAGTGATACAGTGTGAAGGTGAAGTGTGCAAGAGGAACAGTAAGTTCATACCCTCAAGAGCAGGGTCGTCCTCGCACTCGGTGGAACGAGAGCGTGCACGCAGAGCGAGTGCAGGCAGGCTGCGGCGGGAGCGCACACTGTGTGCGCTGGCAGACTGTGCAAGGCTCTCCCCACTGGTCACAGTGCTGTCAGAGGGGCTGGCCTCCACAACACTCTTGCGGTGGCTGCGCTCATCGCGTGCTGCATCGTTGAGTCGTCGATAGTAGTCGAGCGCCTCTCGCACTGGCTGTACTATCATTCCCTACACATGGTACAGCCACATTGCACAACAGTGCCTCTCACCCACACACTCATCCGCGAGCACATAACCATACGTGCCTTCTACATAACAGAATTAACATTTAAAACTTTCAGAAAGTAATTAATTTTTCTATCGTGTGAAAAGAATTTGTCAGTACCTAAATCATGAACAAGATTTTAAATTTAAAAAATATTCCAAAATCAGAGGCAATTTCCATGGAAGTTGATATTTGTTTCTTTTTCGTATGTTCTATTTCCACTTCTGGATTCACACAAGCACTGTGTTCACGTTCTAGTTGAACATTCATGTCTCTGGAGAAGCAAGCGGAATTTAATTGCTGTTAAGAGTATATATCTTGTACTTGAATTGTTGAGACACGTCAGTTTTATCCATGTTTTGTGGTGGCCATGTTGGTGACGTCAGGTGCAGCAGTGGATTGTGTCCATCATTGTAGTACCTCTCTTACTCCAGTCAGGAATGGTTGCATCTGGTCATTAAAGTCTGGAAACTAGAGTGTTCGGGATAGTGTAAATGCTACATTGACCAAGTGCGGACTACCTTTTACATAACCGGCAGCTGTTTCATGCAAATGTGCTATGAAAACAAACTAACGTGTTAGTGATATGACATATTCTCTACAAGCATCAGATGTATGATGACCGATGAGGATCACCACCAGTGAATTGAATAAAACATTTTGGTCCTCCGGGAGAATTCATTGGACGAGACTTTTGGCAAACTATGGATTTGGAAGTTTTGATTGAGTATCAAATTTACGTTTGTTACTGTCCTTGTGTTTCTAATGGTTGCTGGTCGGGCACTTTGTGCAGTCGACGAACGAGCGTTGATCGTTCGAGCTCAGAGATATCGAACTGCTACGTAAAGCACTACTGCACTGTATGTTGTGTTGGTACACCTGTTGCTGTCAGTGCATTGTTTACGTTTGTAGCAACAATTTTGCTAGAAAAATTTGGAAGCAAGACTTTAGTTAACAGACTGCAGGCTAAAGCGACTTATGTCTCTAGCGAATGAAGTTGAAAAAAGCAGGTTGCGAGTAGATTTGTTTAAAGCCCATTGCTGTGATTTGGCACAACTGAAAACAGATTTTAAAGACATCATCGTTCAGTTAGCAGCTAGTAAACCAGACCGAGCCGAGTCTCTAAACACAGATATGGAAAATTTTGTCTCAACCTATTATTGGATTTTAGAAGTTCACGCTACGATTGTTGAGTCTACAAAAAATGATAACGGCGACAGGAAATCAAATGTTGACATCAAATCTACGTCTGTGAAGCTACTAAAATTGCAACTATTGATATTCAGGGGGCAACTGACACAGTGGGCGAGTTTCTGCGAGTTATATACCGGTAGTATACCAACAATCAGCTTTCAGATGTTGAGAAGCAACACTATCGTCTCACATCTCTCTCTTCGTAGCCACTTAACTTTGTCAGATCTGTAACAATGTCGGAAGGAAATTATAAATTAGCATGGCAGATGTTAACTGAGCGATACCAAGATTTGCGTGAAATAACTACGATGCATTGGGAGAACATCATTTCATGAACGTACTAGTGGTACGTATTAGTGGTAACAAAAGGTTGTCGGCATAAACTAAGATGTCTAGTTGATATATTGAAGGAAAATCTACTTGTGCTGAAAGTGTTGAAGTTTTCAGTGGTGCTTTGTGATGTGAAACATTGTGTTATGTAAACTTTATGTGGAAACACGACGTGATTTGGCGCTGAAGTATAAAGAAGTGAAGATGCCTAAATTTGTGCAGGTGTTAGAGTTCTTGGAGTTTCGGTACAAAGCATTGATGTCTGCTACTTCAGTGACATCCACGTTCCACGGCACAACAAGGAAGTTGAACCTGTGACTACAATTAATTCTAGGAAATCCTTCTTTGCCAGTTCAGAACGGGTGTGTATCGTATGTAATCAGGGTCATGACATTTATAAATTCTCTGTGTTTATTGGTCACACACTTCCTCTGTTGCAGTGCCTCAAAATGAACAATCCCATTATGAGCATTTAGATCTTGCTGACCCAGGCTTCCATACTCCAGGGCCCATTGACATTCTGTTGGGTGCTGATGTTTGTCCTGAGGGTTTTGATGGTGGGTGGTATCCATGCCCGTATCCATGCCCTACCGGTTATCCAGGAGCTTTTCATAGTAAATTTGGTTGGATATAATAGGAAGGTTGAGCAAGGAAGCCACTAGTAACCCAGATGACCTTGTTTCACTGTTTGTTACTTCACCAAACCTCTCAGATGTGCTGCAGTGATTCTGGGAACATGAAGAGTTGCCGACAACCAAACATACTGATCCTGAAGGGGATCAATGTGAAGCTCATTTCAAATACACGTACACACGTAGTTCAGATGGACAATACATGATAACATTATCCTTCAAAGCTGTGGAACCCAACCTGGGTGAGTTACTCCTGCAAGCTGAAAAAATATATAATCTGGAAAATTGTCTGGTACATCAGCCACAACTGAAAACTGAGTATTCCAAATTTCTGAAGGAATATGAATCTCTTGGTCACACGAGTCTTCTGAATGAAGCTCGGATGCACCAGGCTCGATTCTACAATCTTCACCACTGTGCCCGCAAAGAAACCAGCTTGACAACTAACTTGTGTGTGGTATTTGACACTTCTGCAGTAACACAACAGGACAGTCTTTAAATTGACGCATGACGTCTTGTCAACGATGATATAAACGACTTCACCTCATCTGGAATGCCACCTGATAGCAACAGAGTTTTATTGTTGACAAGCAACAAAATGTAAAAAACTTTTACTGTCTACCCCTGCAAGAATGGGCATTCCAGCCAAAGATTGTATTATTCGACCACAGAAGTTATGCATCCAAGGCATTCAAGTAACCCTGCAGGCCACCAGGTGGCTACACCAGTACGCTTCGCCGCATCTTAATCTCCAAGCCAGCAAGTGATGTCACGCCTCAAGGAAGCTATGCTATGGCTACCGCCTCTTTCCATCACCAACCTCTATCCAGCTGAATGAAGGAGAAGAGCCAGCAATAGTATAAATAGCGGGTCACAAGTTGACATGGAGACCAGTCTTCATTCCTTCACCACATTCATGCCAACGTCGTCTGCACACCTAGACACTGCGGCCCTTCATGGGCAACACGTGTAGGGAGTAGTACTAGTTTTTTATTTTAATAGCACTGGTCTACCCCACCATTGCTAGGCTAGAACCAGGTCACATCTACATGGATAACATAGGATAACAACTCGAGGATATCCTTTCCTGTAGACGTAGCACCTCTCCCAGTGTACTTCACACCACTCAAGGGATTACAGGTGACCAGGGAAATTAGTCACACGAGCCATACCCAACAACTGAGTACCCACACATGCACCTTGGATGGCCACCCATTCTGTGCTCCATGGAGTCCGGAGCGGTAGAATCCCAACACTAAGTACTCTTGTCCTCTGAGGCCGATTTGCCTACTCAGTAGGCCACTCTCTCCACCGCACTTTGGTGCCCGAGTTAGTGTTCTCTGATTCTGGGGAGACTCACCCACGTTCAGGCGCAGAGTACTGAGATAGGGTGTCCGTTGAGTCAGCAAACATTTCACATGGATTTACACCAGGTAGGACTACATGTCACCTGCAGTCACTTCATGGACAGGACAGTGTGTTTCAATACAGATACCTTACTCCCATCAGAGTGGTATCCGAGAGAAAGTCAAATAGGTGCTAACTGCCTCTGGGCATTTGCAAGAGCTTACCGCTCCCTCATCGCTTCACTCAATCAGGTCTTGCCAAAGAATCAAGCCCAGGCATTGCGTCATCTGCAGTTGCCAGTCACACCAAAGATTCCCGAGAACCTTTCGGAGGCACCCACATGTCTGAATAGGGAGGCACATCCCTGGATAGTAGAGTGTCTAAGCCAGCCAGATCAGTCCTTGGAATTCACAGACTCCAGCTTCAGACTTGAATCAGCGGAACCACCCCAACAGCTCACACAAGCTTCGAGCACCAGACCTCTAACCCACCTTTAGCTCACATACGCCCGTCAGAGATGAACCAGGTCAAATCATCGTCTGAGGTTATGCGTCGCCCAGCTATACCACTGAGAGTCATTCCTTTGAAGCGACAGATCACTCTAACAGAACCTGACTGTGTGCCCTGTCACAAAGCTACCAGGCCAGTCCTCTATACCGAACGTGCACCAGTGTCACGTAGGGACCAAGAGAGTAACATGTAGTTCCCGCCAGAAGGGTGTCTGACCTAGCACACGACAAAACCAGCCCTCCTTAATGTAGTGATGACCCTGACAGCCCAAGGTGTCATGCGTCAAAGAGGTAGTAGGAGGTTTTTCTGGCACTCAACATGGGGCGTAACTGCTATAGTACCGACTAGGCAGTCTATCAGGTAAGCCAGGCCCTGCCAAAGTATAGCCTGGACTTCGGGGAGTCCAATTAACTCCCTGTGGCACTCAATTTACAAGAAAGATGTCCGTAACCAACATAAGCGAGTATGAGTGCAACTGCACAGTTACACCCGCAACCGAACACAGCTGCCGTTCAGAGTCAAACTGCCCCGGTACGGGGACCCACAGAATACAGTACGCCCATTGTCAACAATTGTTCCACTATACTTGCCTATGCTTTGCACGTGAACCACGCAACAAACTTCCTAGACATTTATGCATTATACACAAGCTCTACATGACCAAGAATATGAGAATTTACAGTTGTACCTATTAACTTCCTATAAATCCGTATTTCATCTCCAAACTTGAATTTGCTTAGTCCATGACCCTGAGATAATGCTTACTTTATCTTTCCACTACGACTGCTACCTTAGGTGTTCATATTATCAATGAAATTCTCTTATCAGATCATGACATGTTAGTGCAATAGTGATGCAACTCTCATTCATTGTTGAGATTACGTTCAGAAAAGAGGTAACTATACAAACAGGCTATATCCTTGCACCAAACCCTAGAACATGAGCTGGCTACTGATATCCATACCACAGCGGACTGACTTGTGACATCCTGGCGGCCATGAGGCAAAACGGCTGCGGGCAGATGTCAATCATGTCACAATCCAAAAGAGAATGAGACAGTCCCATACACATTTCACAATCCTATTTTGTTGCAACATCTTCAATATGGAGCATTACGTTCAATGTTATTTGGACACTGATATCACATTTGACACAAAGCAAAGTAAGTCAGTTGAAAATTTTGTTAGAATAACTTCATTATTGCATTCTTAATGTTACTAACAATAAAATCTGGGTTTGGCTTGGAATAGGACATACCATAGTATGAGTTCAAAAAATTTACTTTATGCCCATCTAGAAATCAGTGACATGAGTGGCCTGCAGAGTGAATAAATAGGAGTTTTAGTAAACTCTTATTAGAAGACTGAAACAAAAAAAAATTCACACAAGGGTTTTTTCAAACATTTCAAGTTCAGTTTTCGGTAGTTATTCACAAATGCAAACAAACTAGGACACAAACAAAAATTTTCATTGCTACATAATAAAACCATTTTTTTGTAAATTTTGTTACTTGGAAATCTCCGGTCTATTACAACTCTTGCCAATATTTTTTATTTTAATGAAATCAAAATGAAAGTCACAATTTTCCATTATCATTTCGTATATTGATTATCCACATTACCTTAATCTAACTTACAAAAAAAAAAAAAGAATGGAAATAGTGAACGTGTCTATGAAAAAAGGTATGGAATCTTAACAGTTCATGTTCTTGCAAGATGACGGCGAAAACCAAGAAACTGAATTTGATGCCATCTAGTGGGGTTTCTTGGGATACTGGGGGTAACTTGAGATACTAATAATTACTGCACAAGAGACAGCTAACTCCGACTAAAATTACTGTGAGAAACCAACTTTATGAAATTGCAATTCTTCATTTGAGAGCTACCACATGTGCAAACAAACATTTCTATAAAATATTCCTATTTACTCCCAGTGTTCTAATTTACTTAAAAAATATTTTATTTAATTTTAAGGAAATCAAGTGTCATTGATTACTCACGGGCAGGTACCTCGCGAGGCAAACCATGTTTATTGATTATTCACAGCAAAGTGATCAAAATCAACCTTAAAATTCACTTCCTTTTAACTGCTTGTAAGCTACTGTACACATTGTCATGATGGCTGCCAGTTAAGATGGCTGCAAATTAAGTAATATTGTTCAAATTTAGTAATATTGTTCAAATTAAGTGATGTTGTTCAAATTAAGTAATATTGTTCAAATTCTTTGCGTTATTATGGATGTAATGTTAAAAGTATGGAGAATCACTACACTCATTAGAGTATGAAATAGCATATACAGTATTTTGGCGTGTATAGGCCGCATTAGAATTTTTTGATGAAAAATTAGGGTTAATTAATATTTCAAGTATAGGCTGCACTGAATTTTTGTATTCCTATAAATATTGTTAAGTTAAGTCACGATTCCGTACAAACACAATAAATTCCGACTTAATTTCTCCCCTACAAAACATTTGTGATAGAAAATTTGTATTATGTTACAATGTTTACAAATATACACCACGCAATTACTAGTATTCCACAGATGGTAATGTGACTCGAGAAAGTAAAACCACGGCAACATGTTACACAAAATGACGTCTATCACTGTGCACTTGTGCCATGGCGACATGCATGCGAACTATGTAAGATATCTTTCTCTTCTACAGCAGCGAAATTATTTTCTCATGTACGGCATCTATGGCCGAGCTCCAACATGTTTATATTTTAGTACTCACAGTGTAGTACTCGTTGACAGCAAACGTTGCGATCACCTACCACGTGGAAAATGTGTCATCCTTTTTGTGTGTGGGCCTGTCGATGAGTACTATACTGTTAGGACTTGAATTCCTGTCCTTTTATATATTTTTTGGTAGCTTAGCACCTTAGCGGCCTACTTGCAACCTTAACTAACATGTTTACATTTCATGCGTGCAGGATGGTTATTTTGTTTATGAACGTGAATGAACAAATTATTGCATGAGTGAAAAGCTATTCATTAATTTCTTTTTACTTCCTTAGAAACAAAGTTAAAACATTAAAATGTACTGAATGTTGACAAATTTCTAAATATGTTTTGGGGGAAAAAATTTTTTTATGCTAATATTATCTCCTAAATAAGTTTCATCCCACTTTTGTAGTTTTTTTTTGTAAAAATGCGCTGCCTATACACGCCAAAACTAGGTAGGTACATAATACAAAAGTTACTAACAATTTTTTTGCTTTCACTTGGTTGACATGTCAATAGTTATTAGACCTGCTGCAACGTAAATGTTACATATGAAGCAATATGAAGAGAAAAGTGGATCTTCAGCAGGACTTTCACAAGTGCTCACTTTGCAGTGAACAATACAGTACAGCAGGCTGTGTTGCACCTGACCTGTAGTTCGTCGAGCAACTCCCCCAGAGCTTCAAAGAGCGGCAGCAGCACGAAGCCTATGAAACTGCACTGCGAAGATGGCTTGGTTATCTTCTCGCGGTCCATGAATGGTGTCACAGGTAGTCCTTCCAGCTTCTCCGCGTCACTCTGTTTGAAGAACTCCTGCACCAAGCGCATCACAACTCACATTAACACTCATCGCTACATTAGTAGACTGTTGAGTGATGTGTTCACAAAGAATTCACTCATGTGAAGGGGGGGAAACCAAGACAGCGGTCATTTAGTGTATTCTGATACTTTACCCTTATTTAATAATAACCACTACTGAACTGTACATCACTTCATTCTTAATATTTTCATGTAGACATTCAGACAAGCTACATCCACTGCTGCATGTTGTGATATCTGTATCACCTCTTATCACTGCCCCATTGGTATAATATACGGCATGTGCTATTTTTACTTTATTGTGCAATGTACGTTACTGGCCAGTTTTCAGCCAATATAGTGCTGAGCCGACAATATTCTAATCAGAGTAAGGTTCTTTCTGTTCTTTCATAAGGAACATCATGTACGATCAATCATACTTGATTCATTTACACTATGAGTACTGTTGATGTGATAACATTGCAGTGTACTACCTAAACACTTTGTAACAATGCAATGTATTTATTTTTTAACAGTTATTATGATAATTTTAAATCGGACTTTTGGTTAAATTCCTTTCTTCTTTCGCAAGTGAGAGTAATATTTGATTTTATTTACTACCGCAGGGAATAGGAATATTTTATCAGTGTTTGAAAGCGCAGCTGTGTTTGAGTGTTTATTGATAATGCATTTGTTTTTCTGAAGGTGTAGTGAGATTTCATCAGCTTTGTCGATAGACGCTTTTCACTCCGTTCGTAAGCACTTTTTGCTATAGAAGTTCAATAAAGTTAGCTACAACGCAAGTCGACATGGCGCGTGGAGGTGATTTTGAGCCCCAGCCAGGTTCTATTTTGGCAATGCAGCTCAATATGCAGTAGGAGAGGGGGTAGACATGTGCCGTGTGCCTTTGTCCGCCAGCACATGATGGCTAGCCTGGGTGGCTCATGCTTCATCTTGCGAAGCAAGTTTGTGAAGTGACATTACTAAATAATTAAATAGCTACTGCAGCGCTGTTCTGTTTCGTGTTGTCTCGTGAACTAACGGTTTTGGATTCTGCAGCATTACTCAACGACTGTGAATTTGTTTGGGAAGTTAAATAAACAGGACTTCATGTGAGACTTGAAATATTTTTATTACAATATGGTGCCTTTGATGCTCTACTGATACAGGAACCGAGTTGTGATGTTCTGCTGCCACTTGTGATGGTTGCCATGTTACATTTATGGTGACTGCCGCGGAGTCATTTGCAACATTACAACTTCTGGCAGTGTAATATTATATTGTAAATGTCTTCACAGAATGTCGACTTTGAAAGTTATATGCAGTTTGTGAAATTATTCAAACTAGTCACAATCATATGACATCAACAGCACTTAAAGTCTAAAGTAAAATTATGGTATAATTGAAGAAAATAAGTGAGCATAGTACTGTGAGTTGATACTTGTACGTAGAAACACACTCAAATAGTTGTGTAGATCAGTGAAATATTATTGTTACATGGATGCCTGTGGGTGTATTTGAGTTCGTTGGGGGATGGAGGTCTTAAAAACAAAAAAACTAAATTCAATAATTATATCTATTCTAAATGGCACAAACACTCTAATATCCGTTATTTACTAGTCTGAGCGTCCTATTAACTCTTATTATTCTTATTGAGTGCAATATTTAATTACTATCTCCATTGCAATGGAAGTCTTTATTACAGTGTTTACTCATGTTAATGTCCGTTAAACTGCTCCAATTATTTCCACATATTTAGTTAATATTGTCTATTTCCATTGTCCCAAATGTCTCTTCATTCACGCATCCAGTCCACAGTCCCGCAGATCAGCCCCACTCTTCACTGCACACAAGCTCGCCAATGCACTCTCGCAGATCACTGCAGTCGTTCCTCGCCACTCTGGAATTGCCCAACTGTCGCTTAAAGTTGTATGAGATGCCAAACTCTCAGCTATTAATCACACACTCCTCAGAGGCCCACATGTGGTATTTATACTTGAGGTAGATGCCGTCTAGAATGTTCTTAGCAATTCAAGTTGTTCTGGGAAAGATAATGGTGACGTCGATAACATTAGTGTGTGATAAACTGAGAATTGTGAGCCTTTCAGGGTCAATGAGGCACAAGCTGTGATTAGTTTACTGGTATGTGTGGCATCCTTTATGATAGGTCTCGCTCGCTTCGTCTAACATTACAAATTCAACCTCCAGCTCTCGGCGCCTTCCCTCGCAATAGAAACACTGGGCTGAACAAAAAATTATAATGTTGGCTCGCTTTCTGTAACAGATACGCAGCCACCGGCCTATCACTCGCTTGTTCATTCAAAACAATCCTTGGTCTTGCTGCTGCCACTATCATATAACTGTTGTCCTTCACTTCCATTCGCTTGTGCGGAATGTGAAGCAGCGAGCACATAACGTTATTTATATAACAGTGGTTACATATCAGTACATAGCAGAAGTCGCATCTAACAGTGATGTTCTATTGTTCTCTTCATTAATTTTAAAACTGCTTGTAGCAATGGAATAAGCATGTTCATATCAGTTTGCTTTACTTGGAAAAATATGTTCGATCACTACACCAAGTAGTTCAACAAGACACTTTCACATGTGAAATTTTGTGATTATGCAACCATATGTTAAAATATGTTGTTCAACTACATTATGCATTTTCATCTGAAAATACAAACTTGGCAGTACTTGTGCAAATGTTTCCTTTTATCTTTAAGATAATTATTAGTAGCCTAGCTGTATATTTACCACCATATTTCGATTACTTAGTTTTGTTATTCATTCTTCATTTCTGTTGACATTAAAGTATCCAGTTTACATTATTACAGCAGAGGAAGCATGTTTTTGATGTGTTACAAATTCAGCCATACATAAGTGATTACTCGCAGCCAAGACTCTCCAGCGTGACATGCCATGGCTGATGTCTTGAACCTTCTCCACAGCCGTGCCTCCCCCAAGATATACCTGTATGCCACTACATGCTATCGAGTCTCCGTGGAGAAGCGACTCTTGCCGAGAACCAGACATGCTTGTACAGTTTGCATGTGCGCTCTACTGGAGGTGTCTGCTGCCATTCCTTACACCATGCTGCGAGCACACAGCCAGTCCATGCAGAAGGGAATGATACTCTCATTCTCTCTTGCTCTTGCTGTCTCTCACCGCTCGCTCACCACAGGTCAGAGAGTATATAAGGAGCACCAAGCTGCGCCTATGTCTTGGTCTGTCATTGGTCGGTCTGCTGGCCACGTAACATGCCTGCTAGTTCACTTCAGAGATGCCTCTACAACAGGATTATCCTCACCCCAGCACTACTGTGCACTTTGTGATTACTGGCCGCTTGGCGAACTTACACAGTGCCCTTCAAGCAACAACCATAGCTTCAAGCTGGAGTCTGGCTTGTGTATTTGAAACACAATAAACAAGCACAAGGAAACTGAACTCGGCTCTTCTGTATGTTAAGGCAAGTTGGTTTCCGTACCTTCCTCCTTCTGACCCCGTTTCATCAACTATCCACTTCTCTACTTTGAGGAAAGGCACGTATGTGCAACAACCTCCCCTACGTCCATTAGACTTGGATTAGTCCTACACAGGTAATGAAGGCAGAGCATTGATCCCATCTTGTGAGTGACCACCGAGGACAGAGAGCCACGAGTCTCAGCCTGTACCATGAGCAGATTCACCAGGCTGAGCAACTGCACCACTTGTAGGGGGTGAACCACGGTGGGGAGATTTGTGTGGAATAGCCAGGGGATGTGCTCGTGAACATACTTGAGCGTTACGGTGTGTAGGTAGCTCGTCCACCAGGAAGGGGCTGCAAGCACTGGAGAGAGGTTGGCTCTTCAGAACACCAGCCCAGGCCGCAGCACATGCTGTTCCTCACAGAACACCTTTATCTTACCCCACTCTCTCAACTGACTCACCATATGTCACACCAAGACTGGTTATCAGGAGGGAGTGCTGCCTTTGTTCACATTAACACAGAGGGATGCGAGAATATGTTGGATGCTTGGAAAAGCCGCCAACTCCAGTCCGACTGAAGCCAGCAGTTACTCGTCCACGTCTCCAATCCTAAGCAGTGAGGAAGATCCAGCTCTGTCAGGACAAGCCTGCTCAAACCATCTTTGTGCCAAAATGACAACCACACGCTCCATCATTAAGCCAACTCTGCCCAAGGCCCTGTACCACGTTGTGAATGTTCCGGCCAAACCAGGACCGCAGAGCTGCCAATTAACCCTGTAAATAGGAACCCTGCTCCACAGCCCTAGAGAGAGGAAAGTTCTGAGGTCAACACCCATCCAGCTTACTGTTGGTGAGTCTCGTCAAGTTCCTCACGAGGCTGTTTCTGCCCAACTACAGCTTCAGCACCCACCGAAAAAGCAGCACTAACTACCCACCACTAGGGCTGTGCAATATCTACTTTTCAATATTGTTTCAAACTATAGTACGGCGACAATATTGTCATCTACGTAATATATTATGTCCAGAAATTACTGAAAGTGGATGGCAGTATATCGCAAATATCACTCATGTTGATATAAAAAAATTTTTGAAAGGACAGGAATTCAAGTCCTCACACTCAAGTACTCATTAACAGGCGCGCACACAAAAAAAGATGAGACATTTTTACAACGTTTCGCTGACCAGGCCAATTTCAACAGGCAGAGAGCTGTAGGAAATACAGTGTAGGCCTGGCCAGTAAAACATAGTGATCGCGCAACCACATGAAAAAAGTGTTCTCCTACTTTGTGTGTGTGCCTGTTGACAAGTACTGGACTGTGAGATCTTGAATTACTGTCCTTTTATATACTTCTGGTAGCTTAACCTACTTGTAACCTTAACTCTCATGTTGATATTGCTAATACCAGTATTGTAAATATTGACATACCAAATATATTTAACATCAATACTGCAAATGACATTACAAATATTGGTCATGTCAGTACAGTATTACAAAGGTTGGCACTGCAAATATAGGTCATGTTGATATTCCAAATGTTGCCATTGCAAATATAGGTCATAATCGACTGAAATTTCACACAGTCAATATTGCATATAACAAAACATTTTACGCCTGCTAGCAGCCAGTGGAAGCCAGACCATGACTGCGCTCACAGCTCACAGGACACATAGGTAAGTACGTACGCACGTCATGACCACAGATTTTCCCAAAATGGGATAAGTGATTTTTCAGTGCCATGTATGTTTATTTTCTGGTTACAAGTGCTCTAAAAGTGTAAAAATTTATTTTCTAAAATATTGTGCAATATGTATTTCAAATTCAAAATGCACGCTGCGCTGAAGAACCGGACATTAATATTCCAGCGTAAACGCCTTTAAAGAACAATCATCGAACACCAATATTTAACTATTTAAATTGTTCTTGTTATTATGTATTTCTATCTCTTATGTGCCTTTTCATTTTGAAGATAAATATTTTACTCTGCATCCATAGCACTTCTGCTTGTGTGAACACCGTAGGCAGCCATGGTTGGTCCGTGAGACGCTAGCCTGTGAGCAGTCCGTTGAGGAGAGCTGGCGAGGTAAGACGCTGTCACGTACGCACTTCATATTTTTACACTGAGTTAGATTTCCATAGTCACTTAAGTTTACAGTTTAACCTTTGCTTCATGTACGTTTTGCCAGACATCCCCAGTATTATGCTTTCCCTTAAATAAATACTTTGCAGCCCTTGTGGCCTCCACAACTTATGAATGAGGTGCCATCCGCCTATGGTAAAGGCTATTGATTGTAATTTCTGCTACATTGCGACACGCAATATTAAGGGTGATAATTCTATGTATGTATTTTCAGGGTTTTCGTATGTTTAATAGTGTTACAGTCGCATAGCCCACCACCACGCGGTCAGCTACCGCCAAGTCCGTATCTGTACCATTCACTTGCTTAGAGGGCTTATTCTTGTAATATCTTGTGCACCTTAATTAATCTCAGGGTAATATGTATTGTTTTATTCAGTGTTCCACGTAGTTTTGATGAGTGATGCTTTTTATGTATGACCATGCGATCTTTTCACATGTTTGATTTTCTCGCTATCAGGTGCGCTGAAAGCTTTTGTATGCTTGATTATTGAAGGGAATAATTTTCCCAACACCGCTACCACTTTGTCTGGTAATGATTTACTGTTATTCATGGAAAACTATTGGAATTCCATCTGCACCACATGGTCCGCTACAAACTTTATCCTGCGGCATCCGCGCCATTTAAGAATGCTTTCACGCATCTGCGTGTTTATTGTGCCTGTTCATACCATGCCCCATGCTTTGTAATTGATATTTGTGTAATTTGTACGGCAGTATTATTTTCCGTCCTAACCTGCTAAGTGTATAGACCATCACCACACATCACATGGTTAGGAGACGTGTCCCGACGAGTATGCGTTAGTGACGCAGGTAATCACACGTGTTAGTGTTCATTTTCATTCTCATTCTACATGTTCTGCCCCCAGGAAAAAATCTACAGTCCACCCTAGCGGCTGTAGACCCCTTTCCTTGTGGAGACTGTGTTCTCAAACACCACGGGGGAAAGCATCCATTTAGGAGTGCACTAGTGAAGTTACGAGATGGGGGCATCACCCACTGGAGTTAGCTACCCATGCCCGAGGTTAACCATAACTCATTTTGGCACAATGTGTAATCAATGGTAAATAATAAAAGCAAATTATCTCAGTGTAAGCATATGTTTCCTTGTAGCGTTGTAGCCCAGCATACTCCAGATTATTAATACATGTTGACACATGCCAGCATGCTGCGCAGTGCAGCTGCGCTCTCTACAGGCAACTTTTTCTAATCTACGAGTAACCCTTCACTCGGGACAAGTCATAACAGTGGTGAACGAGACAAACGTATAGAGCACGGAGATTCCACTAGCCTGGACAGCCGAATACGTAATTGTAATGAAACTAAGTAATTACAATAAACACCTCTCGCCCGGTTCCCTACAAGCAAGCGCCACCCCGACGAATAGAATATTTAATTTCGAATATCCACAATTCTTCATGTTAGCGTGGAAGAAGTTCCAATCAACTCCCAAGATGGCAGCACCCCTATGGCCTTGTGAGGTCACAGCCAGCCAGCCAAAGGCCGAGGTGTTTTTATTTGTCGTTGCCTCCAAGCAAAAGAAATGTTCGACGCTCCAGCACTATGAATTACCAACCCCTGCATTGGAAGGCTACACTACCCTCTGCAGCCCGAAGAACTGCTGATCGACAGAAATGAAGTATGAATAGAGGTCCACCACCGTGGTCCAGCGAGTGACACTGTCTCGCCGGCAGAATAGGAACGCGAACCCAACCCAGTCTGCGAAGACTCTCCTTCCTCTCCAGAGCCTGTGGCAAGGCTCAAACTCCATCCACTCCAGCCGGCAGCTTGGGAAGGCCGCCAGCACTCCAGCTCCTGCAGCTTGGGTAAGGCTCGTCCACACCAGTCACTACTCACCAGACGGAAAATCCTACCACCTGTCCTACTACCCTCATCTTAAGTCAACTTCCTTTGAATCCTGTGGTAGCAGGTCGGTACGCGATTAACATTCCCCTGAAGACTTCCCCTTAATTACATCACACGCTGTGAATTGCATGCCTAAATTATTTTTGCTATTCCTTTTTTTATTCCAGGCTTGCCTTCGCCTGTCGAGAAATTTATTATTGGGTTTAGTATTTAATAATTTGCTTTGTATTAGTTTAATCCGGTGATGTCCTCATATTATTGCTTTTGTTTCACGCAGTAAATCTTACGTAACTCATACACCTTGTGTATTGCCTACAGAGATTGTAGAATAGCATCCTCGCCAGTTACTGAGTTTAATGCATAACAACAACGGTGAATTTGGGAGCTGCTAGAGGCAACGTGGGAGATACGCCTTAAATATATCACTCCCCGTTAATAATCTGCTATCCATATCAAACCCTGTTGAACTGCTACCTGTAAAACCAGTAGAATCACCGGTTTGCTATGATATAGTAGTTCCAGCGACACATGAGGGCCCCCTTGATCGTTTATTAGGTTGGTGCCCGCCTGAAGACATCGAGTAGGAAGACGTAGCTCTGAAACTCGCCGAGACCGTAGTACCCAGTGATGTACCAGAAACCCCGACAGCTCTTGTTCAAGTCACTCCAGCTCCTTCAAGCATTGTGCTATTAGCTTCGGGCAGATTGATTCAGGTTCGACACCCGACAGTGGAAGCCCTGCCTAATGAATGCACTATAAGATTAACCTCAGGGAAATTTATTAGGGTTCGACTCCCTCCGAAGGTTGCCCCTAAACCACATGGCAAAACACTGGCTAATTTTGTTCCCGCACGCCGGCCGACGAGGCCGCTGCGGACAAAGAGGGCAATCAGCGTAGTCACACCTAAATTCGAAAGATCCGAGAAGTTCGGCACATGTTAATGTTTAGTAATGCAAAGTGTTTTGTAAAAATGCTCAGCTGAGACAGACATAAGAACCCACAGCATCACTGAGAACACCTGAGTGTCAAAGTGCGGTGTCTGGGAAACAGCTGGCGCACATCTACCAGTAAGTAATTAGTGTGTTCGTTTGTCTTGTGTCTCACCCGACGGCATCACATTGCATAACATAATTTTGTGATCAAATGTATATATTACCATGTCGCACAGCCCTACCCATCACACCATGCAGGCAGACACAAAAAAATTTCATTCAAGCATGATTCACCTGAGAATGAGCTGAGGAAACTTGTGTTCTGAAGGCATATTACTGACCTGAACCACAAAGATCACTCACTAGCACAGGGCAGGACAGCTACCTGTAAGAGCCGGTCCAGCCATGGCTCCGCAACGTCCATGGGTCGAGCCTCATTCGAGATGTCAGCCACCTTGATGAGCACCATCGACAACTGCATAACACAACCATAACATGCTGGCTAGCTGGCAGTATGTGACATCTTACACGCTCTACATTTCCAGTGTTGTCTGTTTATAAAGCTGACTACTGATGCATCGAGCACTGGAACACGAGAGTATGCGAGTACAAGGCGCGAGAGGTTCAGTCATCTACTTCCTCTTTCTTTTAACATATTTCTTGAGAGATGCTGTCTACGAAAGCTAACTAGACTATTATTTACTGGGTAACGTTAAAGTTATTTTAGAGGGCAAAGATTGTCTGTTTATCCTTGCAGCATGTGCACAACTATGCAAGTGTACATTAACTATCTATAAATTAAAAAATATCCCAACAAGTTAAATAGCAGCAAATATTGTACTCTTGTTTGGATACCTCCACTGGATCTATTCAATCGCCTTTGCCACTCTTGCTCCAGCCTTCCGAGTATCCAGTTTCACTCAGTCATGTTTATTTGGCAGCTGGCACGAATAATTTGTAGTTCACTTATTTAAAGACATAATGCAACTGATGTTTTACCTACACTAACTAAAGTAGTTAAGAATGGCGGATATTTACTCACTCTTCATAGTTGTCAGCAGCAAAGCACAAACCATTTTTATTAATAACGAATGTAAAGTAAGTTAATACCTAATGTTCATACTATGTCAAATGTTCCAAAATGGTTTTTAATAGTCTGTGTGACATTGCAAAACAATAACATTCGGGTGCTTGGTAACAAATGAAGCTCAACATAATTACATATTTACATATAAGTAAAAGGAGCGGTTCCTTCTAAATAAAAATTACTTGATTGTTAAAATTAAGGACTATATTTTCTGTGGTACACCTGCCCTTATAGTGTTCATAACAGTTTCCTTAAAAAATTTTACTTCTTCCTAAGCACTTGTATTGTAATTATTTTCAATAGCTTTTTTATTTTTTTATTTTAATATGATCCATGATGTGATAAATTCACTTCTATTATTGACAAACACTATTTTTGCATTTATTTGTGTCACTTTCTCCATTGAAGTACCACAAGCGGGGGTCACTTTGTAACAAGTTGGGGGTGATTTTGTGCGACACAAAATCACGTTTAAATGTCCCCCTATTTCAGTGGGATGTTTCAGTTATTCACTGGTGCCAACTGAACCACTCAACATTAAAAATAGTCTCTTTGAAATGGAAGAAAATATAAATAACAGTGAAAAATCCTGTGTCACAAAGTGATCCTTCATGTCCCACATCACCCCTGCTTACGGTAAATCTAGCATATTCTGATCAATATAAATGTAACATTCTTTAAACAGCACAATAATACTGCATTAAAGTTTAATGGTAATGGTATTCCAGGATTTCTGTATGCATTTAAATGGACTATGTCCATTGCTGAAAATATATTATACCTAAGAACAAAATACAGAAACAGAAAACCAGAAAAATTCCAGATAATGACCAAAAAAAATTAGGAACTGATGCAGTTTATGGCCAGTTGTTCTAGTTCATGTTTCATCGACTGCTGGATTGTTCTGTAGTTCTCAGTTGCTGTTGATTATCTCGGATTTGTTTGGTTTTCAGTTTCTTTGTTTCGTTTTTAAACTTATTTGCAGTAGTGGATATAGTCCATTAAAATACTCACAGAAATGCAGCACAATAATAAGTAATGGTGAATGGGATAGGTACCAGGTTGACATGGGCCTTGTTTGAGTAGTCGAAGTCGGGCGTGATATCGCGGAACTGCGCCAGTATCTCGTTGTGGCGAGCCATGTCTGTGGCCAGGATGCAGCGGATGATGCCCTCGCGCACCTGGCGGTACACCTCCCCCGTCAGCGACTGGAAGATGTTCATCTCTGCCCGCTCCAGGATGCGGAATGCCATAGAACAGTGGTGGTTCTCCAGCGGCGAGATGTCATTGTAGCGCAGAGCCAGCTCCGTCCTTGCGTTGATCTGCAATGTCATGCATGTTATTTGCTGGTGCAGAGCAAAAAGTGACAAAAGATTTCTCCAATGAACTTTGCTCCGTTTCCCACCTCTAAATATACTTCATCACCAGAGACTACACAACACAAAGTGCCATACATATACACAAGATGGATATACAATGCTGAAAACTAAGTGGCAACATGCATCAAAACAAGACTTTTTGGTTACTCAGATTATAGACTATTCATAGTAAAGTGAGCATTTTTGAAAGCCCTCTCATTTGGAATAATAGTCAATAAATATATTTTCTTGTAGCCCTAGACGTTAACTTCTGAGTGCGTGAAATATACACATTGTGTTTATTACTTATATGATAATATTTATTTAAAGAGGTGGTTAACGTTTTAAAATTGACTGAATGAAAAAAGTAACTAGGGGCTCAAAATGGCTAACTTTACCATGAACAGCCTATAACAATATGCACACATTCTGTGTAGGATGGGTGGGGGAGGGCTGACCTGGTAAATGTTGTTGAAGCCCGGGTGGTCGAGGTCATGGCAGATGCACGACGTAAGCAGGATGAGCGCCTCGAGGTCGCCGATCTTGCTGGGCAGGTTGACGCACCACATGATGGCGTACATCTGCAACACATGCTCAGTGCACGCCGCTCTGCCACATCTTCCTCCTGCTCACATCACACAGCTAGCGAGATATCTACTTTAAGGCCATTGTTATGTGCTATATTTTTATGTTTCAAATTTAATGAACATTGAATATTACACTTATTAATACATTTCAAGTTTTATAATATGTATTTTACAATATTTAAAATTTATTATTTTGAGTTATCCTTGTAACAATGCAGTCTTTTAGAGCTTATAAACTTTGGTTCTAGATATTATATTTGTCTACGATTACAGAGTTCTTGCTTACGATGACAATTTATGTAATATAATTTCCAAATTAAGCTTTATTATATGATATAGACATCATGTGTAAGTTAGATTTAATTTATTTCTAGAGGATATTCAGTATTCCAAATTTATTTGTTACTGTTCATTATTTCCCTAGAAGGTATTAAGCATTGAATGTTATAAAACATGTGAACAAAAGGAAATTATCCTGGTTGGCTCTCGTGTTATCATTGCTGGTGACGCCAGCTGACAGCCAGCGGCGCTAGAGCCCATGACGGCACTCATGTGTCACGTGTCCCGCACGTGTGCAAGGAGGCAGATAATTTTGAACTTTCCTACAAGTGTTAATTTCAGGGTAAAATGTATTCAAAGTGCCTGCAGCACCAAGATTAAGAACACTTAATATTCTGGCATGAACGTCATCACAAAGAGACATTAATATAATACTGAAATTCGTAACAAAATTATAGAAATTTAAAACAATATCTCATTTAATTTGTGCCATTTTGTTTTCAATATAAAATATTTCACTTGGCATGCATAGCACTTCCGCTTATGTGAACCCCGTAGGCAGCCATGGTAGGTCCGTGCGACGCTTGTCTGGACAGTCTGTCGAGGAGAACTGGCGAGATAAGACACTGTCACGTACGCACTACAACTTTTGTTGACTGATTTAAGTTTCCATGGTCAATGTAGTTTACTGGTTAATATTTGCTTGCATACGTTTTTGCAAGACATTTTCCCCAGCATTATGCTTCCGCTTTACTAATTCTTATGCCCTTGTGGCATTTTTAACTTAATTGAGGAGGAGTAGACAGATGTCGGAGATGTCACGTGACCTGCACATTTTGAATCAGATGCCATCTGCCTATGTTTATGGCATTTCAGTGTAACTTCGGCATAATTGCTACATGCAATTTTAAGGGCTTTATTTTTATGTATGTATTTGAGGGTAATTTTCGTGTTTGAATATTTTATGGCAACATCATGTATAACTACGTGGCCGACTGAAGCCAAGCCATTGTATACGTCATCATTGCGTTTTAAGACATTAGTTATATAACATTGCATGTGCAATAAGTTATTTCGGGGTTCTATGTCAGTTTTATTCAGGGTTCAATGTATTTTTCATGTAAATTGATGCTTTTTCTACTTGACCACGCAGTCACAGTAATGTTTGATTTCACTGCCATCAGGCATGTTACAAGCCTGTAACAACGCATTCGTAAAGAGAATATTTTATCTGAATTTAGTAGTTGTTTCCACGCAAAAAATATTGCACTTTCACCTGCACCACGTGGTCCGCTACGAACTTCATCCAGCGGCCTCTGCGCCACCTAAGCTTGTCTTCACACATGTGTGTGTTTATTGTCAATACTCATCTTGAGCCCCATCTTGTTTCATGTATCATTCAAGGGTTTATGTAATTTTGTAACTAGTGTACGGTGCAATTATTCCCCTTCCTAGCCAGCTCTGAGTATAGGCCGTCACCACACTAACTACATGTTGGAGGGCGAGCCCAGACGAGTTTGCGTTAGTGATGCCGCGTAATCATGCGTGTTAATATGTATTAAGGTTCATTTGTAATTCACCGTGTACTGTCTTCAGGGAAAAACCATCAGTCCACCCTAGCGGCTGTCGGCCCTCTTCCCTCCCCGAAGGTTGTGCTTTCACGTGCCTCTGTGAGATCATCCATTTAGGCGTGCGCTAGATTAATTACTGGATGGGGAGCACCCAAGCGGAATTGGCTAGTCATGACTGAGATAACCATTTCGTTGGCATGTTGCTGTGTATATATAATATCAATAAAAACAAGTCTACAGTGAACTCAATTTTTAATTCAGTAATGACAGTATCCTAGCCACATATTTTTTATCAATTGTTTATTTCAGTGATTATATTAAAAGTTTAGTATTGCCTATGTGTTTGTAAGTACGCACGGGTGAGACGGACACACAGACTCCACACCATCCCTGAGAACCCTGAGCCTCAATAGTGCGGTGATTGGGAAGCAACGCTGGTGCCCAAATTACCAGTAAGTATTTGTGTCATCGTTCGTCTCGTGTCTCACCCGACGGCGTCACTGGTTAGAGGAGAGATGTGGTATGGCCAGACGACAGCCAATCCGAGAGCAGATAACATTAGAAATAAGGCTGAAGTTTTAAATCAAACATTTTCATTTACAGAAATTTTACCACCACCGTCAAAGACAGATGCATATGTGATATTAAAAATGACATCAGAAGTAATAATATATACTATATGTGCATATTTGAGAATTGCTGCAAGGTGTTTGAATTTTAATAATTGATACTTGATTAATTTATTTATGAGAAAAGGAAAGAATAATTTGTTGAATTTGTTTGAGGAGACGAACGAGAAAAAAATAAAATATGGTGCAAATAATTTTGAATTTCTGATTTAACTGAAATATTACAACTGGCGACACATATGTGAGACTGAAGCATGAACTTAAAGAATGTCTAAAATTTCGGAAGTTGAGAATTTCAGAAAAGGGAATGATCACGTTCAGGAAGGAGATTCTGCTATATTTCAAGACGTTATGAGAGCAGGGATGCATCGGCCCGAGGTATGCTGACATCAGAAATACGTTGAGACGTTGTACATATTTTACAAACCAAAAGACTTTGTGGGAAAAATTCGCCGGGAACACAAAGGATTAACCAAGGGGGGGAAAAAAAATTATTTACAGGTTGGAAAAAAGACTTTATATATATATATACACACACACGCCCACACACACACGACGCGGGCCAAGGGCCAGCCAGTCAGCCCATGACAGCCCTCGCCGTTGAAGGTACACGCGGTGGTGAGCGTGTGACTAATCATTACTACAGGTGACAGACTTCCAGAAAAATTAATATCAGTTGTTTGGCATGAAAGTATTTGTGAAAGTGTTTTATGTATTGTAGAGCTTTTTGTGTGTAACTGCATTTGAAAATCAAAATGTGCATGGCACTGAAGATGAGAGAATTATTGCAGGCGAGAACACCTCCCTAAGACAATTACAATATTAACTGAGAATTTCAATTTAAATTCTGTATGTAAAAATGTCTAATATTTCTTTTGGTGCCATTTCAGTTTGCTATATTAATGTTTATTTAGCGTGCATAGCAACTTACCCTTTGGTGAACCCCATACGCAGCCATGACCAATAGCCGCGACTCCTGCCTCGGGCAGTTGTCCTGGGAGTGCTGGTGAGGTAAGATGCTGTCACGTACGTACGTCACGTTTTTGCAATGATGTAGGTTTCAACAATAGTTTCACTTTGCATACTGGTTAACCTTTGCAGTGTGTACATTCCGCTATACACCCCAGCTTATTGCTATCTTCTTAAATTAATATTTTTACAGCTTTTGAGTCTTTTGGAAGATGTAAACGAGAGAGGAGAGTGTTGTACCGGAGAAGCCACAAGGCCCATGCAACTTGTGTACCAGATGCCATCAGCCTGTGTGCAGGGCTCTTTTAGGTTATTTTTGCTTTAATGTGACGTGTAATATTAAGGGCAATATCACTGTGTAGATATTTGAGTGATTTCTAATGTTATGTTTTATGGCCACATAGTTCCTAGCCACGTGGTCAGATTCCACCTGACCCGTATCCATGCAATCATCACGATATAAAGGCTAATTGTATTCACATCTTGTGCACCATCATTTATTCCAGGGTTTTATGTAATTTCAAAGAAGGGTTCCATGTATTTATCTGTGTTTTTACGGCCGTTAGTTCTGGGCCATGTAGTCCGCCACAATCCCTATCCAGCAGCATCCGCGCCATCTAAGAGTATGTTCATGCCTTGTATGTTTTTATTATCAATCTCATGTCGTGCCCTACCTTCACCCTTTTCTATTTTGTGTTCCCGTACAACATCATTGTTTCGCACTAGCCCTCTATGTATTTGACCGTTGCCACCCAACACGTGGTTCGGGGACGAGTCCCGATGAATAGGCATTAGTTGCAGAGGAATACGTAGTGTTCATTCCATACTCTGTGTCCTGTCCCTGAGTACAGCGTGCAGTCCACCCCAGCGGCTGTAGGCTCCTTACTCTGTAGGGGCTGTTTTTTCATACGCTGCTCCGGCTGTAGTTTGATTTATAAATGCCTACATCCTCGGTGTAAAATGTGAATGTTCTTTCGGTGGTACAGCAGATACCCCAACCCAGCCAAGGTTTGTTAAGTGTAGTGTAAAGTTGTTCAGTGAGTACGCACTGGTAAGATGAACACACAAAACACACAGCATCCCTGAGATCACGTTGAGTCTCGAAGTGTGATGCGTAGGAACCACTGCTGGTGCCCATCAACCAGCAGGTAGTGTCATATTCGTTGTCTCCGTGTCTCACCCGTCGGCATCTATATATATATCTGTGTGCGTGCATGTATGTGTGTGTGTGCGTGCATGTATGTGTGTGCGTGCATGTATGTGTGTGCATTATGTATGTGTGCATGCATGCATGCATGTGTGCATGCATGTATGGATGCATGCATGCATGTGTGCGTGCATTATGTATGTGTGTATGCGTGCATGCATCTATGTATGTATGTATGAGTTAAGATTTATATTTCCAAAGATATTTTTTTTTTTTTTTTTTTTTTTTTTTGTTTTGTTCTTCGTAGGACATTTTCTTTATCAAGTTTTTGTGTGTGTAATGTAAGCAGTGGCTCGTCAACTCGTGTTCGAGAAGCATCTCAATAAATATGTGATACTAATGCAACATTTTTTGGTCGTCCGGGTTGTATCTACATAGTAAATAACAGCACCATGGTGTTATGTTCATTAATTATGAACGTACTGTTCGTGTGGTGTTGAGGTGAAGTGAATCAATAAACAAAACAGTGTGTGTTTACCGAAAGTGTGGTTATGGCTGCCATTACCACTGATATACAGTAATCATATTAGATTACATGATTGAGAAGATTAATTAAGTTACAAATTTGTTCAATGATGCAAGCAGTGACTATGAAAAGTTGGAAGAGTTTGTGATTGCCATTGAAGAAATAACAGATAAGAAACAAGAGTTTCAGGCAAACTACTTTGCATTGTGCATCTCCCCACCAAAGGTGGCGATAAGAAGCATTGAGACATTAAAGGCATCTTTCAGTGACTTTGAAAGATTATAGAGACATTAACATTGCGAGTATAATCGGTCTACAGCCAGGCAGTCGGAGAGAACGAGTCGCAGCAGACAAACCACAAGAAATTTTGCCACCGTTGCCCTTGCCAGTTTTTTCCGGTAATAAGGCGGAATGGACCTCGTTCGCTGAACTGTTTACGTCAATAGTGCACCAAGATGAGTCCCTAACAAATGTTCAAAAATTACATTACCTCATTGGTTGCCTCAGGGTAGAACCGAAGGATCTCGTGTGTAATTTGCCTCTAATCTCAGAGAACTACGACATAGTTTGTACACTTCTTGAGAAGAAGTTTAAGAACATATTCTACAACCATACATGTGTAAAATATTCTACATGCACCGCCTGTTACCTCATCATCAGAGTCATTATCACACTTTGTTAGTGTTGTTAGAGAGAACTTGAATGCCTTGCAGGCTGAAAACTTTCCTATTAAGGAGTGGAGTTTTTTATTATTGAACATTTTACAGGAGAAACTGTAGCCGGCACTTTGCGAAGCATTTGAGCTTACTGTGGACCAGCCATTGCCAACATGTGAACAATAATTGCTATCCCTCCTCGATCGTCGGGCAACAGCACATTAAAGTTTCAGCTGCTCTCTGCTCATAGTTTAGCATCACAATATGATCAGCCAAGCAAAATGCAGTTGAAAGTACAGCCAACTTCTACTAAAACAGGTATGAAATCACAATCCTGGCGAGGCACTACATTAGTGACAATGGAAAAGGAAGAACTGTGTGTTGTGTGTGATCAACCCCATTCAATTTACAAATGTGATAAGTTTGTGTCATTATCTACAGCTGACAGGGTACAACTGGTGAAGGAGGAAAAACTTTGTTTTAACTGCCTAAAGGGAAATCTCACATCACAAATGTGTTTGTCAAAATTTTTGTGTTGAATGTGTCAACAAAGGTACGTGTTGTATCCAATGGCTCAGCAAAGACTGCCTACAGTGTCTCATTGAACGACATACTCAGTACTGATCACAAACTTCAGAAGGACCTACCTGAAATCATCCTCAGTTTTCATGTTTCACCTGTCGTCTTCACAGCAGATATCTACAAAATGTATCGTCAGAGATTCTTTTTCATCAAGACGACCACAGACATCAGTGCATATTGGGGTGACATTCACGTTATGAAGACATTCAGATTTATCAATTAAACACAGTTACCTATGGACTGGCCTCCTCTCCATACCAGGCAATCAGAACTGTACAACAGCTTGCTCACGATGGACATCTGTATCCACTAGCAGCACAAGTGTTACAGCATCACATATTTGTTGGTGATTTGTCAGTGGTGCAGCAACAATTGAAGTAGCCCAAGCTCTCAAGGCAGAGCATGTATCCCTCCTGGCATTGGGTGGATTTGAGCTATGGAAATGGTAGTCTAACAACGCAGATCATCTAGACAGTGTCCCTGTAGAGTAACGGGAGGTGCTGCGTAGCTTTGATGGAGACTCCAGCCCTGTCTTGAAGGTACTGGATGTGCACTGGTGTCCTGAAACTGACGAGTTCACCTACCATCTAAGTGTTCCTGATCTTCCCGTAACTAAGCGAGGCATATTGTCAACAATTGCTAAGTTGTCTGATCCACGTAGTTGAGTGTCCCTAGTGGTTGTCTGGGTGAAGGTACTTCTTCAAATACTTTGGACATTGGGGCTGGATTAGGATGAACATATTCCTGGCAACATTGTTGACAAATGGCTGCTTTTTAAGGAGTCACAGAATACTTTAGCCAGTGTAAGAATTCCTAGGTATGTCTGGGACAATGATTTCTCAAGTATTCAGTTTCATGGCTTTTGTGATGCCTTCGAGAAGGCGTATGCTGCTGTACTTTATATTAAGGTAGTAGATGCTAAAGGTGTGGATTCAATACACTTGGTAACGTCGAAATCTAAGGTTGCACCTCTAAAAACATTATCAATTCCAAGACTTCAGCTTTCTGGGGCCATGTTGCTGGCCAGATTGTGGAGCTATGTAACACATTGTATGAGAACATGATAGTAGACATTACTCCTTTCATGTGGACAGATTCTACTACTGTCCTCTCGTAGCTTAAGACTTCTCCTCATAAGTTCAAGTCATTTGTGGCAAACAGAGTGAAAGAAGTTCAAATATTGGTGGCTCAAAGTGCATGGCGATATGTGCCATCTGCAGACAACCCAGCAGATGTGGCATCAAGGGGTTCGGAAATTGGCCTGCAGATCGAGTTGAAGTGTTTAGTGAAGTGGAACTTGCAAGCACAAATCAGTACAGGTATGTGTTCTAGTTGCTGACTAACCAGGAGGATGGTGTAAAGTTGTTACGAGTCCTTTTCTTCCTTCTCACGCCTGAAAAGGGTGACTGCCTGGCTTATCAGAGCTCGAGATGCCTTTCAAAATAAACCTCATCTAACAGCTCACTCCCCGACATATGTAGAAACTCAATCAGCATTGTTGTTTTGGGTTTTGTTTGTGCAAAAATACTACCTTTCAGATGAACTTCAGCTACTTAGAAGAGGTGAAAGTTCCCATACTCTTAGAAGTTTGCACCCTTTTCTCGATACTCAGGGCGTTGTAAGAGTGGGCGGCAGATTGCAACATTCATTCTTAGGTGATGGAGCCAAACATCCAATTTAGATTCCAAACAAATGTCATTTGGCAATTTTAATAATCAATTTTTTTCATATTGCTTACTTGCATGCTGGACTGCAAACTACCCACTCCCTAATTCGAAGATGATTTTGGATTCTAAGTGCTCGACGCATCATTCGACAGGAGATACACAAATGTGTTAGTTGTTTTAAGTGCAGCCCCAAGGCTCATGCACCTCTCATAGGAAATTTGCCAGTGTCCAGATTTTGCCAAATTTGCCCATTCCTAAAGGTTGACGTGGATTTTGGTGGACCATTTGTCACCAAACCAGCCAAGACACGAAAGACAACTTATATGAAGAGCTATCTGTGTTCATCTGCTTGCCCACCAAGTTGGTGAATTTGGAGTTGGTTTCTTCACTTTCCACAGATGTCTTTATTGCAGCTCTCAAGCGATTTGTATCACTTAGGGAAATCCCTGCCGACACGTATTCTGACCAAGGTACAAATTTTGTTGGTGCAGCATGGCAACAGAGAGCTGTATCAAGCCTTGTTTGCAGAACCAATGTGGCAATCTCTTCAAACACAACTCATTCTACTCAACATCAGGTGGCTCTTTAACCCTCCTGCGAGCTCTCACTTAGAAGGATTATGGGAGGTGACTATTAAATCTGTCAAGACTCACGAGAGTCTTGACAGAACTCCCGGCCACTTTGCCCACTCTCCACTGATCCATCAGAATTTGACGTTCTGACTCTGGGCCACTTTATAGTTGGTGCACCACTTGTTGGCCTACCTGAAGAAAACCTGTTGACAGTGACGAACAACTGCTTGAATGATTGGCAGCACGTGTGCAGATTGAAGTAGTCCATCTGGAAGCGCTGGAGCTCTGAGTATCTTCATACTCTGCATCAAAGGACCAAATGGAATGTTCCAGTATCAGGTGTTAAGGAAGGTATGCTGGTATTGGTGAAGGACACAAATATACCTCTCTTACAATGGAAGACAGCAATAATTGTGAAGACCCATCCTGGTACGGACGGTATTGTAAGAGTAGTTACTCCAAAGAGCACAAATGGAACTACGCAAAGACCTGTGACAAAAATTTGTCAGTTACCCCTAAACTAGTTTTTCTGTGTTGTATAATCTCACTTGTCTTGTGATGTATAGTGGATGTAATATGTCTATACATATTTTTTAACTATTAGTTACCAGTTTAATGCAACTGGTTAAGGTGTAGAAAATGTACCATTTTCGGTGGGCAGTATGTTAAGACTTGTATTTCTACAAATATTTTTTTTTGTTTTGTTCTTCCTAGGACATTTTTTTTATCAAGCTTGTATGTGTATAATATAAGTAGTGGCTCGTCAACTTGTGCACGAGAAGCATGTCAATAAATTAGTGATACTAATTCAACTATATATATATATATATATATATATATATATATATGGTGGTAATTTCTTTTAAACATAACAAATAGGGAACAGACAATAGGATTGATATTTGAAAAACTCAAAGATATACAAAAAGAAATGCAAATGGTTAGAGAGGTTAACGAGGTAATACTGAAAGGAGTGAAAATGATTACTTTCTGGTTACAGGTCGCTCTCTAGGTCTCATCATGTTTCGAAGGGGTAAAGAAGGGAAGGTTAAGGGGAAGTCGGCAGCTGTTGTCCTTAGTGCTGCCAAGGATCCCGTGACCTGCAACCGCTTTGCCTGCCTTCAAAATGGCTATGATGGTTCGGGCGAGTCTTGTCTGCTCTTCTGCTTCTCTGGGAGGGTCTTCCTCAGCTTCTTCGCAGCGATTTATGCGCCGTACTCAGAGGACGCCTTCTATTTTCTGCAAGGATCCTCCTTCACCGATCATAGCCCAGCATCTTCGCTGTTGGCATCGGCTTTGCGGTCTTTTTGACATCCACATTCATTGAGGGAGAATTTGTTTCGACCCTGGTACCCTGCCTGCGCATGCAGCCTTCTTCGATCTTCTCGGCCAACACGGCTTCGGGCCATACATGTACTATGTGCCTACTGACCCACATCTTCAGCTGGTCTTGAGCCACCTGCCCTTCGACACTGAGCTGTCCGAGATTGCAGCAGTCCTCCACGATCATGGCATTTACCCTCATTTCATCATCCACTTGTGCGACCCATCAATTTCTCGCCAAAATACTCGCTGTTCGTATCTCCTGGTGCGCTTGACGTGTTCCTACCAGGTTCAACACCTTCAGTCTCTGCGCCAGTTACTCTACTCCAGTGTGGATGTGGACCGTAGCGCTGCCACAGGTGCCAGTGCTACGGTCATGTTGGAACCAATTTCCGCAGGGCTCCTGTCTGCAGCCGATGCTCTCAGGGTCATTTCATGGCAGATTGTACCCTCGATGTGGTTGCGCCTCATAAATGCCCAAACTGCGGTGCATACCACGAGGGGGTTACTCTGAGCTGTCCACTCCAAGCTCAGTGACTGAAGCGTCATCAGCACCGGCTCGCTCCCGCCTCTTCGAAGTTCAAGTCACGAGCCAAGGCACAGTCGCCGCATTCTGCGGGACATGTGGATGCTTCCATTCTGCAGTGGCTTCTAATATCTCCAACCTTCGTTTCACTGTTTCCCTCGCCGTCATCTGCACCTGCTGCTGTTCCTTCTCCTTCGCATGTCCTCCAAGTCCTGATGTGTCTCATCCTCCTCCTGACTTGCATGTCCTTTTAGCATCCATCCTTCGGCAGCTCCAAGCCATCCTTCTATGCTTCAACCAGTTCTTTCCCTTTTCAGTCCGGTCCCAGTGCCTACTTTAGGTTAGTTATTAAAGTTTATGTCACTCGGGGATTTTGGCTATTTTCCCCTCTCTCTTCCCGATTTTCTCATCGTCTTTTCCCTGTGTTTCTTTTCTGTCTGTTTGAGGCAGAAAACTGTTTTCTCACAGGTAGACCAGTTCCTCTCCTGTCTCCGTTGTCTGTTCAGTAACACTGTATTATGTTTTCTATGTACACATTAAATGATTAGAGTGGGTAACTGGGTTATACTGAAAAAAGTGCAAACAGGCAGTAAGGGCATTCTGAAAGAAATGAAGATAGGTTTTAATAAATTTAAAAAAAGAAATTTAATTTGTGAATAAAATCATAGGGAATGGTAAGAAAATTGAAATTTAAAAAAATTTGAACAAAATGATGGAGTTGAAGTAAAAAAACAAGATATGGAAGGAAAATGTAAAGAGGAGGTAATGTGCAGAGAGGTGACGTGTGCTCGCTTCTCTTGCCTGTTTGCCGGGCCGTGCACCAGTACGGCACAACATGCATCTGCGCTCCACTCACTCAGCGTATATTGTGAAATGTGTCAGTGCATCAGTTTATTTGTGCAGCAATTGAGGTGCATGACACTTGTGTGCCAGTGAAGTGCAGGATAGACCACCCCCATGTGACACGAGTTCCAGCAATACAGCATCCATCCACATTACGAGTGCAGTGCATCTGTGTGAGTGGTGCGACGTGCAGTACACTTTGTGCAAGTGTAAGCAGTGTAAGGGCAGAGTAGTGCAGTGCAATGGGAGTAGCGCTGGCCCCATGGCCATGTCCTCCACAGTGCGGAGTAATATGTCCAGTGATGAGTATGCCTCCGAAATTGGAGCAGACTCGCTGCCCCTCCGGCATAAAAATACTTTAATATTTTTCTTTCACGGCGCCTATGCCATTTTGCAACTTCAACTAGTACGGGGCTGCAAGCCGTATGCCTATCAATTTGAATTGTGTACCATCTCGTTGTCAATACTGAATAATCAGAAACTTATTGAAAGTATTTTGTTGCGTTAATTAATTTCTTCAGGTACCCACACTTATGTGCAATCACGATAAGTTTGGGAATAATTGATGTGTGATTATGTTGGAAGTTATTGCAGTGTATCAAAGGTGTGTTGGGAAGCCACAATAGCCCAGCTCGAGCATCCTTTTGTAATTTAATAACAGTCTGCAACAAATCATGTAGCATTACCATAACCGGACACCAGGAGAACACAGCTGTCATTTAGCACGGGCTCTTAGACCATGGTTCATCTCAAGAGTTTCGTGTTAACCCGAGTGGATTTCCTCTTGATTGGTTCACTGGTGCCCACCGGACATAATAACTAGTATTCGAGACCCTGTGACCAACCTGCTAGCAGCAAGTCGGCATACCCGCACTTGGGTTTAACAGCGCCAATACCAGGTTAGGCACCAAACATTGTAACATATATACAACAATAGGGAATTTTGATGAATTAAAATGTCAAAAACATGTTGCAGTAAATTGACTCTTAGATTTGTTTCGGTTTGTACCAAATTCATAAAATTTGTTCCTAACCGGGGTTTTTAGGACGACGCTGTCCTCACTGTCATACTTGGAAAGCAGACCAGTGCTGCTCTGCTCGTGCACCAGCCACGCACAACGTGTTCTTTCAAGTGGTTTATGCACAAATGGGTCAGTTAACTGTCTGGTGACCCGAATGACCCGCCTTACCAAGAGTAAACTACTACATATGTGTTTATTGTGGTGAAGTGTTGTGTTCCCCAAAAAGCAGAGCCTAATAGAAACACAGGAAGGTGTTATCTCTTGTTTGCGCCCCATGAGTAAAGTGCCATACCACATGGTTTACATTTACAAATCATTGACTTGGGACACACTAAATTCACAGTATAATATTACAATGTTTGTGTCATATTTGTTTTGTCTTGCTAAGGCTTATTTCTATTTTCCAGTTTTGTTAAAATGTAATGTCAACAATCTTGGCAGTTCTGGTGTCTGCCATGCCAAGCACCCAAAATTTAAATACTCAGTTCACATATTAAATTAACTTTTAAATTTAATAGCATTGTTTTGAAGGGTCTTGTATGTATAAAGTGTCTTGTATTTTTTTATTATAATTTCTTATGTGTATTATGAGCCTGTTCTGGCTTTTTCAAATAAGTTCATTTTCCATGACACGCATAGCAACAGAGACTATAGACATTATTAAAGATGTCTTAAGTGTCGGAAATGCTTGGCTAATTTTGCACAGTATTTTGCTGTGTTGATTTGTCATTTTTATGTATGGTGTTCAGAATGTGTATATCCATTAATCAACATGTCCATGATTAACCTACAGACAAATAAGACATTTAAATAAAAAGCAATTCAATCACGAAAGTAAAAGAAACATTAATGTCTAAATAGAAACATTTTTCACTTAACATCACTTTCCAGAGTTATATAGCATATTGTTACAATAATGAGTTTCAACATTCACGCAATTTGGAATTGTAGCTCTTTTATTCAGGGTATTTTACTGTCTTACCATGCTAGAATCAGGTTTCAGCTTTGTTCTGTCATTTCATATTAGAGTAGGTATGTCTGAAGAATATGCTACAATGTAAGCAATAAGGTTCCATTAGGATAGCTATAAACTTGCTGGAAAATCCTTCCAATACCAACACTGAAGTATCACTCTGTCATCAGCAAACTATGTAGAGAAATATCTGCCATTTTAATGTATTACCTCAGAGCTCAAGTTGAAACTGATCTCCGTTGTCTATGAAATGTTAGCTATGAATATGTGTGCCATTTTCAATTGGAATCCATTATAGTTTAGTTTGTAAGTCACCACATCTGAAATACTGACTTTAATAATACGATTAAATAAAAAAAATTTAATACATAAATAGTGTTTAGAAGGCAGAATAAAAATCATGGAAGTTGATTTTGGTAATGACACAAAAGTACAAATGTTAATTCAAATAATTAATTTATGGGGTGCACTTAATTTTGTAAATAATATTTTAATGTGTGATGCTTATGGGACAGTCTGTAACTGAATCATGGAAAGATCTAGTCACTTTTGTGCAGGCCCATCACACAAGGGGTTAAACTGGCTAGTTTAATATTACTTGCCGTAAGGGCCTGACCAGTGTACAGTGTGGCTGAGTCACTGTTGGCTAGGTACAAAGTCATTACTGGCTTGGGTACTTACTGGGTGGTGTGCCCAGGAAGTCACCTGGTTACGTGTGCTGAGACTTGAGCGACTTGGTGGCAGTGCTGGTCGAGCAGACTGGTTGTGTCTTCTGGAGGCATTGAAGGAGCTGGTGGCTCTCAGGTACTTCTGCGACTGGAACTGCTGAAATATGTCTGGGTTGGGTTGTTGCTGCAACCTCACAGAACCACGGGCAAACTTACCCAGTGGATGTCTTCTACACATCGGAAGGCAGACACAACTGGGTGCGGGGTCCCAGAACCTTCTTGGGAGCTGCAAGAGAGACGGGATGGGTCTGTGGGTGAAGCCCACAAATTATGGGTGGACTGAGCTCAGACGGGGTTATCTTGGCGAATACTTTATCAGATGTGGTGCAGGCCAGGCAGGTTGTAGGTTGCAGTGCTCCCCCGGCTGCAGATTCTTTCCACCTCATCGGTAAAAGCAATGGAGGGGTGCTAAGACACCCCTCAAAGGGAGCAGGCAATTTGGTGGTAAATTAAATAAGCGTGTTCTGCTGAAGCGGCGGCCAGGCGATACAAAGCGTACTGTTACTCCAACCATCACACAAGCGGTGCGGAGGTTGCAGGTCTTGGTTTTTCTGGTAGGGTGGGCGCCGCTCGACTTACACAATGCGGGTGTATGCCCTAAGCCGGTAAGGTTCCCCAGAGCCGGCAAAACACACCCTCGAGCAATACAAGCGTTGCAGTAGATGGGGTGCAAACTGGCCTGGCTGTCTAGCCTCCTTAGGGGTTGTATGGCTAGTGGATGATGCTCTAACAAGAGCAGACAAACAACTGGCGATTTTAGGTTGTGCGCAGGTATATATACCGCTGGCCGGGCCCTCTCCAGGGCTGCGTGGTAGGGGTGCAACAGGCACTTGTCTGAGGGCAGAACTAGGGCTATCTTCTCGGCCTCCATTGCTGGCTGGAATGCAGGTGGCGCCATCACTTGTTACGCTCTTGGACTACTTGATCACTCAGGGGTGGCTGCAGTGACTCGGCCACTGGCTCATTCATACTTCACGTATTTTGAGGGGCTGGCAGGGCATAGCTTACTGAGTGTGGGTGATGAGTATAACACTGAAACATCTGTATTACTCCCTGCAACAAGAGAGCAACCTGTAGTTGCACTCTGGTATGTGTTACACTTGTATGGACCCCAAATGGGGCGCCATAGAAATTACACACAGATGGAATGAAGCCGTAGTTGCATAGGCCAGTTAGTGTCAAGTGCCAATTTGCTGCCCCCCCCCCCCCTCTTTATGGCGATATTGAGGTCCATCTGGGCGATGATAAAATTCTGTCCTCTGGAAGATGATGAGGTGTTATCCCTTGAAGGCAGCATTTTGCCTCCATACAGCTCTTTCTCGGGCTGACAACAGGCTAATGACTTTCTTCCTCTTCCCTCCCCCCTCTCCAGAGAAGCGTGTGAGGGGGGAAGATAAAGGGAAAGTTTGACGCTGTGTCGAGAGTGGGCTACACACGCCCATCTTTATTATGTATGCCGCTTAACAAGATAAGCTGAAGGATTGGCTATTTATTACAGATATAATTTAAATGATGTTTCCTACAAAAATAAATAAAAAACCACAGGTGGCATACAAAAGAACGAACACTGGAGTGTAGACAAGGCCTTACTCGAAAGAGGTGTGTTAGCTAGCTGAAATTTTACTTGCTGTGGCCACAGAAGATGGAAAATGCAATGGTCCTGCCTGGCCATCCTAACCAAGTTGCACAGCAGGTAACAATTATGTGTGACCCAATGCTACAGGGCTTGCCAGTCCGAGGCCTTCCATTACCCCGGCCAGCGGACATGAGCAAATATTTACAAGCAAAAACACGAGTGCACTACAATAAATTTAACTAAACAATTTGACTTATGGGACAACCTACAGATTAAAAAAAAACAAACAAGACCACTGAAGTATTTGCAACCGTAGACTTTGACAAGTTATTTACAAACACATTTTAAATTTTGCTGGTTCTGAGAGTATTTTTATTTTATTTTGTTGACTGAACTTAAGGCATGGGCCTGTTGCCATCTGCTTCTGAGTATGAGAAGTCTCTTTCACTTATTTGTTTACAAGAACTGGAACTTGAAGTGTCTACTTTGTTGTTTATCTACACAGCACTATTTACGTCGCACTTAAAAGTGTTCTTCGGTGCCCTAACAGAATACTGTTGTAAACTGAGCGTATTTTTTTTATTTACTTGGTAAAAGTTTGTCTTGGTAACTGGTTACACACGTGAAATGTGGACATGATTTACTCCTGCCAGCTGTCTGTATTTTCACTGGTTTATGCAATAGGTTGTGGTTGCAATAGAGTTCTTACTGTTACGTGCTGGGTCACTGGTTTCAATATTTAATGCAGCAATTTACAATAGCATAATAGGCAAGTTTATTTGCAGCAATTTATGGCTGCTAAAGTTTAGTTCCAAAAATTTTTAAAATTAGCAATTTACGGCTGATATAGAGGTTTTATGGGGGACTTCACTCAAGTGTGCTGGAGCAGTTTCTTCGGGGGTCGGCCCCTCTTCTGTAGTACCACGTGAACTGGATACAGCCACATGAACCTCATAGTGCGTGTGTGTGTTGACTCTTTATACAGGCCAGGCTTGGGAGCACCGCAGCAGGCATGTGTGGGCTGCTCTCTTCGCACCTGGCTGATGGGTTCTCGTCCTTAGCAGTGGTCGACTGGGGACCACCAGGCACCAGGGGACGATCATCTGCCCTCTCTTCTTGGAAGGGCGAAGTCTGGGCAGCCAGGAGAGGCTGAGGCTTGGGATGCCCGATGTCTCTCCGGCTGGGCCTATCCTCTCGTTCCCAGAGTTGATCTGCTGGGCTGGCCTTGGTGCCTCCGGGCGCCAAGACCTAGTGGTGGCCATATGGTCCATGCTGGATGCGACTGGGAGTGCGATCTGAGGTGGGACCTCCAGCATGTCCTCAACCTCCTCAGTAGTTCTACCGGGCTCCTCCCGCTTGGAAGGCGGCAGCTGGGCATGGGTTCTGGCGTCATCCGATGTCAGACCTGAGGTGGAAGTCGGAGGCAGAAGCTCTTCAGGCTCCTCTGCCCCCTTGGTGCAAATGGCATGTTCCTCCTGACTGGAAAGTGGTGTCTCTGCTGGGACTGCGGCGTTGTCCGACGTGGCAGTCTGCAGGCTGGCTGGGCTCTCCGGGAGCCAGTGGGCTCGAGGCCGTTCAAGGCAGAGCCTTTTGATGCTTTTCTACCTCGTCTGCCCGGGGTGTCTTTTCTCGTTCCTTGACTGGACTCAGTGGCAGCTGTGGATGGCGAGGCTGTTGGTCCAAGGGGCTGCGCCACGATATTTCGGTTGTTGCCAGCGACATCTGAACATGTCGGGTGGCGATGCTGCGCAGGAAGCTGCTGGGTGTCGAGGGCAGAGTTCTCACTGATACTTCACTTCAATACAAGGGGAATAAACCCGCACTGGTGTGGCTTGGTGGCTCACCAGGCTGGATTCGTAGCTGTCCTCCTGTCTTGGCAATGTAGGTGGCTCTGCTGCAGCAGGTGTGGGGTCTGGGTCATCGTTCTGTTCCTCCTGGGCATCAACCTCAGATTCCTGGGTTCAGGCTTTGTTCTCTGGTGCTTCACCAGGGAAAAGATATATGTCCTGATATGCCCCCTCACATTTTTGGCCCAGTAGACATTATTCTGCCTGCCTTTAGGGGCCTTCCCATTTCTCAGCCAGTCTAGCACTGAACTGACCACCCTTGCTCAAGGAGTGGTTCTGGAGGAGGATGGCTTCGCCTATCTGGAAATTACATACCCCGGTGTGTGGCTGTGGGTATTTATTTTCTATGTAGCGAGCCTGGGTTTCTTGAGCTTAGTCCATCCAGGCCAAGGCTGCTAAGTGCACCTCTTCGGGCTGGGGTAACTCACTGAGCTGTTGTTCCGATTGTCAATCTCCTGGGCGGCAGAGCGTCTGGCCCAGGATGTGCTGGATAGGGCTGCATTGACAGCCCCATTGGTCCTCCTGCAGAGGGCGAATAGGATCATTAGGATGTGCTAGTTCAAGTGGCGATGATCATTCCCCACACTGAGTTGGAGGTTCTTCTAGAGTCCTTGGTTCCTCCGCTCAGTGGGGTTGGCTTGCTGGTGTTATGGAGGGAGAGGGGGAGGAAGTCGTCCAGGCCTCGACTCTTCACGAGTTGTACACCTTCTGCCAGTGCTGGCTGGTGAATTGCGTGCTGTTGTCAGTAAGTATGGCCTGCAGTTATCCCCAGCAGGGAAAAATCTCAAACTTCCATAATACGTTGGCAGCTTCTTGACTGGGAAGTGTAAAGGCCTCTACCCAACATGAGAAGGGGCTAGTCACCACCAGTATCTGTTGCCATGGGTGCTTCTTGCGTAAGGCCCCAGAAAGTCGGCCGCCAGCTGCATCCTGACAGTGTGCGGTCTATGGGGCTTTAGGGCTGGCAGGACCATGGGGTAAACCTTGCCTCGGCAGCATGCCTCACAGCTGTTGACATACACTGCTGGACGTCATGTCTCATCCCGTTTCATATGTAGCAAGTTCCCTAGTCTTTCAGGGTTTCTTTAATCCCCAGGTGTCCAGCTTGATGGTGGTCGTGATAATGGCGACAGAGGTCTGCTCTCAGGCCCTTTGGTATTCAAAATCGCCAATCTGCCCCAGGTTTTCTGCTCTGTGACAAAATACCTTCGTCTCAGAATTCGAAGCACGGGGGCTTTTCCTGGATGTCTGGATCCTGTTGTTGGTGGTACATGATGTGGTATTTACTCAGCTGGAGTTGCAATGTCATATGTGATCCTCGGTGGTGCAGTCACGTACAGGAGCGGGACCATCCTCTCCCAGTCGACATCTGGCTGGGGCAACAGGGCGTCGGGCAAGTCGTTCGTTTTCCCCGGGCAGTGCTGAACTGCAAAGTCGAACTCGGAGAGGAACATCTTCCACAGCCTGAGCTTGGCCTTCGAATTACGTGACTCCCAGAGTCACTGCAGTGCCTTACTGTCTGTGCAGACAATGAATTTCTTGCCCTCTAGGTGGTAGCAATATTTTCTCGCTGCCCATAAAACAGCTAAAGCACTCTTGCTTGTTGATATCATATCACTGCTCCATGATGTTTAAGCGAGTACTTGTGTATGCAATTACTTTGGGTGGCCTTTGGCCTCTTCTTGGTATAAGATGGCTCTAAGGCCGTTCTGACAAGTGTCTGTCTTTAGTATTAATGGGCGGTCTCCTTGTGGGCTATGTTACAGCAAACTGTTGCGGAAGCTTTCGTTCAGGCTCTGAAAAACATGGCTTTGTTCAGATCCCCACTTCCAATGGGCTTCTTTCTCCAGGAGCGGGTGAAGGGGAACCATTTGGCTGGCAATGTTGGGAACGAAGTCTTGCAGCTAGTTGCATAATTCCAGAAAACGACGCAACTGTCTCCTCATGGTGGGTTCTTCAACCTCAATAGCGCGTATTGATGAAGCTTGTGCGCAGTTCTCTTCGGGTGATACAAAGTACCTCATATAATCAGTTTACGTCTTGCTGAAATTACTTTTTGAGAGTCTACAGGTTAGACTATGGAATAAACTATCCTGTTGTCCAGATACGCAAAACAGAATTGTCCCATGTATTCTGTGAAAACTTCCGTTGACATGAGCCTCTGGAACGTGGTAGGTTCATTTTTCAAGCCGATAGGCATAGCTCTGAACTGTACGGTTTCGCCCTCGGGGTGGTAAATGCAGTATATTTGCGGCTGTCGGGGTGGACCACAATTTACCAGTACCCAGACTGGATGTCTAGGGTACTGAAAATTTGGCCTCCCTGATATCTCTTAGCATGTGAGCTAGGCTTATTGTAGGCGGGGCAATGGGATGAGTGATGTCATAAAATACTTTGGTACCAGGACTACTAGCTCATTATATGGAGAATCCAATGGTTCCACTATTCCCTGTTCCTTCATCTCTTGCACATCTTTCACTATCAAATTGCACCTCTGGGCTGACACTCGATATGAGCGGGTGTATATAGGGGCATCGGTGGCAGTCCAGATCTTATGTAGAATGCTTCGGTTTGGAGTAATTGCCCTATTTGCCCAAATGGTGTGTTCGTCTAGGATCTGTTACAACTAGGTGAACTAGGCCTCTTCCAGCTGATGATTTAGGTCTTCTGGATTAATGGGTGGTGGGACGACCGGCCATTAGCGCCTGCACTTTAAAATTACTTTCAGACTTGCGGGCTCGTTTTACTGATTCCTCGATCGTTTGTGGCTTTGGGATTTGGAGAAGGTTGCATAATCTGGGAAGCAGCATGCAGGCAATATTACGCACACAGCTCATTAGTTTCTGATGGGTTCATTCTCTGGTACATCTGGACTTTCCAACAGATAAATATTTATGCCTCTTCCTCGGCGTGCTGGGTTCTATCGCAAAACTCAGTGGTGAGGTGGGCGACTTCTTCCCCAGAAAATTGCATTAAAATACGCGAGCATAACTGGCCTTATTCTGTTACGAATCCCCTGCACTTGCTCTACATAACTGCTTGTAGGCTCATGTCACCCACTGTTTAGTTGGCACATCATTTTCCTTGAAATCCTTTTCGCATTCGAGGGTGAAAGCGATTGGGTCTTTATGCAGTTGCCTGGCGAACTCGGGTAACTGTGGCTCGTGGAGCCGCAGGTGGTTGCCAGGCTAATCCTTTGCCCGGGAATACTGGGGTGATATTCTGCTGCATGCTGACACACTTCGTAGCGTTAGACTAATCTCGGTCTTATTACATGCTCTTCCAGCCAACCTATGCATATAATAGGATGGCTGTGCGCACATTATGCAATGTACTAGCTAGGTTAATTCCACGGCTTGTGCAAGCGATCCAGCTGCAGAAAGCAGACTGGCGGGTTCGACAGTCGTTGCACCAGTATTTCAATCTATCAGTGAAGTGTACTTCGTTCTCCCACCCTAGGAATTGGTAGCAGAACATGTTCTGACAGTGTGCTCATACTATATAATTTACCCCTGTGCCAGTGCAAGTGACTATATGACCCCTGTTGGGGTTGACCTAGGCTCTGGTGACTTCTTAAGGGTATAATTGGCTTGATTCTCCATCTGACATCTATAATGGGATGACTGGGTACCACAGAGTATTCTGGGCTCCCTGAAATCCATAAATGGGGTAGCTCTAGACGTCCGACTAGTCTCTTGTGCTCATGGGACGTGTTGGCCTAGTTCAGCTTCTTACACATTTCGCGAAGTTGCTTAGGCCCCATGTTGGTGGCCACAAAATAACTCCTAGCTTCTTCTGGATGTGTGATGCTTATGGGACAGTCTGTAGCTGAGTCATGGAAGATCTAGTCTCTTTTGTGTAGGACCATCACACAAGAGGTTAAACTGGCTAGTTCAATATTACTTGCTGGTAAGAGCCCGACAAGTGTACAGTGTGGGCTGAGTCACCTGTTGGCTAGGTACAAAGTCATTTACTGGCTTGGGTACTTACTGGGTGGTGTGCCCAGGAAGTCACCTGGTTACGTGTGCTGAGACTTGAGCGACTTGGTGGCAGTGCTGGTCGAGCAGACTGGTTGTGTCTTCTGGAGGCATTGAAGGAGCTGGTGGCTCTCCAGGTACTTCTGCGACTGGAACTGCTGAAATATGTCTGGGTTGGGTTGTTGCTGCAACCTCCACAGAACCACGGGCAAACTTACCCCAGTGGGATGTCTTCTACACATCGGAAGGCAGACACAACTGGGTGCGGGGTCCCCAGAACCTTCTTGGGAGCTGCAAAGAGAGACGGGATGGGTCTGTGGGTGAAGCCCCACCAAATTACGGGTGGACTGAGCTCAGCACCGGGGGTTATCTTGGCAGAATACATTATCAGATGGGGTGCAGCCCCAGGCAGGTTTGTAGGTTGCAGTGGTCTTCCTCTCCTGCAGATCGTTTCCACCCCTATTGGTAAAAGCAATGGAGGGGTGCTAAGACCAGCCTCACGAGGGGAGCAGGCGATTCTGGTAATTAAATAAGCGTGTTCTGCTGAAGCGGCGGCCAGGCCGACACAAAGCCGTACCGTTACTCCAACCATCAACACAAGCGGTGCGGAGGTTGCAGGTCAGGTTTTCTCCGAGTCGTCTGACTACAAATGCGGGTGTAGGCCCTAAGCCGGTAAGGTTCCCAGAGCCGGCAAAACACACCCTCGAGCAATACAAGCGTTGCAGTAGATGGGGTGCAAACCGGCCTGGCTGTCTAGCCTCCTTAGGGGTTGTATGGCTAGTGGTTGGGGCTCTGCCTTTCGATGCACTGGGGCACTGAATGGATGGCCGTCGAGTGAGTCCCTGAGGGGGAGCCCACAGTCCCAACACTAAACAGTGAAATAGGGTGGTTTAAAACCCAGTCTTCCTGCTCCACTCAGGCAGGCATGGTGTTTAAGTGAGAATACACAGTCACTTAAGGTATTAAAGTCAAAGAAGGCAAAAACTGTGTTTTAATTCGGGGTGGAATAAACACGGTGGCACGTATTACATCGTAACTATATTGAGCTGACCGGAAGTTTAAAATACACAGATTCCTGGCGAAAGGGGACCTGGTTCTTAACTAGGGGGTGGCAGTTTCGGCTAGGTAGCTGTTAACTTTCCCTATCTATTCTGTGTTGTGTCCTATAGGGAATTAGGGGGCCCACTTCCTAAAGGGTCGTGTGTGTACATATTACCAGGGGTAATCCGCTACAGAGGGTTGATGACTTCTTCTGACCTTGTTGGGGGGGGGGGGGAAGGAGTGATCCTCTGAAAGGACTGGTAGAGGTAAATGATAGCACTGAAGAGCTTCTGAGTTGTCTGGAATACGTAGAGCGGTCGGAGAACTCCAGCATGTGAGGCAGTGGAGTAAATTGCCGGGACTGTCGTGGCTCTAACAAGAGCCGACGAACAACTGGTGATTTTATGCTGCGTAAAGGTACATATACCGCTAGCCAGGCCCTCGCCGGGGCTGCGTATTGGAGGTGCAATAGGCACTTGTCTAGGGGAGGAACTAAGGGTTGTCTGCTAGGCCTCCATTGCCGGCTGAAGCACTGGTGTTGCCATCCCTCGGTGCACCCTTGAACCACTCGGGGGTGGCTGCAGTGACTCGGCTGCTGGCTCACTGATACTTCGTGTCTTCTGAGGAGATGGTGTCGCATAGCTTACTGACAGCAGGTGTTAAACAGTATAACACTGGTGTATCTGTATTACTCCCTGCAACAAGGGAGCAACCTGTGGGTACTTTGGCAGATATTACATTAGTTCTGACCCTATCAGTGTGCCAGGGAAATTATGCACAGCTGGAACGAAATCGTAGTTGCATGTGTCAGTAAGTATCATGCATCAATATCAACTTCACTGTGTAACTGAACTCGTTCAGGCCCCGTTTCCACGATCGAGGATATGTTGTACATGAGGGATATTTATGCCTGATACTGTACACAGTACAGAATAAGTGCCAGATGTTTTGGTGTCCTTGTGGGTAGTTTGATTCGCGACAGTTTCTGCACCTCTCTTTTATTAATGGTTAATGTTGATAATACAGAGCATGCAGCATGTTTTCACTGGTTGCAAGAAACTTGCTCGATACAACTACAGTGCTCGCCAAAATGTGGTAGCGACACATGAGTTTGTAAATGAATTCAGGTCCAAATGGTTTAAATGGAGACGACATACTGAAGGGCCATGCTACAGCCACAAAACTAGAGAAGCTCTAGCGAATGGTGGAATCAAACCACCTATTGCTATACCATGACATCAAATTTCTTGCATTGTAAAATAACAGCAGAAAACGTTACAACTGGACCTCATACTTACAGGTGAGAAACACCACACCATTACATAATGTTAGTGGGTACAGTCACATATTGATTTATGGGACAAATCAGAATGGATGGTGGGGAGTGGCTCACCATCTGAGCGACGCAGAAGCAGTGTCGGAAGTTGTGGAAGGGTATCTCATTGTAGTTGTTGTAGACCTCGAAAAGGAAGTTGCGAAGTACGGCGAGGCTGATGCCGAACTTGACGAGCAGGCCAAGGTCCAGGAACATCTGCTGTAGGAGCAGCAGGATCTCCTCGTCTTCCCACTGACAGCAGTCGAAGGATGGCTGCTTCAGTCTCTGCCGCACTTGCTCCGACACCATCACGTCACTGCGCCAGAACCACCATGCTCTCTCTACTACCTAGGTTCGCCACTTATCATGCTCACCTACACTGCTATAAGCGAGCGGCTTTACATTGTCACAGAGTAAAGAAGTACACAGAGGAGAAATAGCGCAGCGTTTCTTCGATGTGGGCGTACCCATTCCCTGATTGGCTGCGTAAGGCTCTGGGCCTTGTGACTGATTGACAGTGCACGCTGCGAAATGTTCCCTATTGGCTGTGTTGTCAGCTGGTAACTAAGTTACTAGTCCCTGATTGGCGAAATGCATTACAACATTTTACTGACAGTGACACCAGCTTGGTGACAAGCATGGCTTGATTTCACCGTATAAGCGACTACTTCGCCTCTGTATTCTTACATACTCCGTACCGTGTGGTTTTGGATGGGAAACTGTGCTGTGAAATATATTTCAGACATCTCACACTAGTGCGAACGCAGATTTACCACTCGCCTCCCACCAAGGCGAACTAGGTTTAAACCCCGGCCGGGTCAACGCAACGGGTTTTCGTATGTGGGAATCGTGCCGGGCAATGCCACCAGTCGAGAGGTTTTCCCAGGGATCTCCCGTTCCCCCACTCTTTCATTTCAGCACCTCTCCATACTCAGCTCAATCGCCCTCATCGCTTCAAGACCTTGCTGTTAAGAGCCGCCCAAATCTCTTCATTGTCTCATCTCACACTTGTGTATTAAGAATACATAAAACCACCACATCTAATGCCTTCCCTACAGGCAGCTCTATTCTATTAAACTCATCAGTATAACACCAAAAATTTTACGATATAGTTATACAATAAAATAAACTAAAGGAAAAAGATTATTAACTGGTACAAAATGGTGTCCTTAAAAAAAAAAGCAATGATTTTTCTTTCCGAATAGGTTTAATTATAACAGAAATCATTCTAAAACATAAGCTCCTTCGTGCTCTTCTCATTCACCAATCCACCCAATCATTCACCAATCCTCACCAATCCACCCAATCATTCACCAATACTCACCAATCCACCCAATCATTCACCAATCACCAATCCTCACCAATCGGACAGATGCAGTGGTAGATAAAACATTCAATTTTCTAGTACCTGCTGGCCATATTTTACTGGTGAATTGGGTGCCCTTGTCTGATACGACACATCTTGGTCGCCCTACTTCCTCTATGAACGATCTTAATTTTGCAAGTACAGTATGTGAATTTTCCTGCACTTTGGCATACAATTTTGCATGCTTGGAGAAAATATCCATTATCAAAAACACACATGCCACTCTAGCTCGTGAGTGTGGCAATGGACCAAACAAATCCACGGTTCTTAGATCCAGGGGTTTTGATGGGATGATTGGCTGTAATTCTCCCAAAAAATACTTCTGGGCAGGCATACATCTTTGACATCTGACATCCGCTCGAAATAAAACTGTCGTCGGAGTGCTTCATAAGTTTTACTGGTTCCTATATGCCCTAGCATCTCGTGCATGTCAAGCACCAATTTATACTAAGACTATAGAACAGAACTCAAACCTCGGTTTTGCAGTACACAGAGTGGAATTGGTGATCCTTAGGTAGTTGTAATAATATCTTGAATACATCATTACAAAATTTATCTTCATGTTGTTCCCTAGACAAATCCTTAAAATTCTCTTGCCATACATCCCTTGCTATTGAGGTTTTTCTCACTAGAGCGACCAGGTATTCGTTCGACTTCTTGTCCTGCTGCAACTCTTCGTCATCTGGGATTCTACTTAGCACATCTGAGATTATATTATTCGTACCTTTGATGTGTCAGTATTCAATGTCAAATTCTTGAATCAAAAGTGCCCGTCTGGTTAAGCTAGTGCTGAGATCCTACCTGTTCTCAAGCTTAACAGAGCCTGGTGATCAGTGTGGAGAATCACCTTTTCGCCTAATAGATCATGTAATTTTTGCAGACTCAATACTATGCCTAACATTTCTTTCTCCATGACCGCGTGGTTCTTTTCTGACTTGCTCAAAGTTGGGCTTGCCATTGCCATGGTGTTTTCTCGCCTTGTTTGTCAACCTGTGCTGATCTAGCTCTCAGAGCGCAAGCAGAAGCATCGGTGTAGAGATGATAATCCACTCCTTGCTTAGGATGATGGACAACTAGTTCTTCCAGAAACAGCTTCTTAAGTCCTTCGAAATCCTCTTGCTGAGATGTCGTCCATTCCCATTTTACTCCCTTTCGTAGCAATTCAAATAATGGCTGGGGAAATAAATGCAGGGAGGGACACACAGTGGTTACAGTGTTCACGAAACTCCTTGTATACTCCCTCCATTCCCTCTATTTCCCGTGCATGTGTTGTACGGGTATTGCGAGTGTGTCAAGTATTCAGTTAATTATGGGCTTCAATACTGCGTAAACAAACCCCATTTATTTGCTACATAAAAAACGGGCTTTGAAAATTATGTATTCGAGAATGGCTACCCACACCCCTTCAGGAGTCAGGGTGGATTCGTTCACCACGAGCCACCTGCTGCCACCATATAATATACATAAATAAGGGTGGAAGTATTTTTTCATTAATTAAAATAAAAGTGTTAAAATATAAACAAACATAATGTACACACAACAGACTGGGAAAGACAGCCCCGAGGCATACTTAAATTACATTGCCTATTATTTTTATTACCAATTCAATTTGTTATGCTCAATTTGCTCACAAAAATTAATACATAAAAGTGTTCTTGAATTATAGTGCCATTTAATTGATTTGTGTGATTTTATTTCCTCAGTTAATGTGCCAGTGTATTTTATTAATGGACTTGGCGCACTTTCGAGCAGGGAGGAGTCCCTAGCATGCTTGACATGCTCCGCCAGTTGGTGCTGCATGCTCAGAGAGTGAATACATGCTGCAAGCCCCCAGGCACTTCATTATCTTGTACCGGTCTTTAGTAACTTATATCAATAGTCATTTGCTTATTATGGAACTTAGTTAACTTCATTTCTTTTGCTTAGCCTGTGGGTAGTGCCAATCTGAGCCCCGCCAGCTCGAAACATGCCAGGGACATAACGCACTCCATTTTCATCGGCTACGTGCCTTTTTGTTCCGTGTTGGCTGCCTGCACACTGTAATGCTGGACCAGTGGAAGTGCCTTCCAGGAAGGAATAAACAGTGAGTAAAAAACAAAGAATATGATCTCTTGTTTTTATTTCACTATCGGCTCCTTAATGGCAGTGTAACATAACTTTGGGTCTTCTACCAACTGGTGCACCGCGCCCCGATAATGCCTTTATTGTGTTTCTGGCGTGTGATGCGGCCAATTAACAGTCTAGCATATTAATTAGAGGCTAAGCGGGGGCCTACACACTCGTAGGTAGGCATAGGCAGGAATTAACAGCTTTATCAATGATGTCTGTTTGTCGAGGGGTGATCGGTCGATCCCTGGATGAGTATCTCATGCTCTGGCGCCCTTTTTCCATCCTTAAAAGTACCACAACACCTATATTGCAACCCAACCACACTTCTCCCCGCTCCTGAGACCACGACAAACCGTCAAGGCGGAGGTATATCACGGAAGTAAAATCTTAGCAGTGTTTCAGAAATTTGGAATAACTGTGATTGGACTATATATGAAAATCACACATGCTCAAGCTAGACACGTAAAGGCCCGCCCCCTTCCTAAGTTGTAGACACTTTCTCGCCACTGCCAACACGATGCACTCAAAGACAACTTGCAATGAACTTTAACACGGAGGTCATTGTGTTAAATTCATGCATTAACTGGTAGCTGCGAAACTGCAACAGCCATTAAAAAATATTGCTGAGCTAATTATGTAATAATTACTCGACGAAAGTTACGAATTCATATTTTTGTACAGCGTAACGTATACTGCCAGAACTGCATAGTTGTAGTTTCACAGTAAGAATCCCTAAACCTATGAAATAAGCTAGAAACCAGTACTTCAACTTGGCATGTGCACAGAGTGTTCACCTCTTCTGTCGTTGTCAGTAGAGTACCTAAGCACTTTTCAAATCAACCTATGTCAAATGTCACTGTCCTTACACGCATATATTTTAATGGCCAAACTGAGTGGCATGCATCCAGTAGAGTTGTTAACGATGGAGGGAAAGTAGTTTTTCGTCTTAAAGTTGAATAAAAAATGTTAGGCAAACATGTGCGAATGCTAAAATAAATTACATGACTTTTTTTTAATGAAAAAAACATGTTAAAATTAGTAAATTTGTAAAACATTTACTTTTGCAAATAATTTCACAGTTTCAGTAGATCGATGCATGAATAAAGTGATCAGGTCCATGACATTGCTAATTTTACATAAGGTATGGAGGAAGAAAATACAGTATACATATAAGCAGATGTTAAGGGGGTTTCCTAGTACACAATTGTAAGCTTCTCAAGATCATGTAAAGGAGTCTGATGCTGCAACATGGATACCTACGAACCTGCATTTCTCGCAAATTAGGTATGTAACAGCAGCATATTAGCACATGTGATTTAAGCCACTTTATTAAACTATAGACAGATGCTGGCCATTTTGCACTAATCTCCTTTCTCTTCACGTATGACGCCCCGAGGGTAATGGAGAAGTGTCGCTATGACAAGAACAGTTTTTTGTTGGGTGCTAGGTCAGGCACATCTGGTAGCAGGGGTTTCTGGTTCAATTAAGTCTTTACGCTGTACTGGCGCATGCCCAGTGTAAAGTACTACTCTGGTAGCTTTTCGGCAAGGCACAGAATTAGGTTTCGTGAGAGTGATCTTTCGTTAAAGCGGATTGGCTCTAGGCTTTATACCTGGGCGACACATAACATGTGGAGGCTGCTTAACCTGTGTCAACTCTGACTGACGTAAGTTTTAACTAGGTTGGTTAGAGGGAAGGAGCTCTAAGGTTGTGTCGGTCGTAGGGGTTAGTTCCGCTGGCTCAAATCCCCAGAATCGTGGATTGGTGAGTCCCAAAGACTGGTCCTGTCCTCTTAAGTAAGCTGCGAACACAGAGTGTGTTTCCTCGCTCAGTCGAATGGGGTCTTGGAAGAGGTCCTGTGGAATTTACGGCGTCGATGGTATATGTAGGTGGCGCAAGGCCTGTGCTTGGTCCTTCAGTGAGAGTTGAGCATGTGAAGTCAGGAGGGAGGGTAAGCTCCTGCAGACGCCCAGAGGCAATAAGCACCTGTCTTACCTTCCCTCGGAAACCACTCTGATGGGAATAGGGCATCTGGACAGACACACTCTCACGCCCATGAAGAGACAGCAGGTGAAGTGTTGTCCTATGCTGGTGTACATCTACATGTAGTGTCTGCCGACAGAATAGCGTATCCCTATCCCAGCACTAGGCGTCGAAATGCAGTGAGCACTGAGAATCAGGTCTCGCTGGTTGTCAGCCCCTGCATGTGGGCAAGTGTCTCAGAAGGGAACAATCTCCCCTAACTCAGAGAACACTAAATCCGATGCCATAGTGTGGTGGGGAGAGCAGTCGCTGAGCAGGCAAGCTGGCCTCAAGAGACTGAGTGCTTAGTGTCGGGGCTCTACGTTCTGCCCATCGTGGTGCACAGAAAGGGTGGCCGCCCCATTCTGAATATGGGTACTCTGTTTGGCGTTTTTCGTTGAGAAAATTCACCGGTGCCCTGCAATCCCTTGGACGGCGTGAGGTCCACTGGGAGAGGATTTATAAATATGGGAAAGATACCCTTGAGTTGGTAAAAATGTCTGTTTACTCCTTTTAACGAAAAGAAAACAGGGCGGTATAGCACTACCTCCTAACATCGGCACAAGTTTGCGGAAGCTTAACCTATGTTGAGCCTGGTGAAGGCGACCTGGTCCTATGCTAACAATGGCAGGGTAGACGAGCGTTATGAAACTAATATGAATTGGTACTACTCCTATTAGTGTTTGCCCAGAAGGGGCCGCAGTGTCTAGTGTGTAGACGACGTGGGCGCTGGTTGGATTTTCGGCACAGTGTGTGGTAAATACTAAGCAGATTGAGAGATAACTGGCTCCGGCAAACAGGTTGTGGCGGAGACCAAGGACAGGAGAGTCCTTCTGCATGAATACGGCGAGGGAGCGGTTAGGATAGAGCAGGCTGGTCAAGATCCCCGGCAGAAGTCTGCGGTGGAGACTGGTCACGAGCGGGCGAGTGACCTGCTATTTATACTCTCGCCAGCTTGGAGAATCGAGATGCGGGGGACCATACTGGTAGAGTCACCTGGTGGTGTGTTGTGGTACTAAAATACCTTGGATGCATAGCCCTGGTGACTCGGCCAGTGAACAGTACAATCTTCAGGCTGGAGTGTCTATTCATGAGCTGTGTAGACAGAGCAATCTTGAGTCTTGAAATGCGCGGTAACAATGGAAATCCCATTGAAACTGAGCAACAATGCTTGCTCACTGGAGGCGAAGTTGTTTAATGATTTTTTGAAAATATGTCTTGCGTCACACTTAAGATAACAGCGCAGGAAAGCCTTAATTAGCAATTTAATTTACCGTTGTCATTACTTTCCTTAAATATTTTAATTATGAGAAAGTAAAACGAGGCACCTGTAGATACTTGAAGGGACAGAAGAATGGAGGTGCTGTGTTATAAAATCAAAATTCAGAGTTTATTATCATCAAAGGTTTCTAAATGTAATTATTTCCAGTACAGGTCTTGACGAATCAAAAGACTCAATGCATTTCCGAGATTTCCGTTGAAGCTGGGTGAAATATAGATACAAACCACCTTAGCCCACTTGAAATATTTGGATGTTTAAAAATTGTTATGTAACAACTTTATCCACTAGTGTCTTCAATAGTTTTTTTACCTTTAATGGAAAAAATAATATAATCCCAGAGCATTTTCTGTATGTGCCACTAATACCGGTAACTCGCCTCGCTAGAAGTATGCACTTGGGCTGCTAGCACAACCCAGCTGGCGGTAGCTGATATTAGTGGAGGCCCGACTGTGTACTAACTGTTACAAAAATATTGGGCATGTATCGGTAAATATGCAACTGATGATGAGACTAATGTTTTTGGCACGGTATCATGCTGCGGCAGGCTGCGCGCCCAGTCGCTTCTCCCCTCACACCCCACACCTTGTAAATTCACCCGCCAGCAGTTATTGCGCTAGCAGTATTTACCGAGATACAAGTATATACTGAGATACAAGTATACACGCAAACACTAATTTTGCAGAGAATATTTGACTAGACAGTCCCCTTCAGCAGGACTTCCAAAAGTATTCAGCTTACCGTGAACAGCTTATGCGAAGGCTGGCCAGCCAAGAGACAAGTGCAGTGTAGTGTGCGCTAGTGACGGACGGTAGGAAGTGACGAGTGTACTACGAACCTGCACTCACCAGATGTTGAGGAATCTGTCGCGTACTCTCTGTTTGTGTGAATCACTCTTACTGCGACATTGCAGGTTGCATGTTGACTCTGTGTAGAGAGGGACGGCGGAGTTCTTGTGGAACCCTGCAACAACACAGCCCTCTCTCTCAAACCGCATTCATATCTTATTACAACGAGCTTACCTGACAATTTAGGCAGTGCCTTATAGTAGTTATAGTATATTCGCAGTTTCTTAATCAAACCTTTGAAAAATTACCCCATGTATAATGTCACTGGTTGTTACCTAATATCCCTGCCTGCCTGTCTGCGTGTATCTCAAGCGTTTTATATTTGTGATAAAATAAAAATACCATGTATTTGGTTAAATCCAATGTTTACTTGTATTTTTATCTATAGATCATAACATTTAATTTATAATTAATACCAATAATAATGGAGAGAAAATAGTTGTGTTCGTAACGACAAGTTAAGAAATAGCTTCCATGCAAAACATTATTAAAGTGATTGCACACAACTGCAATACGTTGTCACATTTGTATAACATTTTTAAGCTTTGTTTGCATTAACTGAAGGAATATCATGAAGGTAGAACTTTACCAGGTCAGGCTTCAGACAAGTTGGAAGTAACCATGAATTGACTATAGCAATGACTATAGTAATGACTATAGTAATGTGTTGTGTATTGTGCATGTTGCAGAGCTACACTTTAAGCCACTATACTTGTACGTTGACAAGACGAGGATAGTATAAACAGACACTAACATTGTACATACTATAAACATACTAACATTGTACATACAAGACACAAGTCGATATTATGGTCATGAGTTCCAGCACAACACACACGTCAAAAGTACACACATCTACAACGAAGTGTCGTAAACACACCGGATTGACTCCAGGGGCCTTATGCTGGAGTTTCCAGTCACATATGAGTAGCTAGTCGTGTTGTGTTTTGTCGAACGGTTCACTGTTTCGGTATGCTGGAACCACTCGGGTCTGCTGCCGTGCTACTCGAGCGCTCGTGATGGAAGCCGAGTGATTGTAACCGAGTGATTTGGCTATCTCGCATGCGACTGCACACTGGAGATCTCACTGCAGAGTTGTTCGGCAGCTCATACAGCTTCAAATACAAACACAGTCCGTCAGACTGCAACAAACATTCACTAAACATATTTTTACTAATACGAGAGCATCTTTATTTATTAAGCGCATGAAGAATTTATTTGTCGTTCATTTAATTATATTTATTAATTGTAAAATGTAAGTAGAAGAAGTTAAAGAACTAGGATAATTTAAACAATTATTAATTCATGAAATGATACGATTCTAAAAATAAGTAGCTTGCAATATTTAGTGCAAAGTACCTATTTAAAATTTTATCACATCCTCTCTGCTTCAATATAATGTTTTGGTTATATCAGTTAACTAATGCACCATTTTATTCAATCTAAATGTGCTGTAGTTTGTTTTATTTCGAGTTTGTCAATTAAATCTAATTTTTCGCGCATTTTTTCCCCTTAGAAACATTTATTGCCACTTTTACTTAAGTTCTTGGTATATTTTGTCTTGTCCAAATGTCCATATTTGTTAATGTATGATATATCTCGCTACTGCAGTCTTAATATCTTTCCCTTAAAATTTGTCTCGGTCGTCTTGACATACATATTGATTGGGCATATATTAATGAATATTGTTCTATTAACTTATCTGGTTTCACATATGTTTTCCGTTTCATAATTGAAGAAATTATGGTTATAGTTCACACCTGTGTACTGATGTCTTTAATTTGATTCATTGTACGTGAAAACATGTTAGCCTTAACCAAGCATTTAATCCAAACAATATTTAAATACTACCACATTTGGTGGAAAATGTGTTTCAACCAATAGTCACTGATCATTCAAATTTGTTGACACATTGTTTATATGCATACAGTATACATACATAAAGTTTTCCGCTAAAATTCCTTAGATACGTTACCAAGGCCTGCTCTTGACGTCACTATAGGCATAGTGATAATCAGGGTGCTGAATGTCAGTGAGTTATAAGTTCGCTGTATGTCTTATTACCGAACTTCTTTGCGAACAATGGCTGGTATTTATAAACAAGGATACTTTTATAAAAATACTGTCCCGTGTCGATAATAGCAAATATGTCGTAATCATTTTGAAGTTTAATAACACGTGGAACTACAATACTTGCTCAATCATCACGAGGCAGATTGTAGTCGCCGTGTGTTTGTGCTAGGTCTAAGAATTATGAAGCAATGTCCTCGCATTTTACACGTATTTATTATTTTGCCAAATTACTGTTTATAAAACTTTGTGCTAGGTGCTAGCTAATGATTGTGAAAACAATGATTATTGTTTATTTGGAATTAGACCAGCTGGTTTTCACATAGAGTACAATTATTGTTGTAAATTATTAAAATATTGCCTAAGTTGACTCCGGTCTCATATTTTCTTATTTATGATTGAACAGTATTTATGATTTTCCATAGTAAGAGTGTTATCTACATATTCCGTGTGGAAGTATTGTCGCATTGCACGGTCTAATATTAAAATATTATAGAAGCAATCAGTTTCTCGCACAAACGAAACTGTACAAGAGCGTAAAATTATAATTAACATATTACGATTAGCTCAGAATAACACTACGTGTAATAAATAACTATAAGAACAATGATAAAATCTATTATACGACGCTTATAGCGAATAACTGTCAGCAGTCACTAAAATGATAGTTTTGTTTCCCCTTCAATCTCTCGTTTATGATTAAATATCAAGCGTAAATAACTCCAAGAAAACTTTTTCGTTACTACATTGAACTATATTGAACTAATAAAGTTGTTTAAATTAAAAAAAAAAAGTCGTTCTTAGAGCAGACTCGAACCATAGAACCTTCGACTTATAAGCCGCAGTGTGTAACCACCCACCTATTATTAACACATCCAGTTGCAAACCTATATATATATATATATATATATATATATATATAATATATATAGTCGTAACTACTTGTTATACCGTTTAGTTCCCAGTAACACTGTCAAGTAATTATAGTGCATATTTACATATTTTATTACCAAAACTTGATTTTGATATGAAAATTCTGTTGTGCGACAGTAGTAGGGGCGGGCCAGTTTCATCCCACTTTTGAGTCATCGGATTAACCCTTTGATATCAAATCGATATCAAAAGGTTCAATCCTTAATACGATCCTAATCCGATCAAAAATAGTTAATTCAATTTTAATCCTATCATAATCTTTCGTTAATATGTAATCCGATCTTAATCCGATCGATTTTTTCGGGTAATTTTGATCGGATAAAATGGTACTAAACTTTATTTGATTGATCCAATTAATTTATGTGAATCAATCAATCAAAAACTGTTGTGTATAGTTTAGCGCAAAGGTGTGTCGAGTCTGTCCAGCTGTGAGCTCAGTGAAGGAATGGCGTAGTATATGATTTGCGGAGACTTATAAGCGTGGCCGATGTCAGTCAATGAAAGAGATGTGGAGTTTGCGAGCGAGTTGAAATTATGGCAGAAACTCGGAAACCTTTTAAATGGTTATGAATAAGCAAACTCACTAAGAACTGATTTGAATACACAACATCCTACAACAGACAATGAATTGATTGGATACACTACAAATTTTCACAATACATAACGATTTAGCACTTCCAGTTAACATGGACAAATAAAGATTTCCAAATTCACATTTTGAATTTCTGGATTTTAACCAGACACCTACACGCACATCTCCCTCTCATTTGTACACATACTTAACATATATTAAAACACATCTGTTCTATGTGGAGTCTGATGTATGAATGAGTTGAGCATAGCACTTACGTGGAGATATAAGCTGTGCTGAGAGCAAACAGAATCTTTATGTGCATCGGCCTACGTTTGATTATAGACTGAGCTGAAACACTCGGAAATGAACAATTTATGTTACAAATCAATAAAAATATCCTGTTAACGAATGACAGCCCCTATTACCCTACCAAGCTACTATTAACAAAGAAAAATTTAATCATGTCTTCCTGGACATTAAACTAGATTTTTTAATGCAAATTTCACTAATGAAAGAATAATTCACTTTTAGCACAAATTTCCGTTGAATCGTAGGGTGACTCAGATGGCGCAAAGAAGTCTTTAATCCCGCACAATGTAATAATGTAAAACTTTATAGAGACGTAGTATTAATTTAATGAAATTCATAAACTTCCTCTAAGAAAAATTATTTACAATAACGGAGATACTGCAAATTTTCTGTTAAGTCTGTGAAGTTCATGGCACTAGTTAACAAAATGCGATTTAAAATCCTAACATCTTTCATAGACCAATCTCAGAAACGGGGCGTTTATAATGTTTAATGGATTGCACAAAGTAACACGAAAAACACCGGATTGAAAATCATCACACACACAATCTTTATTACACAACAGCCATCTTGTTACACCACCACAAACCTTACAAAATAAAAGACAAACACGAACAATACAGTTGCAGCCACCAGCAACCTGCTAGGCACAAAATATACCAAACATACCACCCACTGGAAAATGGTACATTTTATAACTGAGACCCACACTACAATAATTACCACACTAAGACATCAGACAAGAAACAACAACTTTATAATAGGAAAAGTAAATGTGACTAACACCAATTCTCAACGACAACAAAAAAACCATGTCACAAACACAACAAAAAGGGTAATCACTAAAACAATAAATTTTTGCCCACAAGTCAATTGCCCTCATCAGTAGGTAGAGGAGATATTTTTGTAACTGGTCTTACAAGTTCCCCATTCAAGAGTTTTCACAGCAACCACTCTTACCACACCATCTTTACCAGTATTGAACCTTCACAGTCCTGGCCATCTTCCACCCCAATGCGGGTAGATTACCATCTTTCACCAGCACCAAGTTGGGTACTGCATCACCCCCTTTAGTTCTGTGATGCAAATTATGGAGATATTCCAAACTCCACATTTCCAAATGCTTTGCTTCAGCTTGGTGACCAACTGCCAACAACCCGGATGGTTGTCTACAACATGGCTCAAGTCTTGCTCAGGCAGACCGATGAGAGGTGCACCCACTAGAAATTGTCCTGGAGTAAGGACATAAAATTATGATGGCTCTGATGACAAGGGACACAAAGGTCTGGAGTTCAGCACCACAGATATTTCAGCAAAAATGGTTATAATCTCTTCAAACTTATGTATTTGCTCTCCAATGACCTGCTTGCTTCATGTGGAGTTTGGCTGATTTCACAGCTGCCTTGCACAGGCCATCAAAATGAGGTGCAGCTGGTGGGTTGAAATGCCAAATAATGTTGAGCTCATGTAAGTGGTTCTGCAAACTCTGCCATGAGGGTTCAGTGAAGAGTGCTCGACGAACTTCCTTCAAGTGTCTACTTGCCCCAATGAATCGGTGCCTTGGTCTGATAGTATGTCTGGCGTGGTTCCCCTCATCGACACGAATTGCTTAAGGGCAGCCGAGAATGCTTTGGTGCACAATGATGATACATCTTCCAGATGGATAGACTTTGTCGATGTGCACACAAAAATACAGAGGTAACTTTTGTTCCCTGGAGCCTTCCGTGCCTTTGTCCGCTTTGTTGCGAAACGCCCTGCAAAATTGACACCAACTTTAAAAAGAGGGATGCACTTTTGAGAATCTCACAGCAGGGAGATTGTCCATAAGAGAGGTGGAGGTTTTCGCTGACAATCTGAAACACCTAACACACAGGTGTACACAATGTCAAATGATCTGGAGAGCATTAAAGATCTAAAATTGCATCTGGATAAGAGAATGTACTGCCCGGAGTCCCACATTGAGGTACTCCTCATGGTAATATTTCACAATTAACATGGATAGATGACATTTTCCTGGAAGGAGTATTGGGTGTTTACTCTCTTCTGGCAATGCTGAGTGCTGCAAGCGACCGCCCACCCTGATGACACCCAGATGATCAAGAAAAGGATGCAATTTCCTTAGCTTTCTGGAGCACCCTTTATTACAGAGCAACTTTAAGTCTTCTGAAAGCAGGCTGCGTTGCACCACTTGAACCCAAAACATCAATACTGCCTTTAATTCTTCAGCACAAAACCACACCGATTCACTGAGAGGTTGTTTCATAAAAAAAGTTCGAGCTATAAGCATCCATGCTGTTACACTCTTGAGTCTTGAGAGTGATGAAGAGCGTTCTAACAATGTCCAAAGGGTACCATCACCTTCTTGGACTGCTAGAGCTTGTGCTCTCTGAGGTTTACATTCAGACATATCCTTCAGATTTGGCATCTTGAACTTATCCACTGGCCACATGTCTTCAAAATCCATCAACCATTTAGGTCCATGGAACCACACAGGACTGTTCACCATCTCGTCCAGAAACACACCACGTGATGCGAGGTCTGCTGGATTACAGCTTGACGGGACATAATGTCATGACCTAGGTGGCACAATTTGCTGAATTTCAGTGACTCGATTAGCGACAATAGTCTTAAACCTATATGGTGATGACCGAAGCCATGACAGTACAGTGGAAGAATCTGACCAAATATACACACGAAGGGATGAGCCTTTTGCTGAACATTTTGCTCACCCATTGTCACAATCTTGAGAGATGTAAGGCACCCAACAACTCAGGCCTTGGAATTGATAATATCTTCAATGGCACAACCTTTGATTTTACTGTGATCAGGCAAGTTGAAATGACTCCAGTGTTGTTGACAACTCAGCAGCATACACCTTCTCAGAAGCATCACAGAACCCATGAATATTAATACTGCAGACATTAGTCCACTCAATGTGTCGTGGGATTCTCACCTTGGCCAGATCGCCCAACGTCTTCTTGAAATGTAACCACTGCTGGGCAATATCTATAGGAAACAGTTGATCCCCCTCTGATCACCATCTTCCACAGCCTCTGCAACAAGATTTTTCCCCACACAACCCCATACTCACCCACATGGGTCGTAAAGGAGGGCAATAGTTGACACGATATCATGTTTCGTTACTAACAATCGGGGAACATTGATGTGGTATGTGAAATCATCAGTCTCTAGGCACCAGTGTACACCAAGCACTTTGATAGCCGGACTGGTCCTTTCATCAAGGCTCTTCAAAACTTCTCTCTGTGATTTAGGCACATCCTCAAGTAGAGTGGTGCTGCTGGAGGTCCACTTTCGAAGCCCAAATCCTCCTCGTTGAAGCAGTGACAAAGGTTCAGATTTCAGTTTGATTACTTCTTCCAACAAGTCAGCCCCTGTAACCACGACATCAACAAACATCTCACAAGAGTACCTGAGCTGCCTGGGGGAATTTCTGAGCTTCATCAGTAGCTAACTGCCTTAATGTTCTCAGTGCTTGATAAGGAGATGTTGCCAGTCCCTATGTAAGTGTTGAGTCCATATAGTTGCACATCTTCAGCTGAAGGTCGCCAAAGAATACACTGATATTTGCAGTCAACAGAATGTATCCATATTTGTCCATACATCTTGCAGATGCCAGCAGTAAAGACAACACACAGTGTTTGGGAGTTCACAATAATCTCACAGATGTCCTTCTGCAATTTTTGCCCAGTGTGGAGGACATCATTTAACGATACACCATTTGAAGTTGTTGATGAGCCATCGAAAACGACTCGCACCTTAGTTGTTGAACTAGTCTCTTTAATTATAGCATGGCGAGGAATAACATATGCTACCTCCGAGATCTCTGATGCACTCATTGCACAATTGTTATTAGGTTTGCCACCAGAGGGCCGAGCAACTGAGATGCGTGTCATGTGGCCCAGTTCTTCATATTCCTTGAGAAACTGGTGGTACATGGTTGTGAGCTTCGCCGATTTAGTGAATTTCTTCTCCAGATGTTCATATCTTAAATGTGCCTGCTGTAGTGACTCTCCTAACTCAGGCTGATTTTGTTTGAACGGCAATCATAGCACATATCTACCATCAATTTCTCGTGTGTGTATTTTGTTGTAGTGCTCTTCACATTTTTCTCATCAGTTGACAACACTTTTGTTGTCGGCACCTCTTCGACCACCCAGAATCATTGGAGTTGTACATCCAGACAACTTTTGCATATCAAGAATGGCACAGACGGACTCCTCGCTGATTAACACACAACCCTGCCACTCACAATCCAGCCAAACACTGTGTAAAAAGCACTGGGCTCACCTACAATTTTCCTGTCAGTCATAGCATCACTGACTATGTCTGCTGCCAACAAGATGTCAATAGGCCCAGGAATATTGAAGCATGGATCCACTAGCTTCAAATACTTCAAATGGCTCATGGTACTGTGAGCAACCCTTGATGCAGGCACGGGATGAGTAATATCTTTCAATATTGTAGCTCTAACGTCAAAATATATGTCCTGAGAATCAATAGGTTTAACACAACAATAAAGAACTCCTCTTGACCCTGACACAGGAGTTTGCAAAACCCCAGCTAAGTCTTCTTGTTCACGGTGGTGTTGTAGGCCTAACCACTGGACACATCTATCAGTTATGAAAGAGACTTGTGATGCACTATCCAGCACGGCTCTTAATGTCTGAAAATGTCCACTAGTATCTCTCACTTGGACCAGAGATGTCGAGTGCAAAATTGTAGTTTGCATTTCAGTCTCATTAGACAAATGTAGTGTTTGGACCTTGGTTATAGAACTCTCATGAGAAGAACTATCAGGTTTTGCATTTTCTGTATCCACACTGACTAAATAATGAGCATGAGAAAAGCGCAGCAACAAGTGGTGCCTTTTTTCACATTGTCTACCAGTGAATAAAGACATGCATTTTTGTGCACTGTGATTGGGTTTTAAACTATTGAAATACATGAATTGTTCTTTCACAAACTTGACTATCTGGAATAGATTTTGTCAAGAACTGCTCACATTTATTCAATGGATTTTCTTCTTACATACTGGACATACTGTATAATTTTCTACTACAACAAGTAAAGTGCTTCTACTATAACCTTGTTTTGAATTACCCTTCATATCGGGTGCTGAAAACTTATTTACAAATGTACTACTGTTGCACGAGGCATTAAGGTTGTTCACCAATTCAACATTCTCATTCGCCAAAGCATATTGTTCTAGGTATGTCAACAGATGGTCACAAGTTGGCAGGTCGTGGTCTACAGAAAATTCAAACTCTTGGCAAAGAAAAGTATCTTTCTTTTCAAGAAAAATGTTCAAGAGCATAAAACTCCACACAGAAACTGGAAAGTCTTCAGCACACACATCATTTAAGTTTTGACGCATTATACTAATAAAGCGTGACAAAGCTTCTGGAGAATTGGTACACATTTTTGGAAGGTGCAATATATTTATAATATGCATTGTAGCAGTAATGTGCAAGTTTTTGTACAGCTTATCCAGTAATGACCAGACAACACTGTAATTCCCATTAGTGATTGGTAGATTACTTACAGTTTCCTTAGGTTTACCTTTCAGACATCCAGTCAGATAATGTAGTTTCTGAACATCAGAAAGCGATATATCTTGATGCACCATGGATTTGAAGAACTCGGCGAATGCTGCCCACTCGGTGTGGTTGCCTTAAAACACTGGAAGCGGTAGAGGCGGCAGCACTGCATGTGTACAGATAACAGGACCCCGACACATTATGTCGGGTATCTTTGCAGTACATCTATTATACTGTACATGCAAAAGCTGGTAAACCTTTTCAAAGTTCACGAACACATCCTTAATCTCGTTTAGAGGTCTCGATTCAGGTTTTGATGGACAGCACACAAGGCAAAATAGTTTGCTATTAACTCATCCCGTTTTGCCGCTACTTCATCAAAAGTCACCACGAACTCTTCAAGTTTCTCTGCACCGTGCACAACTGCATTTAACAACCCGTTTGCTTCTTATATTTTAGCTATAAGGTAATCAAACACGATTAATTGTAGCTCAGTAGTTTGCTGCAACATGGCTAGTTTTGAAACACACGTGCACCGAATGGTTATGCAACAGTTTGATTTAGTTTCACAGTAAAAATAGGAGTCTGGTTGTTAACATCTCAATCCGTCAAAGGAGGACCAAAAAAATTTATAATGTTTGATGGATTGCACAAAGTAATACGAAAAACACCAGATTGAAAATCATCACAAACACAATCTTTATTACACACCAGCCATCTACTTACAACACCACCACCAACCTTACAAAATAAAACACAAACAAGAACAATACAGTTGCAGCCACCAGATCAATTACTAGGCACAAAATATCCCAAACACAGGATTTACATGATAAGCACACAATATCGGCTTAACACACGCAATTTTTTTTCCCCCGATCAATTAAAATTTATAAAAAAATCATATATGAACACTATAGCTGAAGCCTGGAGCATAGATTATTGCTTAATGAGAATCGTGGCTAACAGTCACGCGTATGATATGCCTACACTCTTCGAAGCCCGCTGACCATGGCTTGCCTACCCCTCGACTATCGCACGGAAACTTATACATGCTAAATTTAAAAAAAATGTGTGAAAATCTTTCAGTTGCTATAAATTTGGTTAAAATTTAGTTTAACATGCTTCAAATATGTAAATAGTTTGTTTTATGTATTCTGAAAACGAATTACGAAATTTAGATTTTGCCGGGAAGGGAGGGGGTCCAGCCTATAAATAGGGGATCCCGCCAGCAGCACGTCATTTGCTGCTCTTACTTCATGGGGTCAACATCTCTCCTCCAGTGCACGAGAGTACTATTCGTATCTTGTGAACCGGTCCGCGCTGCTAGGAGCTGCTGCCTGAACTCGTTTTCTTTGGGGACACTGGTCGACTGCCCACTGCTAGCCTAGCTCTGCTTGACTCTTCCACAATGGGATTTTGCAGTCAAGAAACTGGCTGATCCGACCTTCAGCCCCGCTGTTAGCTTACTGCTCGCCGGGGAATACAGCCAGGAACCTACTCAACCCCAGTGCTCATCAGGTGAAGCGGGCTACTGCTCAGCCTGTCTGACCTGGGTTCAGACCTCCTTCGAAGCCTACCATCTTCCCTACTAGACTTTATGTAAGTGAATAATAAAATAAATCTTTAGGGTTTTTTTAATTATTTTATGCTATTTTACGGAAACTTACGGAACTTTTACGGAACTTTAAGGAAAAAATTTATTTAAAATATTGTTTCATTTTGACCGAATTCTCGTTTATTTGCTTAATCTTGCCAAATTGTTTCAAGGTGTACAATTTTTTTCTTAAAATCGTTTAACATTTATATTATTTCATTAAATGTTTAGTAAATTGTTTATAATTTGAATGAAATTTTATAAATTCAGTTAAATTTTATTAGCAAGTCTTTATATTTTTTAATTAAATATTCTCAGAATCGTTCAAACTGTTAATGTTTTATATTAAATTTGCTAAACTTTGTTAACAAGTCTTTACATTTTGAATGAAATTTTATTAAAATCATAACAAGTCTTTAGAATTTCAATGAAATTTAACAAATTTGGTAAACTTTTACCAAATCGAATGAAATCATCAACTTTTCGCAGATATTCCCTTCATACTTACAATAATTGTTTAATTTGTTACTTTTTTTTTTTTTAGGTATTTTTACATATTTCAAGCAGTTTAAGAGATTTCATGGGCAGGATGATGTGTGTATGATTAATATAAATTACGGAAAGCTAAAAAAGGGGAGAACTACTCCACTTATGCCTAGCATAAGCGGGAGGTGCATTACCTCAGCTCCCAAGCTTATTCTGAGTGAGTTGTTTGGTGACGAATGTTTGAGTGATGGATAAGTGGACATTGAGAACTTCTAATGAATGAAATGTTTTGATGTGTCTGAGGAGTGGTTTGGGTTTATCATTTTTTCAAGTAGATTTTAAGATATTTAATCTTCAAAATAGGTGTGTTACTGCGAGTATGAATGCAGGGGAAAGGTGTTTCAATTAATTTCTGGTGGGATGTTGGTGTATATTTGAGAGGATTTAATGGAGTTTAGAAGGAGGTGCTTGGTAACCGCGATTGTTCTTACAATAAACCGAAGGTATGACAACATCACAGACCAAGGCCTTCTCTACCCTGCTAAATACTCGCAAAAATTTGTTATAACCATCTAGAATATAATACCAAGTACCCAGAGAAAATTTTTAAAATAGGTGTAAGACTGCAAGTATGAGTGCAGGGGACAGACGTTTCAATGTTTTTAAAATTTAGTTAGTTTTACCTAGTTTTTAAGTGATGTTTAAGTGTGGGATGTTGTGTAGTTGAGGTATGAATTATGAAGCGAGAAAAAAATGAGAGGAAACTATACCAGGCTATGCATAGCATGTCTGGAGAGTGCACAACTCTGTACTATTCTCTGCTCAGAGAGAGTTGTTCGGAGAAGGACAACTGTGTGATGGATAAATGGACATTGAGTATTTGTAATGAATGAAATATTTTGATGTATGTGATGGCGTGGTTTGAGTTTATAATTTTTTAGATTGTATGGTAAGATATTTCATTTTCAAAGTTGTGGGTAGCCTCGAGTATGTGGGAAAATGTGGTGTAAATCATTCTAGGTCGTTTGTTCAGTAATTTTTAAAATAAAATTTGAGTAAATTATTTTATTCCAAGAGTGTCTAAAATGTTTAGCTTTAAGAGTGTTTGTTTATTTAGTTAGTATTATTAATATAGAGTGTTACTCCCTTGCTAAAACATTTAAACAAAATTAATTATTAAATTAAAGAAAATGATTTGATGGTGTGAATGATTTTTATGACGTATCCTAGAACATATTTATGATGGTATAAAATTCATAAAAGTTTACGCTATACACAAGTTTGAGGTTGTCGAGTAACTCACACTATTTTTTTTAAAGTGCATTTAAGATGTAAAGTTTTTACATTAAAAAAATGTTTCTTTTTAAACTAGGCTTAAAATTTCAATGCAATAGCGTGAGTTTCAATTTCAATGTTATATTCTAAACGAAGTCCACGAACTCCAAATGCAAAAGTTGTGAAAAATAGGCGAGGCAACTCATGTCAGGAAACATGTAAAGTGGAGGTGAGTTGCAGAACGGCAATCTGTTTTGCGGATTGAAGGATTTTTCAAACACTGTGAATGACTGTGACACTTGTTTTTTCATGGAAGTGGATCTGTATTTTTCAGGCGAGTGTCAGATGCATTATCTGATCTGCCTTTGGCCTCAGAAAATGTCATACCCCTGAATGGCTCGCATGAGACACTTCTGTTGACACTCGCACCGTGAAAATAATATGTTATACAAAGGGAAACACTGAGGCAGTACTTGATGCATGGAGCCACACTTGACTCTGTTCATCATGTCTTGCGCTTTGAGCAGACGGGTTGGGTGGCTCCATACATCGAGTTTAACATTGAGAAACGTGCCCAGGCAACAAACTAATTCGAAAAATAGTTTTTAAAATTGATGAATAAGTCCGTTTATGGAAAAACATTGCATAATGCCCATCAAGAAAGGGACATAAGAGTCATTTCGAGGTATGACACAATCTACAGGACTGCAGAGCTGATAGGGCGTCCAACATTCCAAGCAAGGCAAATTATCGACGAAAACCTGGTCCTTATCGAGATGTCAAAGAGTTATGTTGTGTTTAACAAACTTTTGTACACTGGTGTTGCCATTCTTGATCTTTTTAAATTAACCCCTATGAATTTCATTATAAGTACATGTGTACAAAATTTCTTCCACCAGCCTTACACCTCCTTTATTGTGATACCGAATCATTGGTGTATTCTGTTGCTTGTGATGACATTTTGCCCAGATTTAAAGGTGTGATTCGATACATCCAACTATGCGCTCGATAACCTGCAAGGATTCCCTCACGAGAACAAAGACCATACCGGGGTGATGAAAGATGAACATGCTGGTCGCATCATCACACACTTTGTGGGTTTACGTCCTAACCTTTATGCATATATTGTTTGTGAATGAGCAATGTATATGTAAGGCAAATGGTGTAAAACCTGGCATATTACAGTCAAGGGTTTTAGAGACCCAATATCACTTCCATTCGTGTGCTCACGTAGTCTACACCGAATGCTTAACCAAGGTAGTATTATCAGATATGGATGATAAGCACTACATTGAGGCAGTTGTAATATCGACCTTACCTTGGAGGCACTACAGAATACCTAAATTATTATTTTTTATTTCCTCCCTACATTAGTTACATCACAATAAATACAGCCCACACACGACACCACAACTTCCAGCACCACACAGCCAATGACGTCCATCTGCCGCCACCCCACACACCTCCTATTCCACAACCAACTTCACATCTATCTACAATTGTCTACAAATATCTACAACTGTTTGCACCACCTGTTGTATTATAATCCAATGCTGCTGCTACCTGGTTGCCTATCTGTAAGACATGACATAACTACAGTATCAAAAATACAACTGTCTTCGATATCTTTTCTCCTTCTCAAATAAGAAGAAATTCACAGTGTGACAAAACATCTACTGGAAACTGTGTGCGTGTGAGTGTGATGTAACAAGTCGTTGGCATGTGTATGTGTCTACAAAATATAATACTGGATGTGAGAAATGAACGCTCCTCTGTCCGTCTCTATGAACACACCACCCAAATATGTCGTTAATGTAAATAGTCGCTGTTAATAAGTAGGGAAGATGATCTTCAGATTCATGTATTATATTTGTAAATATTTTGTCAATAATGTTTTAGATATATTTTTGTTCTTGTTATTTATTATGTAATCATTGTAAGAAGATTTAGGATTGTAATAGTAGTAGTAGTAGTAAACAGTAATAGTGTTGAGATGTACATAATTTTGAAAATGTTTGTTGATGTACACAGCTTTATTACAGAAAATTATGAATATTGTTATAGGCATTTTGTTGTAAATATTCAGTTGTTTTTCATAAAATGTCTGGTTGTTAAAATAACATTGAAAAAAAAGTTTGGTAATTTAGTTTGTAAGATTATTCTTGTAAATTTTATTCTCGTGATATGTTGGTTTTAAAGTAATGAAAAATACTTGTTTCACATATAGCTGAAAAAAATAGTGAATGAAAAAAATGCTTGTTGTAAAATGTCTTTTAATGTGTCAATGTTTGTTGTAAAGTAATTGTAAATATTTTAGCACTTGAGGATGATTTTTAAAAACAATATTTTGAATAAAATGTTTCCTGTTAAAAAAGGAATACTGCGACTTGTTATTTATTAGTTAAAAATTCCTCGTTCCATTATCTAATATCCTGTGTATGATGAGTGTTGCTTTAACACTAGTAAAAGTAAAGAGAACTTAGAAACAAAAATTCTTGGTAAATTTGAGACAAGTGGGCGATGGTAAGATTGAGGCCTGCAGCTTGAAAAGAATTTAGTCAGGTAGCAGGATACCTGTTTGCTCACTTTCATGGAAAAAAAAATCACGTTTCTTGCTTCATTCTACAGGAGGGAGAAAATGTAATATACAGTTTAAAAAAATATCGTTTTCATTAAAGAAATTTAACAAAAACAAACTTTTAAGGGCTGGAGGGGGAATTACAAAAATGTTGGAGAGAATCGAATATGCCTGAATGAATGGAATTTGGAATGAAATGAACAGACTAGTATCTTCAGAAAACCTCTGTCGACCCACAACTCAATTTGAAGGCTCCTAGGGGATTAAACGAAACCAAGAGTCAAGTGACACAAATACCTTTTTCAGAGGCACGTAGAATGACCTCTTAGCAACACGCCACAGCTCCAAGAACTTTCCCCACTGATTTTCAACTGTAAAGCAAGCAGTGGCAAAGTCAAGCGATATTTAAATAAAAATATTTAATAACTGCAACCAGATTACAACTATTGCTGCTGAAGATTCAACAAGATGATTACTGGTGGTAAAAAAAACATAATCAAATTTTATACAAATTCAGGAAATATAATTAAAAAGTTTTTTAAAAAAATCCACTCTTTCACAAACATGAATTCTTCTTACATTAATCAAATTTAAGTGAAAAAATCTGGATAATGTTTAGGTAGATGTGATTAAATTTTTCTTTGTTAATAGTAGCTTGGTAGGGAAATAGGTTTTGTCATTCATAAACAGGATATTGTTTTTGATTTGTGATGTTAATTGTTCATTTCCAAGTTTTTCAGCTCAGTCTATAATCAAACATAGGCCGATGCACACACATGTACTTTTTGCTCTCAACACAGCTTATATCTCCACATAAGTGCTACGCTCAACTCATTCATTAATCAGACTCCACATCGAACAGGCGTGTTTTAATATCATTTAAGGTATACGTACAAATGAGAGGGAGATGTACGTGTTTGTGTCTGGTTAAAATCCTAAAATTCTAAATGTGCGACTTTGAAAATCTTTATTTGTCCATGTTAACTGGAAGTGCTAAATCATTATGTATTGTGAAAAGTTGTAGTGTATCTAATCAATTCGTTGTCTGTTGTAAGAAATAGTGTATTCAAATCAGTTCTTAGTAACTTTGCGTATTTCATAACCATTTAAAATGTTTCCGAGATTTTGCCATAATTTCAACTCGCTCACAATCTCTGCATCTCATTCATTGATTGATGTCAGCCACGCTTATAAGTCTCCACAAATAATATACTATGTCATTCCTTCACTGAGCTCACAGCCAGAGATGTGTGTTTTGGGCGAGGTGATTGTTCAATTTCATTTATTTAAAAACAGGATAGCTGGGTCCCATAATTCCTTTAATGATAGCCACGTACTTGTGTTCATTAGCTGTTTAATTCGTACATATTGATAGGAATATTTTTTCTTTGTTAATTAATTTATACTGGAGACTCACATAATTGTGATCATTTAGTGAGTTAGCACTTGTCGACTCCAGGTTATTCTGACATTTGTGTTAGTTTGAAATGTGTATTTCCATTCATTTCTGTCATGTTTAACATCAGCGCTTTAATTTAATTCGTCGTATATTTAATAGTTTGTCATTACTAACATACAGGACGTAAATCATATCTTTCAAAGTCGCCTATCTCCCAACACTGTCTACAAGCAATAGCCCACTCCCAACCCAAAAAAAACATGTATGACACTCTTGCACAATAGTCACCACATATATACCCTGTCCCCAACACACCCCACCTCAGTACGACGCCAGAGCTCCCAGGGCAAGGACGTACCAGAGCTGCTCCACACCACCAGAAAATAAGAGAAATAAATAAAATACCTTATCACACCTTTGCACCAAACTATACACTTATCACACAACAGTTCTCGATTTATTAATTCAATTAAATTAATTAGATCAATCAAAGTTTCATACAATTTTATCTGACCAAAATTACCCAGAAAAAATCGATCCGATAAAGGATTAACGAAACATTTTGATCGGATTAGAATCGGATTAACATTTTTCATCGGATTAAGATCGGCTTAATGTCAGATTAAGGATTGGGCTAATCATTAATATGACATTTTGATATCAAGGGGTTAATCCGATTAATCAAAAGTGGGGTGAAACAGGCCCACCCCTACTACTTATGACGTACGTTTTGTTCCATTTATCACCTTAAAACCGTTAGAATCGTACGTTAAAAAGGCAAGTTGGAGAGTGTACAACATGGACGCTCGCCATGGTGGCACTCGCATGCAACCACCACTAGCCCGAATCGAATGGTCAAAACATATGCGAGAGGTTTTTACTCCAGCATAGCACATCTCGCACAGTTGATGCCATATGAAGGTTCAGCACTCTACTCGGCTCGAGTGGTCTGAGGAAGCCGAACGATTTCGAGCATAAGGTCCCAGGCGAATGCTGGGATAGTTCCTCGCCACAGGCCATGACTTCCCCGCTGTTTCATATCTCAGCAACTTGCTCTATCTCTACCGACCTCACACCCAATATAGGGATGTTATCCAGCGCTCGACCCGTCATCCCCCTCTCCACTGGTTCCTGGATGTTGTGCAGTCGCCGAAGACTGTCAAGAGTAGCACAGCGAGACTGATCCAGAACCACCCATCTCCCTCTACTCACAACTACAGTGCAGTGTATGGGGATAAACAACAAAGTACTACACTTTGGTGACAGTTAAGTACCCGTCCAACCCACTTCAAGTTGCATGTAGGAGTGTGCTACAGCTCAGGTTTGCGAGAATATGATGCCGGCCGGGCAGCCGTGGAGGGGGGACAACTATCAAATAAAAACAAAGCCGTACTGCATGATGAGGAAATTAAGTTGGTGTTTTGAAATGCGCGGCGTGGCTGGATGGGTCGGAAATTACTTTTACGCAATCACGTGGTTCATGTATAGAGCCCCACTCTTCTACACACAGATACGTACAGTAGGTTCCAATGTATACAAACAGTGATGTAGCAGCAGCGAGCAATTCTGCCCGCGTTCCTAAGCGTAGTTCCGTGGTTCGTCACCAGGTAGTACTGCAGTCGCTCACGCGTGAACTTGATGTCATCGTGCGGTCAGCTTAGCGCTAGCCACCACTTCTCTAAGGTTTTTTTATGCTTCTTGTGCATCACTTGAGGCGACTGTCAGTACACCAGCTCATGACCGTCTCTTTCCCCAATCGTCGTGACTCTCCTAATTTGTAGCCCATCTCAGGTGACTGTTGTGTTGGCAGTACAGACTTTAATGACTCTTTCCCAGCAGTCAAACCGCTGTGAATATCTACGACACACTTATTTCCTTATTGGTTGCCATGTGTGTATGAAGCTGGTATCCCAGTTCACTCGGCCAGTGAATATGCCGGTAATTTAGAGCAGGGTCTTTGTGATTGAGCTACACAAAATTCAGCCACGTCAAAAACTTGATCATATCATCCAATTATGTATACTAACAGGTAATGCGAGTTTGTTCATATGTAACGGCTAATCTCGGAAACTACATGGCCGAGTCTTATAACTATTTCACTGTTAGAAAGCTGCGTTCTTCCAGATGGACATAGGCTATGTTTAATTTTTAAAAATCTTTGAGAATTTTCAAAATTTGTGTACCAAGTCGGAAAAAAATAAGCTACTTGGCTGTTTTCTAAGCCTGCTGTACCAAAACTACAGGACCGAATCGTATAATTCTTTACTGTTAGAATGCTACATCTTCCAGATGGCCATAGGCTAGGTTTAATTTTAAGAATCCTTGAGAAATTTCAAAATTTGTAAACCAAGTCGGAGAAAAATGAGCTACTTGGCTAAGCACGTTCTACCAAAACTATTCAAGATAATTTGAAAAATATGTTAGAAGAAATTGTGTATCTTAATATGAAAAAAATCGCAAGTAGTCGCAAGTAGTCACAGGTATTTGCAGGTAGTCACAAGTAGTCGCAGGTAGTCGTAGGTAGTCGCCAGTAGTCATAAGTAGTCGCAGGTAGTTGCAAATAGTCACTTGTAATCGCAGTTAGTCGCAAGTAGTCGCAGGTAGTCGCAGGTAGTCGCAGGTAGTCGCAAGTGGTCGCAAGTGGTCGCAAGTGGTCGCAGGTGGTCGCAGGTGGTCGCAGGTAGTCACAAGTAATCACAAGTAGTCACAGGTAGTCGCAAGTAGTCGCAGGTAATCGCGGGCAGTCGCAGATTGTTTGCAAGTAGTCGCAGGTAGTCACAAGTTGTAGGTAGTAATGGGTAGTCACAGGTAGTCGCGAGTAGTCGCAAATTGTCGCAAGTTGTCGCAGGTAGTCACAAGTAGTTACAGGCAGTCACAAGCAGTCGCAAGTAGTTTTAGGTAGTCACAAGTAGTCTCAGCTAGCCACAAGTAGTCGTAGGTAGCCACAAGTAGTCGCAAATAGTCGCAGGTAGTCACGGGTAGTCGCAGATTGTCGAAAGTTGTCATAGGTAGTCGCAGGTACTCACAAATAGTCGCGAGTAGTAGCAGGTATTCACGGGTAGTCGCAGGTAGTCGTAGGTTTTCGCAAGTTCTCGCAGGTTGTCGTACGCAGTCGAGGGAAGTCGCGGGTATTCGTGGTAGTCGCAGTGTGTCATGGGAAGTCACAGGTAGTAATGGGTAGTCACAGGTAGTCGCCAGTTGTTGCAAGTCGTTATGGGTAGTCGCAGGTAGTCACGGTTAGTCGTGGTTATTTGCATGTAGTCATGGGTAGTCGCAGTTAGTCATGGGTAGCCGGAAGTAATTATGGGTAGTCGGAAATAGTCACAGGTAGTCGCAGGTTGTCGCATGTAGTCGCAAATAGACTCGGGTAGTCGAGGGTAGTGGCGTGTAGTCATGGGTAATTCTGTGGCCGTCCGGAGAGGTGCTGACCACACACTATCTAGGGGAATTAAGGTAGCTAGAGGAAGAGTACTCAGATCTTACAAAACTCTATTTTATTGTACAATAAACTATACAGTATCCGCTAGGCAATTGCGGTCAACAACTAAACAAAAAAGGGCTGAGGCAGAATAACTCAGCTTTAATCACTCAAGTATAAAGCATTTAATGCTAAGACATACTGAATCAAATAATTACGAAATGAAGTAAATATACTGCTCTTATGGAGCTTATCAAAGCCTCCGCCTGTCCCGAAGTCTCTCGTACCTCAAGTCGTCCCATCGGGATGTATAATTACCCTTGGACGTCGTCGACCACGATGAGACTCTCTCAACAGCGGGCACAGTGGTGTCGATCCAGGACCTCGGACTGGTGGTCCTCACAGCTGGCGGTCCTCAGGCAGGGCCTTCGGCGGCTGGGGCAAGATGGCGCCCTGAGCCACCATTGTCCCAGCCTTATATACCACTGTCCCGACCTCGCGCTCATTCCCCTGGTATATGTTTATCCCAAACAGCTGGATCGGCTAGTCGAGGTCGTCCTGTACCTCGCGCCAGCTCGCCGCTTGCCAACCCTTGCTGTGGGCAACCGCAGCAGTAGTCACAGGTAGTCACGTGTAGTACAGATAGTTACAGATAGTCACATATTTAGGTACGTATTTCAATAACTCCATAAAACCTGAGTGAAGCATTTGCGGGCTGCTAGTAAAAAGGTAAACTAGCTAGAGTGTTTTCGATCGTATGTTGGCACAACAATTTCCGCAATTTTTCAGTGCCTCTATTAAAGGAAACATTGTGTAGAATGCATGTGCCGGGTTTTCAGGATCCGCTCTCCCTGATCCAACTTTGGACTGTTCTCGGTCTGCCAACATCACTTTCAAAACGAACGTCCATACTATTTGAGGTTAGAGCACTGTGTGCTTTGAAATGTTTTTACTCTGTACTTCCTCTGGTCTAGTTTGAGTGCAAATACAATGTACTTTAATTAGTCAAGTATTTGATACATATAAAAAAGGTAGGCGTGTTGAAAATTCAAATGTAAACCGACACATTCGTCTCTGTGACCATGTGACTTTGACAGTTGTACTGGCGATGAACGAGTCAATGCTGACATGTACAAAACACGATGATCACTCTACCTCATATTAAGTCTTTGACAACAGGCGCCCGACACACAATGTCGCCTCTGTACGCTTATATATTCTGTAGCAGAACTTCACAGACACAGGTGTACATTCTGCTTGAAGAAGTCACAAAACAGAGTAGACTGGAATTTTTCAAAAATAATATATTTTTGGCAAAATACCAACTTTCAATTCAATAGGTTACATCATCTCTCACAACCCGAGGTACCCATAGACTATAGATACGATAGAGCGATCACGCTGGCTGCGCATAACGTCTCAGTGTCTCAACATTAAACTGATTTTCTATCAACACGAGTAGCAAAAACTGGTGTGGATTGGGGATTTGAGGTAAGAACACTCTTTAGTAACCAAGTGCTTTGATATAGATTATAGATATTATATAATATATATATATATATATATATATATATATATATATATATATATATATATATATACACTAGCTATAACTAATTTGTAATGCAGTTTGATTGAATTCAAATGATAGAAAGTAGGTTATTTAAATAAAAGTGTTTGTCATTTGCAAATTGGCATATAAACAAATGTGTTCATCACTGTTGACCATGTGACTGTCAGTTTTCTAGCTATGGGTTAGGTCAATGTTGGGTACATGTCTACATCATCTTTATGGAGGTGCCAGACAACACTATATCGTTTGAGCGGCGAGAGGTGCGCCAAACCATAGACAAATGTAACTGCACATCCAAATCAGACTCCAACTTGAAACTAAGGTGGGCATATGGTGGCTCTATATTAGTCACTTAGGTGACTACAATGGAAATTATATCTCCCCAACGGCATAACTAAACAATACTGACGGTAACAGATGTCTGATATGTATTTATACTTCTCTTTTCTAATATTTATCTATATTCAAATTCCCTTCAATTTCCCGAGTATTCTTACTCCAGCTCGGCCTCAACTAACACTAGAGTGTGGTGGATAGTGACAATTATTTAATAACACATTCACAATGAAGTAAACGTTGTCCACAGTCGTTGTCGGTAGTGATTACTCAGCTCTCTGTCCCGCCATTGATCGCAACAACTGGCGCTAGTCTGCCGGGGTTATGCAAAGCAGCCTTTGAATTTTCATCTGGAATATCGGAGTTAAATGGCGCGAAGTTGTCGTCCACACTTCACTGGCGAGCTGTTAACTACAGTCGCGTCTGTCTGGCGCTGCCGATGGCTACACACTGTCACGACACTCGTTACTTTTCACACCAGTCACGGTCACGTTCATGGTCACTCATAAACTACAGGCCTACAGGATATAAGTCAACGGTCTAAAGAGGAGCTAGATCAATTCTTCGCACGTACTCAACAGTGACCTATCTCAAACCAACACAACTGTCAAAGTCAACAGTTATCGATGTATTTGTTTGTATCCAAATTTTCAAACGATAGCCCTATTTATTTGAAATAAAAAGGCCATGACAATTGGAAAAATGTAAAGAAACACATCCACACGAACGAGGCACGCGATACATTCAACACTGATAGCAAAATAATGAAAATTAAAGCGTTACCCATCTTACATTTAAAAAGGCCCTGTGAAAATATAATAAATTCTGATGACGCATTTCAGCAATGCACACACATGCAGAACACTTGATGGGTGTACACTGCTGCTCTCACGTGGTGGCGGGGTGAACTGTTGGCGATGTGAAGAACTGCCTGGAGGGCTATCACGTGGCACACATCTGTGCCATACACTAATTTACTATAAACATACAAACAATTTTGAATACTTCATAAAAACACGCTCTAAAGAAATTGTGTTTGTTATGTAGTGCTGTAAGAATGTTTTTTGGCAACTTGTATTTTTTATTTTTCCCAGAGAATTATTTGATAAATGAACAAACTATTTTACTGCATACACTTATCAAATCTGCAGAAATTCTCATTTCATTAACTGTGAAAGAACTGGAAACATAGCAATTTTTTAATGGAAAAGGCTTCTGCGAAAAAAAAAATTAGAAAAAGCACAGTATGGTAATATAAATTTGGATGAGTACGTTGGACAGAAATAAAGGTACTTTGGATAAGGAAAGACTTTTCCAAACTTTAGTTTTACAAGGCCCATAAATGGACACAAAACTATTAAGCGAGTTTAAGATGAAATCTGCGAGGAATACCTGACGATATAAGTAGGGTATAGCCGAGTTTGCGATAAGAGGATTTCAGGAGTAGGAGGTGCGAGTACTCCGTCATGATGTCACATGTGTGACGGTGGCCATGTTGGTCGGTGCAGTCTCCCATCTTGGTAGGCATCACAGCCAGGGTTCCGTTATCATCCCCCCGAGATCCCAAGAAATTTTAATAAGAACTATTCTAATAAAATATTTCAATAAAAATACAAAAAATTAACACCAACAACCTCCCATCACTCACCCCCTCCTTATCCCAGTGATCCCTGACCTTGACTCCCGTGATCTTAAAATTAAAAATCGTGAAAAATTAAAAATAATTCTTAAAAATCTAACAACATATGTTACCACGCCCCACAACCCTAAAAAAAACACTCCTATTGGCCTTATGTTACATAAATTATCCTTTTACCCACACCAATCAGTGGCATATGCCCATTAGCCACTAAATTACGACTTTAACACATATTGTGCCAGTATCGGACATTGAATAAAGTGCTAGTTATATAATTTTTTTTAGTATCTACCACCAGAGAGCTCCCATGTCGTCCATTTACAATTAAACAGTGCATCTCTGAAATAAAATGCACACATACAAATATACCCCCATGCGTGTGCACTTTCTGCCTGATACTGCACGAACAACTAGCATCGTACAATCGTCGAGACAGAGTAGCTAAGACACTGTCTCGAGTGCGGCAGAAGATATAAATGCGATAGGCCATAAGCGATATCTGTTTAGTCAGCTTCGAGCATAGACAGCAGCAGGATGTACTGTAATCTGCAAGGCTTCCAGAGCCACAGCGGCGACGTGCTCAAGAAGATCGCAGTGTCCTACGATGGGAAGATGCGTACGCGTTCCTTCCGGCCTCTTATTAGTGGAAATTGTTGGACCAGAAAAGGAAGAAGTATGACTGGCTGACCACGGACTGGAGAGGGACGAAGACAAGATTCTGTATCATCAAGTGGGAAAAGTGCTGCTCGACTTGCTGATGCAGTATCCATAAGGACTGGTTTACGTGGCGGGGTTCAAGCAGAACAAATTGGCTAAGAGACTTGTGCAAAAGCGAAGTCGATATCATCAATGAGCGGTTCAAGTACTGCTGTCCTTTGTTGGGCAAGCTGTCCTTTGTTGCACAAACTGACGAAACGTTACGACAATCAGCAACAACACATCTACGACAGGCCAGAACATGAACGGACACGTATGTCGAGGAATGCACAGCTGCTGCACATATGGTGTTCCTCGTCCTTGGACTGTGAATCTACGAGATATGGCTAGACATATGGTGTTCCTCGTCCTTGGACTGTGAATCTATGAGATATGGCTAGACACGAAGCCACACCAACATCGCTTCCGAAAAACAATAAAAATAACATGAACAGAGACTGAATTCTTTGTGTGTTATGGCGTTTACGTATTTATCTGTATAATAAATTGCATGTGTAAAACCATTTAAAGGTTTTTTTACCCAGCTCATTAGAATATCATTTTTTTCCTTGAATAAACTAAAAAAAAAAATGGAAATCCACATACTTCTAATGCTACATCAACTATTTATGTATTGAGGTGAAATTAATGTATGTGGAATTCGCACAGATGGACCTGGAAATATACATATGTCTTCAGATTGAAACAGGCAGCGTGTCAGACGGATCGGAAAGTGGAAGGGGGAGGGGGAGGAGTTCCAGAGGGAAGGAGAGAAGGGAGGGGGATACTATCGGTATAAATAATGACTCCTTGTGGAGGATCAGCTATTCGTCGACAAAAGTGTGGAGGTACGGATCGTCTTATCAACTTTCACAGTCGACATCATATTCAGCATCCAAAATGTCTTCAGACATTCCAGAGCTAATGAGATCTACGACCGTGCCATGGACTTCTTCCTCCTCAGTCATATCATCTGTATCGACCGCTGAGGTCCCTATGTGTCTGCTGGACCTGGAATTTCCAGGGTCTTCGGGAATGCTTGACACTGGGACCACGGAAGTGTCATCTAGTTCTTCAGCTGAGGCAACTGCATCGCCAACTGGGACATCGACATCTGTTCCAGAAACAACTACATGGCGAACCACCTCTGCTGAACAATTCCTACATTTCAGGTGTCACTTTCGTGAAAAGACCTTCGCTTGTAGCAGCAATGGCTGACATGAGAACCATGGCTGTACAAAGAGCCTCACCGAAATAAAGTAAGAATGTTCGACGTGTGGGGTGTCGATTTCACAGCAGGATGGTCTAAGGGTGCATATGAATATGTGCAAGGGGCTCCTCCCCCCCCCATGCAACATAGAGGATGGACCTTCACTGTTATCTACATATATTGACCTTCCAGACTTTATCAAACACAAGCTTGCTATAATCAATCCCCACAAGAAGTAGGGAAATGATGGTCCAGGTACAAGGGATTGGGGAAGTGGAGCCGGAGCCAGGGAAGCCGTAATGTTGTGATGTCACCCGACCGCCATCTTGAATGTCATTAACTTTTTAACCCTGACCCATGACCTTTGACCCCATAAAACCTAAAACTGCAACAAACACCACAAAAATTCCAATTATTCTAAAAAAATTGAAAAACATTTATTATTTAAATAAAAAATATATATTAAAAAAAGGATTCCCAGAAATGACCCATTCCCCCTTAAAAAAAATGGTAGGAGCCAAACAATTCCAATTTTCGGTCAATTTAAGTAATTTTAGGGCCTCCCTAGGACTGACAGCAGTGGCAGCCGCATTGATTTTATAGGCTTAGGGTATGTCATATCGATACATGGATCCAGGATCGCAGTCAGACCTAACCATCAGATATCATGGTTGTCAGCCATCTTGCATCCATATTGCATGCAGATAACGTTTTACCTTGACCCATAACCTTTGAAATGATCTTTGACCTTCAAAATCGGAAAAAAAATTTAAAGATTCAAAAAATAAAAAATAAAGTATTATTAAATATTATTTAAAAATTACTACAAATTTATTATAAAAATTAATAATAATTTATTATTAAAAATTACTAGAAATGTATTAAAAAGGTTAAAAATTATTAAATAATTATTTTAAAAACTTAAATTTCCCGAGGTTCCCCCACTACCACTCACCTAACGAATTAGTCGGATGGTCTCCAACCCATCGCCCATACCCAGTCAACCATCTTGGTAGGCGACCGCCACATTGATAGACAACCGCCATCTTGGTAGAATACCGCCATCTTGGTAGACGTCCACCATATTGGTAGGTGACCACCATTTTGGTAGGTGACCACCATTTGTCCATCATATTGGAAGCCAGGTCCATTAGAAACTGAACTTTGCCACTTGACCCCATGACCTTGAATGACCTTGAAAACAAAAATTCGTGAAAATACATAGAAGTAAGCAAGTATATGACATTACACACAACTAACATCATATTAGATTCAGACTACCTTTACCTTGACCCCGTGACCTTGAAAACAAAAACTCGAGAAAAATATGTAAAAGTCAGCAATCATAATACATTACAGACTACCACCCTCATATTAAATGCAGACTATCTCGAACTTGACCCCATTACCTTGAAAACTACCACAGCATTCTGAGGTCATTTATGCATTTGTATGTTGCGATTCTAATACGATATGTTATGTTTATATTTAAATCTTGTATTGTACTGAAAACCATGTAATGTAGCCTTACAACAATTCAGGGTTCCCAAAGAAAAGTGACCATAAAAAAACCTGACTTTTCCTGACCATACGAAAGAAAATTCCTGACTAAACAACAAAAATCTTAACACACTTTAAACAAATATTACATAAGTTTTAGGCATAAACTCGCCCAGAATGGTAGCTTAATATGTTTCAGACACATTATATTCTGTAATTACATAAAAAGTTCATTAATCCCTTCGTAAACAGAAAAAATTGACCAAAACATGTTAATAATAGTTGATTTGGGTAGGAAAATATTGTATGTTCAGTTACAGAAACATGTTCACTTATTACACCATTACAGAGAATTTTCGAATCAAAAATATGTTTATTTACAATTTGTACAGTTATCTTCTACACTTTATGGTTTCCTTAAAGTTTTTTGTAATGAAGTTCTTCCACTCCTTCGAGTTGTATTCCCTTGAGTCTCTTCTCTTCCTTCAATTCTCCAATCTCATTAGCAATTTTCCTTTTTTCTTCTCTTGTATTCCTTACATCACTCTCCTGCTGAAGTTTTTTTCAGGTAGTCTCTGTACTTACTTCTGGCTGCTCCCACAGAGAGTAACATCTTCCCATCCACAGATACATTAACTATCGCTTAATAGCACCGTAGACAGTCCTTTGGGCAATGAGTGACTCCCCATGTAGGTTTTTCACCAACAATGATTTATTTATTGAAAATCCCCCTTAAACAGAGGCACTGCCATGAGAAAGGATTAGGCAAAGTTTAACCACCTCCCACAGCTGTTCATAGTTGGATTTGCCATTCATAATATGAGAGAAAAACTCATCTAAGCCAACATCTGCATTAGCTTCAAACTTGTTAAAGTCGCTCTTTAAATTACTTTTTGCATCAACACACAAATTTCTATACTGCTGATTCGTCTTTTCAGAAACAGTGTCACTATTTTGATTTGCTTCATATAATGCTTCTATCTATTTATTCATACGATTGTAACCACATGTTGGTTCATGTATGATAACCTTTGGATCCAAGCTTGTCACACTAAACAGTATACTTCGACTAACACTACTGCGTTTTCTTATCTTTTCGACGACAGATATTTGAACCTTCCTACAATCAAATCTGAACACTTGCATTTACTTTTCTTTGTTTCTTTTAACAGCTGTTTTGCTAGAACTCCAATGTAAACAGCTGTTTTGCTAGAACTCCAATGTAAACAGCTGTTTTGCTAGAACTCCAATGTAAACAGCTGTTTTGCTAGAACTCCAATGTAAATAGAACTAACTTTAGAAATGTTGTGTATGTTTTCTAAATCAAAGTTTAAAAGTGCTTTGCCATTTCTTTTGGGCATTTTGTCGGCTCTTACTATTCTTGCCATTAATGTGCTCAGAATGTCACAAATATGGGCGTACAGGAAAGGAGCACGGAGCTTTGTATTCTGAACATGTCTTAATAAAAGGTTCATGCTCATTTGAAACAAGTTTGAAAATGCCAATTTGCATTTCATCCCTGGGTCATTCAGGCTCCTTCACATTACTAACACGCTGGTCTGAAGAAGCTTGCAAGTCCTTCACATTACTAACACGCTGGTCTGAGGAAGCTTGCAAGTCTGAATGTACTTTTTTATATTGTTGTATAAAAATATTGCTCTTTCAGCACAAGCCACATTTTCCACCCACCTCTTGGAACAGAATTTTAGAGGGAAACGAAGCACTAGTCACAGTTTGAAAATCTGCACGTACTGCAAGTGAATCATGTAAAATGAAGTAAGTATCTTTAAGGAAAGTTTCAATATTCCATTTCACATCACTGAACCCTTTTTTAACTGCTCCATGCACAACATGAAGACCACATGTCCCTACATTTAGAAGTTCCTTGCCATGTGGATTTGCTTTGCCTCCTTCATTTGGTTTGTGAGTTTTCCCAAAAAGCTTAATTTAACATTAGGCCCATCCATTGACACTTGAACATTTTCTCTCTGCATGGGATGCAGACCTTCATTAAATTTACAGAGCAAATCATCAGAAGTGGCATGCTCAAGAAAAACATTGTTCTAACAACGAGTCAAAACTCTCTGCATATGAACATCATAGTACCTTACATGTATATTCATTTGACTTTTCTGTACTATTTTGTTGAGTGACACATCAAAGCACACAACATAAGATTGGCAATCCTGAATTGCACCTTTGAGAATTTCTGATTACCTGGGTGCAATTCCATGGTTGATAACACAGGAACACTTTGTTTCACCCAGAGAAAATTGTTTAGCACTGTTGCTATCAGAAAACCTGAATGAGAACAAATCACTAATATCAGGTCATGAACTTTTAAAGTATCTACTATCTACAACTTGTAATGCCCAGGCAATTTCTGCTCTTGTTACATCCTCCTTAATATAATATGGCACAAGTAATTTGTCTACACTTGGAACATGCACAGGATCTTGGTGAAAGGCTTCTATACTTGCAACTTCCATGGTCCTAGATGTAGAAGAGAGAAGACTACAGCCACTGGAACTTGGTTCACCTGATGTAGTTGCAGCGTGATGAAAAAATGATACAAGAGGCTTTTGTTTATCTAAGCATTTAACCGACTTTTTATGTAGCTCTGTTTTAGAATGAGTTACGAGTACCTTTTTTTCCCCGTATTGCTTAGTTCCAACAATTTCTTGCACATGTTACAAAATGCTTGTTCCTTGTGTCCTTGGACTTTACTCCCCCAATTTGCAAATTCAGGGTACAGAGATAAGTCTAGCCACTGCTCACTTAAATATGTTTTCTAACTCGCCATACTGAAAGAAAACTATGGCCTATATTTAAAAAAATTAGTGGCAGTGCCCGCTACACAACACTGACTTTTGCTTCCTGTTCCTACACCCAAGTTCATAATGTCACAGTGAGGTCACGTGCACATATGTCGGCCTAAACAATAACCGCCTGTACATGACCAATAATAAACCACAGCTTGGTCACAGAGATCACTGCCACATACAACTTCACTATAATTACAGAGAACGAAACACCAATTTTGTTTTCATAAATTACTTATCACATTGTCCCCACAACGTGTGTGCACAGCACCACGCCAAAGAACCAGTCACCATGGAAGACCGTCTTAAAGTAGGCCTACTCATATTTAACTAATGGCATCGGAGCCGCAACTTGAAATCAACATTTTCGGGACCGGGGGATACTATACGTGTAAAAGTAAACGAATTTAATTTGCCAGTCACTTATTATTTTGTGGCCCAGCCACGCTCGTTATAGCTTCAGCCAAAAAACGGACGCTCGTTCAGTGTTGCCAACACCAATTGCGAAAATCCGTCAAATGTTTACGAAAAAATCCGCGAAATTTCCGTTAAATATAGAAAACACTGCGCTCGTTACGAGGCTGCACAGCGCTCGTTACGGGGCCGGGTAGTGCTTGATACGGGGCCAGGGAACGCTCGTTATGGGGCCGGACAGTGCTTGCTGTAGGGCCCAGAAACTCTCGTTCTGGTGCAGGACAGTGCTTGATGTAGGGCCCAGAAACGCTCGTTCTGGTGCAGGACAGTGCTTGATGTAGGGCCCAGAAACGCTCGTTATGGGGCCGGACAGTGCTTGATGTAGGGCCCAGAAACGCTCGTTCTGGTGCAGGACAGTGCTTGATGTAGGGCCCAGAAACGCTCGTTCTGGTGCAGGACAGTGCTTGATGTAGGGCCCAGAAACGCTCGTTCTGGTGCAGGACAGTGCTTGATGTAGGGCCCAGAAACGCTCGTTCTGGTGCAGGACAGTGCTTGATGTAGGGCCCAGAAACTCTCGTTCTGGTGCAGGACAGTGCTTGATGTAGGGCCCAGAAATGCTCGTTCTGGTGCAGGACAGCACTCGTTCCCTCTTCTTGGGCTTAGGCTCGGTCGCATTTACCCCAAAAATTCCGAGAACGGTAAACATATTACAATTATACAAGAATAGTAAACAACATTTTTTCCTGACTAAAACCATTCTTAAGGTAATATTCCTTACTAAAGGCAGAGTATATATGAAATGCCTGACTTTTACTGACCATTTCTAAAATTCCTGACTTTTACTTACTTTTACTGACTTATACTGACTGTGAGAACCCTGCAATTAGTTGTATCTAACTGCTCGTCATTTTCTTGTTCGTGCTTTTCCTGTTAACATTTACTTCGCGAGGATAATAATTACCCTCATTTCCTTGAATCAATAAAAAACAAAATCGTCTCTTGCAAGGCTATAATAAACATACCCAATATAAGAGACAGTTGAGGGACGAGTGACACATCTATCATCTAATCACAAGTTCATTGGGGAAATAAGGACAGAGTTTTTCAAAGAAATCTAATCTTACCTAAATTTAAACAATGAAATATTTTAAACAATTTATTTAATAGAACTTTCGAACCGTCTCATATTTCAGAGAAACATTGGGATGTTTCCCACAAAGGAAGTCCTAAGTCGAGAGGATATTGTAACGGGCGCAAAGAGGCAGAGCACCGCGGTACTGAGGTGAAGAGCCACGGGTAGTTTTAACAACACAGCCATGATTGGTAAACACAGTTGTGTTTGGGAAACACAGTTGGGTACACACTGCAAGTATTTTAGCTGAACATCGAGCGCGGTCTTACCACAACTAACCGCCGACGAGCCAAGATGGGACGATGTATCTGCACCGATGATCATCTATCTGCATTATTATTAAGGCGAAGACGTTCCAGTAGTTACAACAGTTCCTAAGAAAAATTTAAATAGTCGTGCGTAGCTTGAATTATTAATTAAAGTATAAATACATAACTGTTGAAACTATGCAGTAAAATATATATTGAGCTCACCAGATGGAATCAACGTAATTAATGTAATTTAAAGTATAAAGTACTGCATGACATAATGTAAATGCTGTACGTTTATATATTTAAATACATAACGAAGTAGAGTATTACATGTGTATTCATCTGGGTTCGCTTCCCCCGACTTAACTTGCATGGCCCCCATATTGGACCATAATATGTTTTTGACGCGTGTTCAAGAGTTCTAATTCCCTATAAAAAGTATGTATCGTTACATATTTTCGTCTGCCCGTAATGAAATTCAGCTGTGATCGTTTTTCCTGACTTTGGCGAATAGTTTGGAACAGATCTGGAAGACCACGATGTGTGCTGCCTCGTCTACGGTGTATACGTAGCAGATTCGGCGCCCGACGTCAGGAGGACTTACGAAGCAGCAGCGAGTAGGCCAGTATAGTGGCCATCTCAGCGCCAGCAGTCCAAGTATCGGAAGCGCCCGTGCTTCCAGCGTCATTGTCAGCAGTGTTGCCGAGAGTTGCATGTTGAAGAGAGAAAATTTTCACGACAGAAAATAAAAGACTGTCGCCGTGTAGTTCTGAACGCCCTCTATTTCAAAATACACGTTTCCTATTGGTTAAAATTAAATGCTGATTATCCTATTGCCAAATCGATTAAATATGAAGTATAGACGAGGGGCGAGGAAATGGTTTTTAAATAAATAGGTGTGCCTCCGTGGAGCTGGTGTGCTTGGTTCTCAGACTTGGGAGGTGTTCACAGTGGAGATAAGTATTTTAACATTTGGTATATTTTAAAAATAGTTGTAAATGTAGAAGAAAGTCGAAAATGTTTGGCCAGAATGTTTTTAAATATTTCTTAATAATTGAAGTTTTGTGAAAAAGGAAAGTTAACTTAAGGCATGTAAATGATGATACTTTGAAAATATACCAAAGTGATGTAATGGTTGTGACGGATTTGCCGCCCACAGCGCCGATAGTTTCGCTTCTCGCCACACAGTATCCGATTCCCTAATCCTTGCTTTTCCCCTCCCAAACAAACTCTTGGGTGCGTCACATGGTAAGCGTTGGAGGGGATCTGAAGTCAGCTGGGTTGTGAGCTGTTACCCCTCCGAAACTCTACCTTCGGACCTTACCTTGGGACACGCCTCCAGCTGGACAGCTTGGCGACATCACGTCGACTACACGTTCTACTAACCACGCTCTGCTTCCAGAAGTACAAAAATAGGGAATACACTGATTGCTCAGTGCATGCTGTGAGATCGTAGAAATCATTATAAATATTTTTTGTATCAATTATGTTAGCTTTTTAGCTGAATATGTTATCTAAATATTTTAATGTCATTTTTTTAAATATGAAATATTGTATTAAATGTTTGGTATAAAAGTAATTAAAAAAATATTCAAGAAAAATATTTCGAGTTTTGTAATTATGAAGTGTTTTAAATCCCATACAATGTTTCCGGTCGCAACCACGCAAATAATAATGTTTGAAAGGTTTGAAAAAAAATGTCAGAGCACCTTTGTGAGATGACACGATGCAGATCAACATAAAATGATCACTGTTCTGCTGCCTTCTGCTTATGGGGTTTCTTAGGGGTGTTTTCAAAGTTTCCTCTCGACAGGGCGTAGAGAGTGTCTCAAAGTGAATCGGATTCTTAAACAAGTAAATATTTTTTAACAGACCCCATGAACTTCTTTGGAATTCAGGAAAGTAATATTTACATTATTCAAGTTATGAATTAGTTATACATTAATAATTGAGATGTTACTCCTGCACTACACATCTTTTTCTAAAAGCAAATTCTTAAAAGCATAAATCAACAAGCATAAAAATGTCATAATGGTGAGAAAGATCCAGCCTCAAGTGAATAGTGGCTACCTAAGTCGAGAGGAGGAATACAACAATTCTGTTGCATTGCTGGTGTTAACACTGTTATAGAAACATACATGCAGACTCATATGTACTATATTTTTTTGGTGACTTACCTGATTATATCGTCATTATTAAATGTTAAAGCTTATTGTTTTCATTCACAATTCTTAGCGGACAAAATGGCGAAGTGATAAAATTTCAAATTGGTCTGAGTGAGTTCTTATGTCGCCCCTCCCACCAAGCTCTCAAATCCGCCACTGCGCAAAAACATGTCAAATCATTTTTAAAAAATATGCGATGTTAACAAGTAAAGTTTGGCTCGAAAATTCCCCGCGTTGTGAATTTTGTTTAGGGTTGACGTATACACAATGTATGGCACGTAAAAAAAATTATATGTCATCATTTTGCACGAAAAGCTCAAAGCTTTACATTGCGCACAGACAATGAATTTCATGCAGTATTGTTTCTAGTGTAAAAAAAAAAAATCCTTTTTTTTTTTTTTTTTTTTTTTCCTTTTCAAAAATTTGTTTCATTTCCATGTGCTAGTGAGCATTTCTGTTTGTTTCTAGGTCGGAGAAGACAACTTATATTTTAATTTATGTTTAGTTACCTTTTTCCACATTAAAAATATTACATCTGCCTTAGGCAATGTCAACCAATGAACGCAAATGTGTGCATTACACACATCTTGGTCTGTCATTATCAATGATGTAACCTGTGGGTAAATGATTCGCAAACCGTCTTACTTGTCGAGGTAATAATTAATTCACATAATTCTACCCGAATATAAAGCCATTAATTTTATTTTGGCTACACAATATTACCACGAACTTGACTCAACATACTGAAATAAAAATCGCCTCACAGTAAAACAAAGACATACACTACATACACACACATCTGGCTGATTTCCAGAAAATGACTGAGTTTGACTTTAAGTTTCATTTTTTCTAAATCCGTATGCTATGGTCCTCGTTAGATGTGTTGTTCGACCAATCCGAGAGTGATTCCTTCATTGGTTATTGAGCTGGTTCATTGTAGACATCAGTAGTCTATGGATGCGTTCGTCCTGGTTTGATGCGTTGTTCGACCAATCTGACAGTTCTTCCTTCATTGCACATTGAGTTGGTTGACTGTAGCCATTAGTAGTCAGCGGATGAGTTCATCCTGATTGGATGCGTTGTTCCACCAATCCGAGAGTGATTCCTTCATTGTTTATTGAGCTGGTTCATTGTAGACATCAGTAGTCTATGGATGCGTTCGTCCTGGTTGGATGTGTTGTTCTACAAATCTGAGGGTGCTTCATCCCAAGTTTATTGAGCTTGTTGACAGTTGCAATCAGTAGTCAGCGGATGCGTTCTTCCTGGTTGGATGTGTTGTTCCACCAATCCGAGAGTGATTCCTTCATTGTTTATTGAGTTGGTTCATTGTAGCCATGAGTAGTCAGCGGATGCTTTTGTCGTGGTTGGGTGTGTTGTACCACCAATCAGAGAGTGATTCCTTCATTGTTTATTGAGCTGGTGGTCTGTAGCCATCAGTAGTCTGTGGATGAGTTCGCCCTGGTTGGATGAGTTGTTCGACCAATCGGAGGGTGCTTCTTCCCTTGTTTATTGAGCTGGTTGAATGTAGCCACCAGCAGTCAGCGGATGCGTTTGTTCTGACAGGATGCGTCGTTCGACCAATCTGAGAGTGCTTCCTTCATTGTTTATTGAGCTGGTTGGCTGTAACCATCAGTAGTCAGTGGATGCGTTCGTCCTGGGTGGATGAGTTGTCCAAAAATCCGAGTGTGATTCCTTCATTGTTTATTGAGCTGGTTGAATGTAGCCATCAGTAGTCTCTGGATGAGTTCGTCCTGGTTGGACGTGTTCGACCAATCCGAGAGTGATTTCTTCATGGTTTACTGGGCTGGTTGAATGTTGCCATCAGTAGTCTGTGGATGAGTTCGTCCTGGTTGGATGTGTTCTTCGATCAATCTCAGGGTGCATCCTTTCTCGTTATCTGAGGTCACTTGCAGTAGCCATCAGTAATCTGTGGCTGCGTTCTTCCTGAGTTGCTGTAGATTTCCACCAATACTAGGGTGCTTCCCTGCTTGTTAACTGAGCTTGTTGGCTGTAGTCGTCAGCAGTCCACGGCTTTGTTTTTCCTGGTTGGCTTCTTGTTCTACCAATCCTAGAGCGTTTCCCTCCTCTTTAACTGAGCTGTTGGGCCTTAGCCATCAGCAGTCCGTAGCTCCATTCTTTCTGGTTGTGTGTGTTATTCGACCAAACCCACAGTGCTTCCCTTCTTGCTAACTGAACTGGTTGGCCAATCATGGTCGAGCTCGTCTCTGTCGATCATCACTTTTAAAAAACCGCCAGAAAAAAGTGGAATTAACTACATAGATGAGCTCGTTCCAATCTAACAATAATGAACAGCCCGGGATTTGCTGAACGATCCAGCCAATCAGATGGAAATCAGGAATCTAGAGGTATAAAGATGGAGTTGTCGGTCATTATACTCCGAGTTATAAACATTGGCCTATTTGCATCAGCAAATTAACACATTAATTACCACCATGAGTGTTAAGAAATGTTTGCTCGCTTAGAGCCAAACCATCACCAGTTTCTGTAACAACAAATGTTCTCCCGCGGAATACCTGAAGCCATATGGTGGTCTGTGAATGTATCGGGCCACATATCAGCAAAGTTAAAACACACACACTCCTTTAACAAGTGTCTAATGTCCCACCAAGCACGTAATAAATACACTGAGACTAACAGTATTATTATTTGCTGGTTTCATTGTAAGGTAAAGGTAGGTAGGGTTTAACGTCTCGTCGACATTAGAGACGGCGCAAATTGCACAGCGAAGAGGGTTTGGTGAGGGAACTGTGAGGAATCAGCCATGTCCTTTGTTGAGGACCCATCCCAAAATACGCTTGGAGTGATTTCAGGAAACCATGGAAAACCGAATTCAGGATGTGCGGATTGCTAATCGAAAATGCGTCTTCCCGAATGCGAGTCCAGTGAGTTACCACTACACCACAGCGCTCGGGAAGCAGGTTGTTTTTTGAGGGAGGGGGGAGGGGACTAGAGAAAGTTGTACTTTGAATAATGTAACATCGCATAAGCAACTATGCTGGCGTTGGCAGCACTGTGTGGCAAATTACAGTGTTATCACGTGGGTACATTTAATGGGAGCAACACTGGTCAAGCTTGTGCCCCTCTACCATCTACAAACTTATGCAGAGTGGGGATGATGGCAGCACTGTCCTGGGAGCTGAGCTGATCACGTGATCACGTGGCAAAGTCTCCTGGCGCTCTCAGTATATTGGCTCGGCAGGGCGCGGCCACTCGCCCTCTCAGTGTCATCAAGATACCGCACGCTCACAAAACTCATCGCATTTGCCACGAACATGACTAATGTGCATGCTCGTATCTGCCTGTCTGCCTCAAGTTCGCTCGCTCCTAGTCTCGTTATAACAAAGCAGCTGCCACGCACGCAGTTCATCGGAGGGAAGATCGACTAGTGCACGCGCCCCGCAATAGCCTCCTTTGGAAATCTCTATAAACTCATTCTGACCCAGAGAATACAAACAGAGAAAAATGTTTTGTTAGATCAAACAAAGTTTGTTGGGCGCAACCAAACTAATTGTTTTCATTGGTACAATTAAATATTTTGTTGTTGACACTGTTACTATCACCAGAAAATATGTTGTTTGTTTATGTCAACCAGTTGCTTCAGCAAATATTTTGTTGACAATATAAATTCTTTTGGCCCAACATCGAGGATTTGTTAATTCGAACGTGTAGTTTGTTAGATGAACAAAATAAATTTTTTTGCTTGTCATGCGTAGTTTACTCAACAAAATATTTTGTTGCGGCAGTTAAATATATTTTTGGCCCTATCAAAAACGTTTTCGTCGTTTAGTCAAACAACTAGATCACCGAGGCCCCACGAACACACTGGCCTGTAGGTGTTCTCTGGTGTCAACACGCCCAACACAAGATGAGACAGCGACGCGTCAAGCTAATTAAGTATAAGAGGAAGGTTATACACGCTGGACAATAAGCGAGGAAAAAAATTAACATATCGCCAAAAAAGAGTCGTATTCAAGAAATATATTTATTTTTAGTTTATTTTTATGTTTAGTAATTATATTAAATGCAGTACTAATATAGTACGAATATGTTTTCTACATATAAAAAGCAAATGTAGGGATTAATCAGTTAAAAAGGCTAACCATTTTTATCTGAAAATTAATGGATACGTTAACAGAATAATTAAGAATGCTGACAGTTTGCAGCATCCTACATAAACATCTGCTTTACAGATTCCAGCGTGTAAAGAATAATTACATACGGCTTACTTTCAGTCTGGAACAAAAGGGCTACATAATTAAATACAGGCACAAATTAGCTTTGGGTGCTTTGTGACGAACTTGTTACAAGATCGAATTGCTAAATACGTAGTTGTAACATGATATCCTTTTGACCTTTCATCTCTATCATATCATTCTCTCTTTTGAACAACGAGAGCTGCCGGCGTCCAAACAGAACTTCTTCTGAACTGCGAACCTTCAATGTGGAACAGCTTCTGTTCACAACGCGACGCAATCAGTGTCAACTGCCAACATCGCCTCATCACGCCATATACTTGCGCAGGTGGCTTTGTCTACGTTAGGCGGACGTTAGTTACCACGAATTGACTATGAACATACGTTTCTCAGTAAATATGGATGCCGCTGGTGTAGCTATCAGCTAGTAACTGATTTAAGCATATTATATGTTAGAATAATTCCATGCTTACTCGTACATTCTCAATATTCTAAAATGGTAATATGTAGTCACTATACTAACCTTTAATGTAAACTTATTTATATAATTCTAAGCTGTTCACACAATGTAGTGTAATGTAATGTATTTCTTAAAGAAAGTTTCGACCCGCGTTCAGCAGTAAAAAATATGTGTCTGGTGAACTTTGGAACTCACGCCTAAAATTACAATTGTGCTTATTCCGGACAGAGACGGGCAAAGGACTGAACTCGTAGACGGAATAAGGGTAGATTACGCATACTCGCTGAACAGAAACCAATTTGTGAATCAGAATATTAAACGTTATTTTCTACAAAATTACTACGAGAACAACGTGGGTTGCATTCAAGGTCACTGCAATATTTATTTCAATATCCTAGAGGTACTGAAATGTTAGCACACATCGAATGCAAAGTTATTAAACTTAAAATATGTCTATGGAATAGTTAAAAAAACTAAATACTAGCGAAAAGTGCGCGTTGCTCTCTTAACTCGTGATTGCCACAGTTGTGATTGGTAAAGTTGTGCAATGATTGAAACGGTTATGATTGGTGTAGCTGTGCAATGATTGTCACGGTTGTGATTGGTGAAGTTGTGCAATGATTGAAACAGTTATGATTGGTGTAGCTGTGCAATGATTGTCACGGTTGTGATTGGTGAAGTTGTGCAATGATTGTCACGGTTGTGATTGGTGAAGTTGTGCAGTGATTGTCACGGTTGTGATTGGTGAAGTTGTGCAATGATTGTCACGGTTGTGATTGGTGTAGCTGTGCAATGATTGAAACAGTTATGATTGGTGTAGCTGTGCAATGATTGTCACGGTTGTGATTGGTGAAGTTGTGCAGTGATTGTCACGGTTGTGATTGGTGAAGTTGTGCAGTGATTGTCACGGTTGTGATTGGTGAAGTTGTGCAGTGATTAAAACAGTTATGATTGGTGTAGCTGTGCAATGATTGCCACGGTTGTGATTGGTGAAGGTGTGCAATGATTGCCACGGTTGTGATTGGTGAAGTTGCACAGTGATTGTCACGGTTGTGATTGGTGAAGTTGTGCAGTGATTGTCACGGTTGTGATTGGTGTAGCTGTGCAATGAGTGAGTGGAGGCGACGGGCTGTTGTCAACGCCGATACGTCAAGCAAACTGCAGCAATGTGTCGATACCCTGCAGACCAGTGGAGGGATACTACACCACAATGCAGCAATAATAGTTTGCCAAGCACAGCAGCGGATCTTCTTTCCTGGAGGTACAGTATTGTAGTCAGGACAATTACGTCACTAGGAAACTACACAACACGTTGAACTGGGTCTGACTATCGTCTCAAGCCGAGAACAACACTCAAGATATAGCTTCACCTCGGAGTGTGACTCATCTCTTCTCGTCACAACATACATCCTGGAGCAAATATGCATCAATGTAGGCTGTGTTTGAGTCGATCAACACGACTGGGATATCCCTCCTCGACTGTTTATATTGTAAGTGTAATTTTGTACAACTGAATTAAACTCGTGCTCAGTCTTTATATAAGTGCAATATTTAGAGATGGGAGAACTCATAGATCTACATAGACCACACTGATGTGACCCAGTTAACGACATAACGGGCAGCCTCATCAATGTCTGGCGTCATTACTTGCTCTTGAAACCACAGTTCTGTTTTTCACTTAACATACGAGAGAAAGCCCCAGAAAAAGGAATGGAAAATGTAAGAAAAAGCAAATATTGAATGCGGAATATGACGAGAAATGAAGTGATATAGCTTAAAAGTGCATACTTTCATATAACTGCAAAGTTCGAGGTGACACCAAGAACTTCACACTTGCCCCCCCCCCCTTTTTTTTTAAAACTTGCTCTGCTTCTGGTCAATAACTTGATGGGTGACCATTTCACAACAACGAACCAACTTCATAACTAACAAAATTTGATTATAATTATAAATTTTTCTTTATAATTAAAATCAATTAAACCTTACTATTTATAATCTGTTGTGTGGTTTTAAAAGTAATCTTCTAATTAAATTCTAAAAAACTTTTAGAAATAATTTCCGCGATTTAATCTTTAATAGAATTTCAATTACATTATAAAATGAAACACCTTATAAGTCTTTTAAATGTAATAAAATACTTTCCATGATTTACTAAAACATTTGACAAAATCTTCACAAAATCTTTTCCACTAAATTTCACACGAAGACTCACAGTTATGTCTTCCCTACTTGCGAGAAACACTACATACTCATAGTTATGTCTTCCCTACTAGCGAGAAACACTACATACTCATAGTTATGTCTTCCCTACTCGCGAGAAACACTACCTACTAATGCGCAGAGGACGACATCCTCGTGTCTAGTGCAGGGTCGTCATGGAGTCGCGGTGAGACACCAGGCACTGGCCATATTTTATTACAACCTTCAACTAGATGCGATATTAAAAACGTTGGAGGCAATGCGATCGTTAAACAACGTGGTGATAACTAAACAACGTGGTGATAACTAAACAACGTGGCGATAACTAAACAACGTGGTGATAACTAAACAAGTTTTTTTTTTTTTTCAGCGGAGGTAGTCTCGTATTCACGTGATTACACATTACGTTGAAACTTTCATGCGTAATTATAGTGGGATGTTGCAAGGGAACATTTACCTAATTCCTACACGAAATAAAATTGCCTTTCATATAACTTTCGATTACGACAATTTTCAATAAAGGTCGTGCTAATGACAGGGAAATATCGCTTAAAGACATCGGAATGTACATATATTTGTGCAAAAAAAGCATAAAGCGGAAAGAAGCGCCAAGTAAAGTAAGACAATAAAACCAAAGTAAATATGGAGGCAAGTTAGAGGAGAACAAAAAGCAGTCGGCGTAAAAGAAATAGGAGCAAAGGGTAGCACACAAGTCAAAGAGAGCGGATTGGCAGAGGACTGACCTACGTCACTGTTGGCGATGCTCGTGTACAAGGAGTTCGCACTTCTCTCAACAGATGAGTTCCTGGTTCACTTGCGGTGTCAATGTAAGTGCAGATTAGTGTAGCGAGTAGTACATCCTTGAGCAGCCTCGCTATACTGTCGGCTCATAACAGAAACAATGGCCCCGGTGCAAGTGAACCTACAGACTTACAACCCCCCCCCCCCGGGGGGGGTCGACAGCGAGGTCAGCGTGTGAGACGGAGCAAGTTGCTCGGAGGAGGAGTGGGTCAAGGACCGGGGACAAGCATCTGGCTGGAGTGCTCTCGACAAACCACGACGGCCGGACCACGATACAAACCCAGGGTGTCTTCCCGAATGCTAGGTCGAGGGTATGCCACTGTTTCCAGCGATCTGTATGTATACAATTGCAATCAAACGCATATTATTTTATTTTACGGATTTATATTTTTCCTATTCACACCTTTTGTTTAATTGGCTTTTAAAAATGTAGAAATGACAAGTAGTTGAACAGACATAACTTGGAGAATCTCAGTATTGCGAAGAAATAAGTGCGCATGCTATAACAAGACACTGATTACCTGCGAAACATGCGTTTAATTGGTTACGTGTTTCTGTGAGGAGACATTTCTTACCTGACTGGGTCAATCACAGCTCGAGTACTCCAACAATGAAAGTCTGTACTTGCGAACGGACACCTAGCAAGCGTAAAAATCAACAATATATAACCGCAAAATTGGACCTGATCCAAAAAGTTTTGGAATACAAGTAATGATGACTGTGGAAGATATTGACTCTAAACAACACACTTCTATGACGAAGCATTTACTAAAATGATGCCAAGGAAAACATCATCACTATAGGAAAGTTAAAACACGTCAGGCACAGGGTATTGTGGGCAGCATTCCAGAGAGTGTAGTCCAGCTACGGAGGCAGGAAGCCACACACACGTATCAATATTTATAAAAAGATATGTGTAGAATATGTAGTTGAGAATACCATGAAAATAGTGATTGTCTGTCTGACTTATTTGAAAATTTGACAAACAGAAATTAGTAAAAGGATCAGAATTGGAACATAACTCTGAGAAAACTGGTTTGGATTCAAGGAAAGAAACATTATTAATGAAAAAAAATTACTGAGCGTTCCCGGCATATATGTATCTTATTCCATGGATTTCACTAGGATTATGAGGTACAACATTTTCTGCCGTCTGAATTGTCTATATGCAGTATGTCTGGCAGGATATCGTGGAGAGAGAAAAGAATAGCGCCACGAACAAAAGCGCGTTAGAGAATTGTCACTGAAGATGCATTGCCTGGTTATACCATTACGTGCAATTCTCAATTGCTTTGCAGGTTGCCTTACTCAATATCAAAATGCGGAAAGCGATCTGTCATTTTAAATGTCCTACGCCAGACAGAATGACCTTGAAGCTACAGATATAATTTGCTGAGTGTGATGTTAAGCATCTTCTTATTCCTTCCTTATCCGCTGTTCTAGTCAACTGTAATCGCGGGGGTTACAGCCGGAAGACCAGTCTGTATGTATGTATGTATGTATGTATGTATGTATATATATATATGGGATAGGCTGGTAAAAACGTGTTCGTGGTACATCAGTGCTGTGCTAAAGAAAGAGATACCTTACGAAAGATAAGAGCGATGCTCATCAAGTATTTAAGTATTCATGGGCACTTCAACAATTTTTCGAGTTTTCAGTTGTGACTTAAGGTGGGTTAACGATACACTCGACAGATACCTCGAGTCTTCTTGTACTCAGCATACGACTCATTGTGTTCAAGTGTTTTGATCTATGGCTGCAGTTTGCGGATCACGTGGATTCTTGGCTTGGCTTGTGGTATAGTTACACGATATATGTTAGGTCAGAAAGTCAAGGCGAAGTAGCCAATCAGAGCACAGCGACAGTTGTTTTTTTGGTGGGAAACTGTATTTACATCTTGAGTTTAGATTGCGGCGTGTCGTGAAATCGTATCCAATGAATGACTAAATCGGGTGATATTATTCTCGTATGTTTAGAGAAATATTAGTAATGTTTTGGTTTTTGGAAGAGGTTTTTAAATTTGATTTTATGTAATATTTTTCAGATTTATTAACCTAACTACTCAATGTTGCTATCGGCATTATTTATATAAGAAATCGCGAGTTTTCAAAACGATTACACAAGTAATAATTAAAAATAATCAAATATATGTAAATAAACTTAATCCTTGACCGTTTTTCCCGATTATATAGGCTGCTTTGGTTTCCTACAATTCTGATTGGGTACACTTAACCGTTGGTAGATCAAGCAATAACTGCAAAACTAATTTCCCGTGCACTTCATGAGTTCCACGTACACGTCTTAGTTCTTCAGTATACAATCGTAAACCAACCTTTAGTCATGAGAAATGACGTGGTGAAGGCTAGAGAAGTTGCAGTATTCGTGAATTGTGAGCTTTTATGAAGGAAGGACAGTTTTTTAACTCAAGACGCATGACTACGAGACTAGAATTCTCCAGACAGATACAGTCTCAAGTTGAGAGTGAAGTGGGCCAACCCTCCAACACTCGTGTGTTGATTTAGGGTCACAGTGCTTGGTCATGACTCACATCTGACGCCCATCTACGTCACACAACTGGGATGTTTTAATAGTGATCTATGAGAGTGTGTGTTCGAAACAGTAACTCTCGGAGGAAGTCAGTTCATCTCTGAAAGTGAAAGAAATTCAGCTCGAGTGTTTATGAGAAGGAAGATCATATACGAGCTGCTCGGCAGTTTTATAAAGCCAGTGATCTGTTTTGAGTTTAATCAGCATTGCGAGGAATTAATAATAGTCAGGAAGGTATCATCTAGTCGCAATATTTTTTAATAAATGTCTGTAAAGACACAAAATACTTTTTAACATATTGTTTTTCTAATGAAGTTTGAAGATATCTTAAGGGAAAAGAAATATTTTTGCAAAAGGGGATGCTTTTGTGTGTGGTAAATGCAATACAATTTCAATGCGTCTGTAATTGTTAAAAGGAAGAACACGCCACACGAAGTCGCATTAATACACAGTAAACTTAGGTATTATTTTATGAGATTTACGTGTTACAAAACATCGTCCGTCTCCTAGCCAGTGTGAAAGAAAATTGGGTGAAATCTATTTGTGTTTAAGGCCCATAGTTTGAGATGGCACTGGAATTAACGGAAACATATTTTGCTTCCCTTCTTTTTAAAAGTTCCTTGGGTGACATTGTTGGGGTTTGGTTGGCAGATTGTGCTGTGTCCTGAGGAGTTAAATGAGGAGGAACCATCTGCCACAAAATATTCATGGCACGTACCACAGAAATGTGAAAGAAATTATCAGTAGTATTAAATAGATGGTTGACGGCCAAGGGGATCGGGAATCGGAGCCGGGGGTGCCTCCATATTGTTACGCCACCGCCCACCGTATTGGATGCCACTGACCGTGACCTTGACCCGAGGACTTTAGACCACAAAACCACTAAAACACCATTCCAAAAATTAAAAAAAAATTCCAAGAATAAAATCCGAAAAAATTTATTATTACGAATGGTTAAAAATAATTTAAAAATTATTTGAAAAAATTATTAAAAGAATCCTCAGAAATTACCCTTTTTTTTCTTCAGAAATGCTGACAGGGATCAGCGAATCCAGTGACGGGGATTAGTGACTCCGAGCCAGGTGAACAAGATCAGTGCCTATGACCTTTGACCTTGAAAATGCAACAATTGTAAAAAAATTCTACAAAAATTTAATAAAAACTCTTTTAAAAATTAATAAATCAACTTAATAATTTATTTAAAAATATTATTAAAAAATTAATTATGTTTTTAAAAAATTTAAAAATCTTTAAAACATGTATTGTTATAAAATTTTATTTAAACATTTTTCTTAATTAGAAATGCTTTAACCCCGGTGGCCATTTCTACCTTTTAAATTCGAAATTTCCCTTTTTCCCCTGAAAAAATTTCATGCTGAGGATGCAGCTATCTCCCACGAATCGCGACACGGAAGCCTATTTCCTAATACAGTGAGGTGCATCATCGCGGGACCATCGGGTCGTGACAAGAAATGCGTCCTACTGAGCCTTCTGGAAGAAGAGAATGGCCTTCGCTTCGAGAATGTGGACTTTTTTTTTTTCAGAAATCGCTCCAGCAACCGAAATATCAGCGATTAACACGTGTAGTGCAGGCCGTGGAAGGTATGGAATATTTCCCATGCAGTGATAACGAAGCCATCGTACCTCCGAACGAAGCACTGCGAAACTCTATATTTGTATTCGACGACATTGCCTGTGAGAAACAAACATGTATTCAAGAATACTTTAGCATGAGCAGACACGCGAAAATGGACTATGTGTATCTCGGCCAGACTTATTCGCGCATACCCAAACAACTTATTCATGACAACACAAACATGTTGGTGCTGTTTCGCATGGGCGATGAGAATTTATGCAACGTTTACGATGAGCATGTTAATACGGACATGACTATCAGATTTCATAGATGTGTGCCTTGTTCTGGAAAGAGAAATATGGATTCTGGATGATCGTTAAGGACTGTCTGCTATATAGATACATACTTCTGCTAAATAGATGGGTACTGTTTCCGCAGACGATTATAACATCATAGTTAATGCTAAAGACTGAATGAGTGCAGTACAGTCGGTTTGTGCGGAAGATACATTTGCAAGATGTCCGTGTGAAGTCTAAAAACATAAAAATAAACGGTCATCAGCTCTAAATACTGATGAACATACAACTCCTGCTACACAGAAAAGTAAACTTGATATTGAGGATGCAGCAGGAAGTGAAGCCGATAGTAAATGCAGCATTGATGATTATTCCCTCGACGGTCCTGCATATTTCCCCAACGAGTTTCCTTCGAAAAGTGATGTGAAAAAGTCAGAAGAGATCGAGTATACTGACGATATGTTTACTGAAGATCCCAACAAACTTGTAGACAGACTTAAATATTTGCTTGATAAGCAACAACTTGGGGATTACTCGACCATGAAAGATGTGGTTTCGATCATAAGAGCACTTAAGGATCAGGGTTACATCAGATGATGTGATGAAGTGCTTTCTTCTGAAAAAGTATTTACAAAATAATAATAAATTATTATTATAAAATTATTTGTTTTTCTTAATTGTTGTGTGTCATATCCTCCAGGTGGACTAAGTTTTTAATAACAACAATATTTATTTTAAATATTTCATTAATTAAGCATGTTGTCAGTCATGCATCATGAATACAGCTAAACAATTTATTCTAAAAAAAAAAAGAATTTTTTAAACATAGGATGGAAAATTGCAATAGCAATCAGCTACCAAGATGGCGTTCGCCTATCAAGATGGTGGCCACCAGTAATGTATAAACAAATGACAAACGAAAAACCAATATGGCGGCTTCCAGTAACGTATAAACAAAGATGGCTGCCTCCAGTAACAAGTACTGTTGTCGCCAAGACTCGTGATGGCTATAAGCGCGGTGGTGAGGAAGACCCTTGAAAAGGAAGCAGGGGCGAAGGGGGGTTAGGTGTTTAGGAAGAAAGTGGCCACGGATCCACGTCATGCTACAAGCCGTACAAAACACATTGCCCCTCGTTCCTCGCAGTAGTGACGGACTGTGAACAATGGCGAGTATCACGCTGCCCAAGAGGTATAGACAATTTATACACAGCAAGGAAAGAGAAGTCATCAGGAGTGTTGAAGAAGCTTGTGATGAAAAGGCAAGGAATAAATATTTGTTGGTTCCTATCAACAAAGCTACAAAGAGAGCTGCAAAGTACACGGGAGTAAGTAAGGCGTATATCGAGATAATTCACAAACAAAGCAGAGAGAGACCTGGCGAGCCTCAAAACAACTCCAGGAAAGCGAAGGCATAACACAATTCTTACATAGTTCACAGTATATTCTATTAAGGGTTCCGACTACCTGCAATTATTTTGTGTAATCGAGTCCTCAAAACGGGCGGACTCTAAGGCGAACTCTTGCTCACTCCTCAATAGCTTTGTCACATGTACCCACAAGGCGCTGAACTAGCATGCTGTCCCTCTGCCAGCGACTCGCCTACACACGTCTTTCAGCAGCGAACGTATTTATATTTTAAAGGCACACTAATAAGAAAGAAGTATGATATGTTTCTGAAAGCACTCGTTTTAGCCATTCTTATATCAAAAAATAATTATTGGAGTTTGAATGAAAATATGGTGTTTGGAATCGTTTATTTTGTACCAAACCCTTGTAATACACTTCATGTGCCAGCCAGTCGGAGCCCTTATTACATCTGCAATGTGATGAATGTGTGTTAATTTTTAGTCACTTTGAGAAATAAATATTAATACCTCACGTAACAGCATTAAAGACAGTGTTTATTTTCTTCACTTAACTGGTATGCTTTAAAATATTGCACCGATAGTAAGGAGTCATCCGTGACTTTTCAGTAATATGAAAGTATTATTTCCAGTCAAACAAACCACTCGAAAGATTTTATTTAAAAATTGTAAATTTGGCACAGTAGCGTGGCTACAAGGGAAATGTATCTCTTGCGACGAAACAATGAGAAAAGCTACTCTCATTGAATTGCTTGAAAAACATCGACCAAGAGAGAAAATATTCGCTGTTGACAGGGAATCCCAGCAACATGGCCCTACTATACATAGATTGCCCACTTATATGTGCAATTTCAATGTCATAGAACTAGTCTGGGCTAATATTAAACGTCATATCAGAGCTCACAACACGACTGGAGATTTATCACTGCAAGTCTCACAGATGCTAACAATAGGAGCCGCAGAAGCAGTAACGAAGGAAGACTGAAGACATTTTGAAGGAATTGTAGAAGATTACTGGAAGAACGACTGCCTCATGGAGTTAGCAGTAGATGAATTCTTAATCAAACTGGATAGTGACAGTGATGACACAGATGATGAAAGCGAAAAAACTTCACACCATGACAGCTGCAGTGAACAAGAAATGTTTAGTGAATGTGATAGTGACAGCTCTTGCTTAGCTCAGCCATTGTAAATATTGAAACTAGATTATATCATACTGATACATGTACTGTGCAGTGTCATTTATTTGTTTTGCTTACTCATTTTTAATTAGTGAGCTAGGAATAGTTTTACTTTTCCCTAAGCTTCCTCAACAACAGTGAATAAACATTGTTTATGTTGAGACATATCCGTAGTATGTGTTATCAGTTTGTATAATTTATATCCACTTTTATTTGTACTTATATTGTTGGTTATATTATGTCTCTTATTTTTACTTATACTATTATATTAATCCTTTTTTTGCAGAACAACTGGAATCATGAATGTTACATGGTGTCATTTGGCCAATTAATAGTTTTAATTGTAAATAAGTTACTTTAAGCTGAACATTTAAATATATTTTCCCTTATTTTGACTTTCTTTTTCCACACCATGATTTTGGTATCACTAGTTATTCTTATAGTCACTGTTTACCGTAACATTATACGCTCACGGCTTGTTCAGTAATAATTAGTTACAACTGAATACTTGTACCTAAGTATTTTTCATTAGTTAAGCCTATTTGTCACATCATAATCTTGGATCGTTTATTGTTAAGTATTATTATCATATCCTAAAAATATACTACCAAAATGTGTTCAATTGTTAATTACTGAGATTGTTAACTGATTATGTCACCGCAATTTTTTAATCTTGTATTTCTTTATTTTTATTCATTGTCCTTTGTCTACTCAATCTATGGTAAGTAATTTTCAAGATTTCGAGTATAACGCTTGTAAATTAGTGTTGTTAACTATTCATGTTATTAAGTTATTTTCATTGGTTTGACTTCTGGAAGCTGCTTCTTGAAAAAAGTAATAGTTCACGAATGTTATCACAGCATGTCGAGGCAGCACCAGAGCCTTCGCCTACCACCACTGCGATCCGGGTTCGCTTCCTGGCTATGTAAAATAGGATTTTTGCATGTGGTAATCGTGGTTGGTGGGTTATCTCGGGGGTCTCCTGTTTCCCCCAACATTGCGTTCAGGCGCTGCTCCATGTCCATCTCAATTCATCCACACCACACAGACTCTGAAGACCTCTTATGCCAAGACTCGTCCAAACGTATCGATAAATCAATTAATAAATGTGTGTCATAATAGTTCGTAGTGAGTCAGTTCACATTACCAATTAGCTTGTACATATAATTAAGATAGAATTACAACTGTTTTTGTATTTATGTGTTGAAATGTACGCATATTTTTGTACTTCAGTGGCAGAAAAGGCACGCATTTACTTAACTGCGCCAGTAAAAAATAAAGACAACTAAACAAATTGCATACAGTAAGATTGCTTGAAACTTTAACTCAGGTTTTGGAAACTTAAAGATTTAAATTGTATGTAGACTATTTTTAATTCCGCTTTTCGGGAATATTATACTAACAATGGCGAACAAATAAGTTAACTAACTTTGTAACGATATGTCTGTAGATTGTATCATCAACTCCTGCAAACTATATTTTCGCACAATTTTCTCGCTTACTGGTTTTTAATCTTAATGCGTAGTTTAAATAAAATCATGCAATTACAGTGAAACTACTATATTTATATTAAATTGATTTTTGTTGGTAGGACTTGATACTAAATAAAATATTTTGACAAACTGAGCAAAATTGACTTATTCATTTCTAGTACTGACTATGATATTAACGTTATCCCCACTCACTTTTGTAATAATTTCATATTCATGCCAAATACGATGTTTAAAGACGTGTAGCTGAAAAAATTAATACATCCACGCTTCGTCCGGGACTTAAACCCAGAACATATAGTACCGTACGCTGGCGCGCAACAAACTGTGCTACAAAATAAAAGTGAAAAGTGTCAGCGATAGACGCGTTGATGTACCTTTCAAACTCTTCTGTATGAAGTGGTCAGTGGAATGTTTGCAGGATGCATAGTACGTCGTTCAAGTACACTTTGCTGTCGAAGGGAGCGACGCGACAGGCCAAACATAATGGCGGGCGAGAGGAGAAGAAGGTGAACGAGGACTAGGTGAGTCCAGCCATCACAACATTTTAAGCCAACAGTAAACAAATGACGAACGAAAAACATATATGGCGGCCTCCAGTAACATATAAACAAAAATGGCTGCCACCAATAGCATGTAAACAAATTACGAACGAAAAATCAAGATGGTGGAATGAGTATATGTGAGGGGAGTGGAGGCGAGGGAGTCAGTCGTCTGCTGCACTCGAAAAGAGGTGAGTAATTGGTGATGTGGCGGGGAAACCTCAGGAAATGGAAGTTTTTAAATTAAATTTTTTATAAATTCTTTTAAGGGAAATTTTTTAGAGAAAAGGGAAATTTCGAGCGAAAAAAGGGATAAATGGCCGCTGGGGTTAAAGATTTCTTAAATTATGAAATGTTTTAAATAAAATTTTATTAAAATAAATTTTTTAACAATTTTTTAAATTTTTTAAACAATTTCGAATTAATTTTTTTAGTAATAAATTTTATAAATTTTTAATCGATTTTTATAAAATTTTTTTTAGATTTTTTTAGAATTGTTGCATTTTCAAGGTCTAAGGTGAATTGTCATATGTACTGATCCTGATCACCTGGCTCGGAGTCACTGATCCCTTTCAGCATTTCAGAAAAAAATGGGTCATTTCTAAGGATCCTTTTAACAATTTGTAAAATAGTTTAAAAATAATTTTTAGTAACACATTTTTTCGAAATTTTTTAGAACTTTTGGAGTTTTTTTTTTGTAATTTCTAAAGGTTTTTAAAATGGTTTTTGGGGTCAAGGGTCCCCGGGGTCAAGGTCAATGGCATCCATGATGGCGGACGGTGACGTAACACAAGATGGCGACTCCCCGGCTCCGATCCCCTTGACCGTCAACCATCTATTTTATACTACTATGATCCAACACTCATTGGTTATGATTCGTTATGACAAGTAATGGATATTCTTCATAAAGTGTTCAATAAACATAGTACTCTGGTAAACAATATTTTGCATACCTAGCTTACGTGTCCTCTGACAGCTGCCGACTCTATAATGAGCAGGAGAAAAAGGTAACCGATGTGACTGTATAGTTATTTTGCTTTTACTAAGTAGCAACAGCTGTCGCACCTGACACTCGCTATCCTTTATTTATTTAATTATTTAGACGCTTATGCCGCTACTGAACACAACTAGAGATGAGCTTAGCTGTTATATTCAAGTATCTGTGACAACTGTTACTTTGACACAAAAATATCTGTCGCAGTGATATATATATATATATATATATATATATATATATATATATATATATATATATCGCAGTATCAAAAAAGAAGTACGTATATTTAAAAAGAACTGCATACATGTAACAGTGGTGGTGTTTGCACGCTCAGTGAGGAACTTTTCGTCACTGAAAATTTTCTCGTTAGTTTACAACATTTTGGATGCTTCCAATTAAAATAAGAGGGCGGGGGTTAGACTAGGCGCCTTATAGCGTCTTGAACCGAGTCATGTGAATTTCCTGTTTGCCAAAACTAACCAAATTATACTGGTATAAAAAGTATTGTATTGTATTTATTTATTAGCATCCAATGTTTTGTACACGAAACATAAAAATACAGTAGGTCAGAGCAAACATAATAATAGTAGAACTAAAAGAATTCATTTGAAGATATTTACTACAGTTTTAAACAGGAGCAATGGTTAATCATTGAATAGTTAATCGCCATATTTTGATAAGCATGTGAGGCTAGCTGTGACACTGCGGTATGTCACACGAAGCTGAAATAAACTGTGACTAAAGAAGCTGCTTCGCTTGTCACAGTTCGTTTCACAATCTGTGAACCTGTCACTATGCGATATTTTAGTCACAAATATTTCAGTGATTTAGTCACAGATATATCTGTGACAACGAAATATCTGTGAGAAAGTAGCAAGCTACGGTTTATCGGCCATCTCTCAACACTACTATCTGGAGTGTTTGTGTTTACACATGTGATTTTAAAGCACTGGAAGAGCTAAAGTTTGTTATAAAAAAAACCACTTCACTGAGGTATTTGATAGCATATAAATAATTTATACGGCTAAGAAAGGGCATTTAAGCTATAAACTAAAAAACAACAGAACATCGGGAAAAATAGTAAACTAAAAAAGCCAAGAACATTTAAGCATTTTTCAACTAAATCATGCCAACTGCGGAGCTTTACTGAATAATAACAACAATTAAATGCAAGAGACAATATGGAATTAAAACACAAAATTATATTTCTTTTTTACTGAAATAATTTTCGAAAAGTTAGTTAACTTAGGTAAGAAAGCAAATGAAGTGTGGCGTATGCCTTTCTTAGTATTGCATGGATCCGTTCTGAATGGTACTTCAGTAAGTGTTACTCCTCGGTCTGTAGTTGACGTGTTGTTGAGTAACTTGTGTTGTCGAGTAACTTTTACGGACACAATCCTTCCGCTGCTCGATCAACATACCAATTATCCGATGAGTACATTCTGCAGTCGTAGTTTATATCACCTCTTAGAGCACTAAATGCGTTTTGAGATAGCCTAGAAGATAATAGTCGAAGTGCAACGACGGCTGTTAATGTTGCAATCACGTGCAGTAATTAAAGAAAGGAGAGAATGTAGAAAGTTTTATATGCCCGGTACGAACATATAGCTGGGATGGCGAGGAAAGATAACGAAGTTAAATAAAGCAGAGCATGAGAGGATGATGTAACGTGTATCTGCTCCGGAGAACGGGGACGCTGAATTCATATTGATGAGGAAAGCAGCTTGGAAATATGTTTTTACAGAAGCAACGTAATAATTGACACGGAAGAAGATAACTGAAGGCAGGCAGACGGCTGCGTTTGCCAAATAAATTGTTAACTGTTTGACAACTGGAAAACAAGAAGACATTAGCTATATTATGAAATATCGGAAAAGAATCAAGCGTAGCAAATACGCTTTGTTTCTGATGAAGTCTCTAAACATGTAATAAATACATGAGACAAACCAGTCACACGAGTATTACAATAGTATTAGTTCTGCAAATGTGCCTTTCAAATAAAATGTACCTAAGTGTTATAAGATTACACACTAAAGTGTTCTAAAAATAATGCAACAGAGACTAGCGTTGAAAAAAATCTTATTTTCACATTCTTTACTTTGGAAAGGTATTTCGCTACCGTCGGGTTGTGTGTATATGTGTGTATGTGTGGATAAGCGCGGTCCTTCCAAAAACATGCATGCACTCTAACACGGAAATATGACACGTTGCATGGAGATATAACACCTAACGATGACGCATGGCTTTTATAACAAGTAGGTACAATGATTAACTGAAAATGGCAGCATATCAAAATATTAGGATGTTGAACAATGCAAGCCATATTAATAACAACTTCGTAAGTTGGTATCACTAGCGGGTACGTCACATGGCTTGTTTTTATAGATTGTGGCATCTGTAAACATTACGCTTGAGTATCAAAGCCTAAGTAAAACTCAACCGATTCCCATCATCTGGTAATGGTTTTTAATAAACTATTATTATAATGGAATACATGTTACGTCACAGTATATCATTTCAATAACTTGGATCAGAGACTTGTACGGAAAAAAGCATATTAACATAATTTGGAACTGCACTAGTAACTACTGCGCTATATTTTTTGAGTGAAAGTCAATTCCTTCAGCAGTTTTGAGTGAAAGTCAATTCCTTTAGCAGTTTTGAGTGACATTACTACCAGAGGAAAAAAAAAACGTGGATCACAAAAAATATTCCCTAAAGTGTGCAGTTTTACCCTTTCTGCACTTAGAGCATTATTGTTGGTCTCCAAGTGAATTTATATATTGAAAACAAGAGAGTTCGTGTGAAAATATGCAGGACTTAAAACTAATATATAAATATACACTAACATATAAACTGAAAACAAGCAAGTTTCTTCAGTGTAGCAAAGTTTACCTGCAAGTTACAAGTATGACCGCCATTATATGTCGTAGTATGACCGCCATTGTATGTCGTAGTATGACTTGCAATATACATATTTGTTGTATTTGCTGTATCAGCAGCCAGTTAGATTAATTTGACGCTGGAGTGACGAGAAGAAAAGTGCAAGAGTTTTATATGGTGAAAAAAATCGATACCCACTGAAAAAAAACTCGCGGGCAGTGTTGGCAAAATAAATGAATTTCAGAGATAGTAGGTAAACTTTGCGAAGATTAATCAAGCAATGGGTTTAGAGTTCAAAAAATGTAAAAATAAGCAGTTATATTGAACGGAAGTAAACGAGATCGTCACGTGCGTGCGAAATATGTTCGAACTGTAAAGGAAAATGACAGAAAAGGAGAAAGTAAATTACCTGTAATATATCTCGATGAGACATGTATTCGTTCAAGTGTTGGCAGCAATCTAGGCCAGCGATGAATTATAGTTCATACAGGTAGTGGAAATGGCTTCATGGAGGGAGAAAAGTTAATTTTCAAAGCCAAAACTAAAAACGTAGAATATCATGGTAAAATGAATAGCAACACTTTCATGAATTACTATGGACACAACTACGTGCGTGTTTTCCGGCTTGTATTGACGGTCTGTTGCATTTTGAAGGAAGTGTACAAGGAGGGCGTACTGATATGTACCTCCCCCACACTGTCCAGAGGCAACACGAGTTCACCTACCCCTTGTCTGGTTGCACAGTACAGGTAAAGACTGTTAACGATTAAGTGAGCAATTCTGAAATCAACCTTAGAAAAATGTAACTGCCCCTACCTGCCTACATATATTTGAACGGGCGCACTGAGTGACATTTGCCCAGTAAAGTAGGCAACGATGGCTGGAAAGTAGTTACATATTTTAACGTCGAATGAAAAGTGTTAGTTAACAGTTTATGATAACTTAAAATTATTTCTTTCGCTTTCTGGTTTTTTAATGCTTCGAAGTGTAAAAATAAGCAGAATTGTAAAGTATTTACTGTCTTAGTAATTTCACAGTTTCACTTGACCGATGCATGAATTAAGTGAAGAGGCCCAGGGCAGTAGGCATAACAAGCAAATCCTAGCGAAATACCTAAATTAATAGGGCAATATTTACTAAAATGACACGAAAAAATACGAATATGCCGATACGGTTATTAAAAAAAATTCAATTTCTCTAAAATTCAGTGAAAACCAGTCAAAAACATGTAAATTTAAGACAAAAAATTATGCAAATTTAAGCCAAAACTAAGAAAATTTAATTCAAAATCAATAAAATTTAAAACCAAAATCAATAGAATTTAAAACCAAAATCAAGAAAATTGATACCAAAATCAATACAAATATTATGTAATTCATTACAAACAGAGGGGCCTTACGTGCGAAGCACGAAAATTTAAAAAAAAATTAAAAACAATTTTACAAGATTAAAATCATATTCATTATCGATAGGAAGAGAATTATATTTGACCCATTTTCATTTCTTTTATACATTTATAAGTTATAAAATTATCTCTCTCATTTATTAATTTCTAACTTTTTTTATCTAATATATTTACATATCGATCACGTAATGTAATATTATACTTTTCATCTAGAATACAAGTAATTTTTTACCAAATTTAGATTCATAAAATTGAAATTATCTAGCGACATTATATTTTTTTACTAATATCTAGGTCTTAAAAGTTTAGATAATTCATATTAATTATTGAACTTTCGAACAGTGATTCAAATTTGTGCTGTTCGCGAAGAAAAAATTTAATAAGAGAAAAAAATAAAATAATAAAAAATATAAATTATTAATTTACAGAAAATGACCTCGGGCACATGGACATTAAAACTAACGTTAAAACGACCATTAGAATTATCATTAAACCAACAGTTAGAACGACCATTAGAACAACAGTTAAAACGAACATTAAAATGAACGTTAAAGGATTAAAAGAAATTAAAAATTAAAATCAATACATGATTTAGAACTATCTTAAAAATATATAATAAGCATAATTTGGATTTTGTAAATATTTTTTTAAAATCTTTTTTTATATATTTGTGCTTCATGTGTTGAACTCACTTTATTTAGAATGAATTAAATAACATTTCGATTGATTTTGGTTTAGATTTCCTTGATAATGGTTTTAAATGTTAATTATTTTGATTTAAATTAAATTGATTTTGGTTTAAATTTGCACGATTTTTTTATAAAAAATTTGCATCATTTTGGACTATTTTTCATTGAATTTTATACATTGAATTTTCATTATTTTCTTGTAATTAAAAACAACAATATCGGTTTATTCGTATTATTTCCTGTCATTTTAGTCAAAACCGCCCTATTTATTCAAGTATTGCGCAAGGTTCAGCTTTTTAAATCTACTCGCGGCCATTTTAATTTACCATAACGCGGAGGAATACACAACGAGCATGTAAGTATAGCATAAGCAGGGCTTTCAAAAGTGCTCACATTAAGGTGAAGGTCCTATAGGAGGGAAGACAGTATGCAGAGACAGAGTTGCGCTCGCTCACCCAACCAGCTGAGGTGCTCTGTCGTCTCCAACTTGACACAGAAGTCGTCGACACGAGTCTTGAGGTCGGCTATGGCAGGCGGCACCTGGCCACACTCCGCCAGCAGTTGCTGCTCCAGCCTCGCTACCCTGCAACAACACACCTTCCTGTAGCAACACTACTGCTCTACACATTGTCACTGCCTGCAGTTGATGCTCCAGCCTCGCAACCCTGTAACAACACACCTTCCTGTAGCAACACTACTGCTCTACACATTGTCACTGCCTGCAGTTGTTGCTCCAACCTCGCTACACTGCAACAACACACCTTCCTGTAGCAACACTACTGCTCTACACATTGTCACTGCCTGCAGTTGCTGCTCCAGCCTCGCTACACTGCAACAACACACCTTCCTGTAGCAACACTACTGCTCTACAAATTGTCACTGCCTGCAGTGATGCTCCAGCCTCGCTACACTGCAAACAACACCTTCCTGTAGCAACACTACGCATTACACATTGTCAACTGCCTGCAGTGACTGCTCCAGCCTCGCTACACTGCAACAACACACCTTCCTGTAGCAACACATACCGCATACACATTGTCAACTGCCTGCAGTAGATGCTCAGCCTCGCTACACTGCAACAACACACCTTTCCTGTAGCAACACTACCGCACTACACATTGTCACTGCCTGCAGTAGTACTCTAGCCTCGCTACACTGCAACAACACACCTTCCTGTAGCAACACTACGCACTACACATTGTCACTGCCTGCAGTTATCTCCAGCCTCGCTACACTGCAACAAACACACTTCCTGTATGCAACACTACCGTACTACACATTGTCACTGCCTGCAGTTGCTGCTCCAGCCTCGCTACACTGCAACAACACACTTCTGTAGCAACACTACGTCTACACATTGTCACTTGCCTGCAGTTGATGCTCCAGCCTCGCTACACTGCAACAACACACCTTCTGTTGACAACACTACCGCACTACACATTGTCACTCTGCCTGCAGTTGATGCTCCAGCCTCGCTACACTGCAACAACACACCTTCCTGTAGTAACACTACGCTCTACACATTGTCACTCTGCCTGCAGTTGCTGCTCCAGCCTCGCTACACTGCAACAAACACACCTTCTGTAGTAACACTACCGCCTACACATTGTCACTGCCTGCAGTTGCTGCTCCAGCCTCGCTACACTGCAACAACACCCCTGTAGTCAACACTACTGCTCTACACATTGTCACTGCCTGCAGTTGTGCTCCAGCCTCGCTACACTGCAACAACACACCTTCCTGTAGTCAACACTACTGCTCTACACATTGTCAACTGCCTGCATTTAGCTGCTCCAGCCTCGCTACACTGCAACAACACACCTGCCTGTAGAACACTACTGCTCTACACATTGTCATGCCTGCAAGTGATGCTCCAGCCTCGCTACACTGCAACAACACACCTGCCTGTAGCAACACTACGCTCTACACATTGTCACTGCCTGCAGTGATGCTCCAGCCTCGCTACACTGCAACAACACACCTGCCTGTAGCAACACTACTGCTCTACACATTGTCACTGCCTGCAGTTGATGCTCCAGCCTCGCTACACTGCAACAACACACCTCCTGTAGCAACACTACTGCTCTACACATTGTCACTGCCTGCAGTTGATGCTCCAGCCTCGCTACACTGCAACAACACACCTTCCTTTTAGAACACTACTGCTCTACACATTGTCTACTGCCTGTAGTTTATGCTCCAGCCTCGCTACACTCCAACACACACCTTCCTGTAGTAACACTACTGCATCTACACATTGTCACTGTCTGCAGTTGTTGCTCCAGCCTCGCTACACTGCAACAACACACTTCCTGTTGTAACACTACTGCTCTACACATTGTCACTGCTCTGCAGTTGCTGCTCCAGCCTCGCTACACTGCAACAACACACCTGCCTGTAGTAACACTACTGCTCTACACATTGTCACTGCCTGCAGTTGCGCTCCAGCCTCGCTACACTGCAACAACACACCTTCCTGTAGCAACACTACGCACTACACATTGTCACTGCCAGCAGTGCTGCTCCAGCCTCGCTACACTGCAACAACCACCTGCCTGTAGCAACACTACTGCTCTACACATTGTCACTGCCTGCAGTTGCTACTCCAGCCTCGCTACACTGCAACAACCACCTTCCTGTAGCAACACTACTGCTCTCACATTGTCACTGCCTGCAGTTGTAGCTCCAGCCTCGCTACACTGCAACAACACACCTTCCTGTAGCAAACTACTGCTCTACACATTGTCACTGCCTGCAGTTGCTGCTCCAGCCTCGCTACACTGCAACAACACACTTCTTGTAGCAACACTACTGCTCTACACATTGTCACTGCCTGCAGTTGCTGCTCCAGCCTCGCTACACTGCAACAACACAACTCTTCTGTAGCAACACTACTGCTCTACACATTGTCACTGCCTGCATGTTTGCACCAGCCTCGCTACACTGCAACAACACACCTTCCTGTAGCAACACTACTGCTCTACACATTGTCACTGCCTGCAGTTGATGCACCAGCCTCGCTACACTGCAACAACAACCTCCTGTAGCAACACTACTGCTCTACACATTCTGCCTGATTGATCACAGCTCGTACACTGCAACAACAACCTTCTAGCACATACTGCTCTACACATTGTCACTGCCTGCAGTTGATGCTCCAGCCTCGCTACACTGCAACAACACACCTTCCTGTAGCAACACTACTGCACTACACATTGTCACTGCCTGCAGTAGCTGCTCCAGCCTCGATACACTGCAACAACACACCTGCCTGTAGCAACACTACCGCACTACACATTGTCACTGCCAGCAGTAGCTACTCCAGCCTCGCTAGACTGCAACAACACACCTGCCTGAAGCAACATTACTGCTCTACACATTGTCACTGCCTGCAGTTGATGCTCCAGCCTCGCTAAACTGCAACAACACACCTGCCTGAAGCAACATTACTGCTCTACACATTGTCACTGCCTGCAGTTGATGCTCCAGCCTCGCTACACTGCAACAACACACCTTCCTGTAGTAACACTACTGCTGTACATATTGTCACTGCCTGCAGTTGATGCTCCAGCCTCGCTACACTGCAACAACACACTTTCCTGTAGCAACACTACCGCACTACACATTGTCACTGCCTGCAGTTGATGCTCTAGCCTCGCTATACTGCAACAACACACCTGCCTGTAGCAACACTACCGCACTACACATTGTCACTGCCTGCAGTTGCTGCTCCAGCCTCGCTACACTGCAACAACACACCTTCCTGTAGCAACACTACTGCTCTACAAATTGTCACTGCCTGCAGTTGTGCTCCAGCCTCGCTAAACTGCAACAACACACCTGCCTGTAGCAACAATACCGCACTACACATTGTCACTGCCTGCAGTAGCTGCTCCAGCCTCGCTACACTGCAACAACACACCTGCCTGCTAGCAACACTACTGCTGTACACATTGTCACTGCCTGCAGTTGATGCTCCAGCCTCGCTACACTGCAACAACACACCTTCCTGTAGCAACACTACTGCTCTACACATTGTCACTGCCTGCAGTTGATGCTCCAGCCTCGCTACACTGCAACAACTTACCTTCCTCTAGAAACACTACTGCTCTACACATTGTCACTGCCTGCAGTTGATGCTCCAGCCTCGCTACACTGCAAACAACACACCTTCCTGTAGCAACACTACTGCTCTAGACATTGTCACTGCCTGCAGTTGATGCTCCAGCCTCGCTACACTGCAACAACACACCTTCCTGTAGCAACACTACTGCTCTACACATTGTCACTGCCTGCAGTTGATGCTCCAGCCACTCGTACACTGCACATCACACCTCCTGTAGCAACACTACTGCACTACACATTGTCACTGCCTGCAGTTGCTGCTCCAGCCTCGCTACACTGCAACAACACACTTCCTGTAGCAACACTACTGCCTACACATTGTCACTGCCTGCAGTTGACTGCTCCAGCCTCGCTACACTGCAACAACACACCTTCCTGTAGCAACACTACCGCACTACACATTGTCACTGCCTGCAGTTGATGCTCCAGCCTCGCTACACTGCAACAACACACCTTCCTGTAGCAACACTACCGCTCTACACATTGTCACTGCCTGCAGTTGATGCTCCAGCCTCGCTACACTGCAACAACACACCTTCCTGTAGCAACACTACGCTCTACACATTGTCACTGCCTGCAGTTGATGCTCCAGCCTCGCTACACTGCAACAACACACCTTCTGTAGCAACACTACTGCTCTACACATTGTCACTGCCTGCAGTTGATGCTCCAGCCTCGCTAACACTGCAACAACACACCTTCCTGTAGCAACACTACTGCTCTACACATTGTCACTGCCTGCAGTTGATGCTCCAGCCTCGCTACACTGCAACAACACACCTTCATGTAGCAACACTACTGCTCTACACATTGTCACTGCCTGCAGTTAGCTGCTCCAGCCTCGTCTACACTGCAACAACACACCTGCCTGTAGCAACACTACTGCTCTACACATTGTCACTGCCTGCAGTGCTGCTCCAGCCTCGCTACACTGCAACAACACACCTTCCTGTAGCAACACTACTGCACTACACATTGTCACTGCCTGCAGTTGATGCTCCAGCCTCCTACACTGCAACAACACACCTTCCTGTAGCAACACTACTGCTCTACACATTGTCACTGCCTGCAGTTGTGCTCCAGCCTCGCTACACTGCAACAACACACCTTCCTGTAGCAACACTACTGCTCTACACATTGTCACTGCCTGCAGTTGATGCTCCAGCCTCGCTACACTGCAACAACACCTTCCTGTAGCAACACTACTGCTCTACACATTGTCACTGCCTGCAGTTGTGCTCCAGCCTCGCTACACTGCAACAACACACCTTCCTGTAGCAACACTACTGCTCTACACATTGTCACTGCCTGCAGTTGATGCTCCAGCCTCGCTACACTGCAACAACACCTTCCTGTAGCAACACTACCGCACTACACATTGTCACTCTGCCTGCAGTTGATGCTCCAGCCTCGCTACACTGCAACAACACACCTTCCTGTAGCAACACTACCGCACTACACATTGTCACTGCCTGCAGTAGCTGCTCCAGCCTCGCTACACTGCAACAACACACCTGCCTGTAGCAACACTACCGCACTACACATTGTCACTGCCTGCAGTTAGCTGCTCCAGCCTCGCTACACTGCAACAACACACCTTTCCTGTAGCAACACTACCGCACTACACTGTGTCACTGCCTGCAGTTATGCTCCAGCCTCGCTACACTGCAACAACACACCTTCCTGTAGCAACACTACTGCTCTACACATTGTCACTGCCTGCGGTTGATGCACCAGCCTCGCTACACTGCAACAACACACCTTCCTGTAGCAACACTACTGCTCTACACATTGTCACTGCCTGCAGTTGATGCACCAGCTACGCTACACTGCAACAACACACCTGCCTGTAGCAACACTACTGCTCTACACATTGTCACTGCCTGCAGTTGCTGCTCGAGCCTCGCTACCCTGTAACAACACACCTTCCTGTAGCGACACTACCGCACTACACATTGTCACTGCCTGCAGTTGCTGCTCCAGCCTCGCTACACTGCAACAACACACCTGCCTGTAGCAACACTACCGCACTACACATTGTCACTGCCTGCAGTTGATGCTCCAGCCTCGCTACACTGCAACAACACACCTTCCTGTAGCAACACTACTGCTCTACACATTGTCACTGCCTGCAGTTGATGCACCAGCTACGCTACACTGCAACAACACACCTTCCTGTAGCAACACTACCGCACTACACATTGTCACTGCCTGCAGTAGCTGCTCCAGCCTCGCTACCCTGTAACAACACACCTTCCTGTAGCGACACTACCGCACTACACATTGTCACTGCCTGCAGTTGATGCTCCAGCCTCGCTACACTGCAACAACACACTTTCCTGTAGCAGCACTACCGCACTACACTGTGTCACTGCCTGCAGTTAATGCTCCAGCCTCGCTACACTGCAACAACACACCTGCCTGTAGCAACACTACTGCTCTACACATTGTCACTGCCTGCAGTTGCTGCTCGAGCCTCGCTACACTGCAACAACACACCTTCCTGTTGCAACACTACTGCTCTACACATTGTCACTGCCTGCAGTTGATGCACCAGCTACGCTACACTGCAACAACACACCTTCCTGTAGCAACACTACTGCTCTAGACATTGTCACTGCCTGCAGTTAATGCTCCAGCCTCGCTACACTGCAACAACACACCTGCCTGTAGCAACACTACTGCTCTACACATTGTCACTGCCTGCAGTTGCTGCTCGAGCCTCGCTACCCTGTAACAACACACCTTCCTGTTGCAACACTACTGCTCTACACATTGTCACTGCCTGCAGTTGATGCACCAGCTACGCTACACTGCAACAACACACCTTCCTGTTGCAACACTACTGCTCTACACATTGTCACTGCCTGCAGTTGATGCACCAGCTACGCTACACTGCAACAACACACCTTTCTGTAGCAACACTACCGCACTACACATTGTCACTGCCTGCAGTAGCTGCTCCAGCCTCGCTACCCTGTAACAACACACCTTCCTGTAGCGACACTACCGCACTACACATTGTCACTGCCTGCAGTTGATGCTCCAGCCTCGCTACACTGCAACAACACACCTTCCTGTAGCAACACTACTGCTCTACACATTGTCACTGCCTGCAGTTGATGCTCCAGCCTCGCTACACTGCAACAACACACCTGCCTGTAGCAACACTACAGCAGTACACATCGTCATTTTTCAAAGACACTACCATTGCGATACATATCGCCAACCCATGCCAACATTTCTACTATGCGCCTCTCCTGCCTGCGACATGATATTTGCCTTGGGTCTCGCCTCCCTGGAAAGATACTCTTTATTACATCTTGATGGTTCTTACAACATTTCTTCCCTACGTACACCTGTACTACCTATCACTCTCTTCAGTCAGCGCCACTAGGTTACATATCGAAACCCAACTACATTTTGTATCGCGATGCATTACTCCTCGCTTTCGTAACACGACTATACTTTGTACTGCACCTCAATATACTGCAGTTCCCGTATGCAACTTGCGACAGCACTCTTATGGGTCTACAATCTGGCGATCACATTTTCACAAGAAAACATAACACCGGAAACCACAGCACATCGAACCCCCTCCAACGAGATGTAAGGTCTTGCAGTTTGTTAGTCAAAATGTGGCCAATATGAAGTCCTGAATCGCGGTGGATTCGGTTCATTGTCCTCGGTCGCCAGTACTAGAGCACAGTATGTTCATGACAAGGAGCCCAGCAGCCGGATCCGGATCTCGAGGCTATCTTCAATGTCCCGTTTTTCTCTCAAAATCATTTGCTATTACCCAAAAATCGCTTCACCAATCTATTATATTACTCAAAAATCGGGGTTTTCACCTAAAAAATTCCTGGTTGTGCCCAGCTGAAAAAAAAAAAAGACTCCCACAAAAAATCGTCCTCCATGGGTGCTATGGTCGCCATTGTTGACTTACCTTTTTTGCTTTAAATTCGACTAAATTTCCCTAAAGGTTTCCCCTTCCCCTTAAAAATACCCCCTTTTCCCTTTAAAATTGATTATTTTCAACTCTTAATTAATATTTATTCCCAATAATTTTTTTTAAATTCCCATAAAATTTATAAAAAAAATAAAAATAAAAAAAATTACAAAGAATTAAAAAAAAAATTACAACAGAATTAACAAAATTATTATTAAAAATTATTATACAAAATAAAAAAATGGAAGAGAGTCAAATAATTTGAGAAATTTATATGAAAAAATTTAAAGGTGTTAGTATTGAGTGATAAATTTCACTGGGCTCATCTTTTCAAGGTGCATATGATCGTGATGTCATATAATATATGTAACCCAATTCCAGGACCACCATACTGGATATGAGTCATGATGACCCTACCTCTTCCTACAATGCTGGCAAGTCCTTGAGCGTGTATCGACATGCTAGCGAGGCACTCGGATGGCCGGCCTTGTCAAAACGATCATACGTCTAGGAATCGACGAATTTATAAATAAGAAGAATTAAATTTATTTTTTGTATCATATGAGAAAATACCAAACTCTCAAAAAAAAAAAAAAGTAAAATATATCTAAAAATGTATTTTTCAAGCAAAATCGGTTTAAAAATGATTAATTATGTAAATTTCACACTTTGCCATGGCAGCCGATAGCATTTTAAAACAGCAACAAATGGGTTTCGAACCCACGACTTCTCGAACAGGAGTTAGGCACTCTAACCACACGGATATAGAGCGATCAGAGAAAGCAATGCTTAAGTGTTGAATAGAAGGCGTCCAAGCGAAGAAGATGCATTCCCTTCATTAATGTATTAAACTTTTTAATTAGTGCATATATGGCTTATGAACATTTATATTTCGATTTTTTTTAAGTTTATTTAAATGCAAGCAATGTACTGTGTTATAACATATCGTTATTTTGTCAGTCAGGGCATGAACATTAAATTACATTATGTGCATATACCCACATTGAAAGATTTTCATATTTATTTTTTTAAATAACGAATCATTTACAGCCACAATTTTTTTTTTCACATATTGGGCTCATATGCATGTGATTATGTACATGCATATGCGAATATAATTAGTTTTGCTTAGCGCCAGACTCGTGAATTTCAGTGTGAAAGCATAAGCTCTAACTCCAGGAATGTACGTCTGTTTCTGAAAACCAAATTGCTTTTATAGGCAAAGGGTATGTCAAAATAAAAAATATTTTTTAATTAGATTTTTTAATTAATTTAATTTAACTTTTTTGGTTGTGTTTAAGTTGTATTTAGAGTACAGCAGAGCGGTGCAAAAAGTTCTCTCAACTTAATTTACCGTGTCCTATCTTCAAGTCTAATTATTACATGCCAGAATCTGCAAATTATTCATTATCTCCACTATTTTGTAGAAATTGTGACGAACCAGTCATCACTGGCGTGTTATAGGGGCTTTTCTCAAAAGTTGGTAGCCCTATGTGTGCGATCTGTGCCTCCATCTAAGCTCTTTGCTTTTAATTTGTATCTTCATTTTGGTCAATAATATTATGGATCATATATCTATATATTTTATTATGCATTTACATTTAAATCACAATATATTTTATTTGGTTATTATTTTTCAGCTGAGTTGTATATTAATATTTGCATTGTAATTTCTTTGCCGTCCAGCTGTGCTGGGCTATTGCAGCTCTTTGATATTGTGTTCGTAGTTCCTGTGGTCGTCGCTAGTGGCGCTCGGGTAACGGCATGTTCCTTGCGGTAGGTCGAACAGAATGTCGTCAGCTGTCTAGCTTTGTGGAGGGACCAAGAGTGTACTCGCGATGTCAGCTGTATGTTTGCTGAGCGTAGCCGAATGGAAGGCTACAGTGAAGTTTGTCTGTCGCTGGAAGAGGCTTCGGCAGTGTTAAATGTACAAACAGGGCTACAAACGTCTGTGTTTAAGTTGAGTCTGAGTTGCTTAAAGTATTGTTCCGAAAAGCCTCCGCAAAATCTACAGTGACTTGTATGTGTGTACTTTGCAGTACGAAGTCACGCACATCATGTCACATTCGTAAAGTTTATGTGTGGGTAAACAGATTGTTAAGATGTAAGCACGCAACTTATGTTCCAAAATACTAGTGGCAGCTTGTTGGAAATATTCTCCACTACACCGGCTGGCGTGCGACCGACACCAGCCCAGCATTCCGGCCCATTTGAATGAAATTGCGCTGCAGGCTCTGTAGCTTGTGGGGATCGCAGCTGCTCAGAACGGCCGACACTTTTCGTTCATGCCTTGGAGGTCGCTTTAACGAGTTCTTCTATCAAAAAATATGAAGGTACTGCCTCATCAGAAATTTCACCCGACAACACCGCTGGCTGTTTCGTCTGAAAGTTTCCCGCAAGCATCGATCACCTTTTAATGTGTGTAAACTGTCTTTTTCATAACTATTTTAATGTGCAATTATAAAGCACCTGTGTGTGATACGTTTATACTTGTTATGGTGCCATATACCTACTATCGTAAATGGAGCCTAGAGTGCACCATGTATATGAAAGAACGTAACGTTGTGTATGAAACATTTTTGCTGTGGTCGAAAATAAAAGAACTCAAACTTTATTTGCTGGAATTATCCATTCATAGCGTCGCTGATCGTCGGCATATTCTACTTTAACAATATTAAACAAAGACATAAATGCTTATTTGCCTAAATACAACAGTCTTAGAGTTTATATATTTCTCTGGAATATATTCATAGGGATGAAAGGACACAAGGAATTTTGTTAAAGACGAGTATCGCTTGTCCCTTGATATGTTATAAATGTTACATAGGGGTTTCGGCAAGTGAGGAAGACGAAGTTCCTGAGCCCATACGTTACAAGGGCAACTCAAAATAAAAGTACGCTTATCGGATTTTATTAAATGTCTGTATATGTGACTGAACAAAGCACCATCATATTCTCCACATATCAGGTGACGTAGGTAGGATAAACACCAGCGATAAATTAAATACTTTTCCGTTGAAATTATATATATAATATATATATATATATATATATATATATATATATAATATATATATATATATATACTAACATAAAAACAGAATCCTTATATTTTCCACACCATTCACATAGTGTCTTTACAGCAGTATGCTCACTTTTAACATAATTAATATAATCTACTTAAACACAGCTCAAAGGGGTTTATGATAACATGCATCCAACCAGAACCCTTGGTCATATGTTTTTTCCTTCACGACAAAGATTCATGACTGCCACTGACAAACTAAGCTTTCCAACTGCAACCCAGTTCCTTACATACTCACAAGCAGAAACCTTGACATTTAATGTTCCACCCACTGTAACTCAGTTCCTTATATACTCACAAGCAGAAACCTTGACATTTAATGTTCCACCCACTGTAATTCAGTTCCTTATATACTCACAAGCAGAAACCTTGACATTCAATGTTCCACCCACTGTAACTCAGTTCCTTATATACTCACAAGCAGAAACCTTGACATTCAATGTTCCACCCACTGTAACTCAGTTCCTTATATACTCACAAGCAGAAACCTTGACATTCAATGTTCCACCCACTGTAACTCAGTTCCTTATATACTCACAAGCAGAAACCTTGACATTTAATGTTCCACCCACTGTAACTCAGTTCCTTATATACTCACAAGCAGAAACCTTGACATTTAATGTTCCACCCACTGTAATTCAGTTCCTTATATACTCACAAGCAGAAACCTTGACATTCAATGTTCCACCCACTGTAACTCGGTTCCTTATATACTCACAAGCAGAAACCTTGACATTCAATGTTCCACCCACTGTAACTCAGTTCCTTATATACTCACAAGCAGAAACCTTGACATTCAATGTTCCACCCACTGTAACTCAGTTCCTTATATACTCACAAGCAGAAACCTTGACATTTAATGTTCCAATCACTGTAACTCAGTTCCTTATATACTCACAAGCAGAAACCTTGACATTCAATGTTCCACCCAATGTAACTCAGTTCCATATATACTCACAAGCAGAAACCTTGACATTCAATGTTCCACAAACTGTAACTCAGTTCCTTATATACTCACAAGCAGAAACCTTGACATTTAATGTTCCAATCACTGTAACTCAGTTCCTTATATACTCACAAGCAGAAACCTTGACATTCAATGTTCCACCCACTGTAACTCAGTTCCATATATACTCACAAGCAGAAACCTTGACATTCAATGTTCCACAAACTGTAACTCAGTTCCTTATATACTCACAAGCAGAAACCTTGACATTTAATGTTCCACCCACTGTAACTCCGTTCCTTATATACTCACAAGCAGAAACCTTGACATTCAATGTTCCACCCACTGTAACTCAGTTCCTTATATACTCACAAACAGAAACCGTAACATTTAATGCCGCCGCAGTAATACGTCTACAGTCATCAGTCTTCAGAGCCGTGGATCAGGTGAAGAAGCCAGGAGATGGAGTTTGCGAGCGCCGCAGTAATACGTCTACAGTCGTCAGTTTTCAGAGCCGTGATCAGGTGAAGAAGCCAGGAGATGGAGTTTGCGACAGCCGCAGTAATACGTCTACAGTCATCAGTATTCAGAGCCATAGATCAGATGGAGATGCCAGGAGATGGAGTTTGCGACCGCCGCAGTAATACGTCTACAGTCATCAGTTTTCAGAACCGTGGATCAGGTGAAGATGTCAGGAGATGGAGTTTGCGACCGCCGCAGTAATACGTCTACAGTCATCAGTCTTCAGAGCCGTGGACCAGGTGAAGATGCCTGGAGATGGAGTTTGCGACAGCCGCAGTAACACGTCTACAGTCATCAGTTTTCAGAGCCGTGGATCAGGTGAAGATGTCAGGAGATGGAGTTTGCGACCGCCGCAGTAATACGTCTACAGTCATCAGTCTTCAGAGCCGTGGATCAGGTGAAGATGCCAGGAGATGGAGTTTGCGAGCGCCGCAGTAATACGTCTACAGTCGTCAGTTTTCAGAGCCGTGATCAGGTGAAGAAGCCAGGAGATGGAGTTTGCGACAGCCGCAGTAATACGTCTACAGTCATCAGTCTTCAGTGCCGTGTATCAGGTGAAGATGCCAGGAGATGGAGTGTGCGAGCGCCGCAGTAATACGTCTACAGTCCTCAGTCTTCAGAGCCGTGGATCAGATGAAGATGCAAGGAGATGGAGTTTGAGACCGCCGCAGTATTACGTCTACAGTCATCAGTCATCAGAGACGTGGACCAGGTGAAGATGCCAGGAGATGCAGTTTGCGACCGCCGCAGTAATACGTCAACAGTCATCAGTTTTCAGAGACGTAGATCAGGTGAAGATGCCAGATGATGGAGTGTGCGACCGCCACATTAATACGTCTACAGTCATCAGAGCCGTGTATCAGGTGAAGATGCCAGGAGATGGAGTGTGCGAGCGCCGCAGTAATACGTCTACAGTCCTCAGTCTTCAGAGCCGTGGTTAACGTGAAGATGCCAGGAGATGTAGTGTGCGACCCCCACAGTAATACATCTACAGTCATCAGAGCCGTGGATAAGGTGAAGATGTCAGGAGATGGAGTTTGCGACCGCCGCAGTAATACGACTAGTCATCAGTCTTCAGAGCCGTGGACCAGGTGAAGATGCCAGGAGATGGAGTTTGCGAGCTCCGCAGTAATACGTCTACAGTCATCAGTCTTCAGAGCCATGGATCAGGTGGAGATGCCAGGAGATGGAGTTTGCGACCGCCACAGTAATACGTCTACAGTCATCAGAGCCATAGATCAGGTGGAGATGCCAGGAGATGGAGTTTGCGACCGCCGCAGTAAAACGTTCACAGTTATCAGTCTTCAGAGCCGTGTATCAGGTAAAGATGCCAGGAGATGGAGTGTGCGAGCGCCGCAGTAATACGTCTACCGTCATCAGTTTTCAGAGACGGGATCTGGTGAAGATGCCAGGAGATGGAGTGTGCGACCGCCACAGTAATACGTCTACAGTCATCAGAGATATAGATCAGGTGGAGATGCCAGGAGATGGAGTTTGCGACCGCCGGAGTAATACGTCTACAGTCATCAGTCTTCAGAGCCATGGATCAGGTGGAGATGCCAGGAGATGGAGTTTGCGAGCTCCGCAGTAATACGACTACAGTCATCAGTCTTCAGAGCCGTGTATCAGGTGAAGATGCCAGGAGATGGAGTGTGCGAGCGCCGCAGTAATACGTCTACAGTCATCAGTCTTCAGAGCCGTGGATCAGGTGAAGATTTCAGGAGATGGAGTTTGGGACCGCCGCAGTAATACGTCTACAGTCATCAGTCTTCAGAGCCGTGGATCAGGTGAAGATGCCAGGAGATGGAGTTTGCGACCGCCGCAGTAATACGTCTACCGTCATCAGTCTTCAGTGCCGTGTATCAGGTGAAGATGCCAGGAGATGGAGTGTGCGAGCGCCGCAGTAATACGTCTACAGTCATCAGTCTTCAGAGCCGTGGATCAGGTGAAGATTTCAGGAGACGGAGTGTGCGATCGCCGCAGTAATACGTCTACAGTCGTCAGTCTTCAGAGCAGAGGATCAGGTGAAGATGCCAGGAGATGCAGTTTGCGACCGCCGCCGTAATACGTCTACAGTCATCAGTCTTCAGAGCCGTGGACCAGGTGAGGATGCCAGGAGATGGAGTTTGCGACCATCACAGTAATACGTCTACAGTCTTCAGAGCCGTGGATAAGGTAAATATGCCAGCAGATGGAGTTTGCGACCATCACAGTAATACGTCCACAGTCATCAGTCTTCATGGCCGTGGATCAGGTGAAGATGTCAGGAGATGGAGTTTGCGACCGCCGCAGTAATACGACTACAGTCATCAGTCTTCAGAGCCGTGGATCAGGTGAAGATGCCAGGAGATGGAGTTTGCGAGCTCCGCAGTAATACGACTACAGTCATCAGTCTTCAGAGCCGTGGACCAGTTGAAGATGCCAAGAGTTGCAGTTTGCGACCGCCGCAGTAATACGACTACAGTCATCAGTCTTCAGAGCCGTGGATCAGGTGAAGATGCCAGGAGATGGAGTTTACGAGCTCCGCAGTAATACGACTACAGTCATCAGTCTTCAGAGCCATATATCAGGTGGAGATGCCAGGAGATGGAGTTTGCGACCGCCGCAGTAATACGTCTACAATCATCAGTCATCAGAGCCATGGATCAGGTGGAGATGCCAGGAGATGGAGTTTGGGACCGCCGGAGTAATACGTCTACAGTCGTCAGTCTTCAGAGCCATGGAACAGGTGGAGATGCCAGGAGATGGAGATTGCGACCGCCGCAGTAATACGTTCACAGTTATCAGTCTTCAGAGCCGTGGATCAGATGAAGATGCCAGGAGATGGAGTGTGCGAGCGCCGCAGTAATACGTCTACAGTCATCAGTCTTCAGAGCCGTGGATCAGGTGAAGATGCCAGGAGATGGAGTGTGCGACCGCCACAGTAATACGTCTACAGTCATCAGAGCCGTGGATCAGGTGAAGATGTCAGGAGATGGAGTTTGCGACCGCCACAGTAATACGTCTACAGTCATCAGAGCCGTGGATCAGGTAAAGATGTCAGGAGATGGAGTTTGCGACCGGAGCAGTAATACGACTAGTCATCAGTCTTCAGAGCCGTGGATCAGGTGAAAATGCCAGGAGATGGAGTTTGCGACCGCTGCAGTAAAACGTCTACAGTCATCAGTCTTCAGAGCCGTGGATCAGGTGAAGATGCCAGGAGATGGAGTTTGCGACCATCGCAGTAATACGTCCTCAGTCATCAGTCTTCATGGCCGTGGATCAGGTGAAGATGTCAGGAGATGGAGTTTGCGACCGCCGCAGTAATACTAGTCATCAGTCTTCAGAGCCGTGGATCAGGTGAAGATGCCAGGAGATGGAGTTTGCGAATGCCGCAGTAATACATCTACAGTCATCAGAGCCGTGTATCAGGTGAAGATGCCAGGAGATGGAGTGTGCGACCGCCACAGTAATACGTCTACAGTCATCAGAGCCGTGGATCAGGTGAAGATGTCAGGAGATAGAGTTTGCGACCGGCAGCAGTAATACGACTAGTCATCATCTTCAGAGCCAGGATCAGGTGAAGATGCCAGGAGATGGAGTTTGCGAGCTCCGCAGTAATACGTCTACAGTCATCAGTCTTCAGAGCCGTGGATCAGGTGAAGATGTCAGGAGATGGAGTTTGCGACCGCCACAGTAATACGTCTACAGTCATCAGAGATATAGATCAGGTGGAGATGCCAGGAGATGGAGTTTGCGACCGCCAGTAATACGTCTACAGTCATCAGTCTCAGAGCATGGATCAGGTGGAGATGCCAGGAGATGGAGTATGCGAGCTCCGCAGTAATACGACTACAGTCATCAGTCTTCAGAGCGTGTATCAGGTGAAGATGCCAGGAGATGGGAGTGTGTCGCAGCGCGCAGGAATTACGTCCGCAGTATCTAAGTCTCATCAGAGCCGTGGATCAGGTGAAGATTCAGGAGATGGAGTTTGCGACCGCCGCAGTAATACGTCTACAGTCATCAGTCTTCAGAGCCGTGGATCAGGTGAAGATGCCAGGAGATGGAGTTTGCGACCGCCGCAGTAATACGTCTACCGTCATCAGTCTTCAGTGCCGTGTATCAGGTGAAGATGCCAGGAGATGGAGTGTGCGAGCGCCGCAGTAATACGTCTACAGTCATCAGTCTTCAGAGCCGTGGATCAGGTGAAGATTTCAGGAGACGGAGTGTGCGATCGCCGCAGTAATACGTCTACAGTCGTCAGTCTTCAGAGCAGAGGATCAGGTGAAGATGCCAGGAGATGCAGTTTGCGACCGCCGCAGTAATACGTCTACAGTCATCAGTCTTCAGAGCCGTGGACCAGGTGAAGATGCCAGGAGATGGAGTTTGCGACCATCACAGTAATACGTCTACAGTCTTCAGAGCCGTGGATAAGGTAAATATGCCAGGAGAAGGAGTTTGCGACCATCACAGTAATACGTCCACAGTCATTAGTCTTCATGGCCGTGGATCAGGTGAAGATGTCAGGAGATGGAGTTTGCGACCGCCGCAGTAATACGACTACAGTCATCAGTCTTCAGAGCCGTGTATCAGGTGAAGATGCCAGGAGATGGAGTTTGCGAGCTCCGCAGTAATACGACTACAGTCATCAGTCTTCAGAGCCGTGGACCAGTTGAAGATGCCAAGAGTTGCAGTTTGCGACCGCCGCAGTAATACGACTACAGTCATCAGTCTTCAGAGCCGTGGATCAGGTGAAGATGCCAGGAGATGGAGTTTGCGAGCTCCGCAGTAATACGACTACAGTCATCAGTCTTCAGAGCCATATATCAGGTGGAGATGCCAGGAGATGGAGTTTGCGACCGCCGCAGTAATACGTCTACAATCATCAGTCATCAGAGCCATGGATCAGGTGGAGATGCCAGGAGATGGAGTTTGGGACCGCCGGAGTAATACGTCTACAGTCGTCAGTCTTCAGAGCCATGGAACAGGTGGAGATGCCAGGAGATGGAGATTGCGACCGCCGCAGTAATACGTTCACAGTTATCAGTCTTCAGAGCCGTGGATCAGGTGAAGATGCCAGGAGATGGAGTGTGCGAGCGCCGCAGTAATACGTCTACAGTCATCAGTCTTCAGAGCCGTGGATCAGGTGAAGATGCCAGGAGATGGAGTGTGCGACCGCCACAGTAATACGTCTACAGTCATCAGAGCCGTGGATCAGGTAAAGATGTCAGGAGATGGAGTTTGCGACCGTCGCAGTAATACGACTAGTCATCAGTCTTCAGAGCCGTGGATCAGGTGAAGATGTCAGGAGATGGAGTTTGCGACCGCCGCAGTAATACTAGTCATCAGTCTTCAGAGCCGTGGATCAGGTGAAGATGCCCTAAGATGGAGTTTGCGAATGCCGCAGTAATACATCTACAGTCATCAGAGCCGTGTATCAGGTGAAGATGCCAGGAGATGGAGTGTGCGACCGCCACAGTAATACGTCTACAGTCATCAGAGCCGTGGATCAGGTGAAGAGGTCAGGAGATAGAGTTTGCGACCGGAGCAGTAATACGACTAGTCATCATTCTTCAGAGCCATGGATCAGGTGAAGATGCCAGGAGATGGAGTTTGCGAGCTCCGCAGTAATACGTCTACAGTCATCAGTCTTCAGAGCCGTGGATCAGGTGAAGATGCCAGGAGATGGAATTTGCGACCGCCGCAGTAATACGTTCACAGTTATCAGTCTTCAGAGCCGTGGATCAGGTGAAGATGTCAGGAGATGGAGTTTGCGACCGCCGCAGTAATACGTCTAAAGTCATCAGTCTTCAGAGCCGTGGATCTGGTGAAGATGCCTGGAGATGGAGTTTGCGAAACGCCGCAGTAATACGTCCACAGTCATCAGTCTTCAGAGCCGTGGAACAGGTGAAGATGCCAGGAGATGGAGTTTGCGAGCTCCGCAGTAATACGACTACAGTCATCAGTCTTCAGAGCCATATATCAGGTGGAGATGCCAGGAGATTGAGTTTGCGATCGCCGCAGTAATACGACAACAGTCATCAGTCTTCAGAGCCGTGGATAAGGTGAAGATGCCAGGAGATGGAGTTTGCGACCGCCGCAGTAATACGTCTACATTCATCAGTCTTCAGAGCCGTGGATCAGGTGAAGATGCCAGGAGATGGAGTTTGCGACCGCCACAGTAATACGTCTACAGTCATCAGAGCCGTGTATCAGGTGAAGATGTCAGGAGATAGAGTTTGCGACCGCCGTAGTAATACGTCTACAGTCATTAGTCTTCAAAGCCGTGGACCAGTTGAAGATGCCAAAAGATGTTGCAGTTTGCGACCGCCGCAGAAATACATCCACAGTCATCAGTCTTCAGAGTCGTGTATCAGGTGAAGATGCCAGGAGATGGAGTTTGCGAGCTCCGCAGTAATACGTCTACAGTCATCAGTCTTCACAGCCATATATAAGGTGGAGAGGCCAGGAGATGGAGTTTGCGACCGCCGCAGTAATACGTCTACAGTCATCAGTCTTCACAGCCGTGGACCAGTTGAAGATGCCAAAAGATGTTGCAGTTTGGGACCGCCGGAGTAATACGTCTACAGTCATCAGTCTTCAGATCCATGGATCAGGTGGAGATGCCAGGAGATGGAGTTTGCGACCGCCACAGTAATACGTCTACAGTCATCAGAGCCGTGTATCAGGTGAAGATGCCAGGAGATGGAGTTTGCGACCGCCGCAGTAATACGTCTAAATTCATCAGTCTTCAGAGCCGTGGAACAGTCGAAGATGTCAGGAGATGGAGTTTACGACCGCCGCAGTAATACGACTACAGTCATCAGTCTTCAGAGCCGTGAATCAGGTGAAGATGCCAGGAGATGCAGTTTGTGACCGCCGCAGTAATACGTCTAAAGTCATCAGTCTTCAGAGCCGTGGATCAGGTGAAGATGCCAGGAGATGGATTTTGCGAGCGCCGCAGTAATACGTCTACACTCATTAGTCTTCAGAGCCATTGATCAGGTGGAGATGCCAGGAGATTGAGTTTGCGATTGCCGCAGTTATACGTCTACAGTCATCAGTCTTCAGATACCGTGGATCAGGTGACGTTGCCAGGAGATGGAGTTTGCGAGCGACGCAGTAATACGTCTAAAGTCATTAGTCTTCAGAACCGTGGATCAGGTGAAGGTGCCAGGAGATGAAGTTTGCAAGCTCCGCAGTAATACGTCTACAGTCATCAGTCGTCAGAGCCATAGATCAGGTGGAGATGCCAGGAGATTGAGTTTGCGTTTGCCGCAGTTATACGTCTACAGTCATCAGTCTTCAGAGCCGTGGACCAGGTGAAGATCCCAGGAGGTGGAGTTTGCGACCGCCGCAGTAATACGTCTACAGTCATCAGTCTTCAGATCCGTGGATCAGGTGAAGGTGCCAGGAGATGGAGTTTGCGACCGCCGCAGTAATACGACTACAGTCATCAGTCTTCAGAGCCATGGATCATGTGGAGATGCCAGGAGATGCCAGGAGATTGAGTTTGCGATTGCCGCAGTTATACGTCTACAGTCATTAGTCTTCAGAGCCGTGGATCAGGTGAAAATGGCAGGAGATGAAGTTTGCAAGCTCCGCAGTAATACGTCTACAGTCATCAGTCTTCAGAGCCATAGATCAGGTGGAGATGCCAAGAGATGGAGTTTGCGATTGCCGCAGTTATACGTCTACTGTCATCAGTCTTCAGAGCCGTGGACCAGGTGAAGATCCCAGGAGATGGAGTTTGCGACCGCCGCAGTAATACGACTACAGTCATCAGTCTTCAGAGCCATGGATCAGGTGGAGATGCCAGGAGATGGAGTTTGCGACTGACGCAGTAATACGTCTACAGTCATCAGTCTTCAGAGCCGTGGATCAGGTGGAGATGCCAGGAGATGGAGTTTGCGAGCGCCGCAGTAATACGTCTACAGTCATCAATCTTCAGAGCCGTGGATCAGGTGAAGATGTCAGGAGATGGAGTTTACGACCGCCGCAGTAATACGACTACAGTCATCAGTCTTCAGAGCCGTGGATCAGGTGAAGATGCCAGGAGATGCAGTTTGCACCGCCGCAGTAATACGCCCACAGTCATCAGTCTTCAGAGCCGTGGATCAGATGACGTTGCCAGGAGATGGAGTTTGCTACCGCCGCAGTAATACGTCTACAGTCATCAGTCTTCAGAACCGTGGATCAGGTGAAAATGCCAGGAGATGGAGTTTGCGAGCTCCGCATTAATACGTCTACAGTAATCAGTCTTCAGAGCCGTGGAACAGGTGAAGATGTCAGGAGATGGAGTTTGCGACCGCCGCAGTAATACGTCTACTGTCATCAGTCTTCAGAGCCGTGGACCAGTTGAAGATGCCAGGAGTTACAGTTTGCGACCGCCGCAGAAATAGATCCACAGTCATCAGTCTTCAGAGCCGTGGATCAGGTGAAGTTGACAGGAGCTAGATTTGCGACCGCCGCAGTAATACGTCTACAGTCATCAGTCTTCAGAGCAGTGGATCAGGTGAAGATGCCAGGAGATGGAGTCTGCGACCGCCGCAGTAATACGTCTAAAGTCATCAGTCTTCAGAAACGTGGATCAGGTGAAGATGTCAGGAGATGGAGTTTACGACCACCGCAGTAAAACGTCTACAGTCATCAGTCTTCTGAACCGTGGATCAGGTGAAAATGCCAGGAGATGGAGTTTGCGAGCTCCGCAGTAATACGTCTACAGTCATCAGTCTTCAGAGCCATAGATCAGGTGGAGATGCCAGGAGATTGAGTTTGCGATCGCCGCAGTAATACGTCTACAGTCATCAGTCTTCAGAGCCGTGTATCAGGTGAAGATGCCAGGAGATGGAATTTGCGAGCTCCGCAGTAATACGTCCACAGTCATCAGTCCTCAGAGCCGTGGATCAGGTGAAGATGCCAGGAGATGCAGTTTGCGACCGCCGCAGTAATACGTCCACAGTCATCAGTCTTCAGAGCCGTGGACCAGGTGATGATGTCAGGAGATGGAGTTTACGACCGCCGCAGTAATACGTCCACAGTCATCAGTCTTCAGAGCCGTGAATCAGGTGAAGAAGTTCTATAGCGTCCAAACTATATAATGTTCCGTGACTTAGTTCAATGTCACTGAGCTCCTCCGATTTTAATTATATTTTATGTAACGAGTTGTAACTTATATTTAAACAATTCAACGATAACCTAACCGACCAACTTCGTCCTATGTACGAGAATTAAGCGTCCCCTAAATAATTAAATGTACAATTTCACTAAACATAAAGTTGTAACAGTACGTATGTGTACAGCCTACGACAGCGTATATTTGTAAATTTTGCGTCCCGCCTACAAATGTCGAAATTACGCTTCCTAAACAATTTGTAACAACATATCTCCCTTGTATACCATATCGTTACACATCATGGATTAAACGAAATTAACACAGTTCGAAAAATTGCAGGAATCCAGAGCTAGCATAACTATTATCTATGATAAGCATTCCTGTGATTTCAAAGTGTTTCACAAATCGAATAATATTCAAACCTACCCACGCTTAGTCTCAGAAATTACGTCGCATATTACATTTACAGATGGACCGCGATGGCGCAGTGGCTAGGCCACTCGGGGTCACTCGCGGTTTTTGCACATAGGAACCATGCCAGACGATGCCGCTGGTCGTCGGGTTTTCTCGGGGATCTCTCATTTTACCAAATCTTGCATTCCAGCTATGCTCAATCTCTCACCACGCTTCACCCTCATCAGCTCTCAAGACCTCGTTAAGGGCTGCCCAGACCTCTCCACACCACAATTACAGAGAGCAAGTCACAATTTAATTGAAGTGTTTTATGCAGTGTTTGCTATCTTTAGCTGTTTGGTACGTATCATAGAGCTGCTGGTTCACTTTTGACATTAACCTTCCAAAATATCCTTGCCATAGAGTGGAAGTTTCCTTATGTACGAACTGAACGACTCAACATAAATAATGTTAGAAACCCATATGGCATGTGGGATCGTGACCAAGCTTGTCGTTTTAATTAAATTTGCCCTGTGTGTGTGTGATTGAAGTTCTATTCAATCTAAATATCTCTTGAGTAGCGTATACTTGCTAACGGCAAGCGTACAGATCACTTGAATTACACTTGCAGCAAGTTTTATACATCACAGGATTGCTACAAGCTTGACACATGGAGATAAGTTGACTTCATTCAAACTTGCTCATTTGCACGCAGGTTTCCCACAATCTTACAGGTTTGCTATGGCGAGCTTATATAGGCATTTCACGGTAAAATGAGCAGTTTTGAAATCCCTCTCATTTGGAATAATAGTAAATAAATAAATATTATTGTAGTCTTAGATGTTAACTACCTAGTGCGATGGAATATACATACTGTGCTTATTATTTACATGGCAGTATATATTTTAAAAAGTGGTTTAAGGACAAAATATGCCTGAAAGGGAAAAAAGTAACTAGAGATTCAAAAGAGCTCACTTGGCATTTAACTTAACATGTGGCACTTTCTGACCTGTAATTAGCGGTTTATGTGAGAGAGAGGCCGGAAGTAAATGGCGTAGGAGGCGCACTTATGCGCCTGCAGAGTGAGAGAGAGAGAGAGAGAGAGAGAGAGAGAGATATCGGAACAACTAGCTCCACTGCGCATCTTAGTGGAGACTCTCCAGTAGGAACTGCCTCACAGAAACAAACTGTAGGTATGCAAGTTTCGAGCGAGACAGTTGCCTGGCAGGTGGATCCATTCAACCAGCCGGTGGCGATGTTGCTTGAGCATACTGCTTACTGTTCCACTCAGGCGAACTACACTCCCTACCCTGGCACCTCAACTAAATGACATCGATTTTGTAGTAACAATTCGTCAGCTCCTGCCAAAATTTAAAAAAAAAAAAAAATACGGCGCAGAACAGTTGAGTGTGTCTTGGCAAATACGGCGCAGAACAGTTGAGTGTGTCTTGGCAAATACGGCGCAGAACAGTTGAGTGTGTCTTGGCAAATACGGCGCAGAACAGTTGAGTGTGTCTTGGCAAATACGGCGCAGAACAGTTGAGTGTGTCTTGGCAAATACGGCGCAGAACAGTTGAGTGTGTCTTGGCAAATGAGGGATTCGACATCAGTCCGTTGTAGCTACTTTCATAAAAAATAAAATATCGCAAGTTGTTCTTGTTTCAAGTCTCCTGACTGCATGGTTCCGGAGCTCAGTGCAACATGTGCCTATTTCTCTCGAAGTGGCTTGTTAACAGCAAGCTGTATATGTCTGGTGATCCTCATCACAACGCAGGCTAGTAACATTATGCACGGTAACTAAGTACACTTTTGTGAAGACGCAACCGAAAGTTACAATTCCCTTGGTGTCAGCTCTGTCTGTTTCCAAAAGCAATATACAGGCATGTTTTACTTAACTTATACAGCGGATCCCAAAACATCACGGTTTTGGAGTGGATCCTGTAAACCGACAAAATTCAACTATAATAAATTGTGTCGTTGCAGTGGGTATTGTTTCGTCCACTTCAAAATTCTTCTAAAGGCAATAAAAATACAAGTGCTGACTCAATTCGACATCTAATATTTTAACTTTATTATCAGCGAATGTTTTGTCATCTTCTTGCAGAACGTCAATCCCTTTTATGAAGGAGAGAAACCAGAAAGTGCAGAGGTAATATTACAAGCATGAAGGTAATTTCATAAGGTACAGCTGTGTTCTGAAGAGAGAGAGAGAGAGAGAGAGAGAGAGAGAGAGAGAGAGAGAGAGAGAGAGAGAGAGAGAGAGAGAAAATGGAGATGAATGCGAATGCCGAATTGGCCATCACACAGACAATGGAAGTAATGAAATGAGTCTGCGCTGTCGAGATAGAAATACAGTCATATACTATGCTAGCAACATGGATTTCAGATGAACTTTCGAGACTGGACTACGAGGACACTCGAGCAGGCGTAATAATAACATTATACACGACTGGACAGAAAACACGAAGATAATACATTACAAAACTGAAGCGAAGAAGTATGTAGCTGACTTAACAGAATCAATCTCCTATCTCCATTTTGGTATATTACCAGAGATATAATTTTTTTATGTTAGCGATAAAGTTTGACAGAAAAATATTAATACTGAAAGTATCTGAATTTACAGAATTGCGAATAATAAGACAAAGGGCATTAAAGTAACAAAAAAAAACTTGATTTGGAAGGTATTGGATTTTACTTTAAGGCAAAATATATGGAAGGACAACTTCACAAAAATATGGAAGGACAACTTCACAAAAATTACATTAACGTTACGAAAATTACGAAGCATATGGTTTTCGACAGTACGTTGAAAATACATTGTTTTAGCTGTTAGGTTTATAAAACAATGGGAGAAAAATGTTGAAATAATTAAAAATCTTAACTTGGACAGGGCTATTAAAAATTAGAACTGTTCATGTATCTAAACGGGATATTGGCATTGAAATCAACAAATAAATTCATTTTTTTACATATATTTCAAAATGTGCCACACTATGCAATCAAGTTTGTGGTCGCCGTTTTGAAACAACATTTTGAAGCGACTTGTATCTAGAGATAATATTAACTTATTACGGTAACTGTAATTGCACATATCAGTTTATCAAGTTAGTGTTACCCTCGTAACAATATTAGATATATATTTAGATATATTGGGACATATCTATTGTCATTACAATCACTCTCTCTCTCTCTCCGCATACTAAGTATTCTGGAAATACATCGTGACATAGCCAAGATGAAACAGAATATCGCGATAAAAGTGGGATTGATACAGAACTGAAATGGAATGCTGCTGTAGTTTGGAAATATAATCTGATTCAATAAAGGAACATACAAAAAATAACAAAAAGGACTAGAATAAAGTATCAAACAAATCATTGGATACATAACTGCCAGTTGCAGTCATTTTATTACAAAATGAACCATGAATACAAAATGTGTCTGAAAGGTAAATGAGAAGTGGAAAATTAATGTTTGTGTTTCAACATAAAAGGCTCATGTGAGCTATGAATGACGAGAGAGAGAGAGAGAGAGAGAGAGAGAGAGAGATATGGAGGTGCATGCAACAGTACACACAGCGTTTAGTGATGTGCGTGCACGCACTGGTCGACAGTGATGTTGAGTGTAAAGGCGGTTTGGAGGAGGGGGGGGGGGGGGTGGCGCCTGGCAAGTCCACAAACTGTAGGGTCGAGGCACGTCACACCAGCTGTCTGTCATATGTGCGTGACGTGCGTAGATACGCTTTTCTGAAATGCATGTGTTGTGCCAACCTTACAGGCGACGAGTATAGGTGGGCAATCAGCGCGCCAGAGCGGTGACGCGAGCACATTACAGCACGCCAGGGCGGTGACGCGAGCACATTACAGCACGCCAGGGCGGTGACGCGAGCACATTACAGCACGCCAGGGCGGTGACGCGAGCACATTACAGCACGCCAGGGCGGTGACGCGAGCACATTACAGCACGCCAGGGCGGTGACGCGAGCACATTACAGCACGCCAGGGCGGTGACGCGAGCACATTACAGCACGCCAGGGCGGTGACGCGAGCACATTACAGCACGCCAGGGCGGTGACGCGAGCACATTACAGCACGCCAGGGCGGTGACGCGAGCACATTACAGCACGCCAGGGCGGTGACGCGAGCACATTACAGCACGCCAGGGCGGTGACGGGAGCACATTACAGCACGCCAGGGCGGTGACGCGAGCACATTACAGCACGCCAGGGCGGTGACGGGAGCACATTACAGCACGCCAGGGCGGTGACGCGAGCACATTACAGCACGCCAGGGCGGTGACGCGAGCACATTACAGCACGCCAGGGCGGTGACGCGAGCACATTACAGCACGCCAGGGCGGTGATGTGAGCACATTACAAAACTCAAACATTCTTCTTGGCTTCTCTGTATCTGATAATACTTAGTTCGTGAAAAATCACAACTTACAATATATCAGTAGCAGATATAGCCTCTGTAACAGTGAGAATAAGATAGAAAGGACTGTTGGCAGAGTTGTTGATTCTCGTACCGCAAGGGCATCCACATATTATATCGTTAGATTTATTCATGTTCATCTGTACACGATAAAACTTTTCAAAGGTAGGAAGTCTATTCATCTAGGACTTCTATAGGCACTTGCGTCATAATAAGACTATCTAATGAGATGAAAAGAAGAGTGACATATAGTATCACAAATTACCGCTAGATAAACGGAATTAATAGCCAAACTACAAATTAACAATTGTTCCTGTGTATTAAAATGTTTCAGAAGTCTTGCTTGTTGAGGAGTGGGATCTGCCTGAAGAGTAATTAGTCTCTTGTCAAGGAAAATAACTATACGTTTCCCAGTTAATTACAGGTACCTATTACTAGTCATAAAATACACCAGACTCAACACATTCCATTTGTTACGCTGAAAGACTGATTATCACTGCCTACGGCTTCGCCAATCTCGTGTTTTATGTAAGGTAGGTATTCCTTATCTTGTCATTCCGTACAATCTGAATAAATTGGACGAAACAGATATGCGTGAGCAGATTAAGGTTTAAACAGGAATATTTTGTAACACTTGTAGACCATCAACGCGCCCATGCGTCTTGCAATAGCATCGAGAATCTGAAGAAAACTACATGTTTTAAAAAATGCGTACGATTACTTCCTTGAAATTAAAACTTTGTTAAAACGCGCCAAGTCCTGCTAACCTTGAGTTTCATTTCTAAGGCTCATTCAGGTTTTAGGGACCGCCGGATCCATTATCCTTAAAACAGAAGAAATTAGTCTTCTCATACCAAACATGAAAACGATAATATGCATTTAATATGAGAACAGTTAAATCCAAATAACTGCTGGAATGAGTTATTTCCAATTACGATTGGCCGGCTTGTAACTGAGGGCACGTGCCACAGACAGTCAGCATGAACATGCAGCCATTTTGGAACTACGTAAATTCCATAGAGACAACGTACGTGGCAGATGCATCTGCATGTTTGAGTGACACGGAATATCGCTGACAAATATACATAATTACATGTATTATCAGATATTTATTAACATGATATTCTGTGTGGAACAGAATAAGAATTTTTAATAGCTTTAAAAGAGAAGAAGAAACATTTGCAAAGTTCCATACGTGACAAGTAATCTATTTTAGTCTGCACAAGTCACTTATGTGTAGCAGTTGTCGGCAAATCCTTTCCTATGTCGCATAGTGACATACATCTTTCCCTTAGTTCAGCATAGCTTGAATACATTTGTTCCATACTTACCGAAGCAAATCAAGCTGGTAAGGTTTGACAAAGCTGCTCAAGCAGCAAATATACTGAGGGTGATAGGGAAATACCATTGTTTGACTTTGGCAGTGTATTTCTGTCAGGAGACTACCCGCCTACTATTAAATGTTCATGTAGTTTAACGATATTGAGATGCCTGTTGTAAATTATTACAATTTTGAAACCAAAGCAAGATAGACCTCTTAATCAATTAAAAGTTGCGAGTTAAAACCTGTTATTTAACTTTGTGAGTTAATGCTTTTATTGTGGAATCGAGTTTTATATTTTATTTAGGTTCTCGAAGCTGCTCAGAGACATGTCCGTTCATATATTTATAAATATTTTACTGTGTGCAGTAAAAATAGCGGGTAGCCTCGAGTAGCGGGCAGCCTGGCGGACCCCTTAGTGGCCGTTTTTTACCTTGGTATTTGACGGGCTGTCAGAGTTGCCTCGAGGCTATTTGTCTTTAGCTGTCGGGCGTACAGGCTGGTCTTGACGTGATGCAGATAGTAGACGATGCCCTCTCTTAGATTAGATAATTTCACAGTGTCTTCATAAGTCTAGGAGGAGTGAGAGACGACGTAGTGGGCACGACATCCACGTGGTATGTAACAAATCCAGGTACTAAACTAAGAGTGGATAAATGATGCTTGAAGCGAAGTAAGATGTGCATTCTTACGATGATAAAATTACTGTCAACTTTTAGACTGCCAGGTATGATAACTTAATTTAACAGTGGATGAGAGAGGCATCGTAGAAATGTAATAAGTATACATTCTGTTACGTCGTTTCATTGACGGTTATAGCATCCCCAAGGTTCTTCCATATTTGAGTGTGAAACAATTTCTTGTTAATTAATCAGTTCGGTTTCAAGTAACTGATTGATATAGGGTCTTTTAAATTGAGTGGTAAATTTACTGTGTAATTGATTAACATTTGCGTTCTGATATAATAACTAATTTCTTGAACTTATACATATTTTATCATATGTTACGATTCAAGGGAAACCTAACTATCTGGACAGTGCCAATTATAACTGGAATTGATAATAGAAATCAATACAGATAATTTTTATGTCGTAGATCTTCAATTTCTGAAACACTTCGTCGCAGTGATTTATCTGAAGCATGGTGTGAATGAAATAAGTTGATTTAGTTTATTTTAAGGAACTTTAGAGTAACAGTATTTCGGACTGATATCATATAAGAAAGTGAGTATTCTAAGTACAGAGTTTTTCCACGTGGAAGATTGTTCAATTAAGCTTCTGATGTAGAGAACAAGGTAAGTTCTTTCTCAGCCCACATCACCAGGAGTAGCTGAGCCATTATAAATTAAGAGTGTTTGAGTGATGGCGATCTTGATGCTCCCTTCTGATATAGGAAAATAGGATAATTATGTATTATTTTATTATTCTATCATTTAAGTGACTCATAAAGCAGGACCCAGGTAGGTATTCTACAAGAACTTCGTCTCTTCTTAGATCGCCGGGCGCTTTAGGCAACCGACGCGTTAATAAAACACGAACAACTTGCGTCAGCTTCCAATTCTTTTGTTAATTCATACAGTTGGGCGGCAGCAGCATCCCCATTACCTTACTCAACGTAAACTACCTCCTTCTCCTTCCTGTGTCGCTACTAACTCTGAGCTGTTAGCGGCACGACAGTGCCCAGCTAACAGGCAAATGGGCAGCTGTGTTATTAACTTGGTTGGTCCCACCTTGAAATGTATCTGGAGGCTGTTGGACTACGGTAGGTTCCGGCGGTCGCAACAACAGAATTCTTGAGACTCCATCTCGGGTGGCGTCACATGGACAAAGACTCCTTCCTCCACTCTACATTGCCCTCATATCGGCGTCGCATAACGCAACCTGGTCTGACTCCCTGGCTGGTAGGGGGATTCCCGCCTACCGGGGTTTGGCAATCTCAATTGTGATGGCGTGTTCAGGCGGGCCGTCTATTTCTTATAAAAGTCACAATCTATTTTAAAAACCTGCTGTTGTTCAGAATTTAAAAAATACAAACTCCAGTATATGTGTAAATTTAATTTACTAAAACCCATCAGCGTACCATAAGTGATAGTACAATATTAAAATAAACTCGTACGCAAGTTGTGCGAGAGCGAGAGAGAGCGAGCGAGAGCGAGAGAGAGAGAGCGAGAGAGAGCGCTAGAGAGCGAGAGAGAGAGAGCGAGAGAGAGAGAGCGAGAGAGAGAGAGAGAGAGAGCGAGAGAGAGAGAGAGCGAGAGAGAGAGAGAGCGAGAGAGAGAGAGGAGAGAGAGAGAGCGGAGAGAGAGAGAAGGAGAGCGAGAGAGAGAGCGAGAGAGAGAGCGAGAGAGAGAGCGAGAGAGAGAGCGAGAGAGAGAGCGAGATATTTTTATTCCTGGAAAAAGAAACATAAAGTATAAGCCATAAGTTGATTCTTTAAAGGTTCTTCTTCAGCCATTACATATAAAACTTGGTCGTGTGATGAACTTCGTAAAGGCAATAGGCAAAACAGGTGCGGGGTTTTTATATTTAAAGGACACATTTCCCAAACTAAGTGATACTCAATTGAAAGAAGGAATTTTTGTTTGACCGCAGATTAGAATGCTACTGAATGATACTGATTTTGAAGACAGGCTGAACTTGTTATAGTGGGCTGCATGGAAATATGTTGTATCTGTGGTCAGGGGTCTTCTGGAGAACAATAAAGAAAAAAACTACAATCAGCTTGTTCATGTTCTACTGAAAACCTACGCGAACCTTGGATGCAGGATGCCTTTGAAGATCCATTTCTTGCATTCGCACCTTGAATTTTTTCTCGAGAAGCTAGGAGCTGTCAGTAATGAGAATGGGGGAGAGATGATGGAGGATGATGGAGGAGAGATACCAAGGTAAATGGGATCCAGCCATGATGGGCGACTACTGCTGATTTTCGCAAATGGATGACACCTCCACTCATAAAAGTAAAAAATCAACTAAGCTATTGACTTTTTCTATTCTTGTAATTGTCATTTTCATTGTTGTGGTTGAAATATAAGGCAAAACAAACCTGAATTAAATTATTCGGTCAAGAAAAACATTTAATAATTGCAATTCCATTGTAAACAAGTGTTATATAACAAATTAACTGTAATTTGTTTATATTAATATTATGTCAAAACCCACAACAAACAAACTGTACGTCCTGCAGAATTTTAATGGTCATACTATAATTCAGTGGCCAGTGTAGTATACTACACATGTTAAAACAACTTCGCCTCAAGTTTTTATCCTACATGCTATCATTTTCGACAATTTAATGCATTAATAATTGTAACTTTTGCAGTGTTTGATCTAATGCATTATTTCTTGAAAACGGTAGCGTTTAGCGTAAAAACACAATACGGCGTTTTCATTTTCCATGTACAGTAGATTACTAAGACGCACGAAGAAATAAAAATATCTGATAGATTTTAAAAGTAGAAACGAGATCCCAAACCTATTCGTTTTTATGGAGCCATTTTTTTATTTTTGGCTCGTGTATCGTCGCTCAACCATCTTGAAAAGGAAGCCACTTTGACTAAAGTCAAATTTATATATTCTAGTAGGTCGTGGCCTGACATAACAGTAGTTTACGGGTTATTCATTACTTATGGGACATTCTATATAATATGTGCACTCTTATACACTATATATATATATTATCCTAACCGAGGGAAAGATATGCTTACGAGATCACTCCTGTCTGTGCGTGTATGTTTGTGAGTGTGTATGTAAAGGTGCGTGTGTTTATAGGTGTGTGTGTGTATAGGTGTATGCGTATAGGTGAGTGTGTATGTGTAGGTATGTGTGTGTCCTAAAAACTTCTGGACCCGTAAACTGAATTTCACAAAATTCGGAACAAATATAGCACTTAGCAAGGATGCCACCTGCCTTTTATAGTTTTCTACCACGCCGTGAGATTATTTTAAAAATAGTCGCAATTTTAATATTTCGGGCGCCATGTCATACCTCAGCAATCAACAAACCGATTCCTTCCAAATTTGGGATACAAGTAGTGCTAAGATTGTTCATGAAGATCAATATATTTTAAGTGGGTCAAAAACTTCTTTCAAATGGCGGCCATATAAATATTTTAGCTTAGTACCCTATATCTAAGAAATCATGTGAAAATTTAAACTTAACTTTGTATACTGGCAGTATATTTTACAAAAATCAAGTGTTTACACAGAGTCTTTTGTGTCTACCATTTTGTAAGATAGTACCATATGAAAAATAAAAAACTTTTATGCCATATCTCGGGAAACAACCACTTGATTACCACTGAAATCGGGTGACAAGTTATGCTTTCGTAGTCCTACTAGATTCTAGGTTAATACAATATGTCCCAAATAAATTCACGCGATCAGTACACTTTGTCACTTTGTTCAGGTTCATATTTCAGTTCATATGAAGCATGTTCGTGTAGGCACATGCAATCACTGCTCAGCAACTTCATTAACCACCGTGACTATCTGTTACAAACACAAGTAGCTTTCAATTACGCCAATAGGGGCAGCGGTGGCGCAGGGCTAGAGCGCTCACCTCCCACCACGGGACCGCGTTTGATCCCCGGCGGGTTCACTCACGGATTTTCGCATGTGGGAATCATGCTGGACGATGCCGCTTGCCGGCGGGTTTTCTCGACGTACTTCTGCTGCCCCCACCCTTGCATTCCAGCGCTGCTCCATCCTAGGATCTCATCTAATGTCATGTCTGGGGATGACGGGCACCTACAGGTCCCAGCTGGACACCCCGTCACTCGGCGAGTGTTGCCTCGCCCTGGGTTCACTCCTCACTCGAGTTTTTTTTATCACGCCAATTATTTTATTAATGCATTAAAAATCGCAAGGATAAAGTAATGCAGCTGCTCTAATATAAATATAAAATAATGCATCTTCTCTAATATAAATATAAAGATTAACTGAACGTTCAAATACAAGACATTTATATGATTTTCCGTCATAGGCTACAGCACACACCAAACTTTGTGAGATTATTCGTAATGTGGATATAATGTACACGTGAGGTAGAGAACGTGGCGGTATGTATGACGCAATGGCGTAGTACACAGATACCACTAACTAACTAACTAACAGACTTGCGTTACCAGTGGTTGTTGACCGTTTGTTATGACGTAATAGTAAACTGCACGTTACAGAAAGACAAACAGTTGCCTAGGTGTAACACTCAGGTGAACACGGGCACATTGAGGGAAATAGGCAGTGTGCCATACGTTGCCTGCCAGGTATGCAACCTGCAAGGGATGCAACATGTCCAGCCGGAAGGGGAGTTACTAATAATCACCGAGATGTAATGTTCACAGATGGCACTATTCACTGAATTGTTTTATTTCGTGCAGCGTCTGGCATTTTTCAAATTTCTAATTTGGATTGCGTGTTATCAAGGGCGTGTCCCACCTTAGGTCTCGTATATCACATTTTCCATTAAGAATAATCTCACAAAGTTTGAACCTGGAGTTAAGGTCCAACCTGTACATAGGCTATTCACGGTAAAGTGAGCTCTTTTTAAGGCTCTCCCAACAGGCATAATAGCCAAACGTTAACTTTCAAGAGTTTTAAAATGTATACACTGGGTTTATTTATTACTCATATGGTAATTCATATATGTACTTACAATTGCCGAAAGGCTGCAAATGAAAGGAAAGATACTTCTGAGCATAGCCTTAAAAAGTGCTCACTTTACTGCGAACAGCCTAGCCACATGCGAGCTCTCATGTACGCTAGTAATCACACATACGCATGTTTTATTTTACGCTCTTCCTTTTTTTTTTTTTGTAAATTGTTTTAATGGGATAATTCTGCCACCAAGCGTACACGTTTATCGCCGTGGAATGACGTGGCTCAACATGGGCCTCAGTGTGCCAACAGCTGTTTCCTTCGGCAGTTACCCGCCTCACAAAGCTACATTTAATTGTTCGTTACAACAATGCTGAATTAACAATACGTTATTAAAATATCGACAGACGGTTATGTTTAATAATTTTTGCAATAAAAATATCACAGCACACAACTTTATTCTCTAAGCGAATGATATTAACAGACCGAACTTTATGGCATAATAGATCGTTGTTCAGGAGCACATTATCCGACATGTGTTGTTAAATCTCAGTCATTTTCATTACAGCTCACATATTTTTTTTTCATCTAACTATATCTTAATAATCTTGTAGTTATCCTTCTAATACCGTGTTATATCTAATTTGTAGATACTTATACACGTTATATACACACACACACACACACACACACACATCAACAAGCAGATAGTTGATTTGAGAACAGAGGCCACAGCGTTGCCAAACTCATGGGTCGTCACAATGACAGCAATGAAGATATGAGATATGCCGTGAAGGCAATTACAAGTGACTCGTTTCTACCATCTTTATCATAAAGAATCATCTGAAAGCGGCAGGATAAAGTTAGAAGTTAGAGAATATTGCTCGAGGCAGAGAGAGAGAGAGAGAGAGAGAGAGAGAGAGAGAGAGATGAGGTTTATCAATATGTAGTGTGGTAGTCGATACTGTCTGGTCTGGTGACAGGCCCACGCATCGTTACTGCACACTTCCGGTCTGCTGCTCCGGAAATAACGTGCCTGCACTCACCTCCACCCCTCCCCCCTCCTCCTTTGTAAAAACTAACAGCTAGTACCCTCCTGGCTAGAGATGGGTCGCCACAGCTACTTCCTGCGCCTGTTACAAACTGACAGCTAGTACCCCCCTCCTGGCTAGAGATGGGTCGCCACAGCTACTTCCTGCGCCTGTTACAAACTGACAGCTAGTACCCTCCTGGCTAGAGATGGGTCACCACAGCTACTTCCTGCGCCTGTTACAAACTGACAGCTAGTACCCCCCTCCTGGCTAGAGATGGGTCGCCACAGCTACTTCCTGCGCCTGTTACAAACTGACAGCTAGTACCCCCCTCCTGGCTAGAGATGGGTCGCCACAGCTACTTCCTGCGCCTGTTACAAACTGACAGCTAGTACCCTCCTGGCTAGAGATGGGTCGCCACAGCTACTTCCTGCGCCTGTTACAAACTGACAGCTAGTACCCTCCTGGCTAGAGATGGGTCGCCACAGCTACTTCCTGCGCCTGTTACAAACTGACAGCTAGTACCCCCCTCCTGGCTAGAGATGGGTCGCCACAGCTACTTCCTGCGCCTGTTACAAACTGACAGCTAGTACCCTCCTGGCTAGAGATGGGTCGCCACAGCTACTTCCTGCGCCTGTTACAAACTGATACGCGCATACGCTTGTATCTGATACGAACTATCTGATAGTTTCTGTATGAGATACAGAAACATCACGTCAGTATTTTGCCTTTCTGTTTGTTTCGCCTTGCCCAGCCATGTAGTCAGGTGCGCGGTAACAGGCAGGTAGACGTGTCATCTGATACACACGTTGTCAATACAATACATGCACTGAGTTGATGTACTGGGTGATATGTATTACGGTGAAATTAAGTAGGGCTAAGAACAAGAGCATAATAAGAAACTTTATCTGAGCGGAAATGTTTTGGAAACGGCAACGAACTTGCTATATGTAAATCGTCTAAACGAAAAGTAAGTTATGAATCGCTATCTTCTTTTTTTTTTTTTGCCGTAATCATGCAACTGTGCAGTTGCCGAATCTAAACCAAGAAATTGGTTCTCATCATAAACACACATTTTAAATATTATAAAAATTGTTTCATTGTTACGTGGAACAACAGACGCAACACACTGGTGAATGTTAAATTGATACTAAATATATGTGATACTTGGGCGTTGTACATGTTAACAGTACCTGATACAAATATATATGAAACACAAAGTAGCAAGTTGCTACTCTGTGACCCAGCTCTACTCCTGACACTCGTAGATCTCACTCCAGTTGCGTGGTAGCTCCTAACACACTGTATTCATATACAGGATGTTCCCGGTAAAGCGAGCACAGGACCTGCTGAAGATGTACTTTAATGTGCGATGTGTCTTATACTACTATATGCAAAACTAACATTGGCATTGGCATAGTCACTTTATTCACATGTTTTCAAGTGAAACTGTAAGAGAAATAAACAATTCACACATTCGCATTTATGTATATTTCAAAATACAAAAAGCGAAATACGTAATTCCAGTCTTCAGTACTGGTAACCTACCACCTACGGCGTTCTCACATATATCATACACAATGTTCTGGTATCACTAATCTTTGTTTCTCACTAAACATACCACAATCTCATTCAGTTTCAATAAAGTATACATTTAGGTGTCTCCCTTCCAATTCATTATTATTAAAATACCTTCTATTACTGAGGCTCATTTAGGCCTACAACGATTTAATTCTTAGGTAAAATACATATCTCAAAAACAGGCGCACACATGCGCGTCATTCTGTTGCAGACTTGACTGCGGTCGTAGCGGGAACCATAATAATTACAATACTCATTACAATTACACTCAATGGCTTAAAACATTCATCATTAGAAATTGTCTGGAACTAATATATAAATTAAAAATGTAGCTTCACAACTAGCACCAAGCTTCATTTGGTTATAATGTATAGCGATGTTTCAACACTCGCTTTGAAATGAAATGATACAACATTTCTACCTTTGATAAAAGAGTTTCAATTTTAAGGAATATTAACGTGATATTACAAGAAGTGAGAACACCGTGAGGGTGTTTTCAAAGGAAAGTATAATTCTTTACATAAACCGCAGTTTGAAATGCTAATCATTAAGAGAAAGATTAAATATAATGTATTATTTCCTACACGGATTATAAAAATCCATGAAAACTCCTCGCCCAATTACATACAATTATTTTTAATTTCAACACTACGCGAAGCAATGAATATAAAATATTTGATAACAAATTAAACTTTGTTTCTGCTTCTCACGACTAGAAAAATAAAGAGGTAACACGTAACGCAGGTCCAAGTAGAGCCAAATCTCATTAAACATAATTAAAAGATTAAAAATGATCATTAAAACACTGGGGGATTGCTGAAGGCGACTGATAGAGCTTCCAAAGCTTGAGCAATGTAAAACCAACATGAATATAAAATAACTTGATCTCTACTTCTGAAGCAGTAGTTACTCGTGGCAGCATATGACCCACTATTTTGCCAAATGTTATGGGCGATTTCCCAGACTTCAAAACTGCTAAACCACACATATTAGAGCGAGGGAAAGAACAGTGTCCTCCAAACTTCAAGTAAACAGGCTCAATACTGTAACGTATGGCTAATGCTTTGTTTTCTCTTGTACATGTGCGTCCAATATTAATATTTAAGCTCATACGTAATTATTAATTTGCATTACAAAAAAGGTGTTTTTTATATAAACCTTTTTTTAAATTTGTTTTCCTATTTGCCAGTGGAAGTGTCATTTTATTTATTGTACGAGGATACTACGAGAGGCATTTTGTTCAGGGTGTTGGTATTATAAGGGATATTTTATTTTATAGTTATTTAAAGTTTCTAGCATTTTGTTGAATTTTATGTGGGACGTCTCCGCTCCTGCCAATCGCAGCTGAGCGATTTTAGGCCGTTTCTGTTGTACAGAATTTTACGTTGCTAGGTACGTATTTGAATGTAATAATGAGTTTTCTGGAAGGAAGTGAAAATGAAATGGCGTCGGGGCAGGCTTGGAGTAGGACCATAGTTGTCAGTTGCAGCTACAGGGTCGCATATTGCTATTTATTTGAGCAGTAATTATTAGAAAACAGTTGTATTCTTGGAGTAATTTTTCTTTCCACGATGTTTCACCTACATACAACGCTGAGAATGTTTCCAAACGTAAGCCTGATTCAGGTCAAGGAGCTAATAAAAGCTGCGACTGGTCTAGTCCCATTCTTGGCTGGGAAAAATTTAAATAATTTCCTTCTCACTACTTTACACGTCTTGCAAGTAATTGTAATGTTGGTTAGACTAGCGTTCTTAAGATTAATTTCATTGCTAACATTATATTAATGTTCTATTAGAGAAATATTTATTTCATTAAAATATCTATTCACAAGAGCTGCTGAAGTTTTCTCTTTTAGTACTGTTGTAGTCAATAGAATAATATTTTCGTGTTTGTGTAAGTCATGATTATTTTCACCTGCTGCTGAGGTTATTGGATGAAATCCTATACTGAACGGCGTTGGAAATTATATATACATGCTCATGTTATTGCTGGGTACTAGCCAAGCCAAACTTGACAAACACATTATAAATAACTACACATACATATACAACTCTCCTACTGAAATTAAAATTTATATTCTGTCCTCTGCGTTTCAGAAATTATTTGTCGACCTAATGTGGGACGCATAGCAAGTTCAGAATATACCCAGCAGAAATAAGAAATTTATATGAATACGGAGAACAGAACACCATACTGTTTGAGAAATACACCGCTAATAAATTACCGAAATTTTGAATACACCATTTTAACTACGATGTGTGAAAATACGGTTAGAGTTAGGAACACTGCAATGGCAGAAGTTGAAAACACACTCGAAATGGCAACCGCTACCACAACATAACAGCCACCTGCGCCGAGCAAAATTTCTGGCCCGGGTAACGCGGACGAGCAAAGCACATTATTTCAACAGATCGCCGCGTTAATCACTCAACAATCTGAACGATTAGAAACACAATTTCAGCAGCACCCACATAAACAACATGACCAGCGGACACACTGCAAGTGTATTTTAGTCTACAATTCACACAACTGAACCAGAGAGTAAGCGACCAAATAAAGCAGGTCCAGGGCGAAATTGAAAACGTGAGCCAGAGACTAGAAAATACCAAGGCTGTTTTAAGAGAGGAAATCGCAAATAATCGAGGAGAACTCGAACTTATGAAATAACAGTATGCGATAGATAACAGTGACTGCAGACGTCTAGTAGCTCAGAGAAACACCCGTACGACTGCTCGTTCACTTACGTCAGGGGCAGAATACACTGTAAAAACTATTTCGTAAACTTCCTAAACCGTAATGGCAGTTTTTAACCTATGCGCTGTATGGTAATAATACAATATATCAAGCTGTGGATATAGGAATGTTTAGTATCGCTACTATACAACGTTGGGAACTTCCTTACGCATTTGACTGTTTCCTGAGCAAATGTAGGAAGGCTACAGGGAAAATATTACTGTTCCTGCTTTCTCGCCAAGAGCACACACTGGTATGGTAAATATCCGAACAATTTCTTAGAGTGTAGCAGCCCAGCTGGATAGTTTCCACCGACAATTAGAGAAAAGAGCACAGTTAGAAAGCGCTAAGGCTGTATCACGTTTGAGCCAAGTAGCTGAGCAGGTGAAATTGTTAGAGGATAAACTAGACAGTGTTGCCACATCGGCGACATGACGAAAATTTGGCCACTTTTCGAGAAGACCTAATGGCGTTTGAAGCCATTGATATGCTACAAAGGTAACATCGGAACCTAACTACTGACACGCTCTCTACTCAGGAGTTAGTTTCTTCCCCGTTTCAAAGTGGCAATAACAGGGAGTACAGAGGCCCTCCTAGGTCCCTGAGGAAACCCTAGGATACATACTTTTAGAACAGACCCAATTACTTTAATGAGCCCAGATCATGTGGTGGTTGTACGTGGCCGACAGTGAGGGCCAGGCGCCAGTTTGACAGACTACTCGCGTCACTTCTCTCTTATCGGATTAACGTTTCCAAGGTCAAGCAGACAAGATGAAATATGTGCAAGCAGTTTGCATGCGAACTGAGGACATTTCTAAACACCTGTTGCTTGGCTGTAGCGTATAAACATGGACAGCAGATACACGCACATAATCTATCCACCAAAATTAATTGGGCACCCGTGAAGATAGGTAATTCAGTACGTCAGTTGACTTGTGTGGCCACCATACTCTGCAGGCTGGTGTAGAACCAGTTGACAAGGAGATGGTTCGAGGTACAGAGCTATCCGACTTTAATAAGGGCGTGATTGGGGGCTGCCATCTCAGTGGGCTGTCTAGCCGGGCGATTGCACGGAAGGTAAACAGGTCAAAATCAACGGTCGCATTCGTCCTCCGTAAGTGGAAGGTCGAGGGGCATGTGCCAATGCTGCACGTTCTGGGCGACCTCCAATCTTGAACGACAGAAATCGCAGAACCCTGAAACGTGATATTGTCAAAAATAGGGCACAACCCATGGCTACCATCCGGCAGGAGTTTCATGCAGCAACAAGAGTATCGGTTTCCATTGGAACATTGCGTACAGAGGCCCACCGACTTGGATATTTCGGAAGAGCAGTTGCACATAAGCCCCATATCACGACAAGCAATAAAGCTCGGCGACTCAGGTGGTGTTTGGACCGTCGCAACTGGACACTGGAGCAGTGGAAATAGGTTCTGTGGAGTGATGAGTCGAGGTTTACATTATTCCGGTCCGATGGACTTGTATGGGTGTCGCGTCTACCCGGGGAACGGCTTCTGCCGGAGTGTATAGTGCCAACTAGGAAATTAGGTGGTGGTGGAGTGATGGTGTGGGGCTGTTTCACGGCCTTCGGCGTAGGACCGCTGGTGTTTGTCCATAGTAGCATGAACACATAGGCCTATTGTAACATTCTGGATAATGTAATGCTCCCAACATTGTGGCGTTTTTACAGAATGGAACCGTGTTACTTCCAGGATGACAATGCCAGGTGCCATGTTTCAAGAGCTACTATGCAGTGGTACGCCGACAACAATGTTCGCCGATTGTATTGGCCCGCTCAGAGCCCCGACCTCAACCCTATAGAAAATCTTTGGGACGAATTGGATCGCCGGGTGAGGTCTCGTCAGACGCGGCCAAAATCCATTGCTCAACTCATGGAATGGTTGCAAGGGGAATGGCGACGAATCCCCGTGGATGTCCTGCAAACACTCGTAGAGAGCATGCCAGACAGGATGGCTGCTGTTATAGCCGCAAGAAGTGGCCCTACGAGATTCTAACGGGGTTACAACCACCGAGCAAACATTGTGGACAGGTGTCCAATTACTGTTTGGTTGATAGTGTAGATAGACTGAACAGAAGAATCAGGGAAAACGCTGTGAGGCAAGCGAATATGTGTTGTTACAGTTTATCCTGGTTAGTATGTATGTGTGCGTTGTGAGAGTGAAGAAAACCATGTTCGTCTCACCCTACCTGCAACTCGACAAGTGGTAGGCACATTGAGGACTACAACGCGCACTCTACGTAAGTCTGCGGAGCAGAAAGCGTTATAGTGAAAGATGGCTGAGTCATGACTGATATCATTTGATATTTAACACCTTCAATTTTCTTTCGTTTGGCCGGTCGCGCACTATGATGCGCTATTAAGCCACGAAAAATAGCATTACTGAGTAATAACACGATCTTCAAGACTAGTCTTGGTTACTTGAGCGCATTGTAAAAAAATTGCTTGCGATAAAATATCCTTATTTGGTATTCTTCCGCGACGTGTAGGACGATTAACATCGCCATGGAACTTCTCATTCTATTAATGCGACATTCAAGAGAAACCGTGCACTTTGTTTGTGAAGTAAATGTATTAATACGCACATACTTGGTCTCGTGAGCATGAAACAAGGAATACTGACTTCAACAAGGAATACTGACCTCAACAGCTGCAAATGTGAACACTATGCTCTGAAAGTAACATAGGATCTCCTTCGCCCTCTGCCAACTTAACTCCGACCAGCTGAGGAGCACAAGAGAGCGGCAAGGGAGTATGTTCCTGGCAGTAGAGCACGTGTGTGAGCTGGTACATCTCTCTCAGCTTGACGTGATGTATGTTCGTGTGTGCCACACATTTACATATGCTCACTCCACTTGAGCCATAGACGAGACATCGGACATAGAAGCACGACCTACGTGCCTCATCACCTCTATGCTCAAAGAACTGAACACACTTAAAGTCGGTCTCTCGTTGACGCGTCTCTTGGGATTCCCAGCGATAACCCTAGCATTATATCGTGTAAAAATAAAGACAAGTATGCCTGCAGCACGTCCATAAAGTATGTTAAGTAGCCTGTTACGGAAATTCCATACCTAAAAATGATAGTGAGATAACCGTTCCATTTCTTTTTCACTTTGAAAAATACAAATTAGAAACGGTAATAAAAATGGGAATTACGTTTCAGACGTGAACAATGCCTCAATGCACTGCAATTAGTAAACAGGCGCCGCTTAAAAATACGGAACAGTATCAAACAATAACTATCCGACTGGAGATAGGCGCGCTGTTTGGAAGCCGTCCCGATATTTCTCATTTCTTTTGTCATTTTGGCCATACTGGTGCTATGGTCAACCACTCGCCTTTCAACAACCAATACCGAGTTTGAATCGGTAGAGGGGAGAGGAGCGGGAGAATCAGATTTTCGCAAGTTGGAAACGTGGCGGACGTTGCTGATTGTTAGCGAGTGGTTTTTTCCGGGTGCTCCTACTTCGTCCACTATTACGTTCCAACACTGCTCCACCTCCCCCCCCCTAGTTAAACGCCACACATATTTCACTCACTACTAATATATAAGTTTTCTATGTGCTAAAGGGGGAAGGTTATTAACTAGCCCGTTTCAACAGCTTCAAACTTGGACCACTGTTTTATTCAGTGTTTTCCTCCCCCTAAATAAAAATATATTAAAAAATAAGCTCGTGTGATCTGAACGTCGCACTAGATCGCCATGTTACAACTTACAAGTAATATCATCAAGAAATATTTGTATTTTGAATTTTGTCTGTTACCGAACACATCTCCGTAGCTGTGTGTTTCTTTTGTGTAGTGCATAGTTTTCTATTACTTTTTTTACTAAGGGTTGTATCTCTTTAATGAAGATCATATATGACTTAATATTAATGATTACATATATAACATTTAAATATATAATTTTTGCACAAAGAACTCCTCAGTATTCTTGGAAAGGGATCTAGGATTTCCACTGTGTCTTTGAAGTCGATGTCAGTATCATACCAACGTCTAGAGTTCTTAGAGATTGAAACATTTCAGCTGAATGCTGATTATTCAGTATGTGCATACGCTACAAGTTTGCCCGTGATAAGAACGTACACTATTACTGAAATCTAAAAGGAACAACACTAATAACACAGTCTGAGTGGATTGAAATTGGCAAAGTTATTTTAATGATATGAAAAATTAAGATATAAACAAACTTGTTAATCATCGCTGACCACGTGACTGACAATTGCGTTCCTTTAGGGAAGGTCAATGTTGGGTACATGCGCAGAAGACGAATAAGCTGTTTACCTTATCATTAGTCTATGATTTGTAGAAAAAATATATCGACATAAATCATGCCAGAGAGCTAATAAAGGATAGCATTATGGCATGCAAAGCTCCTCGAAAAGTTAGTTATTGTTTGTAACCCAAACTAGAATTCATTGTCATCAAACACAGTTAGTACAATTCATTGTCATCAAACACAGATAGTACAATTCATTGTCATCAAACACAGTTAGTACAATTCATTGTCAACAAACACAGTTAGTACAATCAATGCTGTATAGTCGTCTTGACACTCGCGTGTTGTACAATACGTTAATAGTGTGAACTAACCCTGCATTACTTTTATAGTTCACTTATTTCACGTGTAAATATAAAAAAGTCACTAAAGGCACTTTTTAAATACAATGTCGCAGGCACTTCATACGAATATTTAGTTCTTACCTTTCTTCCAGCGAAAGGAGATCAACTTCTGTCCCGTTGAGAAGCATTTCTGTAGAAAAAGAGAAATTTTTGTGAAGATGTCTTATTAAACTTAGGCCAAGCACCACCACATAAACTTAACACTGACAGTAACTTTCATGCAGATATTAATGTTATGATAATATGTGCTCTTAATTGTCATGTAGTCCACAACTCACATGGCACCTTACAACAGCTGCCTTGTCAGAAAAAACACGTGATAATGAAGAGCTTAAGTGATGAACCCTGATGAGTGACTTTCCATTTATTATATATATATTTATTATTTTATATATAATGTATATTAACTTCTCTTGTAGACAGTTGGAAATATAAAGGTGACAGTCCTAGTCACAACCGAACACGCGTGGTCATGACATACACTGTCAACAATTTTGGCAAAATTCCTCAATTGTAATGAAAGTTTGTAACCCATATGTTGTGTGTGAACATCTCTCACCACACTGAGGAACGGTGTGTGATGTTATTGTAGTCTATTCGCACTTTTTCAAACGAAACTAAAACTTTGAAAAATCCACAAGTATGTTGTATTCGTGTTAACATACAAGTCCATTAGTTTTGGATAAATTTAAATTTTACTTATATCCTATATATAAATTATAATATTTAGTTCATAATTAATGTGAGTAAAAGCCGATATAAAATACGCGTGTTGGTATGCCTAGTAAGAAATAGTGTTCATGCAAACTAATATGTAACTAAGTGCGCACGAATGCATGCAGTGCGTTGTCCCTCTGGAATAATTTTCTAGACTCGCTGTAGGCTTAGTTTGCATGTGAGGAACTACAACATCCTGAAAGCAGAGCTTCAGAAAAGTCGAAAGTAAGCGTGAATGGACTATATACAAGGTTGACAACTTACTTCCTCATTTGATTTTCTCCTAAGTAAATGTAGTAACAGAATTGTATATGCAAGAGAAAAAAACATAACTATAAGCACACAATTGTTATACATAAGCACTGGTGCGCTAAATTAGCAAATAATTTCTTAATAGTGTAGTATAACAGGCTCACTTTCCAGAGCATTGTCTCTCCCGCCCTGGCAGTTACTTCTGCCATCAGCATTCAAATAAGCAAGATCGCAACATGAGACTGGTGATGAAAGCATTCTCAATATCCAATGACAAAATAGCCTGGTGTCGAAAGGTGATTGGAGACTGTTTATGCACAGATATAAAATCGAATTATATGTTATGATGCTTTAATTATGTTACTTATTTTTGTAAATCTCTGCATGCAGTGTCAAATCCTCACGAAAAGAAAGACCTGCCGAATCTCTGTACTGTTACATCTCACATCTGTATTTCAAAACAAACCCACAGTCAACTTTGCATGTAACATTTATGTGTCGTTACATAATTGAAAGTAACCATATTGTACTCTTATTGTAATCTAATGAATTTTATATTAGCGTTCATGATCGCCTTCCTTCGAGAACTGAATTAGTGATTTGCTCTGACTATACTATTGATTACTTATTCTAATTGTATTTGATTTACCCTAACTAGCTTCAACAATACTTAATTAACTGAGTTTGATAGTGCTTACTCGTATTTCGGAAGTAATTAAGCAACACAGCTGCGATCGCCGTGCCTTTCATATTGTATTATACACTAACTTTCATTAAATGTGTGGTTTTTAGTGACCTGCTTATTGTACAATAAAAAATTCTATATACACATATATATATATACATATATATATACATATACATACATATATATACATATACATACATATATATACATATACATACATATATATACATATATATACATATATATACATATATATACATATATATACATATATATATATACATATATATACATATATAATATAATACACACATATATAATATAATATATACATATATACGGCCAGAATTTCATCGTCAAACGACACGAGGTAATTTCAAATTGCAAAAGCAATTGGGGAATATACCGGAAACTTTACAAATAAGAAAGTGAGTATTAAGCGAGATATAACTCCTTAAAAATCGTTATTCTAAAATTTGAAATACCGGACACGTAGATAAATTACAACACAAGTCGCCGAAAATCGTTTTATGTTTTCGAAGTATTCAACCTAGGATAGTACCTTATCCTAGTGACAGTTCTGATATGCTGGAGTTCCTGCATTTAACCATTCTGCCTCGTTGATACTGATATGAGCGACCACCAAGTTCTTTGTTTACTATTTGCGAGAAACGCTCCATACAAGTACGACGCACATCATAAAAATAAATGAATGCGACACTTGAGCTCATAAATTAATTTGGCCCTAAAACAGGTAAGTACATACAATAATCAGTATGTACCATACAATATTAAGTCTACAGTACTGAGACAGCTTGATTATTTCTAGCGACAGTCAGCAAGTGATTCCCTGCCGGATTGGTATTGTCTACGAGTCTGCTCCTGTCTCACTGCACCACAAGATTGCGAAATCTCACACGATAACAGCGAGTCCTGGGCAGTAGCAACAAGGCAGTGCCCAGGGTAGTAGCAACAATCGAGTGTCCTGGGCAGTAACAACAAGGGAGAGTCCTGGGCAGTAGCAACAAGGGAGTGTCCTGGGCAGTAGCAACAAGGGAGAGTCCTGGGCAGTAGCAACAAGGCAGTGCCCAGGGTAGTAGCAACAATCGAGTGTCCTGGGCAGTAGCAACAATCGAGTGTCCTGGGCAGTAGCAACAAGGGAGAGTCCTGGGCAGTAGCAACAAGGGAGTGTCCTGGGCAGTAGCAACAAGGGAGAGTCCTGGGCAGTAGCAACAAGGCAGTGCCCAGGGTAGTAGCAACAATCGAGTGTCCTGGGCAGTAGCAACAAGCGAGTGTCCTGGGCAGTAGAAACAAGGGAGAGTCCTGGGCAGTAGAAACAAGGGATTGTCCTGGGCAGTAGCAACAAGGGAGAGTCCTGGGCAGTAGCAACAAGGGAGAGTCCTGGGCAGTAGCAACAAGGGAGTGTCCTGGGCAGTAGCAACAAGGGAGAGTCCTGGGCAGTAGCAACAAGGCAGTGCCCAGGGTAGTAGCAACAAGGGAGAGTCCTGGGAGTAGCAACAAGTGAGTGTCCTGGGCAGTAGCAACAAGGGAGTGTCCTGAGCAGTAGCAACAAGGAGAGGCCTGGGCAGTAGCAACAAGGGAGTGTCCTGGGCAGTAGCAACAAGGGAGTGTCCTGGGCAGTAGCAACAAGGGAGTGTCCTGGGCAGTAGCAACAAGGGAGTGTCCTGGGCAGTAGCAACAAGGGAGTGTCCTGGGCAGTAGCAACAAGATAGAGTCCTGAGCAATAGCAACAAGGGAGAGTCCTGGGGAGTAGCAACAAGTGAGTGTCCTGGGCAGTAGCAACAAGGAGAGGCCTGGGCAGTAGCAACAAGTGAGAGGCCTGGGCAGTAGCAACAAGGGAGTGTCCTGGGCAGTAGCAACAAGTGAGTGTCCTGGGCAGTAGCAACAAGGGAGAGTCCTGGGCAGTAGCAACAAGGGAGTGTCCTGGGCAGTAGCAACAAGGGAGTGTCCTGGGCAGTAGCAACAAGGGAGTGTCCTGGGCAGTAGCAACAAGGGAGAGTCCTGGGCAGTAGCAACAAGGGAGAGTCCTGGGCAGTAGCAACAAGGGAGTGTCCTGGGCAGTAGCAACAAGGGAGTGTCCTGGGCAGTAGCAACAAGGGAGTGTCCTGGGCAGTAGCAACAAGGGAGTGTCCTGGGCAGTAGCAACAAGGGAGTGTCCTGGGCAGTAGCAACAAGGGAGTGGCCTGGGCAGTAGCAACAAGGGAGTGTTCTGGGCAGTAGCAACAAGGAAGAGTCCTGGGCAATAGCAACAAGGGAGAGTCCTGGGCAGTAGCAACAAGTGAGAGTCCTGGGCAGTAGCAACAAGTGAGAGTCCTGGGCAGTAGCAACAAGTGAGTGTCCTGGGCAGTAGCAACAAGTGAGTGTCCTGGGCAGTAGCAACAAGGGAGTGTCCTGGGCAGTAGCAACAAGGGAGTGTCCTGGGCAGTAGCAACAAGGGAGTGTCCTGGGCAGTAGCAACAAGGGAGTGTCCTGGGCAGTAGCAACAAGGGAGTGTCCTGGGCAGTAGCAACAAGGGAGTGTCCTGGGCAGTAGCAACAAGGGGAGAGGCCTGGGCAGTAGCAACAAGGGAGGTCCTGGCAGTAGCAACAAGGGAGTGTCCTGGGCAGTAGCAACAAGGGAGAGAGTGGGCAGTAGCAACAAGGGAGTGTCCTGGGCAGTAGCAACAAGGGAGAGGTCGCCGGGGCAGTAGCAACAAGGGAGTGTCCTGGGCAGTAGCAACAAGGGAGTGTCCTGGCAGTAGCAACAAGGGAGAGTCCTGGGCAGAACAAGAGCAGTACAAGGGAGTGTCCTGGGCAGTAGCAACAAGGGATTGTCCTGGGCAGTAGCAACAAGGGAGAGTCCTGGGCAGTAGCAACAAGGGAGAGTCCTGGGCAGTAGCAACAAGGGATGTCCTGGGCAGTAGCAACAAGGGATTGTCCTGGGCAGTAGCAAACAAGGGAGTGTCCTGGGCAGTAGCAACAAGGGGGGTCCGGGCAGTGCAACAAGGGAGGTCTGGGCAGTAGCAACAAGGGAGTGCCTGGGCAGTAGCAACAAGGGAGTGTCCTGGGCAGTAGCAACAAGGGAGTGTCATGGGCAGTAGCAACAAGGGAGTGTCCTGGGCAGTAGCAACAAGGGAGTGTCCTGGGCAGTAGCAACAAGGGAGGCGTGGGCAGGAGCAACAAGGGAGAGGTTGCAGAGCAACAAGGATGTCCTGGGCACTAGCAACAAGGGAGTTGGGCAGTAGCAACAAGGAGAGTCTGGGCAGTGCACAGTGTCCTGGGCAGTAGCAACAAGGGAGTGTCCTGGGAGAAAAGAGCTAGCAACAAGGGATTGTCCTGGGCAGTAGCAACAAGGGAGTGTCCTGGGCAGTAGCAACAAGGAGTGTCCTGGGCAGTAGCAACAAGGGAGAGCGTGGGCAGTAGCAACAAGGGAGTGTCCTGGGCAGTAGCAACAAGGGAGTGTCCTGGGCAGTAGCAACAAGGGAGTGTCCTGGGCAGTAGCAACAAGGGAGTGTCCTGGGCAGTAGCAACAAGGGAGTGTCTGGGCAGTAGCAACAAGGGATGTCCTGGCAGTAGCAACAAGGGAGTGTCCTGGCAGTAGCAACAAGGGAGTGTCCTGGGAAGTAGCAACAAGGGAGTGTCCTGGGCAGTAGCAACAAGGGAGGTCCTGGCAGTAGCAACAAGGGAGTGTCCTGGGCAGTAGCAACAAGGGAGGTGTCCTGGGCAGTATCAACAAGGGAGAGTCCTGGGCAGTAGCAACAAGGGATTGTCCTGGCAGTAGCAACAAGGATTGTCCTGGGCAGTAGCAACAAGGGAGTGTCCTGGGCAGTACAACAAGGGAGAGTCCTGGGCAGTAGCAACAAGGAGTGTCCGGGCAGTAGCAACAAGGGATTGTCCTGGCAGTAGCAACAAGGGATGTCCTGGGCAGTAGCAACAAGGGAGGTCCTGGGAGTAGCAACAAGGGAGTGTCCTGGGAAGTACAACAAGGGAGGTCCTGGGCAGTAGCAACAAGGGATTGTCCTGGGCAGTAGCAACAAGGGAGTGTCCTGGGCAGTAGCAACAAGGGATTGTCCTGGCAGTAGCAAAAGGGAGGCCTGGGCAGGAGCAACAAGGAGAGCTGGGCAGTAGCAAAGGGCAGATGCAGGGAGGTCTGGGCAGTAGCAACAAGGGAGGTCCTGGGCAGTAGCAACAAGGGAGTGTCTGGCAGTAGCAGGGAGTCGGCATGCAACAAGGGAGTGTCCTGGCAGTAGCAACAAGGGATTGTCCTGGGCAGTAGCAACAAGGGGTGTCTGGTGCAAGGGAGTCCTGGGCAGTAGCAACAAGGGAGGGCGTGGGCAGGAGCAACAAGGGAGAGGCGTGGGCAGGAGCAACAAGGAGAGTCCTAGGCATAGCAACAAGGAGAGGTCTGGGCAGTAGCAACAAGGGAGGTCTGGGCAGTAGCAACAAGTGAGTGTCCTGGGCAGTAGCAACAAGGGAGAGGGGTGGGCGTAGCAACAAGGGAGAGCTGGGCAGGAGCAACAAGGGAGGCGTGGGCAGGAGCAACAAGGAGAGTCCTAGGCATAGCAACAAGGAGAGGTCTGGGCAGTAGCAACAAGGAGAGGTCTGGGCAGTAGCAACAAGTGAGTGTCCTGGGCAGTAGCAACAAGGGAGTGTCCTGGGCAGTATCAACAAGGGAGAGTCCTGGGCAGTAGCAACAAGGGAGTGTCCTGGGCAGTAGCAACAAGGGATTGTCCTCGGCAGTAGCAACAAGGGAGTGTCCTGGGCAGTAGCAACAAGGGAGTGTCTGGGCAGTAGCAACAAGGGAGTGTCCTAGGCAGTAGCAACAAGGGAGAACAAGGGAGTGTCCTGGGCAGTAGCAACAAGGGAGTGTCCTGGGCAGTAGCAACAAGGGAGTGCGGGGCAGTAGCAACAAGGGAGTGTCCTGGGCAGTAGCAACAAGGGAGTGTCCTGGCAGTAGCAACAAGGGAGTGTCCTGGGCAGTAGCAACAAGGGATTGTCCTGGGCAGTAGCAACAAGGGATTGTCCTGGGCAGTAGCAACAAGGGAGTGTCCTGGGCAGTAGCAACAAGGGAGTGTCCTGGGCAGTAGCAACAAGGGAGTGTCCTGGGCAGTAGCAACAAGGGAGTGTCCTGGGCAGTAGCAACAAGGGAGGTCCTGGGCAGTAGCAACAAGGGAGAGTCCTGGGCAGTAGCAACAAGGGAGAGTCCTGGGCAGTAGCAACAAGGGAGAGTCTGGGCAGTAGCAACAGGAGGCCCTGGAGAGCAAAAGTGTAGCAACAAGGAGAGGTCCTGGGCAGTAGCAACAAGGGAGTGTCCTGGGCAGTAGCAACAAGGGAGGTCCTGGGCAGTAGCAACAAGGGAGTGTCCTGGGCAGTAGCAAACAAGGGAGTGTCCTGGGCAGTAGCAACAAGGAGTGTCCTGGGCAGTAGCAACAAGGGAGTGTCCTGGGCAGTAGCAACAAGGGAGTGTCCTGGGCAGTAGCAACAAGGGAGTGTCCTGGGCAGTAGCAACAAGGAGGTGTCCTGGGCAGTAGCAACAAGGGAGTGTCCTGGGCAGTAGCAACAAGGAGTGTCTGGGCAGTAGCAACAAGGGAGGTCCTGGGCAGTAGCAACAAGGGAGAGTCCTGGGCAGTAGCAACAAGGGAGAGTCCTGGGCAGTAGCAACAAGGGAGTGTCCTGGGCAGTAGCAACAAGGGAGGTCCTGGGCAGTAGCAACAAGGGAGTGTCCTGGGCAGTAGCAAACAAGGAGTGTCCTGGGCAGTAGCAACAAGGGAGGTCCTGGCAGTAGCAACAAGGAGTGTCCTGGGCAGTAGCAACAAGGGAGAGGTCTGGGCAGTAGCAACAAGGGAGGTGTCCTGGGCAGTAGCAACAAGGGAGTGTCCTGGGCAGTAGCAACAAGGGAGTGTCCTGGGCAGTAGCAACAAGGGAGTGTCCTGGCAGTAGCAACAAGGGATTGTCCTGGCAGTAGCAACAAGGGAGTGTCCTGGGCAGTAGCAACAAGGGAGTGTCCTGGGCAGTAGCAACAAGGGATGATCCTGGGCAGTAGCAACAAGGGAGTGTCCTGGGCAGTAGCAACAAGGGAGTGTCCTGGGCAGTAGCAACAAGGGGGGTGTCTGGGCAGTAGCAACAAGGGATGGTCCGTGGGCAGTAGCAACAAGGGAGTGTCCTGGGCAGTAGCAACAAGGGAGTGTCCTGGGCAGTAGCAACAAGGGAGAGTCCTGGGCAGTAGCAACAAGGGGAGGGGCAGTAGCAACAAGGGAGAGGAGTGGGCAGTAGCAACAAGGGAGAGGAGTGGGCAGTAGCATACAACGGAGAGAGCGTGGGCAGGAGCAACAAGGAGAGTCCTAGGCAGTAGCAACAAGGGAGTGTCCTGGGAAGTAGCAACAAGGGAGTGTCCTGGGAAGTAGCAACAAGGGAGAGTCCTGGGCAGTAGCAACAAGGGAGAGTCCTGGGCAGTAGCAACAAGGGAGAGTCCTGGGCAGTAGCAACAAGGGAGAGGCGTGGGCAGGAGCAACAAGGGAGAGGCGTGGGCAGGAGCAACAAGGAGAGTCCTAGGCACTAGCAACAAGGAGAGGTCTGGGCAGTAGCAACAAGGAGAGGTCTGGGCAGTAGCAACAAGGGAGGTCTGGGCAGTAGCAACAAGTGAGTGTCCTGGGCAGTAGCAACAAGGGAGTGTCCTGGGCAGTAGCAACAAGGGAGAGGCGCGGGCAGGAGCAACAAGGGAGAGGCGTGGGCAGGAGCAACAAGGAGAGTCCTAGGCACTAGCAACAAGGAGAGGTCTGGGCAGTAGCAACAAGGAGAGGTCTGGGCAGTAGCAACAAGTGAGTGTCCTTGGCAGTAGCAACAAGGGAGTGTCCTGGGCAGTAGCAACAAGGGAGAGGGGTGGGCAGTAGCAACAATGGAGAGGCGTTGGGCAGGAGCAACAAGGGAGAGGCGTAGGCAGGAGCAACAAGGAGAGTCCTAGGCACTAGCAACAAGGAGAGGTCTGGGCAGTAGCAACAAGGAGAGGTGTGGGCAGTAGCAACAAGTGAGTGTCCTGGGCAGTAGCAACAAGGGAGTGTCCTGGGCAGTAGCAACAAGGGAGTGTCCTGTGGCAGTAGCAACAAGGGAGTGTCCTGGGAAGTAGCAACAAGGGAGTGTCCTGGGCAAGTAGCAACAAGGGAGAGTCCTGGGCAGTAGCAACAAGGGAGTGTCCTGGGCAGAGCAACAAGGGAGTGTTGGGCAGTATCAACAAGGGAGAGTCCTGGGCAGTAGCAAAAGGGAGTGTCCTGGGCAGTAGCAACAAGGGATTGGTCCTCCGGCAGTAGCAACAAGGGAGTGTCCTGGGCAGTAGCAACAAGGGAGTGTCCTGGGCAGTGCAAGCAACAAGGGAGTGTCCTAGGCAGTAAGCAACAAGGGAGTGTCCTAGGCAGTAGCAACAAGGGATTGTCCTGGCCAGTAGCAACAAGGGAGTGTCTGGGCAGTAGCAACAAGGGATTGTCCTGTGCAGTAGCAACAAGGGAGTGTCCTGGGCAGTAGCAACAAGGGAGAGGCGTGGGCAGGAGCAACAAGGGAGAGGCGTGGGCAGGAGCAACAAGGGAGAGGCGTGGGCAGGAGCAACAAGGAGAGTCCTAGGCACTAGCAACAAGGAGAGGTCTGGGCAGTAGCAACAAGGAGAGGTCTGGGCAGTAGCAACAAGGGAGTGTCCTGGGCAGTAGCAACAAGGGATTGTCCTGGGCAGTAGCAACAAGGGATTGTCCTGGGCAGTAGCAACAAGGGATTGTCCTGTGCAGTAGCAACAAGGGAGTGTCCTGTGCAGTAGCAACAAGGGATTGTCCTGGGCAGTAGCAACAAGGGAGTGTCCTGGGCAGTAGCAACAAGGGAGTGTCCTGGGCAGTAGCAACAAGGGAGTGTCCTGGGCAGTAGCAACAAGGGATTGTCCTCGTGCAGTAGCAACAAGGGAGTGTCCTGTGCAGTAGCAACAAGGGAGTGTCCTGGGAAGTAGCAACAAGGGAGTGTCCTGGGAAGTAGCAACAAGGGAGAGTCCTGGCAGTAGCAACAAGGGAGTGTCCTGGGCAGTAGCAACAAGGGAGTGTCCTGGGCAGTATCAACAAGGGAGAGTCCTGGGCAGTAGCAACAAGGGAGTGTCCTGGGCAGTAGCAACAAGGGATGTCCTCGGCAGTAGCAAACAAGGGAGTGTCCTGGGCAGTAGCAACAAGGGAGTGTCCTGGGCAGTAGCAACAAGGGAGTGTCCTAGGCAGTAGCAACAAGGGATTGTCCTGGGCAGTAGCAACAAGGGAGTGTCCTGGGCAGTAGCAACAGGGGATTGTCCTGTGCAGTAGCAACAAGGGAGTGTCCTGGGCAGTAGCAACAAGGGAGGGCGTGGGCAGGAGCAACAAGGGAGAGGCGTGGCAGGAGCAACAAGGAGAGTCCTAGGCACTAGTAACAAGGGAGGTCTGGGCAGTAGCAACAAGGAGAGGTCTGGGCAGTAGCAACAAGGGAGTGTCCTGGGCAGTAGCAACAAGGGAGTGTCCTGGGCAGTAGCAACAAGGGAGTGTCCTAGGCAGTAGCAACAAGGGAGTGTCCTGGGCAGTAGCAACAAGGGATTGTCCTCGGCAGTAGCAACAAGGGAGTGTCCTGGGCAGTAGCAACAAGGGAGTGTCCTGGGCAGTAGCAACAAGGGAGTGTCCTAGGCAGTAGCAACAAGGGATTGTCCTGGGCAGTAGCAACAAGGGAGTGTCCTGGGCAGTATCAACAAGGGAGAGTCCTGGGCAGTAGCAACAAGGGAGTGTCCTGGGCAGTAGCAACAAGGGATTGTCCTCGGCAGTAGCAACAAGGGAGTGTCCTGGGCAGTAGCAACAAGGGAGTGTCCTGGGCAGTAGCAACAAGGGAGTGTCCTAGGCAGTAGCAACAAGGGATTGTCCTGGGCAGTAGCAACAAGGGAGTGTCCTGGGCAGTAGCAACAAGGGATTGTCCTGTGCAGTAGCAACAAGGGAGTGTCCTGGGCAGTAGCAACAAGGGAGGCGTGGGCAGGAGCAACAAGGGAGAGGCGTGGGCAGGAGCAACAAGGAGAGTCCTAGGCACTAGCAACAAGGAGAGGTCTGGGCAGTAGCAACAAGGAGAGGTCTGGGCAGTAGCAACAAGTGGAGTGTCCTGGGCAGTAGCAACAAGGGAGTGTCCTGGGCAGTAGGAACAAGGAGAGGGGGTGGGCAGTAGCAACAAGGGAGAGGCGTGGGCAGGAGCAACAAGGAGAGTCCTAGGCACTAGCAACAAGGAGAGGTCTGGGCAGTAGCAACAAGGAGAGGTCTGGGCAGTAGCAACAAGTGAGTGTCCTGGGCAGTAGCAACAAGGGAGTGTCCTGGGCAGTAGCAACAAGGGGAGGTGTGGGCAGTAGCAACAAGGGAGAGGGGTTGGCAGTAGCAACAAGGGAGAGGCGTGGGCAGGAGCAACAAGGAGAGTCCTAGGCACTAGCAACAAGGAGAGTCTGGCAGTAGCAACAAGGAGAGGTCTGGGCAGTAGCAACAAGGGAGTGTCCTGGGCAGTAGCAACAAGGGATTGTCCTGGGCAGTAGCAACAAGGGATTGTCCTGGGCAGTAGCAACAAGGGATTGTCCTGTGCAGTAGCAACAAGGAGTGTCCTGTGCAGTAGCAACAAGGGATTGTCCTGGGCAGTAGCAACAAGGGAGTGTCCTGGGCAGTTAGCAACAAGGGAGTGTCCTGGGCAGTAGCAACAAGGGAGTGTCCTGGGCAGTAGCAACAAGGGATTGTCCTGTGCAGTAGCAACAAGGGAGTGTCCTGTGCAGTAGCAACAAGGGAGTGTCCTGGGAAGTAGCAACAAGGGAGAGTCCTGGGCAGTAGCAACAAGGGAGTGTCCTGGGCAGTATCAACAAGGGAGAGTCCTGGGCAGTAGCAACAAGGGAGTGTCCTGGGCAGTAGCAACAAGGGATTGTCCTCGGCAGTAGCAACAAGGGAGTGTCCTGGGCAGTAGCAACAAGGGAGTGTCCTGGGCAGTAGCAACAAGGGAGTGTCCTAGGCAGTAGCAACAAGGGATTGTCCTGGGCAGATAGCAACAAGGGAGTGTCCTGGGCAGTAGCAACAGGGATTGTCCTGTGCCAGTAGCAACAAGGGAGTGTCCTGGGCAGTTAGCAACAAGGGAGAGGCGTGGGCAGAGCAACAAGGGAGAGGCGTGGGCGGGTGGGCAGAGCAACAAGGAGAGTCCTAGGCACATAGTAACAAGGAGAGGTCTGGGCAGTAGCAACAAGGAGAGGTCTGGGCAGTAGCAACAAGGGAGTGTCCTGGGCAGTAGCAACAAGGGAGTGTCCTGGGCAGTAGCAACAAGGGAGTGTCCTAGGCAGTAGCAACAAGGGAGTGTCCTGGGCAGTAGCAACAAGGGATTGTCCTCGGCTAGTGCACAAGCAAGGGAGTGTCCTGGGCAGTAGCAACAAGGGAGTGTCCTGCTCAGTAGCAACAAGGGAGTGTCCTAAGGCAGTAGCAAACAGGGGAGGTCCTGGGCAGTAGCAACAAGGGAGTGTCCTGGGAAGTAGCAACAAGGGAGTTGGCTCACTGGGATAGGAGTAGCAACAAGGGAGAGTCCTGGGCGTAGTCAGGAGCTCACACAAGGGAGTGTCCTGGCAGCACAGTCTCAGTAGCAACAAGGGAGTGTCCTGAGGCAGTAGTACAACAAGGGAGGTCCTGGGCGAGCAAGGGTTTAAGCAACAAGGGAGTGTCCTGGGCAGTAGCAACAAGGGATTGTCCTGGGCAGTAGCAACAAGGGAGTGTCCTGGGCAGTAGGAGCAGTACAAGGGAGTGTCCTGGGCAGTAGCAACAAGGGAGTGTCCTAGGCTAGCAGTAGCAACAAAGGGATGTCCTGGGCAGTAGCAACAAGGGAGTGTCCTGGGCAGTAGCAACAAGGGATTGTCCTGTGCAGTAGCAACAAGGGAGTGTCCTGGCAGTCAAGGTAGCAGCAACAAGGGAGGGCGTGGCAGGAGCAACAAGGGAGAGGCGGGCGGCTAGGGGCGGCAGGAGCAACAAGGAGAGTCCTAGGCACTAGCAACAAGGAGAGGTCTGGGCAGTAGCAACAAGGAGAGGTCTGGGCAGTAGCAACAAGTGAGTGTCCTGGGCAGTAGCAACAAGGGAGTGTCCTGGGCAGTAGCAACAAGGGAGAGGGGTGGGCAGTAGCAACAAGGGAGAGGCGTGGGCAGGAGCAACAAGGAGAGTCCTAGGCACTAGCAACAAGGAGAGGTCTGGGCAGTAGCAACAAGGAGAGGTCTGGGCAGTAGCAACAAGTGAGTGTCCTGGGCAGTAGCAACAAGGGAGTGTCCTGGGCAGTAGCAACAAGGGAGAGGGGTGGGCAGTAGCAACAAGGGAGAGGGGTTGGCAGTAGCAACAAGGGAGAGGCGTGGGCAGGAGCAACAAGGAGAGTCCTAGGCACTAGCAACAAGGAGAGGTCTGGGCAGTAGCAACAAGGAGAGGTCTGGGCAGTAGCAACAAGTGAGTGTCCTGGGCAGTAGCAACAAGGGAGTGTCCTGGGCAGTAGCAACAAGGGAGTGTCTTGGGATGTAGTAACTAGGGAGTGTCCTGGGCAGTAGCAACAAGGGAGAGTCCTGGGCAGTAGCAACATTGCACCATTTCTGTTAATTGGGCCTTATTTTTCAATAAACCAGCATCACACGTTCGTTATTCATAATGGTTAAAATATTTGCCTGCATACAGCATGTTATATTCGTTGCGAGGGGTGGTATTAATAATAGTCAGCTTTTAAGTTGAATATTTTAATATCATAAAACAATTTTCGGGTAACTTTAGTTTAAATCTCCTTCATTTCAAATAATTTGCACAAATAGAGTTTACAGCTTCGATTTTTGAGGACACATCGCTATTATTATTAAATTTATGTATAAACTGTCCAATATATTTTCCAAATTTATTTATTATTAGGAATCGCCTGACGGAGTTTCTCAGTTGACATCCACCTTTTTATGTTGTATGGAAATATGCCCCAAGAAAACGTGAGAAATTTGTTATTCGGACTAAATTTGGAGGAAGCGGACAGATGTACAGACTCCGTGGTTCAGAGGCAGATTGTCTCGCATCAAATGCTTGTACCAAGAAGCGCTGAGAACAGCTTGTTCTGTCCAAGCCCGCGGTTATTTTTAACAAAGGCCACACAGCACGGCCTCGAGTTACTGGAACTTTAGTAAAGAGAGAAAGAAGTTTGTTTGGCGCCGAAGTTTGTTCATCGCCGAGCCTTCGGGGCAAATAAGAATAAAGCAACTCATTAGCAGGAGGAGAGTTCGTGTACGGAGATCGTGCAGCTCATAGCCAGTAGCAGCACTCGTCCTTCCTCGGCAGTCTGGTAGCTGATGTCAACATACTGTCAGCAGTACTATCTCTACTCAAATACGTACGTAATTAGCTTCCTATGTTGTTTGAATTATTTTGCACTGGCGGTAATTATTTGATTGAACAATCTGTGACATACGCATTGTAGAAACTTTGTTGTAGTTTCAGAAAACTTACTAGTAGGTTCTATAAGACTACAACGAAGTGTTTTCAATAGCTACATACACTGCAATATATTTTGAGCCCTGGAATTCTGCAGCATAACTTCCACTGCGCATGCAAACACTCATCTGTGTACCAAAACATCCCAATTCAACTAGACAGAACTGCCACTTGTGCACATTTTACTGTCGAAAGGAGCAAATAATTTTGGGCAGAACACATCAGGTCAGCAGTCCTATATCGCATGCAAAGAAGCGAGCATGATCGATTGCATGATCAATTTACTGTGTAATCGTTCATGAATATATGTGGTGACACGTTACCGAAGTGCCCTGAGAAAACCCGCTGACCAACAGCAAGGTCCTCCACATCTCCCACATGCCGGATGATCTGGTTTGCCTTGGTGGAGGCAAGTAGTCTGACGACTGAATCACCTTGCGCCCCCCCCCCCCCCCCGAAACCCGTTTATATGGAAGTTAATGATTTACAATGAGATGTTCTCAGAGTAATCAGAGCCTCCTTGACATCTCTGAAACTCGCTCTGCCTTCAATGAAGCTCTGTACTCCTCTAAGCATCTCGCAAGCGATTCACTGCCAGCCAACACATAATTTATTATTGCCAACTTCCTAATGCGACTTTTGTTAAGGCGCATGGTTAACAACGTTTGCAAAACAATTTTATCAATGAAAATACCCGTGATTGTAATCCAACCCAACGTTTCAATTTGCCGCACGCATCACTCAAAAGGAACTATGAACGAGATACCCGATAGCTGTAAAACAACCTACAGTAAAGGCTGTAGCAAACTTCGATAACTAATTTTTACTTTGCTTTCTTTCTTCACTATCTACGCTCGATATCCGCCATTGGTTTCTATACAAGACTTCCGTTGGATAATGAGCAAATAACAAAAGAAAATCTGTTTTTTTTTTTTTTTTTTTTTTTGCGATCACGAGAGATTAATTTACTTCCGTATTATTCGTACGGTGTCGGTTACATATTATCCTCAAGAAGCGAACAAGACGCAACAAAATAACACTGAGGTAAGATTAGTTTTTGAAAATTTTATATTTTTTACTGTACTAAGAGAGCGTGCCATCTAAAGCTAACTATCGGAGGGTTACATTCAGAGTTTATTCGTGTACACAACTGTGCGTATGTTGCCTAATCATGGAATTAATGGTGTTGGCTGTACTCGGCAGTGGAGTAAAGATGTTTGGATGGTACCTAACATCAAGGCCTTGAGAGCCGATGAGGGTGAAGTACGGTGAGTAGGGATCGGCGCCAGAATGCTCGGGCAGGGGGAAGGGAGATCCCCGAGAAAACTCGCCGAACAGCGGCACCGTCCGGCACGATTCCCAAGTGCGAAACCCCGGTTTGCCTAAGTGGGAGGTGAGAGCTGTAGACATTGCTCCACCGCGGCCCCTTGAACTCTGACAGGAAGAAACTGGCGAATACTCCACGAACGATAAGTACTACTTTGTGACGACTGATGTCGCAAGATAGACGTAAGCTGTGTTGCCTGTCAGTACATCGCTTCAAGAAATGTTCCGACTATGAAGAAAGATTTGTATAATGTTCTGTCACATTCCGTACATCATTTCTCCACCTCTACAATGAGCCCGGTTATGTTCTGGCAGTACACGTGTTCATTTCACTTAACATTCGAGTACGTGGAAACCCTAAGTCAACAAATTATGCTTGAGGCACAATGTTTCTTGAATTAACTATGTATTTGGCCTATAGAAACAGATACTTTGTGGGCTCGAAGCAAACCTTTCTGTTGGTGTACATTGTATGGATATATATATAGCAAAGAGAGTAAGGGTTTGTAGGATATATATATATCCTACAGACCCCTACTCATATTAAAATTGCATAGGAGTTCGTAAGCAAAGTAACGCATGAAGTTTGCTATTTTAATTGTTTTTACATTTATACGTAAAGGAAAAAAGTATTAAAATGTTATTTTAGTTATTTAAATTCCACATAACGAGTCAGAGTGAAATGCAAACCTACACATCAACTTTATGTTTGTTGTTGATTTATGTCCTTTAATCTATGTCTGTGCGAAGAGTAAAATATTATAATGTAATTTTTATGTTTGAATACTTGGTTGAACTGATTATATATGGAAACATTTTTCAGAAGGAATACGAATTCTCCATTTTGTGCTCTTGAAATGGACTAGTTGCAAGAACTAGATATTATATAATTGAATATTACAGCTATTCAATCCCATTCGATGAGAAATGGACTAGTTGCAAGAACTAGATATTATATAATTGAATATTACAGTTATTCAATCCCATTCGATAAGAAATGTAATTTGTAAAGAGAATGGAAAGCACCAGGAATAATAATGTATATTATAAAGAGATCTCTTATTTATATAAGAATCTTGCATAATTTAAATATTACCTCAAGAAATATTTTATACTGATAATATGATGGTAACGTTAAATTTTACATATTTATGTTTTGGGAACCATGCTTCCAATGAATGGTAATTGCATGTTTAAAATTAAACTGCACTGATTATAATTGCCCAATGGACCTGAGAGTATTATATCTCAAGAGCCGGAGGTCATTGACAAGGAAGTTTTGCCTAAACTAATTATTAAACTTTAATGCTGAGAATATATTAAAGTGTCCGCAACTTCACCAATTAGCATTTATTGACGAAACTTAATAATTACCGAGTTTCTCATTCACACGCATGTTAGAGTAGGACTTAAAAATAATTTCTTTGTCGTTGATGTTTGTGAAGTACCTGTAGATTTGTAGTGGAATTGGATCTTACTGCCAGTAAAATGCATGAAATCTGTATTTCTGATCCAGTGTTGTTCTTTGGCTTAGTATAGAAGTACGCTTGATTATGATATACAATTTTTTAGTACGCATATTAATCTGGTGATTTTGGCTTCCTGATACTTGTAATATAAAAATGTTTACAATAAAAGTACCTATTGCACACTCATTTAAGTCCAAGAAAGGACATACGTCAATCAATACTGTTACTTCAAACTTACGCAAATACTAGTAGGTGAAAAAATTAAAATTTCAATTTTAAAATTACCCCCACAGTATTTTGGGCTCCCAATGTAGGGCATGTTTATACACAGTTATACGTGACGAATAATTGGGGGAGTAAGTTGGAGTAATAATAACACGGAAATAACTGAGCGCAGTTCGAAAATCATACTTTCTTCGTAGCAACATGGAGAGACAAATGTATTCTGAAAATTACACTAACATAACAGAGCGATTAGATAATAACTAGGATTTGAGTAGAAACACACCGGTTGTAAGTGCCGCCGAAACTATTCCTATTCATTTCGAAAATGTAACTGAAGTGAATGTAGTTCAAAAATATCCCACCGAATCTTCTTCACCCATGCTCACCATGAAGCATTTTTAAATCCTTATGAGTACGTTGAACACTAAGTTTGAAGCCAGTTCACGTGGTTTAGCAGTAATGAAGAGAAAATTCCAAACCGAGTTAGCTGGAATGAAAAGTGATTTCAAATCAGAATTAGAAGCAAAAGAGGATCTTTTTAGGGAGGTATTACATCAACACGGGGAAAAGCTAGCCGATAGTATGCAGTACCTTAGGAATTAATTGCCATCGGAACTGCAGAGATTGAATACCGGTTCTACTGACACACAAAATGCAGTACAGGAATTAAGAACGCAGGTAGATGTCATCGTTAACAAACATGAAAAACAGGCGGTGCGGACTGAAACTCTGAAGGAGAATTTAAGCCAAATAGACGTTAGGGTTGATCAGACGGAGCTTAAACTATATGACATTAATAATAACCTAACTACTTCTACAGTGTTTAGATAGTAAAATTGACCACACACCAAATACACTTTCTGCTTCCGAGGAACTAGAATGCAATTCAAATGTTCTTGTGGCCGCGCAAGACCAAGGAGAAAAGAAGCATGGGAGGGCAGTTAAGGTTTCGTACAGGTTGAGCAAACAGAAACAGATTGTGCATGGACCGTTGCGATCTCTCGTCATCCATGCAAGCAACATGTTTGGGACCCATATCCAGGTCAAGAAACACTCTCGTACACTTACCTGCCACATGAGTCCAACTAAAGCCAGGACAATGAGGCACTTGCAAGAGCTGCAAACTGTGTTTGCTCTCTCTGAACACAGTCGTCACAGCACTCAACACACAAACACAATATCACACAAATGCTGTATAACCATGATCACAGAGAATCTACAACTGATTGGCAATGTTAATAGTTGCCAGGATGTCACTTTGAAAGTTTGTTCTTGTGAAACAGGAATATGACGACATATGGGTCGTCTGACCGAGAACAGACATTCCCGCATGACCCGGGAGGGTTACATTTCATCATACAACGAAATGAACTGACTCAAATGGCACATTCGAAAATGGCTACTACGCTAAAGGAGATGTTGAAGAAGGGCGAAGGCACATCGAATTGTATTCACAAATCAGCGTTCGGAAACGATTTGGAATGACCTACTGTCAAAAACCACCGTGAGATGTAACTTCGAAATTGGCGATCTAGTATTTCGAAGAACTAACCCTGCTAGCAACTTTTGGTCCCACATCACCAAAAACCTATTCCTTGTGTTCTAAGGACCTTTTCGTGTGGTGAAGAGAAAGCACAAGAATTGCTACGAATTAGCTACTCTGGATGGGAAATCTATCGGGCGCTAACTAAAACCCTACAAGAAACCCAGTATGACAGTTTCCTAAATCTCAACTTACGCAAGATTAAAGCTGCATGGGTGAGTTGAAACTAAAACAATTAGTCCCTAATATTTTATCCGAGTGATAAATTTTACGTGCGTGGCTGAATAATTGTTTAGACGTCTGATTGAACCGGGTAGTCTTCACTGTTCGGTACGGATAGTGTATCACGTTAGGATTTGTAATTTTCTTAATTGTCTGATGTTTAGGTTAAGTTTATGAGCCTAGGTTTAGTTACATTATTGTGTCTTTTATTTCTGTATTTAGAAGACTGCTAAATTTACGACCATAATCAGACACATATCTCATCATCTATGTGCTTACGTATATGAGGCGAACTAAAATTTCCCAACGATAATTGGAAATTTTAAACAGAATGTAATTTTAAACTGGAGTTGCCTTAAAAAGGAAGGGGGGGGGGGTATATCTGTGTGTAGATGCAATATATGTAATGTTAATATTCGTGCAATCCCCACAAAACAGAAATATAAGAGCTTTAGTGGAATAGTTAAAGGGTAAACTCAAGTACAATGCACCAATTATAATTTCACACACTCGTTTATGTAAATACTTAAAGTTATGCCATAAATCAGCAAATAAAAGTGGAACTGAAAATATTTATGAAAGGTTTTATAAAAAAATATACTTATAATGTTTCTTTGGTTGACTACTTCTTCGCTGGGGACACTACTGTTTCGCAAGTTATGGTCTTCACCCCACCATGTAAGTCACAGCTCCGTCCCTCTCATGGGTTGCTTTATTCGCAAAGAGAGGTGCAAGACTAGAGCTGTTGACTGATCCAGACGTGTACCTTTCTGTAGAACATGGGGTTAGGAGCAAAATTACTCAGGTTCCCAGAAGGCGGGCAGAAGCCTACAATACTTACACAGGTGATAAGTACGACCCCAGTGTGGTAGACAAATGCATCTGTTACTTTGATGTAAACTGCTTGTACAGTACACAATGAAGTGCAAGCATCCCATTGGCAATTTTGAGTGGGTTCAGCCAGATGTGTTTTCGTTATGGGATTTCGGTAACACAGAGAATGATGAAGACACTTGCTTTTTTGTGGAAGTTGATTTGTCTTTTCCAAATGAAATTCACGATGCCTTAGCTGATATGCCTCTTGCCCCAGTATCTGGCATATCTCTGAACGGTACACATGATAAATTACTTTTAACACTGGCACTGTGGAAAAATTGTGTTATTCACTGGGAAACACTGCAGCAGATATTACGTTTAAGAAGCCTTTGTACACCAGTCTTGCCATTCTTGACATTTACAAATTGTTCTTATATGATTTGCATTATAATTACATGCAAAAGAAATTTCTTCAGCCTGCTTTGCACCTGCTGGATTCTGATACCGATTCCCTGATTTCCGAAATTCGCTGTTCTGACATATATAAAACTATTTCCCCCGATTTAGGTACACGGATTGACACATCCAACTAAGAGCCAGATAATCCACAAGAATTCCAATTATTGAACAAAGGCTTAACAGAAGTGATGAACGTGCCAGCCGCATTATCACATATTTTGTAGGCCTGCACCCCAAACTTTACGCATACATTGTTTCGAATTAACAGTGTATACACAAAGCGAAGAGCATAAAGCCTAGCGTGTTGCAATCGTTCCTTTAGAGGGATTATCTGGAATGCCTCGAGAAGAATTCTACGGTACTGGGAACCCGGTTTCAATTCTAGTCGCATGCCACGACGTGTTCTCCGAACATGTGACAATCTCGAATACAAACGATTCATTCAACCAGATGGAGCGGTGACCTTGCCTTTAGTGCACTACCGTATCACGAACTAAATTTTTCTCTCTCTTACTCGCCAACCAGCTGAACCAACGCCAGCATGCAAACCACCACAAAACATCATTAGCTGACTTCGCCACAACAGCCGCACCAACACTGCTAGCTGCCTTAACCAAAACTACTGCAACAACATCGTTAGCTGCCTTCTACAACAACTACTGTAAGGGTGCAACAACACTCTACCAGAATCGCCGGTCGCCAGAATCAAACAGAGACCCTGCTTTTCTATGAACGAAGGGTGTTCTGCCTCCCTCCCACCCGCCTGTCTGCTCAGTGCCTCCACTGCACGGGTACTTCAATATATCGGCTACTCCATGATGTCTACAAAACTTCAACGACGCTAATTAAACTGAATCAACAGCAAGGGAAGGTAAAGTGTTGCAGCCTAATTCATCACCTCGTAAGGTGAAACTTCCGTTAAAGAAGACAAAAGTGAAACACCGAATGTGTGTGTTTTCCCAGGTGTGACCTAGAAGAGTGTAAATTTTTTTGTATAAAATTTTTTATAAAAGTAAAGACAATTATCTGGGCGAGTGGAAGGATGCCAATCACAATTCTCAAGTGTAAATAATGAAAGAAGAGAGTAAATAATTTTTGTATTAATTTATTATAAAAGTAAAGAATGCAACTATCTGGGCTACTGGAGAGACTCCAATCATAGTGCGCAAGTGTAAATAATGAAAAAGGGTACACATTTTTATTAATAGTGTGTGTGTGTATTTGATAAAACGAAAAAGTAATTAATAACAATAAATAAGTATTTAATTGAAATTGTGTTTTGTTATTTTTTTTAAAACTGTCAATGTGTTACAAATACACTTAACCTATGATAAATCAAAGTGTGAGGTAATAAAGACAATGATGATAATTGAATTTACTCTCAATAGGGGTATACAAAAAAATCAATAGCTCGTTCACAGAGCTATTTACAAACAAACAAATAAGTGAAGGTATAAAAATAATGGCGAGCAAGTTTAAAAAGCCATCGCCGATATTATTTCAAATAATGTTATGTAGTTTTCCTGTCTTGAAAGAGGTGCATTTAAAAAAAAACATTTGTGCGTGATGCAACAAGACTAAACACACAATTTATCTTGGTTCATGGAGTGAACTTTTTTACATAAAAATAAGACAACATATTTTTTACTATGTCTTAAGAAATATACCAAGTTAAGATGAACACAATATACAATATGGTTACATAGCTAACACCAAAGTGTCATGAGTTATGAAACTTACGCAATTGAACACTTAGAGAATTTTGAATGAGTTTTATTTATTTCATTAAATTATTTTATTTTAATAAGTCAAGTTCGTAACAGGACCAGCAGATTGTAAACCGTGAGAGAGACAGATAATTATGTGACACAATTGTACAGTAAATAAAATATATGTAACAACTATACACATAATTAAATAATAAATTTACACGGCTGTAAGAGAGCAGGGTGGCTGAGTCACTAAAACACATGGAGCAGGCGAGCTAACAGCCTGTGTGCACCCCGGCGGACCGGAGCTGCCTGCTGAGAGGTGGGGCAGTCGAGCGACGACATTCTCAGTGAACGGGGATTTGCCACCTACTGACTGTGAGTGACGGATTTCGCTCTGCTTGCATGCTACCACATGACTATTACATGTAGTTTTGTAATTGTTTAAAGAGGCTTTCATTACCCAGAGAGGGAAATTTTATAAGAGGTGATGAACACTTTACTGCAATGTTGGGAAAACATGAAGGAACAGTTCTTATATTTCTGACTGTCAAGAGAGGAGTTTCAAAGTAAGGTTAGAAAATATTCTTTTAACACCCTTCATTTAATAAAATAATTTTTTTAACATTGTACCTTCAAACAAGATGTAACAGTTACAGCTAGGAAAACTGAGTGCTGAGTGTGTGCTCCCTAAACATTCCTACCAATTACTATAATATGCTATTACACATACTTTAGCAAGTGAGAATACACAAAGTAATATTCTTAGAACGTAAAGTGGAAGTGTCTACACTGTTATACGAGGTGGGAAATAATATAAATACTATACTAAAATTCATGCACAACATATACTAAAATATATGATAGCAAACAAGAGATTTATACATACTTTACTGAAAGTGTTAGAAAACAGTTTTCATTAATAACATATTAAAAATAACAAGTGTTGGGACCTTGGGCTGGGGGATATAAATAATGACAAATGCAATATGTGTTCATCTGCAGTCAGGAGTTATGTGGTGCAGATGTCCAATTAGGGTCTCTGTACTTGGTAATTGCTCAGTACTAGGTAATTTCAATTGCTCTAATTAATTTCTCAGTACTGGTTTAAATGGTTATTAGTGTCTCAGTAATTATTGATTGTTTAATTAATGTATCTGTAATTATTTATTGCAATTGTTTAATTGGTAGTTATTCATTGCTTGATTCGCAGTGGTCAAAATTCATTATCTTTCATTCAAACACCAGAATTGTAATTGTCATTTCTCTAAGTTCACAATTCTGACATCAGTTTCTCATCGACCTCCGAGCAGGCAAGCCCTCTGCAGGTAACGACCATCCTCAGAGCTCAGTCATGTGCCAGACAGCAAACAGGCAGGACCTCTGCAGCAACCCCTTTCCCCCTCATCAACCAATACAGCTCAGTCCTTCGCCAGACTCCGAACAAGCAGGACCTCAGCAGCTCCCGACATCCTCCCTCTTCCCTTCCCCAACCATCACAGATCAGTCTTCCCCAACCATCACAGATCAGTCTTCCTCCAAACTCCAAACAGTTAACATCTAAAATGTCCCATGCGCCTTTCTTGCTCCAAGAACCAACTGACCAATCACAACAAACCTCATAAGAGAACGGAGGGGTAAATCCACATATGCTGCTTCCCTCCATCCCATCATCAGTCGTGCTCAAGACACCAAAGAGTAAAGGCCTATGCTGCTGCTCCCGACATAATCCCCTTCCCCTCGCCATACATCAGAGTTCATCGCGCTCCAGGCACTGAAGGGGCAACATCTACCCCCTTTCAACACTTAACCCTTTGGACACCGAGCATAACCTCGATTAACCCTTTCGATCAATTTAACCCTTCCAATAAAGTTGTCCCGTTCAACACTTAACCATCTCCATCGATTTAACCATTCCAATAAATTTAACCCTTTTACACTTTTTCAAACTTTTAAACAATTTTAATCCTTTTCTAATCACTTTGCATTGTTTAACTCTTTCCCTGGATGTGATTAGCCCTTTGGGCACTTAATCCTTCAGACACATCCTGATCCAGAGCTCTGCTGCTCTTACTTCTCAGCTGTACATTATTCGCTCTTTGTCAGCAGATTAGCTGCCGAAAAAACTTGTTTCGTTGTCAAGACCAGACAAACTGTAGGCTTTGTGTTCAGTGAAAAGTGATATGAACAAGTCATATCGCAGAACAGTGATAGGGTTCACCCCGGGAAAGATCACTGGGCACTGAGTTGTGCAGAGTACAGTACCAGTCACGTATTGTTATGTAACACCCTCGTGTAGTCGATTCCAGCACCGATAAGTACTCTCATCACGACACAAGGATGGAACATGTGGAAGGGTGGATACAGATTCCTGTTGTAGTAGTGTTTGCAGAACTTAAGTTACGGACGTGCTCCGGTCTTTACAAAAAAATTTGTAGAGATATATTATATTATGAATAAAATGCTTTCTTGGTTGTCGTTATATTTTGTTATCCGCATAGAACAACTGTTACATACATATTAACCACACAAAAGTACTTATATTTTAAGAGGAGAAATATCAGTGAAAAAAAAATTGGTACAATGACAAAATCTCAGTAAATATATATGTATAGTACTGTCTGGCATACAACATAAGCATATGTACTTGAGCATTTTATATGAGTAAAATAAATACTTTAATAATTAATTTAAATGTCAAAAAATCTTAAGTATTCAATATCTTTCACAACTAAGGCCTTCTCTTTTCAAATCAAGTAACTTTAAAACAAAAAAAAAGCTATTTTCAGCAAGACAGCAAGTGAAATCACCTTCGGGTATCCGTTTGCAAGTATTCGCCATAAGGGCACATAAACTTTTTTTAATTTTGTAGGTTACATATTTTATCGTCCCAAAAAAACACAATCATGTTAATTTGTTGCCAATGTTAAGTAAAATTTAGTTCAGCCAGTCTATGAACAGTTCATGTTAATGAGAGCTGTAAGCTCGGAGCACGTGGCATGCGAACAAAATTGTTAGATTTTACTTGGTGCTGGAGAAAATCAAAATTTCGTCTGCTGCGTAGGCCAAGAAGCAGCACTCAAGAAGATACCAAGAAAGGCTGAGAAGAAATCATCCCAGGAGGGATGTTGGCCACGATCTACTGCACCGTAGATCGAAACTCCAACACGTGCACCGCTACAAGATATATATAAAAGAAAATAATAATGTGGCTCGGCACACACAAAAATAACACGACACTGCAAAAAAAAAACCACTAATAGTTTAACTTACCCTTATCGGCGGGTGAAATGACCAATTACATGGAAAGAAGAATGCAGACAAGTAGACAAATATTCGTAGAACTACTACATGCTGTATGGTTAAGTTCAACAAGGAGGCAATAACCTCGTGAGCAGGAATATGTATGAAATTGATCGTGCGCAGAACTCCAGTCTGGTGTGACTAATCGATACGTAATATAATATTTAGAAAGATGTATAAATCAGAGATAAATAACAATTATTTCATTAGGTAAGTTTAAATTATATTTGCATCTTGCAAATTCTAAATACTCAATAGATTAAGTAGAATTTAGTTTTGGTCACCACAGAGACATATATCACATAGTAAAATTATTTAAATATACATAAAACAATTTGCTTCTTGAAGTTAACAAGACCAGGGCAACAGTAAAATAATTTAAATACATTCTCAATGTTTTACATTTTGATTAACAAAAACAAATCAAATAAATATAACTGTAATACGTTTTAATCAAACCAATAATTTTTGATGAAAAAGTAATTAATGAAGATATTGTTAAATTAATAGTAACCAAAAAAGAGTTAAAGCTCTACCAATACAACTGGCACAATCTCTCTCCCTGTAACTAGGACCACACATGAAAAAGGCGTGGCAAGAGAGGATACAAAAGAAACTATCACTAACTATAATAACATACAACTTCATATGAAAACACTATAATGATAATCCTTAAGAAGAGGATGTTTCACTAGACACCACTGGCAAGGGTATAACCACAGCATGTTCTTGTGGAGGGAGGGGGAGTTGAATATGCGGAGGTGTCTGCATCACAGCACAAAATTTGGATTTTATAAAAAATAAAAAAAGGCTGCAAAAGCGATACCACATACCGCAAGAGTAGACAAACTGATAGAAATTATGCTGGTATTATTCTGGCGTTGGGGAAGGGCGGGGTTGAAGGAGATCCAGAACATCTCGGAAATTAGTGCCATGAGGCTGGGATGCAAGAAGGAAATCAAGTTCTTCGATAAGGGAATCATTTGGATCAAGGTCAGGTAATTTCGGAATTGGCAAATAAGTGAGATTTGAAATGAGTTTTGGGAAATGAAGTATAGGAAGAAACTGATTGAGATCAATGGCTGAATTCACTTGTCTAAAATTTTTAAAATTCTGACTGACAATGTCACAGTGAGAAGCATTACTGATGAAACCACTACCCGATAAGGAGAGCGTAAAGGGGGTTTGAGAATATAGGGGTAGTTATGCACAAAAAAGTTACACTAATAGGGAATTTAGTTGCAGAGGAGAGAGAGAGGAGAGAGAGAGAGGAGGGAGAGAGAGAGAGAGAGAGAGGAGAGAGAGAGGAGAGAGGAGAGAGAGGAGAGAGAGAGAGAGAGAGGAGAGAGAGAGAGAGAGAGAGAGAGAGAGAGAGAGAGAGAGAGAGAGAGAGAGAGAGAGAGAGAGGAGAGGAGAGAGAGAGAGAGAGAGAGAGAGAGAGAGAGAGAGAGGAGAGAGAGTTAGTTCTTTTTGCGAAAAAAGGTAAATCAAGGGTTACAAAAGATTTATCACAAAAATTCAGGTGGGGTTTATCAACAAACAAATTAAATTCACAACTATCGACATGGGCGTCAAAAAAATGGTAAGTCTGAAGCACAAATAGTTATGCCACAGGTTTTGCACTTAGACAACGAATTTCCAGAAATTGGTGCAAAATTTTTCGGTCTAAACTCACAATCAAAATGTCAGCTACATTAAATAACAAAAATCTATTTATGTTTGGAACAAGAACAGAAAACGCAAAAACCTGATAACTCTGAAATACATACTTATTTTCCAGTGGCACATTCACCACAACGTTCAATGAAGAATTATAGATTATAGTCTGCACAGTACTGAATCCATAGTAAGAAAAATGATTCTCAAAAGTGACTGGTGCTATCATATGTAGGGAAAGTGTAATTAGCCGTTGTATCTGATTTAGTATAGAAATAAAATCTTTGGAATTCAATAGAGTGGAACTTAATCGTCCATGTACACTAGTTTCAATGGCGTGTTTCAGGTCAAAGAGCTCCAACCTAGCACTAGACAAAGCTTCACTTACACGTAATAACATAGTGCTCAAATCCAATCTGAGGCGTAGTATCAAAATCTTGTCCCACAATTCATGTATTGTTTGGTTGAAAATAGAATATAAGATCTTTACATTATTCAAGTGATGTGTAGCTAATTTCTGAATTCCATTTGTGGTGTTTAGAATGCTATCCTCTAAATCCTTAATTAAAATAATGTGGTTCGCAACACTGACAGAAATTTTATTTTGCTTGTCTTCAATAGAATAAAGCAGTTTTTCCTAATTTTGCAGATAGTCGTTATCTTAAGTCCCAAAAACAATTTTCAGAATATTTCCACCAAAATCTAAAATTCCTCATTTTGAACGGGACTGAGGGAGCAGAGAAGTCAGGGTATTTAATTCTGTTTTGAACTCACCAAAGTTGTTTCTAACAGTAATAAAGCAAAGTTGAAATTTTGGTCAAACGAATTATTGTCCATTTGAAACTTCTGGTGGACGTTAAGCACAGTGCTCAACATTAGGTCCAAAGCAACACATTCTTCTTCAAGTTCCTTTAAATCAAGAATAAGCACAACAGAGTAGAAATTGTCCGAAAAAGTTATGTCCTCATACTTTTGAAAGATGACTCCTGAATGCAGGGGTTTTACCGTGACTGAAGACACACACACACACTGACAACCACCAGCAAACTCCCAGGACCAACATGGTGGAACCGGCGAAACTGAAAAAAAGAACGTTACCCCTTAAAGAGCAAGGTGGCAACATGCGACTAAATGGTGAATACAAAGACCTAACATGAATTGAAACAAAATTGTTCCTATATTACATCCACACAATGGTAACAACATCAATGACTGAAGTTAAATATTATTCTTGGATGACATACAGCTCAAGATTCAAATGCCTACAAGAGTTTCACATCTGATGAACCTATCTAGTTCAATACCCAAAGAAATATATAATACCCAAAACACTGGACATTACACCACAAAATTTCCCATAATACACATATGTAAATACATACATATATCAATTCAATATCAGACACAGTTATTACAAGACAAATGAAATTACACAAGAAACAATACAACATAGATAAGAAGTAACTTAAATTAGTACCGCTGTTTTTTGTTGAAGTGGGAGCTCACAAAGATATGGATTCTAAAATGACTCTGTTCAATGGGTGATAAGTCCACGAACAAGACGAAGTCAGGATAATACACGTAACAACAGTTACTGAAGTATATAATATAAAGTGCACAGTTAGGGTCTGCAGCTCCTAAACAGCGGAAAAAAAATGTTATTTGGTTGAATGAAATTTCTTCAGATGTGGTACATGTGCCCTAGTAATAATGTTTCCTGAACTGGGATCAGCTAAAGCAGCACAGACTGGCATCAAAAAACGTTGGATTTGATATTGGCCCGACCAATGTTAAGAAAATTTTGACATTTTCTTATCAGCTGCCTTACTGGCTGGGTGTGCTTTGCACAAAACTAGGTCATCTATTCGAAAAGGATTATCTATACGACCTTTGTTATACTTTGTACGGATCTTGAAATGAGCTCGCTTTAAATTCTTGAGGGCAGAAGCCCAAACCTCACGAACATCCTTTGGATTGTTCGGCAATAAGTCATATAAATGCCACAGATTCAACAAAGAGTTATTTGAGGCATAAGTGAACATGAGATTAAATGGACTAGTTTTGTGAGATTCATGTCTAACAAAATTAAATGCCATCTGCAGCCAAGAAAGATTTTTATCCCAATTTGTCTGATCTGTAGCATGAAAGGCAATGAGAGCTGAACGAAGGTTTCGATTGAATGTGTGTGTGAAGAACACGAATGGTTGACATAGCATCTGCTTTCCACAATGAAATTAACCAAACGAATTTGGTGAAAGCATCACCACACACTAGAAAAAGGTTATTTCCTAGTTTGTTTCTAGGAAACAAAATCAATAAACATTTTTTCCATCGGTTTTTCAGCTACATCTGAAGACAGAATACCTAAGTGTGTATTCTGTGCTGGTTTTTCAGCTACATCTGAAGACAGAATACCTAAGTGTGTATTCTGTGCTGGTTTGTTCAGCGCACAAATTCTGCAACATTTTACTCTTTCTGAAATGTCAGCATCCATTCCCTTGTAAATTAAATGCTGTCGAATGGCCTGAATGGTTTTATGTGTTCCTAGAATGCACCAAGAGGAGATAAATGAAAATACTAAACAATCATAGCTTTTAGGTGTTCCGGTAAAACAATATGTTTCCTTTTGTCACGAGATCTGCAACAAAGAAGTCATTTTGAAAGAAAATAAGGTTTACGTTCATTGCCTGTTTATAAATTTGAAATAATTTGACTCAAACTGCTGTCTTTTTTTTGGTGTTCTTTAATATCGGTAAAGGCTATTGGGAAACTTTACAAGGCATTACAATTTGGAAGAACTTCAGGTTCTATATTGGTACCATCAAACATACGGGATAATGCATTTGCTACAATATTTTGCGTACCTGTAATATGTTGTACTCTAAATTTCAGGGAAGAAATTTTTACAACCCATCTACTAATTTTATCTAATTGCCGGGGATGAGCCTGGTTGTTTGTTTCCAGAAGAAATTCTGCATGTTCGAGATATTGCCTAAATTTATCAATAGCAAAAACTACAGCCAAACATTCCCGTTCATAAATAGTAGAAGATTAATTTTCTTGAGGATTAAGAGTACGAGACGCAAAGGCAATTGACTGACGACAGCCATCAATCTCCTGTGCCAGGACAGCTCCAATAGCTTGACTAGAAGCATCTGTTTGTAGGATAAACTCTTTACTAAAGTCTGGCATGCATAATACAGGAAGATGTATGATGTCATTTCTAAGTGCTGTTCTTCACCCCATTCAAATACAACAGATTTATTTCTTAGTTTATTCAGCGGTGTTGCCTTTTCAGCTAAATTAGGAATAAATTTGCCACAAAATTGAATCATACCAATGAATCTCGCTATGCCTTTCACATCGTGAGAAGGGGGGGGGGGGTCCTCTAATGGACTTTATTCTATCAGGATCAATGGAAATTCCGCTGGAGGAAATTCTATGTCCTAAAAATGAAATCTCACCTTAGAAATGTTAAAAGTTAGACCTGCCTTTTCCAAACGAGAGAGTACTTCCATTAAGTGGTTTAAATGTTGCTCAAAAGTGTCACAGTATTTCATTTGAATTTCACATAATGAAAAATCATATCTAACAGTCTGGTAAGTACTTGGCACCTGTGGCCAAACCAAACGGCACAATGGTAAACTGATATAAGTTCCAAGGAACACAGAAGCAAGTAATTGGTTTGGAGTCTTCTGTCAAGGGAATTCGATGGTACGCCACATTTAAATCAATGGTGGTAAAAAAAAGTTGCCTTTCCAAACCAATCGAAAGCCGAATGGAGATCAGGAAGAGGTACAGTTTGACGCATGTCCGATAGTTAAGGCTGGATCACGGTCGTGTGGCTTTGGTTGCACTTATGTCAGTCGTGTGTGCGGGTTTGATTTAGGCTTAGTTATGGCTGGATATAGCAGTCGGAGGTGTGCATAGCGGTGCTGACTGGAATATAGCTGGGTTGATGGCTGTCGTCGCGTATGTGGTGTCGATGAACGAAGTATGCCGGCACGATATCGTTCGGCTCATCGGATAGCTGTAATCGGGGTTAGACCACCCAGCTGTATGGCAGCAAAGCGCTCAACTCTTTGCTCCTCTCTCCTGGCGCAGTGCCTCCCCTTGAATGGTATAGAGTGATTAATTATGGAGAACTCGAAATAAGCACCACGGACACGGGTATACCTAACTTAGTTTTGCCTGGCGACAGTCTTGCCAATGCGAGTTACGGTGCTTCAGAAGATCCCCCACTGTTGCGGGCTGATCAGAAGCGTTGGAGCCATGTGGGTTGCCAAGACTATCACTGGGTGTGCGTTTTCCAACCAAGGCCAGACCGTAGCACCTAAGCAGATACCCCCGCCAGCACCCAGGTGCTCCGATAGGGGTACAACTCAGATGTACAGTCTCTCCCTGCAGATGCGAGGCCGGAGTGGGGGTAGCACCCTCTGGTCATCTCTCGGCCTTCGTGTATCCTCGGTGACTCTCGTGCATGGCCCGAGGCGGCTGATGGCTTGTAGGCTCTCAGAGCGTGGCAAAAGGAGGGGGGGGGGGATGATGCGCAGCTGTCTTTCGCAAACCCCCGTATCCACGTGTCCGGCCGCCCTCCAGGATTGTGACAGACCGGTACTTCCGTATACGAAATGGCGCGGGGTTTAAATCTCACGAGTGTGAAAGTGTACACTAGGGTTGCAGTGAGGTGAGTCGTAATCGTTTATGGTAACTGGTATAAGCGGCATGCGTCATGATACAATTCCAATGTTTCTATTAAGTTCACGGTAGTCCACAACCATAAAATGTTTCCCATTAGGTTTTGGTGCCAAAAATTTGGGACTAGCATATTGGGAAGTAGACTGCTCTATGACTCCTTTATCTAATAACTCATTTACATGTTTCTTCAATATTTCCATTTGGGGAGGTGCTAACTTGTAAGGGTGACACTTGACATTTTCTTTGTCGAGCAATTAAATTTGATATTCAAGTAATTTGGTTCGGCCTAACTCTGTTGTAAGGACCTTAGGGACATTTTTGCATACGTTCTCGATAGCAGCATGCTGCTGTTCATTAAAATGTCCGAAGGAATGAATGACTTGGTTGGACTCTGCCTTATCAACATAGGAACTATTCTGCTTAGTTTTAGAGCCCACAAAATTTTTTTTTTTGGAACAAACTTAAAAATATGTTTTCGTCTTGAATATTAAGTATTAAGCCAGTAGCAGCCATGAATTCAGCGCCCAAAATCAAGTCCATACATAAATGTTCAGAAACCAGACATTTATAAAGCCAAGCGAAATTGTTAATTTCTAACTTAATATTGGCGCAACAAGAAATTGGCTAGGCCTGTCTAGAAGCTGTGTAGCATTGCACATCAGATGGTTCTACTGATTTAACTAACTTCAATTCCTTTAACTTTTCAAAGAGTCTTACAGAAATAATAGTGAGAGCAGATCCAGAATCAACAAGAGCTCTAACAGGTAACAGCACTAAATTTACCTCAACATGTGGTGTTCTGGCCATTTGAATTACCAAAACATTAGGAAGCTTAACATGGTATACTTCAAAACTTGTCTTTTGTGCATGGTCGTAGGGACCAAACAACAGTTGAAACTTCTGGCAACGTTTTACATGATGAAACAGGTGAGCATTATATTGAGTATTAGCAAACTTGCTTGGATATCGAGGATAACAGCTCACTTGTCCTCGCGTGCCTTGTTTTTTGTTCAAGAATACGATACTGGTCAATGATGTGGCCTACTCTCTTAAAGTACCTACATGAAGGTTTTTCCCGTGCTAGAGAGTTAGAGGGAGAAGGGGAATTGGCATCCTTAGTATCCTGGACTGCTCTTTTCTTACAGCAGAAGCATGTGTGGAGAAATCACTGGCTCTTTTCTTACCATCAGACCCACGAAATGACCGGCGTGTCTTAAAAATGTGTTGCCTCTTTTGGTCAGCATAACGTATATTTTAAGAATTAATGCAAGCCTGGTCCAATTCTGCAAATGTGTTGGGCTTGAAAAAAAAAAAAAAAACTAAACGTGAACGATCTTCAGGTTCCAGGCCCTCCAGTATTATGCTAACAACTTCAGTTTCAGGTAAATTTACACGTAGGATGATTGCGGCCTCTTTGACACTGCTAACATAAACTGAAAGTACTTCCTGAGGTTCTTGTAATCTATTAAACATTCTTAATTGCAACTGGGCATGCAACCTTGAGGGAATAAAAAAATTTAAAATGTCCGCATGAAATGCATCAAATGACATTTGTTGACACATCGCTAGACTAGTTCGCTCACACATGGGACCTTGAGTAAAGGGGAAAATAACCAAGAATTTATGCCTCTGGCACTATTTTGCTTTGTTGTAGTATGACTATGACCTTAAGAAACTCCAAAAACTTGGTTACACTTAATCCATCAATAGCTGGGAAATCACGAAGCATATTCTCAAGGGCGTGAGTTATTTTGCCAAAAACCGATGAATATGTGGATGATAGTGAGTGGGAAATTTGGATGGGTGTACTGGAAACTGTGGTGGGATGGAAGGAATATGAAGTTCGGATGAATGTTGTGTTGTAAATGGTAGCGAGTGGAAAGGTGGATGAGGTTATGGTGGGAATGTTACCAACTATGATAACAGAAATGGGTTGTGTGGTGACAGGTACTTTTGAAGGTGAAGTAACATTAATGCTAGCCAGTTGTTGCGAGATTGATGTAATGGTGGTTGTTGGGAGTCTACACTTGTATGATCTACGATGGAGAGTGACTCCATACTACATCTCCTGTGAGATTATCGTAAATCTCTTGTAATGCTATGATCTTAGCAGTGCAATCACGGTATTCCGTTTCAACATTCATATCAGCTAAAAAGTCCAATGAAATGGGGACATTATTATTCAATGCAGTTCGTAATGCATTTCTATAGGCAGCTACAGTATTTTCTGATACTTGTGAACCCTGATGGTGCATTCGTATGCACACTCATCCTTAAGTAACAGTTCAGGCACCATGCAAAATGCCAAAATGATACGAGGGGTATATAAACGTTAAAAAAAATTAGACACACAAGAAAATATCATAACACAATTAACCTAATTCTATAATACACTCACAGAAATCTTGCCACTACCATGCATGCCCTAGTCACAAGGGGGACACATGCAACAGGCATGCACAAAATAAACCCTATCAACAACAAGCAACCACTAGCGTCTGCTACCATCTGTTATGTAACGCCCTCGTGTAGTTGATTACAGCACCGATGGGTACTCTCATCACGACGCAAGGATGATACATGTAGAAGGGTGGATACAGATTCCTGTTGTACTAGTGTGTGCAGAACTTAAGTTAGGGACGTGCTCCGGTCTTTACTAAAGCTGATTTGTAGAAATATATTATTTTATCAATAAAATGGTTTCTTGGTTGTGGTTTTATTTTGTTATCCGCATAGAACAACTGTTACATACATATTAACCACACCATAGTACTAATATTTTAAAAGGAGAAATATCAGTGAAAAAAAATTGGTACAATGACAAAATCTAAGTAAATAAAAATATTTGAAATATATATATATATATATATATATAATATTGTCTGGCAAACAACATAAGCATATATACTTGAGCATTTTATATGAGCAAAATAAATACTTTAATAATTAATTTAAATGTCAAAAAATCTTAAGTATTCAATATCTTTCACAACTAAGGCCTTCTCTTTTCAAATCAAGTAACTTTAAAACAAAAAAAAAGCTATTTTCAGCAAGACAGCAAGTGAAATCACCTTCGGGTATCCGTTTGCAAGTATTCGCCATAAGGGCACATAAACTTTTTTTAATTTTGTAGGTTACATATTTTATCGTCCCAAAAAATCACAATCATGTTAATTTGTTGCCAATGTTAAGTAAAATTTAGTTCAGCCAGTCTATGAACAGTTCATGTTAATGAGAGCTGTAAGCTCGGAGCACGTGGCATGCGAACAAAATTGTTAGATTTTACTTGGTGCTGGAGAAAATCAAAATTTCGTCTGCTGCGTAGGCCAAGAAGCAGCACTCAAGAAGATACCAAGAAAGGCTGAGAAGAAATCATCCCAGGAGGGATGTTGGCCACGATCTACTGCACCGTAGATCGAAACTCCAACACGTGCACCGCTACAAGATATATATAAAAGAAAATAATAATGTGGCTCGGCACACACAAAAATAACACGACACGGCAAAAAAAAAAAAACCCACTAATAGTTTAACTTACCCTTATCGGCGGGTGAAATGACCAATTACATGGAAAGAAGAATGCAGACAAGTAGACAAATATTCGTAGAACTACTACATGCTGTATGGTTAAGTTCAACAAGTAGGCAATAACCTCGCGAGCAGGAATATGTATGAAATTGATCGTGCGCAGAACTCCAGTCTGGTGTGACTAATCGATACGTAATATAATATTTAGAAAGATGTATAAATCAGAGATAAATAACAATTATTTCATTAGGTAAGTTTAAATTAGGTTTGCATCTTGCAAATTCTAAATACTCAATAAATTATTAAGTAGAATTTAGTTTTGGACACCACAGAGATATATATCACATAGTAAAATTATTTAAATATACATAAAACAATTTGCTTCTTGAAGTTAACAAGACCAGGGCAACAGTAAAATAATTTTAATACATTCTCAATGTTTTACATTATGAATAGCATAAACAAATCAAATAAATATAACTGGAGCACGTTTTGATTAAACCAATCGTTTTTGGCAAAGAAGTAAATAATGAATCTCTTATTAAATTAATAGTAACCAAAAAACTGCGCCAATACAACTGGCACGGTATAACAATCCTATGATACATGTCTACAACAGTCATGAAAGGCTTGTAACATTGCAGTTTTGAGGCATTATGTTTACATTGATCATATACATTTTAATTATATTTGAATACAGAGTAGTTGCTTATGTTGTCCATTCTATTAATATCACTTCCAAATTAGGCTTTATTTTATGATATAACAGTATAAGATTTGATTTTCTTGTAATAATTTATTTTGGCTTAGATTACACGTGTAGGTATTTTAATTTACTTCTAGACAGATTTTTTGTTATTTTTAATTATTTACGTAGAGGGTATTCGACATTAAATATTTATTAAACAAAATTACTAAATAAAGTTATCCTGGTTGTCTCTCATCTCACCGTTGCTGATTGGCGGAGATGTGTCTTGGTCAGACGACAGTCAATCAGAGGACAGGAGACAACATAAATAAAGCAGATATAAAATATTGCATTTTTTTCTTTAGACCAATCATCACCTCCAACGATGGAAGTGCGCCATATAATAAGAAAGTTTTAAAGATGTAATGTTTAATACAATGAATGAAAGATGTTTATAATTTTGAATAAATATTGATTGAAGACGAGAAATGTAAATTTTATTGTATTTGAAAATATTAATTAATGATTTGTTAAATTTGTGGGAAAAGAAGAACGAATAAAATATTAGAGATATCGAGAATTTCGACATTAAGATTTCTACTTAAAAGTAACAACTGACAACTTATATATATATGCTTATTATATTTCAAATATATATATATATATATATGAATATACTGAATAGTTGTGACGTCACTGTGTCGCATCAGCTATACGGTTTCTTGTGACAATTCTCTTCAGCTATGCTCTGTATACAGCTGACACACTTAGTCCGTTACAACTAACCGCACACTAACACACTGTTCTACTCTGTATACAGCTGACACACTGGTAGTCTGCTTCAACTAACCGCACACTAACTCTCTGTTCTCTTGAGCGTTGCTCTGTATTCAACTGACACACTGGTAGTCCGTTACAACTAACTGCACACTAACACACTGTTCTGCTCTGTATACAGCTGATATACTGGTAGTCTGCTACAACTAACCGCACACTAACACTCTGTTCTCTTGAGCGTTTCTCTGTATACAGATGACACACTGGTAGTCTGCTACAACTAACCACACACTAACACACTGTTCTCTTGAGCGTTGCTCTGTATACAGCTGACACACTGGTAGTCTGCTACAACTAACCACACACTAAAACTCTGTTCTCTTGAGCGTTGCTCTGTATACAGCTGACACACTGGTAGTCTGCTACAACTAACCGCACACTAACACTCTGTTCTCTTGAGCGTTTCTCTGTATACAGCTGACACACTGGTAGTCTGCTACAACTAACCACACACTAAAACTCTGTTCTCTTGAGCGTTGCTCTGTATACAGCTGACACACTGGTAGTCTGCTACAACTAACCGCACACTATCACACTGTTATCTTGAGCGTTGCTCTGTATACAGCTGACACACTGGTAGTCTGCTACAACTAACCGCACACTAACACTCTGTTCTCGATGAAAGTCAGGGAAGTCTCCCACTTTGCCTCACCTACGTCTGGCCGACTGCACGTATTAATACGCAGCACACACTGACGTCCTTCTTTCACTGCAATAACAAATGACAGTCGTAGCACTCAGTACTATAACCTCACTAAGACGCTATGTTACACAACATGTGGTGTTGGCATTATTGTGGTAACCACCTGTATACATCTCTATAATGTCCATGTTTCACAATGAGACGAGAAGGTAGATCCAAAGCCGAACAACAAAAAGTGTCCAACAGAGAGTGAACTGCTACAACAAGGTGGTGAGGGTAAGGCTTGATAAGGACGTACGTGCATGCAGAGAGAGAGAGAGAGAGAGAGAGAGAGAGAGAGAGAGAGAGAGAGAGAGAGAGAGAGAGAGAGAGAGAGAGAGAGAGAGAGAGAGAGAGCAGTGTACCTGCAGTGAGGGCGGCGACAACAGTAAGTGTGTAGGGTTGCTCTCTGGTGTTGCTGGCGAGGGTTGGGCTGATGTTGACCAGCTGTCCCGTCCAGCTCTCCAGCTTCAGCACATCACAAGGACCAACCTCCGCCGCGCCTCTGAACAACTCTGCAACACACCACACATCAATGCTCAGTGTCTGTCTGTGCGTGTGTGGCTGTGTCTGTGCTCCTCCCTCACGGTGTGATCGCCGCACACCAAGGAGAAGTGAGTGACTGGAGAGATTTGGCCGGCTCTTGACATCAAGGTCTTGAGAGCCGATGAGGGTGAGGCGAGGCGGGTATGGAGCAGGGCGGAATGCAAGAGCAGGAGAAACGGTAGATCACCGAAAAAAGCTCTCTGACCAGCGGCATTGTCCGGCGCACGATTTCCAAGTGCGAAAATACCCCGCTCTTGCATTCCGGCGCTGCTCCTTACCTCACTTCAGCCTCAGACCTCGGTGCTCAGCCTTCACTGCAAGCTGAACCACGCCTGTGCTCTTGACGCTGCCTCGGCCTGTTCGTCACTCATCAATAAATACAGGCTGTTCACCGTTTATTCGAGTAAATCTAAAATAAACCTTTGAAAAAGTCCCAGCCCCTACATTAATATGTTCTAACGATGCAATGACTGACATGCGGCCAGTAAAGTTGGCAACAGTGGGGCGAAAGTTGTTTAATGTTTAATGTTGATTTGAAAGTGTTCGGCAAACAACTGTGAATACTGAAATTATTTATTTTGCTTTCCACTCGTAATTCACATGACTGTAGGAATGAGTGGATTTGAAAAATATTTGCTTTTCTAATAATTCAAATGTTTTACTTGACACAGACGCATAAATAAAGTGACGAGGCCCTTGGCAATGTTAATCTGACACTGCTGTTGTGAAGGGCTTTCAAAAGTGCTCAGTGTTCCGTAAACAACCTTTAACTTAACGTGAACTGGGATTTCTTACGGCACTGGTGGTAACTTGGAGCACTTTGAAAAGGTTTCTGTTTCCATACGCGACAACTCTGAGTAAAATAAATAGTTATATAACATATGATACATTACTGCCATCAACCAACTTTTTTAAATCGTATTATTTTAGTTCAGGCCTGCCACTTTTGCAAATAAAATTCTTTTTCAGGTGTCCTAAGTTACCCCCAGTGTCCCAAAATACCCCTAATAAACTCTAACGTCTTTATACATTAACTGAAGAAAGAGATTGACTGAACAACCGTTCCACAAATTTTGCATTTCACTTTCGCAAATAGCAGCACAATTTGTCGTGGTACTACTGTAATTTCAAGCATGTACAGTCTACTAACACACCCGGACGATAATAAGCAATATTAAAACCTAGCAACTTGGTTGTCTGAAGAATCTGAACGAAGATATTCCGGTAAATTTAACCCACATTCGTCCCATTACAAAACAAAGTTGTAAGACTAGCGACTAACATACGTGAAACACTAGCCAACAGAAAAACTACGAGAGAAAAAAGTGTCGTTTAGGCGATTCTCTTCGGAAAGAAATACTTATTAATTTCTTTTACTACATGCAAGATGTAAATAATATTGTAATTATGTGGATGTCGCAAAATGTTGAGTTCGGTAAGTTGTAGCGTGGAGGAAAGATCGGAGGACGCAGCGCTACATCGAACTCTACTCTTCATTCTCAACGTGACTTATACTTGAGTGAGGATGGGGCAGCATTTCACACGATCTATGCCATCCGCTACAGTCGCGCGCGTCTTACAATCTACCTTTCTACTTCACATACGATGGCATTTCCGTCCCTTCAATCCGGTGGCAAAACTGCGTCGTCGCGTCTTATAATACATGTTTGCTCCACACATTGAAATTTAAGCAGAAACTAAAATATAAGCGCGTGAAATCACCGGGGTCTTTTTTTGGAGTAGCAAGACGCTCGAAGCGCGGGCGAATTATCGGGAGAAAAAATAAGTGTGAATTTTTTTCCAGTTGCAGGTACTACGTTTTTCGACGACATTTGTTATTCGTAACTACAAGTTTACAAAAGAATGTTAAATCCAGTTTGGAATATCACAGCAGAATTTTTATAAAGTATTGCTCTGCACTGGCAGATGCCAACAATAATAATTTCCCATTTGACTGTTATAGTGTGATCACATACTAGTTTTCGTGTGTAGCAACGTGATAATTGCCACACGATACGACGCCACCTGTGATAGCGGTGTTCTGGATTTTTATTCCTTTAAAATTAAAATTAAATATGATAAAACAATGTTGTTAGTTGGGCGTCTTTGAAAATAGAAGGATGAATGTTCTGACCACTAGACTTCACATGTAATCATAGGATAAGACGATTAAAATCAATATCTGTATTGATAGAAAGTTCTGTAAATAATTATTTAATTCTTAAAATTAATTTAATGGCCACTAAAAACTTATTTTGTGGCAGCTACAAAATATTTTGCGTACACCACACAAAATTTTGCAGGGTGAATACAAACAAAATAATTTTGTGGCCGCCACAAAACATTTTTTTCAGTGTGTGCTCAGCGATTCCAGAAACATTCAAATATCATGATAGAGATGAAATAGGAATTCATTAAGATAAGTTTAATATAGAAACAAATTTTAAAATAGAATAACACTAAACATGACAAAACAATACCCTTTCAAACCAAATCTTATAACTAAACTATTTACAAATCCCTGCTGTCAAAAATATAGTGCGAGTGAATTTGAATTTACTATTGAAATTATTAAATTCGCTCACAAATATTACATTACTGACACAGCAGTGGGGACCTCATGTGATTTAGCATTATAATTCAGAAAAATCCTTGTATTTAAAATGTTCAAATATTGAAGGAAAAAAACACCTCAGATAACTTTCAGTCGGGCGTACTTTGAGATTACTGCACTTACGTATCTGGTCTTACAGCTAACTGTCCAGGATATCTTGAAAATTAACTCAGGCGATTTCAAGTTGTGTAAGAATTATGAGGATTTTAATTTTACTGCAAGTCTCTGAGAATGCTCAAATCAAAATATTCAAGTTAATGATTTCAATTTTTAGTAACTCGGACGAGTAGACCTCGACGAGTTAATTTGACAGCAGTATTAGACTGGAAACAGCTGATCTTACTTAAAGCGATACAACAGGGGAGATGGCTGCAGGCATCCTCAAGACATCGAAGTTGAGAAGTTCTCATTTATGTAGTAGTACTCTCGAAACTGTGCGAGCAAATTTAGACGATGAAGATACAACACTGAGCTGGCGTCTTGTCATGGTCCTTGGCGATAGCAGGCTGTCCTGTCTGAGATAGCTCGTCCTCTAACTCTCTCGTTCCATCACCATCTTGCCACTTCACTAAACGTTCGCAAGCTTTCTTGCTGAAAATTCTCTTTTATCAAACAGTTTCTGACACATTGTTCGTGTTTTCCTAACAAACAATTTCACTACGATAAAATAATCATTTCCCTTTTCTGTATGTCGAAGACTTAGATAATGTTACTGCAAAACTTAACAGAGATATTTATTATGAAGGAAAATTTATGTATGAAATGTTATGACTGTCCTAGAGTGAGCTGAATACAATTATACTTTGATCAATATTCATCAATCCATCATGTACAATTTTTCACATAATTATTTGTCTCACTTCAATTTTTTTTAAATAATAAAATAAATATACATTTTATACTTGAAACACACTGAAATTATTGAAATTAAATAAATCAAACAATAACAAATATAATCTGGCATCAGACTAAACTATAAAATTTTGTAAATTATTTTGGGAAACATCTGGAAAAGGCTCTACTGTCAGAATTAATAGAAGAAAACAATGCAGCTTTACTTTTATTTCTACAGTCGTGGGAGCCATTTGTACAAATTTGTATATGCAGTAAGTACAGAATGGTGTATAGTCTGTACAGAACCTCATACAATGGCCACGTGCTGATGTATTTCCTATACTCATTCCTCTGGAATCAGTACTCACAAGCGCCCTTAGTACAGTCGCATTTTATTGAAACATAACTTCTTTGACACGAACCTGCAGCCGAAATTTGTCGGTAGGATTCATGACCATCTGACAAAAATCGCGTTAAATGTGTCGAGTGTTGAATTCAAGCGACAAACTTCAAGTGCAAGTTCGTCTCGAAAATTATATTGAAAGAAATGTACACACAAGATGGGCTACAGAGAGATTTAAAAAAAAGAGGGGAACTGCGAACACTATCACTCTAAATACAGTTCATTGAAGAGCAATTGCCCCGAGAGAGAGAGACACGTGATAAACGTTTTTTTTTTATTCGTAGACATAAGTATCCCAAGTAATGTACAGAAAATGAAACAGGGGGCTACGAGAGATCAGTACAGTCTTCCTAAACGAATTTTTTAAAGCTGAAAATAACGCACAATGTTGCAAGATAAAAAAAATCAACAGTTTCTCATTAAAAGGTATAAAACAGAAACAACCGAAGGGGTATAAGATATTTAACAAATGGGCGAGCGGAGAACACCAAAGTAACTCAAAGTACGGCGGAACAGGAGGAACAAGAATATGTGGAAATATTGGAAGGTATGGGAAGTAGAATTAAGTCTATACTACTATGGTGGCTGAGGTTCGGAGGATTGGTCACCATCTTGGATTCCAACATTCTGCTCTGTCATTCTTGTCACCCAAAAACCATATTGTATCCAGGTGTCCTTAACCTTACCTTTGTCGGCCAGCTTGTTTCCATTCGCCATTTTGTTTTAGCACTTTATGATCTATCATTCCGTCGTGCATTTTCATGCTCTATCACTATGTGATATTTTTCATGCTCTCACATTCTATCTTGGTTATGCCATTCCATATTATCTCTCTCATTCAATTTTTCTCTCTTTCCTCTCTCTCTCTCTTGTAGCCTTATTCGCCCACTGTCTATGTAGTCCCTTCATCGCTTGCTAGGGATGCTGGTGTCGCTCTGATTCGGCAGCCATGTTGGTTATAGATTTCGCTGCTAGGGGTGCTGGTGTGTCCGCCATCTTGTTTGCATTAGTTACATCATCGCCTGCCAGGGGCGCTAGTGTCGCTCTTGCTCTGCCACCATGTTGGTTCTAGAGTTGGCCACAAGGAGTGCTACTTTTTTTCAATATAATCAGGAGGAGAACTGGATCGAACTGCCGAAACTTAGGTCGGCATGCAGATGCCTTACACCACTCGGCTATCGGGAGACGTGTTGGGACAAGGGTTTAAAATCAGTATATAAGTAATATCATATGTATGGGAACAATAAATATTAAATTTCCGGAGGTCTCCTCCTAACACCTCTCATCTATAATCGTTCTATCGTATGCAGCCATATTGGTTTTTTGTTTGCATTTGTTTATACATTGCTGGTGTACGTCATCTTGGATTTCATATGTTTTCAACACCTAGGTCGCACTATTGTATGCATTCACCCACCAGGCGAGTTGTCGATTTAGCCATCAGATGGCAGCCATATTTGTTTATGTTTTTAAAGTATAGCTTGCGCTGTAGGCGCCCTCCGTGTTAGACTATTTTCAACACATAGGTGGTATTGATTTCTCGAGTATGCTGCCAGGTGAGCTGACGGCACTCATATTTATAGGCATAGAAAAGTTTGTAAAATTATCCTATTTTAAATATTTTTTCAAATTAGCAGTAAAACTACATGCATGATGCGGGACTTTGAGTACCTATATAATTGATTAAAAATTTAAAGTTTTCAATATTAAAAATTATTTTTTTATTCAGTTCTATAATTGTACATATGGTACAATAGTGATTTCTACAATAATTTTTAATTCCATTAATTTTATTTCTATGCCTTTTAAATTTTGATTTCATTCTGGAAAATTAGGTAAACATAAAATAAAACACAATTTTAATCATAGGTATTTTATTATTCAATTAATTTACTACAGTCACTCATGTCCTCAAAAAATTACAATATTCTTCTATATATATACACATCTTAGTATTTGCAACTTTGTTGTAGGTTACAGTCTTTTTATGCATCACGCTATTCACGCTCGTGTTGTGTCCTCTCATTTGGTCTTTAGCATTATCTGTCCCATCACAATCGCCTGTCGAATCGGTACCCATCGCCGCAGCGAGAGGCATTGCCGGAAACACTTACTGACTATAAATAAACGAACTGTTGCAGATATTGATGTGTTCCTTCATTGTATCACCTTACATAAACTGCATAAGGTTATTGTAATGCTTCATTACGCGAGTTCCCTCGTCATCTGACAACATTAACTTAGCGCATTAAGAGGTGGTACCGATGTGATCGCATGCAGTTCCTTAGTGGGCGAAAAAAACTAAATTTATCAGCCATGATGGCTTTATTTAAGTTATCGCGTCGACTGAATTGCCTGGGACATTTATAGCAGCTAAGAAAAGCATGAATGGGTTCTTCAGTCACTCTTTTTATGTCGCCGCGCATAGCAACATTTACTGACAGACCAAGAACTGTAACTGCATCGTTTATCATGTGGTTTTCCAACAGTGGGAGAAGGTACATCCCTAGAGGTAAGCTCCACAGTAGACTTTGTACAATAATTGGTTTGCATCGCCTTCAAACGTATGTGAATTCATACACTTGTACTACTGCAAAGTGCCGACTCCTGTAGAAAAAAAAAATGCTCATGCAAATCAAACCCAGCTACGTTTTATTACTGAGGATGCGTGGCAAGGATAATGTACCCTACTTACATACAACTTATTAAAACACCTAGAATTCATAGCTACGCCATACTGGCTTGGCCAACACATAATCGAGAATACGCACTCCAGAATGAAAAATATGGAAGTAAAGAACATCATTTAGTCAGTTAAATCATACTACATACAATAAGATTGGGGATATCACTCATAATTGCTGAAACATCAGAAAATATAATGACTAATTTTTTTTCGTGGTCGGGCCATGAGAAGCTCTCAATACAATAAAATGACAAACTGGAATGCAATGTGGTAAAGTAGCGGAAGCCAACTCTCGTTGTTACAGCAATTTGCCACTGCACAATAAATGTCAGAGTATAACCATAATTTGCACCTGTATTGATATAAAGGAATTGAAAAATATTCTTTTTTTTTGTTTAAAAGAAAACATTTACAATTATGAAGTGATTAATAAGGTGCATTGGAGCAAAATATGCGATACATAAATTGACTTAATTATTCGCTATTTCTATTAATTGGCAGGAGGGCAATTGTGAATATAACTTAATAGTCTGCTCGAACAGAAGGCTCACATGTAAATATATCAAATTGTCTTGTGTTCATATCAGTAATAGCGTCATCGTGTAATTGTGGATTCATGTTTGCTTTGTTCGTGTATGGCCCGGCTGGGCAGCGTAGTTTTAGAGTGTAGAGATAAATGGCGCTGTCGTACCTGGTAGAGGAATGTAAGAGAAATCGCGCGATGCGATGCGATGTAATGCCGCCAACAGCGCGTGTCTCCCGTGGCTCGGATGCCGGACGCTAGGAAGCCTATCCTCCGGTCTGCAAACCAGCTGCTAAGGTTCCTCGTCACAGTCCCAACACACGTGTTGTACCTGGTAGAGGAATGTAAGAGAAATCGCGCGATGCGATGCGATGCAATGCCGCCAACAGCGCGTGTCTCCCGTGGCTCGGATGCCGGACGCTAGGAAGCCTATCCTCCGGTCTGCAAACCAGCTGCTAAGGTTCCTCGTCACAGTCCCAACAACGTGTTGTACCTGGTAGAGGAATGTAAGAGAAATCGCGCGATGCATCGATGTAATGCCGCCAACAGCGCGTGTCTCCCGTGGCTCGGATGCCGGACGCTAGGAAGCCTATCCTCCGGTCTGCAAACCGCTGCTAAGGTTCCTCGTCACAGTCCCAACACACGTGTGTAACCTGGTAGAGGAATGTAAGAGAAATCGCGCGATGCGATGCATGCAACGCGCCAACAGCGCGTGTCTCCCGTGGCTCGGATGCCGGACGCTAGGAAGCCTATCCTCCGGTCTGCAAACCAGCTGCTAAGGTTCCTCGTCACAGTCCCAACACACGTGTTGTACCTGGTAGAGGAATGTAAGAGAAATCGCGCGATGCGATGCGATGAATGCCGCCAACAGCGCGTGTCTCCGTGGCTCGGATGCCGGACGCTAGGAAGCCTATCCTCCGGTCTGCAAAGCAGCTGCTAAGGTTCCTCGTCACAGTCCCAACACACGTGTTGTACCTGGTAGAGGAATGTAAGAGAAATCGCGCGATGCGATGCGATGAACCGCCAACAGCGCGTGTCTCCCGTGGCTCGGATGCCGGACGCTAGGAAGCCTATCCTCCGGTCTGCAAACCAGCTGCTAAGGTTCCTCGTCACAGTCCCAACACACGTGTTGTACCTGGTAGAGGAATGTAAGAGAAATCGCGCGATGCGATGCGATGTAATGCCGCCAACAGCGCGTGTCTCCCGTGGCTCGGATGCCGGACGCTAGGAAGCCTATCCTCCGGTCTGCAAACCAGCTGCTAAGGTTCCTCGTCACAGTCCCAACACACGTGTTGTACCTGGTAGAGGAATGTAAGAGAAATCGCGCGATGCGATGCGATGTAATGCCGCCAACAGCGCGTGTCTCCCGTGGCTCGGATGCCGGACGCTAGGAAGCCTATCCTCCGGTCTGCAAAGCAGCTGCTAAGGTTCCTCGTCACAGTCCCAACACACGTGTTGTACCTGGTAGAGGAATGTAAGAGAAATCGCGCGATGCGATGCGATGTAATGCCGCCAACAGCGCGTGTCTCCCGTGGCTCGGATGCCGGACGCTAGGAAGCCTATCCTCCGGTCTGCAAAGCCAGCTGCTAAGGTTCCTCGTCACAGTCCCAACACACGTGTTGTACCTGGTAGAGGAATGTAAGAGAAATCGCGCGATGCGATGCGATGAATGCCGCCAACAGCGCGTGTCTCCCGTGGCTCGGATGCCGGACGCTAGGAAGCCTATCCTCCGGTCTGCAAAGCCAGCTGCTAAGGTTCCTCGTCACAGTCCCAACACACGTGTTGTACCTGGTAGAGGAATGTAAGAGAAATCGCGCGATGCGATGCGATGAATGCCGCCAACAGCGCGTGTCTCCTCGGATGCCGGACGCTAGGAAGCCTATCCTCCGGTCTGCAAACAGCTGCTAAGTTCCTCGTCACAGTCCCAACACACGTGTTGTACCTGGTAGAGGAATGTAAGAGAAATCGCGCGATGCGATGCGATAATGCAACGCCGCCACAGCGCGTGTCTCCCGTGGCTCGGATGCCGGACGCTAGGAAGCCTATCCTCCGGTCTGCAAAGCAGCTGCTAAGGTTCCTCGTCACAGTCCAACACACGTGTTGTACCTGGTAGAGGAATGTAAGAGAAATCGCGCGATGCGATGCGATGCAATGCACGCCCAACAGCGCGTGTCTCCCGTGGCTCGGATGCCGGACGCTAGGAAGCCTATCCTCCGGTCTGCAAAGCAGCTGCTAAGGTTCCTCGTCACAGTCCCAACACACGTGTTGTACCTGGTAGAGGAATGTAAGAGAAATCGCGGCGATGCGATGCATGATCAAGCCGCCAACAGCGCGTGTCTCCCGTGGCTCGGATGCGTGGCTCGGATGCCGGACGCTAGGAAGCCTATCCTCCGGTCTGCAAACCAGCTGCTAAGGTTCCTCGTCACAGTCCCAACACACGTGTTGTACCTGGTAGAGGAATGTAAGAGAAATCGCGCGATGCGATGCGATGTAATGCCGCCAACAGCGCGTGTCTCCCGTGGCTCGGATGCCGGACGCTAGGAAGCCTATCCTCGGTCTGCAAACCAGCTGCTAAGGTTCCTCGTCACAGTCCCCAACACACGTGTTGTACCTGGTAGAGGAATGTAAGAGAAATCGCGCGATGCGATGCGATGTAATGCCGCCAACAGCGCGTGTCTCCCGTGGCTCGGATGCCGGACGCTAGGAAGCCTATCCTCCGGTCTGCAAAGCAGCTGCTAAGGTTCCTTCGTCACAGTCCCAACACACGTGTTGTACCTGGTAGAGGAATGTAAGAGAAATCGCGCGATGCGTGCATGTAATGCACGCCGCCAACAGCGCGTGTCTCCCGTGGCTCGGATGCCGGACGCTAGGAAGCCTATCCTCCGGTCTGCAAACCAGCTGCTAAGGTTCCTCGTCACAGTCCCAACACACGTGTTGTACCTGGTAGAGGAATGTAAGAGAAATCGCGCGATGCGATGCGATGTAATGCCGCCAACAGCGCGTGTCTCCCGTGGCTCGGATGCCGGACGCTAGGAAGCCTATCCTCCGGTCTGCAAAGCCAGCTGCTAAGGTTCCTCGTCACAGTCCCAACACACGTGTTGTACCTGGTAGAGGAATGTAAGAGAAATCGCGCGATGCGATGCGATGCAAGCCGCCAACAGCGCGTGTCTCCCGTGGCTCGGATGCCGGACGCTAGGAAGCCTATCCTCCGGTCTGCAAAGCCCGCTGCTAAGGTTCCTCGTCACAGTCCCAACACACGTGTTGTACCTGGTAGAGGAATGTAAGAGAAATCGCGCGATGCGATGCGAGTAATGCCGCCAACAGCGCGTGTCTCCCTGGCTCGGATGCCGGACGCTAGGAAGCCTATCCTCCGGTCTGCAAAGCAGCTGCTAAGGTTCCTCGTCACAGTCCCAACACACGTGTTGTACCTGGTAGAGGAATGTAAGAGAAATCGCGCGATGCGATGCGATGTAATGCCGCCAACAGCGCGTGTCTCCCGTGGCTCGGATGCCGGACGCTAGGAAGCCTATCCTCCGGTCTGCAAACCGCTGCTAAGGTTCCTCGTCACAGTCCCAACACACGTGTTGTACCTGGTAGAGGAATGTAAGAGAAATCGCGCGATGCGATGCGATGAATGCCGCCAACAGCGCGTGTCTCCGTGGCTCGGATGCGGACGTAGGAAGCCTATCCTCGGTCTGCAACAGCTGCTAAGGTTCCTCGTCACAGTCCCAACACAGGATGTACCTGGTAGAGGAATGTAAGAGAAATCGCGCGATGCGATGCGAGATGCCGCCAACAGCGCGTGTCTCCGTGGCTGGATGCCGACGCTAGGAGCCTATCCTCCGGTCTGCAAACCAGCTGCTAAGGTTCCTCGTCACAGTCCCAACACACGTGTTGTACCTGGTAGAGGAATGTAAGAGAAATCGCGCGATGCGATGCGATGTAATGCCGCCAACAGCGCGTGTCTCCCGTGGCTCGGATGCCGGACGCTAGGAAGCCTATCCTCCGGTCTGCAAAGCAGCTGCTAAGGTTCCTCGTCACAGTCCCAACACACGTGTTGTACCTGGTAGAGGAATGTAAGAGAAATCGCGCGATGCGATGCGATGCAAGCCGCCAACAGCGCGTGTCTCCCGTGGCTCGGATGCCGGACGCTAGGAAGCCTATCCTCCGGTCTGCAAAGCAGCTGCTAAGGTTCCTCGTCACAGTCCCAACACACGTGTTGTACCTGGTAGAGGAATGTAAGAGAAATCGCGCGATGCGATGCGATGTAATGCCGCCAACAGCGCGTGTCTCCCGTGGCTCGGATGCCGGACGCTAGGAAGCCTATCCTCCGGTCTGCAAACAGCTGCTAAGGTTCCTCGTCACAGTCCCAACACACGTGTTGTACCTGGTAGAGGAATGTAAGAGAAATCGCGCGATGCGATGCGATTTTAATGCCGCCAACAGCGCGTGTCTCCCGTGGCTCGGATGCCGGACGCTAGGAAGCCTATCCTCCGGTCTGCAAAGCAGCTGCTAAGGTTCCTCGTCACAGTCCCAACACACGTGTTGTACCTGGTAGAGGAATGTAAGAGAAATCGCGCGATGCGATGCACATGAATGCCGCCAACAGCGCGTGTCTCCCGTGGCTCGGATGCCGGACGCTAGGAAGCCTATCCTCCGGTCTGCAAACAGCTGCTAAGGTTCCTCGTCACAGTCCCAACACACGTGTTGTACCTGGTAGAGGAATGTAAGAGAAATCGCGCGATGCGATGCGATGGCCGCCAACAGCGCGTGTCTCCGTGACTCGGATGCCGACGCTAGGAAGCCTATCCTCCGGTCTGCAAAGCAGCTGCTAAGGTTCCTCGTCACAGTCCCAACACACGTGTTGTACCTGGTAGAGGAATGTAAGAGAAATCGCGCGATGCGATGCGATGCAACGCCGCCAACAGAGCGTGTCTCCCGTGGCTCGGATGCCGGACGCTAGGAAGCCTATCCTCATGTCTGCAAACCAGCTGCTAAGGTTCCTCGTCACAGTCCCAACACACTTGTTGTACCTGGTAGAGGAATGTAAGAGAAATCGCGCGATGCGATGCAATGCAACGCCGCCAACAGCGCGTGTCTCCCGTGGCTCGGATGCCGGACGCTAGGAAGCCTATCCTCATGTCTGCAATCCAGCTGCTAAGGTTCCTCGTCACAGTCCCAACACACGTGTTGTACCTGGTAGAGGAATGTAAGAGAAATCGCGCGATGCGATGCGATGTAATGCCGCCAACAGCGCGTGTCTCCCGTGGCTCGGATGCCGGACGCTAGGAAGCCTATCCTCCGGTCTGCAAACCAGCTGCTAAGGTTCCTCGTCATAGTCCCAACACACGTGTTGTAACTGGTAGAGGAATGTAAGAGAAATCGCGCGATGCGATGCGAGTAATGACGCCAACAGCGCGTGTCTCCCGTGGCTCGGATGCCGGACGCTAGGAAGCCTATCCTCCGGTCTGCAAACAGCTGCTAAGGTTCCTCGTCACAGTCCCAACACACGTGTTGTACCTGGTAGAGGAATGTAAGAGAAATCGCGCGATGCGATGCGATGCAATGCCGCCAACAGCGCGTGTCTCCCGTGGCTCAGATGCCGTACGCTAGGAAGCCTATCCTCCGGTCTGCAAAGCAGCTGCTAAGGTTCCTCGTCACAGTCCCAACACACGTGTTGTACCTGGTAGAGGAATGTAAGAGAAATCGCGCGATGCGATGCGATGCAATGCAACGCCGCCAACATGGAGTGTCTCTCCCGTGGCTCGGATGCCGGACGCTAGGAAGCCTATCCTCCGGTCTGCAAACCAGCTGCTAAGGTTCCTCGTCACAGTCCCAACACACGTGTTGTACCTGGTAGAGGAATGTAAGAGAAATCGCGATGCGATGTAATGCCGCCAACAGCGCGTGTCTCCCGTGGCTCGGATGCCGGACGCTAGGAAGCCTATCCTCCGGTCTGCAAACCAGCTGCTAAGGTTCCTCGTCACAGTCCCAACACACGTGTTGTACCTGGTAGAGGAATGTAAGAGAAATCGCGCGATGCGATGCGATGCAATGCCGCCAACAGCGCGTGTCTCCCGTGGCTCGATGCCGGACGCTAGGAAGCCTATCCTCCGGTCTGCAAGCAGCTGCTAAGGTTCCTCGTCACAGTCCCAACACACGTGTTGTACTGGTAGAGGAATGTAAGAGAAATCGCGCGATGCGATGCGAATGCAAACGCCGCCAACAGGCGTGTCTCCCGTGGCTCGGATGCCGGACGCTAGGAAGCCTATCCTCCGGTCTGCAAACCAGCTGCTAAGGTTCCTCGTCACAGTCCCAACACACGTGTTGTACCTGGTAGAGGAATGTAAGAGAAATCGCGCGATGCGATGCGATGTAATGCCGCCAACAGCGCGTGTCTCCGTGGCTCGGATGCCGGACGCTAGGAAGCCTATCCTCGGTCTGCAAAGCAGCTGCTAAGGTTCCTCGTCACAGTCCCAACACACGTGTTGTACCTGGTAGAGGAATGTAAGAGAAATCGCGCGATGCGATGCGATGTAATGCCGCCAACAGCGCGTGTCTCCCGTGGCTCGGATGCCGGACGCTAGGAAGCCTATCCTCCGGTCTGAAACCAGCTCTAAGGTTCCTCGTCACAGTCCCAACACACGTGTGTACCTGGTAGAGGAATGTAAGAGAAATCGCGCGATGCGATGCGATGTAATGCCGCCAACAGCGCGTGTCTCCCGTGGCTCGGATGCCGGACGCTAGGAAGCCTATCCTCCGGTCTGCAAACCAGCTGCTAAGGTTCCTCGTCACAGTCCCAACACACGTGTTGTACCTGGTAGAGGAATGTAAGAGAAATCGCGCGATGCGATGCGATGTAATGCCGCCAACAGCGCGTGTCTCCCGTGGCTCGGATGCCGGACGCTAGGAAGCCTATCCTCCGGTCTGCAAACCAGCTGCTAAGGTTCCTCGTCATAGTCCCAACACACGTGTTGTACCTGGTAGAGGAATGTAAGAGAAATCGCGCGATGCGATGCGATGTAATGCCGCCAACAGCGCGTGTCTCCCGTGGCTCGGATGCCGGACGCTAGGAAGCCTATCCTCCGGTCTGCAAACCAGCTGCTAAGGTTCCTCTTCACAGTCCCAACACACGTGTTGTACCTGGTAGAGGAATGTAAGAGAAATCGCGCGATGCAATGCCGCCAACAGCGCGTGTCTCCCGTGGCTCGGATGCCGGACGCTAGGAAGCCTATCCTCCGGTCTGCGAAGCAGCTGCTAAGGTTCCTCGTCACAGTCCCAACACACGTGTTGTACCTGGTAGAGGAATGTAAGAGAAATCGCGCGATGCGATGCAATGCAATGCCGCCAACAGCGCGTGTCTCCCGTGGCTCGGATGCCGGACGCTAGGAAGCCTATCCTCCGGTCTTCAAAGCCGCTGCTAAGGTTCCTCGTCACAGTCCCAACACACGTGTTGTACCTGATAGAGGAATGTAAGAGAAATGGCGCGATGCGATGCAACGCCGCCAACAGGGCGTGTCTCCCGTGGCTCGGATGCCGGACGCTAGGAAGCCTATCCTCCGGTCTGCGAAGCAGCTGCTAAGGTTCCTCGTCACAGTCCCAACTCACGTGTTGTACCTGGTAGAGGAATGTAAGAGAAATCGCGCGATGCGATGCGATGCAATGCCGCCAACAGCGTGTGTCTCCCGTGGCTCGGATGCCGGACGCTAGGAAGCCTATCCTCCGGTCTGCAAACCAGCTGCTAAGGTTCCTCGTCACAGTCCCAACACAAGAGTTGTTGTTCCCTGTAACAGTTTCGACATTCTAACAGAACAGCTCAAGGTCAAACATGTGTCGTTGGTTTCTAAAACAATTAAGTTCCGCATAATAAAAGTGTATCTTAAGAATAGAGGCCGTGACGCTGATGAATTTTATACTACAGGCGTCATTAAAGTAATACGCAATGCATTAATCGCTCATAACATCAACAAGTACTGTGATTATTACTGACGTGCAGTTGAGATGAGTTCATACCACAATAGATCACAACATATTTTAGGTTGATGCCATAATAGACAGCATCTAAGGGAAAACTAGAGCCGCAGTTCCACGCTCATTGGATTCACAGTTCGAAGAAACTGCTAAATAATTAGTGCGTAAAATAGACGGAAACCCTAACTTACATGCTATTCTATCATCATCATACAAAATAACGCCACTGCACTTGTAATTTGTACCAACGTAAATGTTCAGTGACGTAATTGCAATGTTCCCAAAACGATATGCAAAATAATTCCTACCAGCTACCTCAATGTATCAGGTAAGAAACAACCCCCCTGCTGTAATTAATAAAACAATAATCCAAATACGCTATTCCTGACTAATATAATAGTAGCAATTATATGGAGCTGTGTACCTAATAGTCTATGTTGACATTCGATTCCGCCACACTTCAGAGTTCATGCACTTGTCGTAAACGTGCAGGAATAGCGGATGGCAGAAAACTAGGCTAAGCACACGCCGGGACGCTAGTGTACAGCTGAGGCGCGGCGTATTGCGCCTCGTTGAAGTGATGACGATGTTGGAGTAATGTCCTGGAAACCTGTGAAAGGGGGTTGTCTGTCCGCTGTCCGCCCGCTGTTGGACGACGCGCTGACAGCAGAGTAAGGAGCACGTCTCCACGCACAGGGGAGGAGGGCACAGTTCTGAGCACGGCGGAAATATTCCGCTCTTGTGACGTTCGTTAACGTACTGACTCCACATCCAGCAGGCCGCGATGAAATAATACTCTTGCTATGCCAACTCGCTCAATACTATACTAAATAATAAGGTACCACTTAATAACTACCCCAACTGTACTAAGTTCTAGCACTTAATTTGCTGCCTCGGGAAGTATTGTAGCGGCCATGCAACTGATGACTCACAGCTCGCAATACAAGTAATTATTGTATAGACCTCTCAATTATTGTATAAACCTCTCCTTTATTGTATAAACCTCTCCGGTCACAACGACATGTGCTCGTGCACTCTAGGTGGACTGTAAAATGATCAATAATTATTTTATGCTGGAACCAGAAATATTGTACAGTAGGAATAAACACACGAACATTTCTAAAATGTGACTGCAACGCCAGCGAACACAGAACACACCAGTTCAAGTGTGGGTGGGCAGAGAATGCAATGAAATGAAATGTTAGAAATGAGGCGGTGGAAGGCAGATAATTATCGCAAGACGGTGAGAGGAGAGAAAGATGGCGCCTCCTCCAACTGTTCTGGTCGCATATAACCAACTAAATGTTATATTCACATAAAATGGTATGTCTCCCCTTCAATATATCAATACTATACTGTTCGTATTTGGATTAATTATTATTATTGCTGGCTCTCAGCTGACTCACTGTTAATAGTACAGGAAAGGGAAAGTAACTTAATTACGACTAATTCTAATCACTCCACTTTATATAGCCGTAATTCAACACATCAATGTACAACCCTTTTACAGATATACTTATGCCCAAAAAGGGCGGAGCTAATTATCTTTACTATTACTTCCCTAATTAAGAGTCGCTTATTAATTGATCTCCAATTAATGTCTTTCCCAATTAATCCTTGGAACCTGTTCACCTTGATATTCCAGATGCCGAAGGCAGTGTCCAATCTCGTCCAACTGCGGCTATCACGGCACCTCTCTCTCTCTCTCTCTCTCTCTCTCTCTCTCTCTCTCTCTCTCTCTCTCTCTCTCTCTCGTGGCCCGTCTAAGAGGTTGGCCATTCCCGCTCTCGATGACGTTTTCACCGCGGCTCGCAGGCGACTGGTTCCGCTTTATTGCCAAGCCCTCGTATAGCAAAGCCTTAACTCCCGCTCCTGCGCTTAATATGTTCAGCCCACGAAAATACGAACTACGCTAAGGCTTCTCTACAACCGACATGGAGTTATAGCATATCATCCAATACCTGTAGTTCGCATCTCTATGTAAGGTGGCGTTAAACTTTCTCATAACATATTTTTTTATACACCAGCCAATCTGAGTGCCATGGAAACTATTGTTCCCCAACTAAACATATTTTTTTCTGTTCCCTGTCACCGCCTTTCCTCTCAGATAGGCGTTTTCAAAACAGCAGCATTACTCTACAACAGTAAATACAAGCGAAACACATCCAGCATGTTGAACACATCTACTTCACGGTTGTAAACAGCAGCATTACTCTACAACAGTAAATACAAGCGAAACACATCCAGCATGTTGAACACATCTACTTCACGGTTGTAAACAGCAGATTTTTTCTTAATCTGTGTTTTGTCAGTATAATGAGATTTTAGCTAGAAACACGATAAATTGCGGATTTATTTATTTTTAACATTTATTACATATTATCGTTGACGAATTTTAATTTACCGACGAAAATTAATTTCTTGTTGCTCATTATGAAAGTGACTTGTGTTCCCTTCGGGATGTGAATAAACCAAATTTCATTAGATTTTTTTAACATTCGATGATTTAGTACTTATTAATTATGCACAGCGGCACGAGCGTTTAAGCCAGCCAATGCCGAGCTGTCCCATGGAGGGTGCTTCCATGCAGTGGCTGGCTGTTGCTACATGCATTTAGCACTGTGCCCCACTAATAGATGGATTATGGGGTTTCTGGGACAAGGACTATGGGATCGAGGATCCAACATAGCGGCTGGTGCCGCCATCATGTTTCCGACATATTGACAGTCAGTGTGTCGTGTCCCCCTCTTGTTAGCCAGTACGTCGTGACCACCATATTGGCAGCCAGTATTCCATTTTCCCTGCTCTATATGTATATTTGTCATATTCATGGCACTGCACTGCAGAAGGTCGGATTATGTTAACTCCCTGGGCTTCTTGTGTAATAGAAGTTCCTAAAGCCCGGGGGTTACACGTGTATTGTAATTGCCAACTTGTATGCTCCCACCTGGTAGAACATCTATTGCATCAGCAACGAGGAACCATTTATCATTATGCCTGTATACACCGTATGTCGTATCATTATTATGAAATGTGTACCATCATACGTACCATAGAGCTAGAGCATCAGATTTCAGGGATTTCTTCCGTACTTTTTTCATGTGTGGCATATCTGCATCTGACCCCTCATCTCGGTCTAACTGTACATCATAATGTTTATATATCTTCGTAGGCTCGGCAGTATCGTCGATCTTGATGTTCATGTCTACAGGTGCTCCATCGATCGCTCTCACTGAGTACATCGAGACAACAAGCAATGGACTTATAAATTTCTTCAATTATATGGTCGCATGGAATTTTGGCTTTCTTGGCGAGCAAATACTTTGAACGGAAAGACTGAATCGCCCGATGTAGTTCGCTGGTAATGTCCGACATTGTACTATAAATCTGAATATCTGTTTTCGTGCCGAGGTGGGATATCGAGGTAGTAATTGTACGTGTCATATACCCTTCCAGATTTTTCAGATTCTCTTCCTTTTGCGCAGATACTACATTCAGTCTGTCGATAATTTGCCTTTGAACACTCGTCATGTGCTAGTTAATAGCCACCATACCGTGGACGAGCTCTGTTTTCACATGCACCATCTTCGCCCCGAGCTCGTACAGGTAGTTCTCATAGAATGCATTTTGTTCGAGCAACATACTGTGCAGTTCCAAGATGATGTCATTGCCAGGTTTGAGGATGAAATGTTTAGTAAACAAGACAACCTCCATCGCCATCTTTGTAAGTATGCAGTTTGATGCTACTTTGCCCGAATTTCGATATCCTGTAACTCATTCTTGACGGCCGGCGATGAACTGATCGAATACCTGTAACTCCTATTTTATAGGAACCAGTCCTTTACGATCGCCAAAAATCCGTATTTCTCTTTCTAGCACAAAGGACACAGACTCTGTAGCGTCATGTCTCTACTGATGTGATCTTCGTAACCATGCTGCAAATAAGTCTGGCCGAGTTACACGTAGTCCAGATTCGCCTGCCATCCTGTGCTAAAGTATTCTTGGATAGAAGTTTATTTTTCGCATGCAATGTCATCGAAGACAAATATCGAGTTTAGCAGTGCTTCGCTCGGAGATAAGACATCTTCGTTTTTGCTGCATGGGAAATAACCCATACCATACACAGCCTGAAGTACATGTGCCAATCGCCAGTATTTCGGTTGCTGAAGCGATTTCAAATAAACGTACACACTCACGAACCAAAGACCATTCTTTCTTTCCAGCAGGCTCAGTAGGATGAACGTTTTCCCGCAATTTGATGGTTCCGCGATGATGCACCTTACTGTATTCGGAAATAGGTCTCCATGTCGCGATTCGTGGGAGATATCTTCATCTTCAGCATAATTGTGTATGGGTAGAGTAACATCATGCTTGAAGATCTGCATACTGTTTTCTTCTGCAAGGTTTCGTATTGAAACTCAGTACAAAATTACAAAAAATTATACAGATAAAACAATTCAAGAAATATTATTCTTTGCCCCAAAGTAGGTAATATAATTTTAAGGTACATTAGTTAATAATTTTCACAATGAAATAAAACATCTCCACGACAATTAATAGCATGACACACGAGGTATCTTAAAAAAACCCATTCTTAGCAATCAAATAGTGACTAGAGATTCCCTTGTAGTTAACAACTACATAATTCAAAAACACTGATAAAGTATAAAATGATTGTTCATATAATGACTATTTAAACTCTGACAACAAAATAATGTGGCATTCAAATGATTTAACTCAGTTGTGGACTGACAATACAAATTAAACTCGTACCAACGTGTGTTAAACATCACGTACCCACATTTAATATGCCTTTTAATATGCTCATTCATTAAACATGAAAGATGGACTAGTAGAATAATACCCACACTAATAATTTGACAATTTACTCAACCTCGATATGCAATACAGTGTATATTAAAATTTATTGCAGAATATGTGAAATTTCGACACTCGTAATTAATATAAAATGTATGGCACCTTTAATTCCTCATAATTCTTGGCAAAGTCGTGAATAAATTTCAACTCTTTAATAAGGGCTGTTACCATATCAATAAACCAGAACATGATAATCTCATAGTTAAAATGTGATTTGATAAAATATGAAATAATTGTAAAACTAAACTGCTCTTTCAAAACTTAAATTATGCTTAGTAAAAAATACGTTGCTTACAACTCGTATTTAAAGACTGATTAATTATGACACTGAACTGCTGCACCTAAAACAGGCTTCATTTAAAATGACCAATACAGCGATAGTGACAAAGACAACTGAGGTAAGAAGCCGCAGCCTTCTCCAGAGTGCTTCAAGCATAAAAAAATGTTTAATTTACTTTGAAAGGTACCATTAAAATACAAATATCTCACTGAGCGAAACCCTTAATGTAATCAGGGGCTCACCAAAGCACCTAGTGATAAAAAAAATGAACACAATTTGAAATTTATTGACTCGGCGACCTGTGGATAAAGCGCTATGCAACATTACTAGAATCTGGGCCAGTCGAATGGGGCAGTGGCGGACACTCCAAAATTCACGCAACTATGTACACAAAATAATATATCAGACCAATCTGACAAATTTAAACGTCAAGGATAATTTAGAATGTGCGGCCAAACACAATTTTGAAAAATAATTAATTCTCCACAATCCCAAAAGAATTAACACAAACTAAAAAAAATAAAAAGCTCGCGATACTAAATGCCCAATTACAAATAGCCAGCAATCCAAATCTCACCAACTCTTCCCATCTTCCGAACACCTAATAAATTTAAAATGTAATGATCACTGAATAATTTTATCTCTCTGTAAAACTACCTGCACTGTGCAAGATATTACATTTTATAATACGTCAAACACCATAGCTGAGACAAAGGTTAACGTTGCCCTGTAGTGATCACATTCCGGAGCCGAGGAAGTATGAACAACACACAGCTGATCTCTGACCCCCTCCAATAAAACGGCCCGGGATAGGGGAAAGCAGCCTTTGTCCTCAGACACACACTGCCCTACTACTCACAATATACCACAACCACATTACGTTTGTTTTTGTCGTGCCTGATTTTGTAAGTTGGGTTCACATTATTTATATATTGAAGGAACATTTAACTCAGTATTTTACCCTGCAAACTATAAACGACTTACTAAAACTGTAGGTTTTATGTCATCGGAATTTTCAGTTGGTTTCTATTTTACTATAGGTATATAAAGGGAAGAAATTTCATACGAGGACAGACAATGCGCTCGAAGGAGATCAGCAGCGTTTTTAAGAATAAATAAATCAACCACGGGAAATCATAGTTGTAGTATATTTGACAAGGATGAAGGCGCTGTACCACTTACGCTGTTTACTACCGTGCCATAACTGACTCACAACCTGAATGTTATCGTTTCGACCCGACTGTCTGCGCTCCCTCCACGTGATAGGACACTAGTCTGTCTTCCAAAACACTTTCAGACATTAGTGTGTTTAGCCTCGCTGCTGCATGAAGCAGTTGGTACCTCATACGTACACTTTATTACGTTAAGTATCTGTGTGCGTCATATCGACCGCAACTGTAGTAAACCTCAGCTGCAGAATGAAATGTTCGCGTGTTTGCCGCATGTTACAGTTAGCAGTGCACTCTGCTAGAGTGCACTCGAGAGCACGCTAGGTATCTCTCAATCGCGTGCCTGCTACAGTTTACAGCAACTCATCTGCACTACGCTACATACAGACTGGACGACCTCGTGTTTCTTGTAGTGGAGTCACAAAGGCGACTCAAGCAAGTGGACAGGTCTTGCCGCCTCTTAAAGCTGGCCTTCGCCCCTCCAGCGGGAGTTATTACTTTTCGCGTCATAATTGTAGAAAATTTACTATTTACGGGGTTTTTAATATTTTTGTGCGTAATTTTAATTGTGTTGCTAATTGGTAAAAAACGATAACTTATAAATACAATATACATCATATGTTCTCGACTTTATCTATACAAGCAGATAACGCACAATTAAAATTACGCACAAAAAATTTAACATCTCGTAAAATGTCAATTTTCTATAATCATAGTTTTCAGTAATAACTATGAATCCAAAATGATGGCGCGGAAACGAGCAGTTGGTGGAGGAGGGTAGTATGTAAGACTTGCCAACGAGGTCTTGGGAGCCGATGAGGGAGAAGTGAGTATGGAGCAGCGACACGGTGGTGAATGAAAACCCTCCGACCAGAGACATCGCCTGACACGATACCCACAAGCGAAAACTGAGAGTAACGCACCGGGATCCGAACCCAGTTCATCTTGACTGAAGTTAGTGTTCCTTGTTTTTGTACAAATTTGAAAATGGATCTGCGTACTGGGGGAAAAAAAAAGAAAAAAAAAGTTAAATTCCTGACAATTCGACGGTGGTTAACTTGGGCGATGCATGAACAAAGGTAAAGCGACAATGTTAACTTTACACAGACCAACAGAATACACAATGAGAAGGAAAGCTTTGAGAACTGTCAGTTGACCATGAACAACCTCATACACGCGTGAACAACCTCATACACACGTGAACAACCTCATACACACGTAGTGTTGCGAGACAAACGTATGTAGCAAACTACTGATGAAGCTACTATGTTTTATCGCGATGTTTCATTATATACGTTATGTACCATCTTCGTGACAGAAACATGAGCACGCATAGGTATCCTCATCATAACACAGGGATCATACATACATACATACATACATACATGCAAGGTGGGAGGGATCTAGAGGTTTGTTCGCGTGGTATGCTTTCTCTACTATCCCGAGAGAAAGTGATATTTTTAACAAGTCACAAAATAGCAATAACAGCAGTTACTCTCAGCAGGACACGAACAACGTACAGTTGGACACTAGTACGTCGAAAATAAATAAATAAAGTTGAATTTTTTTAATGTCGTTAATCATTATTGTCCCGGTGTAACTTAACGAACATTACAAATTTTGGCTACTCAAGATAACTAACTTCGAAGATAAGTGTGACTTAATTATTTTCATAACTAAGAGCATATCGCCGTGCACTTCTTACAGGATCCGCAAACATCTTCTCTTCATCAATCTGCGTAAAATGACAACACTGACAAAATAAGTAAGAGCCAATTAGAACAAAATAAAATAGAAACGCACTAAAACACAGTAGTTTAACCAGATACGACAGAATACAAGTCAGGGATGCTGTAGTCAAGAATATATATGCACAATGCCAGAAAATTCCACGAAGGAATGGAGTCAAATAAAACAGAACACAAGCTAAATGCGAAAATCTAATATATATCTAATATAATATACATAACATATATCATATATATGTATAACAAACTACTGTTTGTTCTGGTGCGAGTTTCCTAATTGTGTTTGTTTTATTTGTGAAAGTATATAACTAGCCTGTGTCATCTTTATTTTGTTGTCTGTTTACTATAGTAAAAAACTATATACGACCAACAGACAATAAAACAAAGATGACACAGGCTAGTTATATACTTTCACAAATAAAACAAACACAACTAGGAAACTCGCACGAGAACAAACAGTAGTTTTCCCATAACTGATAGAATGGTAGTGTTTCGGGAACTGCAATCTGTTCCCGTCTTCAGGCAGCGACACACAGGGTCCGAGAATATAAGTGCGACTGAAAAACATGGGTTTACATAGTTTTGACGATCTTTCTACCGCAGTCAATGACAGTAGAGCTGTCTCCTTATTGGCTGCGCAGCCAAGAGTGGTTACGATTGGCTGTGAAGGGGTCTGGCTGTGTCGTGGGTATTACACGATTAAATTTGCGTCAGCAAGTAGTATTTTTTTGGACGTGAGAATGAAATGAAAGTAACGAAATGGATATTTCGCTTTTATGACTTAAATCGACACATTTAGACCAGATAACTCGTAAATACCATAATCACGGTGTAAACACATAGTGCCGGAAATACCATAATCACGGTGTAAACACATAGTGTCGGAAATACCATAATCACGGTGTAAACACATAGTGCCGGAAATACCATAATCACGGTGTAAACACATAGTGCCGGAAATGTATCACACTGAAACGTTACATTATCGTTTATGTCCTCTAGCCACGTGTGTGGTCGAGTTGCGGTGGTGTAGTGGCAAGACTACTCCCACTCCCCCTCCCCCTCCACAGGCGAACCGGGTTACACTCCAGGCAAGGTCGCTCCTTAATTTTCGCATGTTGGAATCGTGTCTGACGATGCCGCTAATTACCGGGTTTTCTCTGGGATCTTCCGTTTTCTTGCCCCTGCATTCCAGCGCTGCTCCATACTTACCGCACATCATCATCGTCTCGCAAGACTTCGATGTTAAGCGCTACCCAAATCCTCCCATCCCCTTTTTATCACCACCGAGTTTAAAGATGTATTCACGTTATAAACGTACTTAACACCATTGTCCAAATCAAGTCTGTGGTAATTATTGATGAGCGAGCCAGTGGCAGGAGACAGTCAGTCGACCCACGCTGTTGGCCAGTAGCATTGTCTTCAGCATCGTCGTGCCGTTCGCAGGTTCACTGGTGACGAGTACACTATCTACCAAAAAGTAATTGGACGCCCGTGAATATAGGTAATTCAGTACGTCAGTTGACTTGTGTTTCACGGCCTTCGGCATAGGACCGCTGGTGTTTGTCCGTGGTAGCATGAACACATATGCCTATTGTAACATTCTGGATAATGTAATGCTCCCAACATTGTGGCGTTTCTACGGAATGGACCCGTGTTACTTCCAGGATGACAATACCAGGTGTCATGTTTCAAGGGCTACTATGCAGTCGTACGTCGACAACAATGTTCGCCGATTGGACTGGCCCGCCCAGAGCCCCGATCTCAACCCTACAGAACATCTTTGGGACGAATTGGCGGGTGAGGGCTCGTCAGACGCGGCCAAAATCCATTGCTCAACTCATGGAATGGTTGCAAGGGGAATGGCGACGAATCACCGTGGATGTCCTGCAAACACTCGTAGAGAGCATGCCAGACAGGTTGGCTGCTGTTATAGCCGCAAGAAGTGGCCCTACGAGATTCTAACGGGGTGACAACCACCGAGCAAACATTGTGGACAGGTGCCCAATTACTGTTTGGTCAATAGTGTACTTTGGTGTACACTCGTTTCCCAGCTATCACTCACACCAGATGCCGTGGAATAGAGAGACGTCGGCTTTCGTGTGGGGGTGGGGCCGATGCTGCCAGTGATGCATTAGTCTACGAGCTCTGGGATAGCCAGCGACATTACACGTTACTGCCGCAGAGAAGACAGCACGAGCTAAAGAGAATGCAGTCGACCATTACACGCTACTAGGGGAGCGCTTGCACGTGCTTGTCGCGTGTAAGACAGCAGTGTAGCCAACCAAACACCGCCTATCACGTATTACACATTGCGACATACATCTACATTTCAACATTCCTTACGTATGATATTTGTCATGTGTTGCCAGAGAGGCGAATCCGAAAGAAACTACTTTGTAAAATACTCTGAGATCGCATGCTAATAAGCAACTGTTGTAAACAGATGTTTACACACAAACATATAAAAAGGAAAGAAAAAAAAAGGTTACCTACATAACTGATCAGCCTACTTTCCACCACGGCTATACATTCAAGTTATTTTCATTATTATGATTCAACACAAGGAACTTTTCACCAAACAGAGAGGGTATCGGCAGAACAGTTCCTTAGATGACAAATGTCTAATATCTTCAAAAATGACAGAGAATTGAAATTGTTACTTAGTGAATAGAAGTTGTTACTTAGTGAACTTAGCACAAGCTGTAGATATTTCAATGCCACCAAGTTAGATTTTAATATGTTAAATATAGTTCGGCCACACTATCGCTTGTATGCCGGAAATCGGTTGAGAACTTAGTGTGATATGATTTGTAAGCGTAATCATTACGATTACGCTATTTAAGAAAACCGGGGGGGGGGGGGGCGGGAAGAAGTTATTGGCAAGTGTGCTGCCTGCTAGAGTGAAGAATACGGTTCGATCATGTGCTAAATGGTTCCAGAGATGCAACATGTGACACAAAGTATATTAGTCCACCGTTTTGAAAATAGGTAAGTTATCAGTTTGAAAATCTTTAGTTGAGGAGGGCAGTTGAGCTAGCCTACTTTGTTGGGATTCGTTCTGGCAGTTTCTGATATCATAGGGAAGGTTTTCATTTCAGGTGATGTTATCTTACAACAACTAACATTGCGCCATAGTCAGATGAAATAGGAATCATAGTTAGCTGGTATACAACACATACACCTGTAGAAAATATGATAACGTGTTAAGTTGCATGCCACAGTACCATTTGTATGCTGAATGTGGCGCGAATCTCTTCTTCTTTTTCCGTTAGGGTCTTCTAGGATCCACGAGCCAATTTCAGTGCTTCCTCCTTTGTCGTTCCTTCTTCCTCCTCCAGTACTCCATCTTCTCACTATGTATCTTTTTCCTTCCCTCGGTCCTTTTCGAGCCTGTTTTCTTTTCCTTCCTGCCTTGGAATCCTTCCATTTTTAACACTTTTTTTCTTTAAAATATGTCTCTCTGTTGCTTCTTCTTCACTTATATTGTTTCTTTGTTTTTTTTAATACATGTAAAATATTTATTTTTTGGAAGGCACTTGTTACAAAACGGTAAACGAAAAAAAAACTATTACTAAGATAATTTGATGTTGAAAGGGATTGTTCGAGGATGTTTGGGCGTAAGGATTTGGTAAATACGACACAGTAACGCAAAATATTTAAAATAATGTTTTTTTTTAAATAAATTTCTGACGCGATTCCATTAAAAAACCGGTGAACAGATCAAACGAACATATTAACTTTTTTTTTTAAAACAATTATCATTCTGCAATAGAATAAATTAGTTCAACTTATCGTTCACGTAAATATAAATGTAAATATTTTAGAAATTTATTAGAAATAATTCTTTGCTGAAAATCTATACACAGTATAAAACAAAACTGCCCGGCCGCGTGTATCGATGTATTCGGCTAAGGCTTATAAATTACTTGGTGGATTTTGATGCGGTTTTCATCATCATTTAGAGAATTTCTTGAGGAAGGTTTAGATGTATGATATGTTAATATCTAATGTAAGGATAGTCGAGAAATGTCGACGTTTTATAATAAAGTCGGAAAAGCCACTTTTCGGATGCTTAAATGGCTTACGCTGACTAAACCATAAGAGATACACCAAATTATTGTACTACACACTTATAGATTTCAAAAAGGTCTACAAAACTCCCACTATAGCACACGTTTCATTTTTAAGGATGACCCACAGTAAACATTTTTCTCTTTTAAAATTTGATTAAAAATAGGGACTCACTCACGATCACACCATAGTATTAATCCTATGTTAGTAAACGACACCCGAGCGAGGCCTTTAGTTACTATGTAGGTGTGTTGTGTAATACGCACAAATATAGTCAAGACACGGCAGGTAAAGTGCGAGAAGAGAAACAGGCAGGCGCACATGTATGCAGTAACAAGTCGTGTAAAGCTAGAACATACTAGTCATGGTTTCTTCATATTTTTCCAATAAAACTTTGACAAATCACTCTATGTATGTCTCGTTTGGTTGTTTCCTAAATACTGTCATGTATAAAAACGTTTTTTTTACTTCTAAGTTATTTTTGGTTGTACTGAACTTCAATTTATCTATTATTTGTAATATTCCATTCATAATGAATATTAACAAAACCAATGAGAACAAAGGTGTGTTGGTAATGCCTAGTAATAAATAATAATGCAAATTATTGACCTGAATGTGCACAAATGCCGTGTTTTGACCCTCTGGTGTAATTTTCTAGACTCGGTTAAGCTTTGTTTGCATGAGGCGGAAGAATACCCTGGAAGCAGAACTTCAGAATAGTTGAAGTAATCATGAATGTAGTATACTACATGAGTGAACGTTGGGTTATGAGGACGTGAGACTGGCTGACAGTGTTAGGGTTGTGTGATATCCACCTCGGTATGTCGACCTCGACATGTCGACCTCGGTATGTCGACCTCGACATGTCGACCTCGGTATGTCGACTTCGACATGTCGACCTCGACATCGAAATGTAAACTTTGACGTACTTTATGAATATATATCTGTAATTAGAACATATAACACACGAACATGCGACAATGCTGGGTATACAATTTTCATATTAGAGAACATTTTCCACTGGTTTATTCAAATAATTATTAAAAATTTTTTATAAATATAATTATATTTTTATAAAAATAATTATTATTGAGAGCTTAGGCTAAATTTTGTTGAAAATTACTAGCATGGGAAAATTAAGGAACAGAAAACCCATGTTAAATTATCAAACTTATTAATTTCTTTTTATTAAATTTAAGGTTGTCTAGCAAAATAAGCTACAAATATGTACACATTCAGACGACACAAAAAATATTAAAACCATTGACATATTTTGCTTGAAAAATAGTATGCTCAATTATAGAAGATATTCAATGACACAGGCACCTAATGTGAAAACAATAACAGCTTGACAGTCAAAAATTTTCAATATGTAAAATTTAAATTACTCTTAACGTTGTACACTAAAACTATAGGTACGTTAATTATTATTTAAATAATTATCACAGGAAACTTTTAATGTTTTGGAAACATATCCCTTCTCATATTACAACATTTGCATGAGATTGTATACTAAACTATTCAATGCGAAAAAAACTTAATTATTTAATTAGTTACCAGAAGGTCGTGTGTGTGACCTCGCTATACTTGTTGAGCCCTTCACCATAACGGCTATACTTGTTGAGCCCTTCACCATAACGGCTATACTTGTTGAGCCCTTCACCATAACGGCTATACTTGTTGAGCCCTTCACCATAACGGCTATACTTGTTGAGCCCTTCACCATAACGGCTATACTTGTTGAGCCCTTCACCATAACGGCTATACTTGTTGAGCCCTTCACCATAACGGCTGTACTTGTTGAGCCCTTCACCATAACGGCTATACTTGTTGAGCCCTTCACCATAACGGCTATATGTGATTGTACAAGGAAAAATACACGGTTTTCTTTACTTCTTTCATTTTTCGTAACACTAAAGCCCCAATAGCGTATCATACTTTTGGGATTAGAAGGTTTTTATTGGTACCCTTAAGAGTCTGCCCGCAAACATACGAATAAATTAATTCTAATTAGTAAAGACAAGTCAGAACGTGTCTTCTCACAAAAAAAAACTGCAGGTACGTTCGTAGGTGTACCGACTGTGTTTCTGCATGAGGTATGTGCAGCGCGATATACTGTTGTGATATGCAGATCATGGTCCCCACGTAATGTTTAGTGAAATTTGCATATGATTTATGTGGCATATTTAAATATTTCTCATTCAACTATTAGTCAGAATATATTTTCCGCAGGTTATGTTGTATATAATATATTCTGCAATTTGTAATCTTATCAGTATTTCCGTTTTGTGTGATTATGTATTTGTTTATGTCACGTGGCCTTAAGTGTGAAAGCCATGTTGATGGTTGCTATGGCGACTAGATGACGTCAACCTCGTTGACGTAGCCGCCCCGTGATTGGCCGTTCACGTAAGCGTCAGTTTAAGCTGTAAGTGAAGGAGTCTAGCCATCTTGCTAGTTGCTTCTGCTTCTGCCGCTAGGCGCGCTGCGACGTGAGTCGCGGGGCTCGGTAGAATATTGCGTTTTTATTAGGGATTTTGGTTCGAGTCCCGTTCATGGAATAGCAGACTTTTTTTTTCCGTGGCTAGTCAAAGTCCATTCAAGCATTTTTCTTATCACCCCCGTACCTGTGCCCTGTCTGGGTAATACAGGGATATAGCGATGTTCCTTTTTTAATTGTTTTCTTTTATTTGCTTACTTTATTTTCTCATTACAGCCTTTTTTGGATTACAATTACATATAATATTACAACTATGTACACCAAGTTGCCTGGAAAGTGAGAGTGGCGCGGTTTTCCTGCATTCCACTCTGACTCACCTAGTAGCTTGGGGGTCAATTTCTTGACATTCCACTCTGACTCACCTAGTAGCTTGGGGTCAATTTCCTGACATTCCACTCTGACTCACCTAGTAGCTTAGGGGTCAATTTCCTGACATTCCACTCTGACTCACCTAGTAGCTTGGGGGTCAATTTCTTGACATTCCACTCTGACTCACCTAGTAGCTTGGGGGTCAATTTCCTGACATTCCACTCTGACTCACCTAATAGCGTGGGGGTCAATTTCTTGACATTCCACTCTGACTCACCTAGTAGCTTGGGGGTCAATTTCTTGACATTCCACTCTGACTCACCTAGTAGCTTGGGGGTCAATTTCCTGACATTCCACTCTGACTCACCTAATAGCGTGGGGGTCAATTTCTTGACATTCCACTCTGACTCACCTAGTAGCTTGGGGGTCAATTTCTTGAAAGTATATTCTATTGATGATTATATTATGCCTATATTGTGGCACATAACTACTACTACTACTTAGATTATATATATTTCAATTCCAGCCATCAGTAGTTTTGGAACTGCCAGCGGGGAAGTTGGGAGGGGGGAGGTGGTGTGGACTCCTTCTCGGCCACCCCCCCCCCCCTTCCCAACATAGCCCGGTCCTTTAGTCTGGAACGTTGTCATGCCATTACTCTCTCCCCTTATACATTGCCTCATTCTTCAACGTCCTGATTCGTTTCCTGTTCACTTGCCTTTGTCATTGTTATTCCGATTTCCCATGTCCTTTGTTCGTTGCTTTAATCTTCTTTATATATTTTAGGTTTTTTTTCTCCCCGAGCGGGAGGCAAGGCCTCCCAACTTATCAGGCAAGGCCTCCTAATTTATCAGTCACCTTCTGATGTTTCTTTTCCAAGTTCTAGTCTATGTGCACTGGGAACACCCTAGCTGTGTGGTGGGGCCGCTCCCACCACAATGTTTTTATACCGGTTTTACAGTGTCACTTCCTGTATAACAATTTTTTTTTATCTTTAATCGGGTAATGGAAACATTTAACTATCTATGGAAGATCATTCACGAACTCCTGTGGATTTTCTCGACTCCATTCTTCGAATCCTTTCAGACGTTTGCTTATCTTTCTTGCAAACTCTTCCATTATCTTGGCAGATTGTGTCGTAAACAACAGGCGCAACAAATCTCACAATTCAAAGTCACGATACATTTGATTGCACTTTGTTCCTTATTCACATACCGTAAGAACGGATATCATAAAACAAGCGGAATATTTATGTCTTTAAAATATACTTAGATATATGCAAGCGTCTGATTTATTTTCAGGTACACACGATATATACAAATGAGGCAAAATTTATTTTAACTATTTCAGCAGCTTTAAATATCATATGCTTCCATTTTATAATATCTAGATTCACAAATACTATGTAGATGAAGCAAGAAAATTCTGAAACATTTATCTATTGCCAGAATAGAAATATAAATAGAAAAATAAATATTTCTCAAAAGATTAATATGTTTTATAAATGGACATTTAAGCAATTCAATATTTCATATTTAATGCAGTCACAGCTGGCGTGATGCGAATCCGCAATACCATAGGGATTTCCAATAAAATAAACATACACCCTGAAAATGATCCCACTTCTTATAAAACAATGAGTGGTCAATTACAACTTTTAAATATTATACAATCGTATTAAAGAGGCAAAATAAGTTGCCCACTCAACTCCATTTAAATCGTTCACAATGAGATGGGATCGCCAAATAACTCTTCAGACATTTTTTAAAGATCCCCATTAAAATAGATAGTAAAAATCATTCATAAGCAGACTCTAAAACACTTCTATTAAGCACCATACGAGCTTACATGAACATACTCTCTCAAGTTTACGTATATTATCAAACATACTCATGAATCAAATAGTCGAGATTATCACAACAGCGGGAGATACAAATAGGTATCTGACTTCACTAAAGAGCCCACATTTAAATGACAAGATCTCTGATACTTAAGACTGTGCTCACAAGCGCACATACAATTAATCTCCTAGCCCTAATCACACCTTTTCTCCTTCGACATATATTTAATTACTCGTCAACACTGACGGGAAGTTTATTCAATTGGGCTTTCCAAAATTATGGATTACTTTTTAATAGGTTTCAATTAAGGGGCGTCTGCATTTCCACAAATGTTTACCGCATGGTAAAACGGCTAACTGACATATTCTTTACTACCAAGGCATCACGTCGGCGAATATCCCACTTATCACAAGGGACGACTACCCTTCAACATTTGAATAATAGTACAATTACTTCACGAGCTTCATGAATCCTACAAATAGTATAAAACATTACAAGTTCTGACCAGCGGTATTTTCCGCTCTAAATCCTACTTTTAGAACTTTCAACTTGCAATATTTCCGCTACAATGTGGTTAAATTATTCACTAGCTACAAATAATTTTCGAACGTAACTCAAAATTAAATGTTCGACACTCTCCATACTAGCCCGACCAAACAAGGGCAAATGAGCCGAAATCCCATACCAGAAAACAAGTGGGCGACAAATCAATACCATATCAAAACCACCATTTTCCCACATGGAGTTTCGCTGGCCAATTTCACCATACTCGTTGGAGCCGATGTGCAAAAAAACAAGAGAAATATATATTTAATATTGAAAACAAGAAGTCTTCGAGATAACGAACGTTGGCCAGACTGAATCGACGAATCGAGGCAGTCAAACTGGGAACAGGCCACAAAATACGACCTCGTTTATTTGCTTGCATGTAAAAAACGCACACTGAAAACCAGATCGCTACTTGACTGTACTTACTTCTCTCCCAAAGGCATTCACGTATTTGCAAAACTAGCCTTTCAACTTCACCCCAACACAAATACAAATTGCTGGCTGTCTCCCATGACTCAGCGGTAAATTGCTGATAAAGTCGATATCATAGCGGCTGAAGTCTTGCCTATTCAAAAGCACAGATACGTCAACACGAGCTGTTGCTTCCCAACATTGAAGTCCAAGAACTCCTCGCACGACGTGATGTCTTAGGGTATTAGAAGCGATGTCGTGTGTAGAACCATGGCTAGCCCGATCGCCAAAGGAGGGTTCACAACTCTTCCTTGACCACCAAACCCAAGTTACTTAAGAAGGCAGGTAGGGGAAGTGCAGGGGCTTATATAGACAGCTTGGGAGGGGAATGGAGGGAGGAAAGGAGTCGACAATGAAGGAAGGCAGGTAGGGGAAGTGCAGGGGCTTATATAGACAGCTTGAGGAGGGGAATGGAGGGAGGAAAGGAGTCGACAATGAAGGAAGTGCAGGGGCTTATATAGACAGCTTGAGGAGGGGAATGGAGGGAGGAAAGGAGTCGACAATGAAGGAAGGCAGGTAGGAGAAGCAGTCGGCCGCAGGGCGCTTACCAACTGAATATTCAAAAATGCGATATGCGACAGACGATTGTCGCAAGATTTTCTATTTGCCATGATATTTCTAAAATCTATTTCATTTTCTTCTATTTCAAGCTTCCTACAAAGTTCCATTCATATATCTTCTAGCAGACTGCTGGAAGGGGAAGCCGGCATTGGGAGAAAAGATGAATTAAGTCTGCTCGCGCTCATTCGTGTTGGATATTGTAGTTGTAGTTCTCCACCCGCGAGTTCGAGTGTAATTGCAGTCTGTAAGAGCGCATACCAGGTACAGGAAACTGATTAGGGATAGAACTAGCTACCTCCACATTCGACTGCTTCTGAATATTATCTGTGAGTTACACGAGTAGTAGGGAAATTACGAGTCTGGCATAATGACATGGAGCGTCGGATTCCGATTCGACCTGCTGCCATGTTGTTACGTCACCCATCCGCCATATTTGACACATATGACGTTGAATTTGACCTTTGACATTGAACCCGGTGGCCTCCGACCCAAACACCGAAAAAATATTGCGAAAAAATTGTTACAAAATTATAAAAAAAATTATCACAAACAATTTTACTAAAAATAGTTTTAAAATGTATTAAATATTTATTATTAAAATTTATAAAAAATCTTTTAAAATTATTGAAAAATTATTTAGAATCTGTTACAAAATCACTAAAGAAATTATTTAAAGGGTTTCAAAATACTATTCCCCTCGGCAGCCAATTTATCTAACAATTTCATTTTTTCCCTTAAAATTCCCCTTTCTTCCCTAAATATTCTAAAAAAAAATTCTTATTAAAATTTATAAAAAAAACTTTATTCAAAAAACCTACATTTCCGGTGTTCCCAGCACCAAGGCCAGCAGACGACTGACTCCCTCACCTCCACTCCGCTCACCAATATTCACTACGCTATCTTTATTTTTTCGTTCGTCATTTGTTTATACATTACTGAAGGCAGCCATGTTGGTAGGTGAATTCCACTACCATCTTGGTAAGCTCTCACTTTCTTAATAAGTTATAAAAAATATATTGTTATAAAATTTTATTAGAAATCGTCAAAAAATCTATAAAAAAATATAATGAAAAATATATTTAAAAATAGTTTAAAAACTTATTAACTAGTTAAAAAATATTGAAATATCAAAATCATGTAAATGAAGCAGAAGACTTTAAAATTAATGTTGTCATGGAATAGTGTTAAGCACACTTCAAGTCCGTATGGTTGTGGTTTGTGTGCGAAAGAAAGATGGGTCGGCCCACATCCTACTGAAGAACTGCTGAGAGTATACCACGGAATGAAGTTCAAGACCATCAGCGATCTGACGCATGGATACTGGCAAATACCACTAACAGATACATCACAGCAGTATACTGGATTTCTCTTCAGACATCCACAGCTTGTATTTAACGTGCTTCCGTTTGTTCTATGCAATGCGGTTGCCCAATAAACACGTTGTATAAGCGTAACGCTTGAATATGATTGTTCCGATTTTGCAAGGTCATACGTGAATGATATTCTCATTGTGTCTAGCACGTTCGAAGTACACCTAGAGCACATACGAATAGTTTTTGTGAAGCTAGCGTACGGTAAAGCTGAAGAAATCGTTATTCTGCCGAGACGAATGTTTAATTAAAATTTTAGCTTTGCCCTGAACGCACGGCACCGCAACCAAAACATGACACAACACAACTCGGTGAGACGGCAAAGATGATACTGATACATGGCGTGGTGATGAGAGAGAGAGAGAGAGAGTCTACACATCGTTTGCCATTCCTGAAGTTCTAGCGTTATATAAGTCCTATGCAACCTTATCAACACTAAAACTGGATCAGCGACGAAATTGAGCTAATCTTATTAAAGTAATCCTTAAAATAGTGATGTTCGCCCCACTACTGATAATTTAATGGATGGAAGCTAGAGTTGTTATATGCAAAATTTTCATCACTAGCATTGACCCTGTATTTTGTTGTAATTTGAAATTTTGATTTTTTTTTTTTTTTTAATATTCATCAGAGAAGCATTTAATTTACAAACCATTAATCTTCTCAAGTTAGTAATTTTATTAAAAGAAAATCAAATCTTATAAGACTTTTTAATATTAACTGTGTGACAGCTGATGGTATAAATAAGAAACTGGCTGGAGCAACTGTTTAAATTAGCACATTTGTTGAAGTGGACAATTTTAAAGTCTACCTTTTAATTTGAAACTAGCTGTTACATCACATATGTTAACTTCTGCAAAAATACTAGCACAAACTAACACACAAAATAGCAAAATAATTAATTGATTTTTAGCTTATCGTTAAATTCTTTTATAAATCACGGTATAGTTTCTTCATTTTTTGCTGGAACCTCCAATATTAACACTAAGGTGATTCGTAAAAGCTGCTATTCTATAAGGCTTAGAGCCACGAGAGAATGTTTACACTGATAACAATTTTTTTTCGTATTACTTTTTTCATATGTTTTAGAGTCTTCGAAAACATTCATGAAATCATATTCAAAACATTAACGCCAAAGGAGTTGAAATTTCGAATTCGTTATGTCGACCTGGGTATAGGTATGTCGACCTCGGTATCGACATGTCGACCTCGGTATCGACATGTCAACTTCGGCATAGACATTTCGACCTCGACACGTTTTCAAAATAATACCGACACACTGAAATACATTACATGTAGATGTCGACTTCGACATGTCGCAATGCCGCCCTGAACACTGTATCAAGTGTGTGGTGGTCCAGTTGCCCCTGCACACTTGCCGCTCCCACACACCACGACACTACAGATGCGCGGGTTGCATGCAATCACATTGACAGGCGCTACCACTGCCCACAACACATCGAGCATCACACAGACGCATGCTGCCAGTGCCGACTGCAATTCTTAACTGGCAGTAAGTTATTGGCAGTAAGCGTCTTACACAGTGAGCCAGTGATAAATTGAATACTGTTCAATACACTATTGAGTGATTATATGCCTAGCAATAATGCGTGTATGTTTCTACCAAGACTATGGTAGTGAAAATACGTACGTGTAGTAGGGAGTAAAACCTAAGCGAGCGATATTCTTGAGTTTTCGCTGTCTTCAAAGGCAGTTATGGTGTTAAGTAACGAAATGGTAATCTGTAACACATTATTTTATCACGGCTTTCTTTCGGAATCCTTGTTAGTGTATTCATTTCAAGACAGATAAATATGGCTCTTTTATTAATGCCACTGAACTGAAAACAGACGCTGTATAGAGGTAATTTCATGCAAACAAACCAGAAAGAGAAAAATACGTAGTGCTGGAAAATCTAAGACATGTGACGGGTTAAGTACTGTTTTTTTCGCCATGTTGAAAATTACGTATGCCCAGATGGAAAAAAAAGCATCACAGACATACGTAAATCAATTGTAGGGGTGGCATTTAGACATTAATTAAGAAAACAACGTCATTCGAATTTTTGATCATTAATTATATTAGAGTAAGAAGTGATAACAGACACACTACAATCCCCGGAAAATGTGTAATTCAGTAAAGCGACTGTTGCCTTCCGAAAAAAATCCTTAATGGTTGCCAATTATAAATGTTTGCCCAGAGATACCAATAAAAAGACATCTTATAAAATAGCCCATAGAGCCAGTTACGAGTAACTCTATTCACAACCGTCTTTATCGCAAAGAGACTCACAGTGAGTATCTGCGAAGAAGCAGAAGTTACAGACTAGAGCTCCGAGACTGTTACATTTGCTCAGTTCACTGTGAACAGACAAAACGTTGTTGTGTCATCTGTTCACAGTACCCACAAACTATAACTACACCTTCGCACTCTTGCTTATTTATTTCTCACCTGCACCATTCATATTTACACCAGACATAAAAAGACAAATGACCTGTCAATTAAAGCATTCAGAAATTTACTTAGGAAACGTGAACTCGATTTCTAATTAGTTAGTTGACTATAGAGATTAAGAGGGCATGTGATTTTCGGAGTTTCATTAGGTACGTCACAACTCTAGTAAAGATTTGGAGGAAACTGCCACTCAAAACATGTACATAATTGTTTGAAAGGAAATTTGATATAAACTGGAAAGTGATCGTTAACAGTAAGAAAAACACAATCATATTTAAGACTCTATATAAGTATATTCGACGTAAGATGTGTCGCATTGTGGTAGGATAAACAACAAGAGTGGATGTGTCGTGTCCGAGTTGGCAACACTTGCTCTGTCTTCACTCATCGTGTATATCGTGAAGCTCCATGTGGCACATGTCTATGTTATGTCCTTGAATTATTAACTGTTTAATAACAACTAAAATACGCATATTATATAGAAACGCAATGGCAATTATATTTTTACTTTTTACACTTGTAGCGACATTTGCACACCGTGCATAATAGTTATGATATATACTATTATAAATTATGTTTTTAGCAGCGGCATGCATATATCTCAATTCTGATTAAACATAAAAATCTACACTAGAATAAAGAGATTGTATCCATTTTCCGCCAGTTAAAAACATTTACTTTGGAACAGCAGCAGAAATTTCTCGTATGCCAAACCAACCCATGGGGAATGTACTTTTCTTGTTAACCTAAGTCTAATAACCTGACGTGAACAGGAGAGCTGGCTTTTGTCTCGTTTTCATATGCACGCACAGTTGTCACGGCTGAAACTGATCACACACGTTTATGTTGAGGCGTCCTTCTACCTGCAGTTATTTTCTATTTAGAAGCTTGGAAGCGCGGGAGTGATAAGGGCGACTCTGCAACGCGCGTCGAATGCGCTATCGTCTCTATCCGCAGGAATCTGAACTGACGTGCAGTATTCTCGTTGTGAGACTCGCAGTACATTCATTGGTGAAAGTGTATATAGGGTATTCACGGTAAAGTGAGCAATTTTGAAAGCCCTGCTTAAAACCGACTTGTTTATACGTTGTGTATTCTTCCGCCTTATGTAAGATTAACATTTCCGTGAGCTTCATTACTTTATTCATGCGTGGGTCAAGTGAAAATATAATTATTTTAGACGTAAATATTGAACAAATTTGCTCATTTTGACACAGTGACGGATTAAGCCATAAACAGAAAGCGAAAGAAGTAGTTTAAGTTATCAGAAATAGTTAGTTAACACTTTTTCCGACGTTAAGATACAGAACTACTTCCCACTTATCGTTATCAACTTCACTGGGCGCATGTCACTCAGGGCGCCCGTCGAAATATATCCAGGTAGGGCTAGTGAAGTTTTTCTAAGGTTGGTTTCAGAAGTGTTCACTTTATCGTGAATAGCCTTTATCATAGTTCGTGTCCGGGTATTATGTTGAAAGATAAAGTAGTTTTTAACAAAGGTGGGGGTAACTCGGTATTATTTATTGCAGACTTGATATGTTGATAGAAAAGCGCGCTTTTCTAACGTGTGCAACACAGCCCCAGCGTGAGGTAAGATACTGCGCTAAGAGTGTGTGTTCTATTGACGTGTGTGAGAGTGTTGCACGCTGGCCAATCACTGGACGAGGTGTCGTCGCTACTTGTGAACACGCTTTCAGAGGCTGGATGTAGTGCCAGCCCACTGACTAACAACTCTCCAAGCTAACTCCTACACATCTACATCTAACGCGGTAACAAAAGTGCCCATATTAACTGCTATAGTTACTACGCTAAGGTGTTTATCTTGTAGCAAAACAATATTCGTGCGAAACTCATGTTGACACCTGTGTTAACATTTTTCTTGTAATTATTTCCCTTTAAAACTACATTCCGACGTCAAATAAATCAAGTGCAATTACTTTCACGCAAAAAGAAATATCGCGCATTGTGTACTTGACGATTGCTCCTTCACAGAACTCAGCAGCTTACCAACTGCTCTATTTGAACTTGAGCACCTTCCTTTCATATAACGGCAAACTGTAGCACTCTTTCGTAGTGGAAATACTTCCTACTCTACAAATAAATGCTTATCTGGCACACGTAAACTCCTTTGCAACGTTTGAAAACTGAACTAAGTTACTTATAATTCTCATTCGATATTATGGCTTCACTTGTGTGGTATAGATCTTCTCTATCTATCATCTTCCAATGACAAGTCACTGTATACTGGCGTTGATTGGACATTATAGGTTGATCACGTTAAAATGAGCACTTCCTGATTAAGATCTACTTGTATCTTCGTTGTGAATTATTCCGCCTTATATAAAATCAACATTGCCATGGGACTCATCACTTTATTCATGCGTCGGTCAAGTGAAACTGTCAAACAAATTATTAGAAAAGTAAACATTTTAAAAACCTGCTAATTTTTACGCACTGATACATTAAATACACAGAAAGCGAAATAAATAATTTAAATTATCACAACTGGTTACCTAACAGATTTTATTCGACGTTAAGATATGGAACTACTTTCCATCTATCGTTACCAACTTTACCGGACGCACGTCACTGTGTGCGCCCGTTGAAGTATATGCAGGCATGGGCAGTGACTTTTTTCTAAGGTTGATTTGAGAAATGCTCACTTTATCGTAAACAGCCTTCACTTTAAAGTCACAGTGACATTAATGTTTTGTTAATCCCGGTATTTTCAGCGTTATATAGCATTTTGATGCGGCAACAATATTTAGAGGTCTTATTAACTCTAACACTTCAACAGTATATCTGCAATATAGCAGTATAATACTTTCTAAATGGTTACCGTTATTAAATTTGTCACTACGTTATTAATTATACTAAACCATAAACGTTGAAAGAAATGCTTCAACCGTAATTCTTTTTTTGAAACAACATTCGATTATTTCTCAGTGTATAGCCGGCTGCGGACACCACGCAGGCCGGGTCTACACGTTCACGGCAGATGTGACAACGTGACAGGTAGTTTGTCCGTGTGTTACTGGGCGGGTGCCACTACCAATTACCGCTCACAGCCGTCAAGGTATTTACAAAGCGGCGCGACACACGACAGCGCCGAGTCCAGCAAAACACACCTGACGTTTCAATTGAACAGAAATCCTCTCAAAAAAAACTTTCGCTCGTCAATAATATAATCTATAAGAAATGCATACGTCGATCACGTTTGCTAGGTGATTATCACCCGCTATGCTATCTAAAGCACCATTCTCAAAAGTAATTAGTTGCAAGCCGCCTTATCATAACGTTCTAGTAATTACAAACAGAAGACAGCCCGATTGGCGAGCTGTAGCTGGAAACACAAGTCAAATAAAAAGACTCGCACAGGAAGATGCCAGGAACTGTATAAGTACACTGATCCCGTATTTACCGAAGCTCCATTATACTTATGACAAACAGGTACGAATCATCTGTCCGGGGAGTATCTCTGAGATTCGCATCACGACAAACTAATATCAACTCTTAACCTATGCGACAATGCATACACCTATAACAACCAAAAATATTCACTTCATCTCTTACGCACTATAGCAGAAATGTGGAGAATCTCGCACATTCGTTTGAGAGCAAGACTTAATTTTTACACGTGGGCATTAAAGTTACGGAGATATTCCACAGTACACACCATAGTTACGGAGATAGTCCACAGTACACACCATAGTTACGGAGATAGTCCACAGTACACACCATAGTTACGGAGATAGTCCACAGTACACACCATAGTTACGGAGATAGCCAACAGTGCACACCATAGTTACGGCGATAGCCTACAGTACACACCATAGTTACGGAGATAGCCTACAGTACACACCATAGTTACGGAGATAGCCTACAGTAAACACCATAGTTACGGAGATTGTCTACAGTACACATCATAGTTACGGAGATAGTCTACAGTACACATCAAAAGTTTAGAACCACACAGGGTGTAAACTAAAATTTATTTTTACATGATGTAGACCCTAAATCAATAACAAAAATAAGAAAACACTACGCAATCATTTGTTACTTCTTAAAAAAAAAACTCTTACTAAAAATTAAGTTGCATACGAAAACTTGTTGGTGTTTTTCTTTAACAGTTTGTTTTCACACATGTATTGCGTACCTGATTTAAAAAAATTATTGTACTTGTCACACTTTCCTTATTGGCTTCAATTGGCTCATATTGGCTTCAATTTCTCGTTTTGTTTAGTTTCACTACCTCATTCCAACAATCTGCCACTCTATGTTCGGTAAAACACCAACCCCCCCCCCCCCCTTTTTTTCTAATTCACAACAACAGAACGAAACTCCCACGGCAACTGTATATCTCAACCTGGATGGCAATAATCGGCGGTGAATTTATAACTTGCTGGTAGCAAACCTGTGCTCTTATTTTTTAAACGGGAAGACAACTAACTCTAGAAATCATATCTCGCTAGCTCAACTGGTGACAAACATATTTAGTTTTCAAATTTGGATATTTAATAGCTAATTTTTTATGTCCGTTGTTTGGTTTTCTCTATCAAGTGTAATTATGAAGGCAGATAAAAAAATACATTAAAATACGTGTTAAACAATTGTCGCTACATAAATTTTTGCATACAAATGTGTACGATAATTCCAGTTTTGTGTAATCGTTTAAAAATTCATAACTTGCTCATTTATTTGACCGATTTCAATAATTTAATCATGCTAAAATGCGTTTTTACAATAACACTGTTAGAAAATTGTATAACATAGATTACATTAAAACTTTGAAACCAGGAAGTATTCTAACAAATTGACTAATGATCTTGAAGGTTCGTGGGGTACTGCATTAGGCACGCTTCAACAGACTGCGGGTTAGTGAGAGAGCTACAAACAAGGAAACAAGGTGGATGTGTCGTGCTACATCTGACAAGGAAACAAGGTGGATGTGTCGTGCTATACCTACTATAGACTGCGGGTTAGTGAGAGAGCTACAAACAAGGAAACAAGGTGGATATGTCGTGCTACACCTGACAAGGAAACAAGGTGGATGTGTCGTGCTATACCTGCTATAGACTGCGGGTTAGTGAGAGAGCTACAAACAAGGAAACAAGGTGGATATGTCGTGCTACACCTGACAAGGAAACAAGGTGGATGTGTCGTGCTATACCTGCTATAGACTGCGGGTTAGTGAGAGAGCTACAAACAAGGAAACAAGGTGGATATGTCGTGCTACACCTGACAAGGAAACAAGGTGGATGTGTCGTGCTATACCTGCTATAGACTGCGGGTTAGTGAGAGAGCTACAAACAAGGAAACAAGGTGGATATGTCGTGCTACACCTGACAAGGAAACAAGGTGGATGTGTCGTGCTATACCTGCTATAGACTGCGGGTTAGTGAGAGAGCTACAAACAAGGAAACAAGGTGGATGTGTCGTGCTACATCTGACAAGGAAACAAGGTGGATGTGTCGTGCTATACCTACTATAGACTGCGGGTTAGTGAGAGAGCTACAAACAAGGAAACAAGGTGGATATGTCGTGCTACACCTGACAAGGAAACAAGGTGGATGTGTCGTGCTATACCTGCTATAGACTGCGGGTTAGTGAGAGAGCTACAAACAAGGAAACAAGGTGGATATGTCGTGCTACACCTGACAAGGAAACAAGGTGGATGTGTCGTGCTATACCTGCTATAGACTGCGGGTTAGTGAGAGAGCTACAAACAAGGAAACAAGGTGGATGTGTCGTGCTACATCTGACAAGGAAACAAGGTGGATGTGTCGTGCTATACCTACTATAGACTGCGGGTTAGTGAGAGAGCTACAAACAAGGAAACACGGTGGATGTGTCGTGCTATACCTACTATAGACTGCGGGTTAGTGAGAGAGCTACAAACAAGGAAACAAGGTGGATGTGTCGTGCTATACCTGCTATAGACTGCGGGTTAGTGAGAGAGCTACAAACAAGGAAACAAGGTGGATGTGTCGTGCTACACCTGACAAGGAAACAAGGTGGATGTGTCGTGCTATACCTGCTATAGACTGGCTTCTCACTGAGACGACACTTTATGAATGGACAATCAGCCCAAGTTCCAGAATACAGAGCATCATAGAGTTTAGCCTACATACCACGTCCTGCGCAAAAGAATATAACTACAAAACAATATCAAATACCTAATTACAACACTTGTTCCGTCGACGCAGGTTTAACCTAAGAGAAAATAATTTTATTTTTGCTCCATAACTTACCTATCGCAATGATTGTTAGCAGTTTTTGGTTATGGTTCGGTTCAAGGAACTGCACAGATACCTTACAATGTTTACAGTATCTACCGGAAGTTGACGACAACCAGACATTTTCAGGCAATATGCCACTGGTCTTAAACCTCTGCGGTTATGAGTGAGAACTAATTATTGGTATCCTCGTTAAGTTATATTTTTTATGAGTAATGCAATTACATATTCCACAATAAGAGTTCTACAACAAATGCTAATAACTATACATGGTTAGCTCCGTTCTACGATTCACAGCTGTGATGATAGAAATTGTCCTGCTCCTGTTTGTTATTAGTGCTGTATAACAAGTCCCTCAGGGTTGTACATTTCGCAATACACGTTCTTTCATTTTCAAGGAATGTCAGAGAAGTAGACTGTGCAAATGAAACCCACGTTGCTTACCATCTCAGTTACATGTCAGGGCCACTGTGCCTTCTCAGTTATATGCCGCATCCAGTCTGCCATCTCATTTACATGTCACAGGCAGTCTTCCATCTCAGATATCATTCCACATCCAGTCTGCCATCCCAGTTACATGACACAGTCCGTCTGCTTTCTCAGTTAAACGCCACATCCAGTCGGACTTCTCAGTTACATGCCACAGCCAGTGTGCTTTATCACTTACATGCCACATCCAGTCTGATTTCTCAGTTACATGCCACATTAAGTCTGCCTTCTAAGTTACATGCCACAGCCAGTCTGCCTTCTCAGTTACATGCCACAGCCAGTCTGCCTTCTCAGTTACATGCCACAGCCAGTCTGCCTTCTCAGTTACACGCCACAGCCAGTCTGCCTTCTCAGTTACACGCCAAAGCCAGTCTGACTTCTCAGTTACACGCCACAGCCAGTCTGACTTCTCAGTTACACACCACAACCAGTCTGTCTTCTCAGTTACATGCCACATCCAGTCTGACTTATCAGTTACATGCCACAACCAGTCTGCCTTCTCAGTTACACGCCACAACCAGTCTGCCTTCTCAGTTACACGCCACAACCAGTCTGACTTCTCAGTTCCATGCCTCATCCAGCATGCCTTCTCAGTTACATGCCACATCCAGTCTGACTTCTTAGTTACACGCCACAGCTAGTCTGCCTTCTCAGTTACATGCCACAGTCAGTCTGCCTTCTCAGTTACATGCCACATCAAGTCTCCCTTCTCAGTTACATGCCACAGTCAGTCTACCTTCTCAGTTACATGCCACAGTCAGTCTACCTTCTCAGTTACATGCCACATACATTCTGCCTTCTCAGTTACACGCCACAACCAGTCTGACTTCTCAGTTACACGCCTAAGCCAGTCTGACTTCTCAGTTACACGCCTAAGCCAGTCTGACTTCTCAGTTACATGCCACATCCAGTCTGCCATCTCAGTTACATGCCACAGTCAGTCTGCCTTCTCAGTTACATGCCACAGTCAGTCTGCCTTCTCAGTTACACGCCCAGCCAGTCTGACTTCTCAGTTACATGCCACAGTCTGTCTGCCTTCTCAGTTACATGAGACAGCCAGTCTGCCTTCTCAGTTACATGCACATCCAGTCTGCCTTCTCAGTTACACGCCACAGTCAGTCTGCCTTCTCAGTTACACACCACAGTCAGTCTACCTTCTCAGTTACACGCCACAGCCAGTCTGCCTTCTCAGTTATATGCTACAGCCAGTCTGCCTTCTCAGTTACATGCACATCCAGTCTGCCTTCTCAGTTACACGCCACAGTCAGTCTGCCTTCTCAGTTATATGCCACATCCAGTCTGCCTTCGCAGTTACATGTATCATCCAGTCTGACTTTTCAGTTACATGCCACATCCAGCATGCCTCCTCACTTACATGCCACAGCCAGTCTGCCTTCTCAGTTACACGCCACAACCAGTCTGCCTTCTCAGGTACACGCCACAGTCCGTCTGCCTTCTCAGATACATGTATCATCCAGTCTGCCTTCTCATTACACGCCACAGTCAGTCTGCCTTCTCAGTTAAATGCCACAGTCAATCTGCCTTCTCAGTTACATACCACATCAAGTCTGCCTTCTCAGTTACATGCCACAGTCAGACTACCTTCTCCAGTTACATGCCACAGTCAGTATACCTTCTCAGTTACATGCCACATACATTCTGCCTTCTCAGTTACACGCCACAGCTGGTCTGCCTTCTCAGTTACACGCCTAAGCCAGTCTGCCTTCTCAGTTACATGCCACAGCCAGTCTGCCTTCTCAGTTTACATGCACATTTAGTCTGCCTTCTCAGTTACACGCCACAGTCAGTCTGCCTCCTCAGTTACATGTATCATCCAGTCTGACTTTTCAGTTACATGCCACATCCAGCATGCCTCCTCACTTACATGCCACAGCCAGTCTGCCTTCTCAGTTACATGCCCATCCAGTCTGCCTTCTCAGTTACATGTATTATCCAGTCTGACTTATAGTTACACGACACATCCAGTCTGCCTTCTAATTAACAGCCACATCCAGTCTGCCTTCTCAGTTACATGCACATCCAGTCTGCCTTCTAAGTTACATGCCACATCCAGTGTGCTTCTCAGTTACATTCCACAGTCTGTCTGCCTGCTCAGTTACACGCTACAGCCAGTCTGACTTCTCAGTTACATGCCACACCAGTCTGACTTCTCAGTTACACGCCATAGTCGTCTGCCTTCTCAGTTACACCCACAACCAGTCTGAATTCTCAGTTACACGCCACATCCAGCGTGCCTTCTCAGTTACATGCACATCCAGCCTGCCTTCTCAGTTACACCCACAGTCAGTCTGCCTTCTCAGTTACATGCCACATCCAGTCTGCAATTCTCAGTTACACGCCACAGCCAGTCTGACCTTCTCAGTTACATGCCACAGTGTCTGCCTTCTCAGTTACATGCCACAGTCAGTCTCCTTCTCAGTTACATGCCACATACATTCTGCCTTCTCAGTTACACGCCACAGCGGTCTGCCTTCTCAGTTACACGCCTAAGCCAGTCTGCCTTCTCAGTTACATGTATTATCCAGTCTGACCTTATAGGTTACACGACACAGTCCAGTCTGCCTTCTGAATTACACGCCACATCCAGTCTGCCTTCTCAGTTACATGCACATCCAGTCTGCCTTCTAGTTACATGCCACATCCAGTGCCTTCTCAGTTACATGACACAGTCGTCTGCCTTCTCAGTTACACGCCACAGTCTGTCTGCCTTCTCAGTTACATGCCACACCAGTCTGCCTTCTCAGTTACATGTATCATCCAGTCTGCCTTCTCAGTTACATGTACATCCAGTCTGCGTTCTCAGTTACACGCCACAGCCAGTTGCCTTCTCAGTTACTCGTCACAGTCAGTATGCCTCTCAGTTACTCGTCACATCCAGTCTGCCTTCTCAGTTACACGCCACAACCAGTCTGCTTTCTCATTACATGCCACATCCAGTTTGCCCTTCTCAGTTACACGCCACAGTCCAGTCTGCTTTCTCTCAGTTACATGCCACATCCAGTTGCCTTCTCAGTTAACCACATCCAGTCTGCCTTCTGTTACACGCCACAGCCAGTCTGCCTTCTCAGTTACATGCACATCCAGTCTGACTTCTCAAGTTACATGCCACATCCAGTGCCTTCTCATTACATTCCACAGTCTGTCTGCCTTCTCAGTTACACCACAGCCAGTCTGCCTTCTCAGTTACATGCACACCAGTCTGACTTCTCAGTTACACGCCATAGTCTGCTCTTCTCAGTTACACGCCACATCCAGTCTGCATTCTCAGTTACATGCACATCCAGCTGCCTTCTCAGTTACATGCCACATCCAGCCTGCCTTCTCAGTTACATCCACAGTCTGTCTGCCTTCTCAGTTACAGCCACAGCCAGTCTGATTCTCAGTTACACGCCACAGCCAGTCTGACTTCTCAGTTACAGCCACAGTGTCTGCCTTCTCAGTTACATGCCACAGTCAGTCTGCCTTCTCAGTTACACGCCACATACCATCCCTTCTCAGTTACATGCCACAGCTGTCCTGCCTTCTCAGTTACACGCCAAGTCAGTCTGCCTTCTCAGTTACATGCACATCCAGTCTGACTTCTAGTTACACGCCACACCAGTCTGCCTTCTATTACACGCCACATCCAGTCTGCCTTCTCAGTTACATGCACATCCAGTCTGCCTTCTAGTTACATGCCACATCCATGTGCCTTCTCAGTTACATGACACAGTCGTCTGCCTTCTCAGTTACACGCCACAGTCTGTCTGCCTTCTCAGTTACATGCCACAACCAGTCTGCCTTCTCATTACAGACATCCAGTCTGCCTTCTCAGTTACATGACATCCAGTCTGCTTCTAGTTACACCCACAACCAGTTGTCCTTCTCAGTTACTCTCACAGTCAGTATGCCTTCTCAGTTACTCGCACATCCGTCTGCCTTCTCAGTACAGCCACAACCAGTCTGCTTCTCAGTTACATGCACATCCAGTTTGCCTTCTCAGTTACATGCACATCCAGTCTGCTTCTCAGTTACATGCCACATCCAGTTGCCTTCTCAGTTATACGCCACAGTCAGTCTGACTTCTCAGTTACACGCCACAGCTCGTCTGCCTTCTCAGTTACACGCCACAGTCAGTCTGACTTCTCAGTTACACGCCAAAACCAGTCTGACTTCTCAGTTACATGCCACAGTCTGTCTGCCTTCTCAGTTACATTCCACAGTCAGTCTGCCTTCTCAATTACATGCCACAGTCAGTCTGCCTTCTCAGTTACATGCCACATCCAATCTGCTTTCTCAGTTACATGCCACATCCAGTGTGCCTTCTCAGTTACATGCCACATCCAGTCTGCCTTATCAGTTACACGCCATAACAAGTCTGCCTTCTCAGTTATATGACACAGTCTGTCTGCCTTCTCAGTTACACGCCACAGTCTGTTTGCCTTCTCAGTTACACGCCACAGTCAGTCTGCCTTCTCAGTTACACGCCACAACCAGTCTGACTTCTCAGTTACATGCCACATAGAGTCTGCCTTCTCAGTTACACGCCACTACCAGTCTAACTTCTCAGTTACATGCCACAGTCTGTCTGCCTTCTCAGTTACACGCCACAGTCTGTCTGCCTTCTCAGTTACACGCCACAGCCAGTCTGACGTCTCAGTTACACGCCACAACCAGTCTGCCTTCTCAGTTACACGCCACAGCCAGTCTGACTTCTCAGTTACACGCCACATCCAGTCTGACTTCTCAGTTACACGCCACAACCAGTCTGACATCTCAGTTACATGTCACAGTCAGTCAGCCCTTCTCAGTTACATGCCACAACCTGTCTGACTTCTCAGTTACATGCCACAACCAGTCTGCCTTCTCAGTTACATGTCACAGTCAGTCTGCCTTCTCAGTTACATGCCACAACCAGTCCTGACTTCTCAGTTACATGCCACAACCAGTCTGACCTTTCAGTTACACGCCACAGCCAGTCTGCCTTCTCAGTTACATGCCACATCCAGTCTGCCTTCTCAGATACATGCCACATCCAGTCTGCCTTCTCAGATACATGTATCATCCAGTCTGCCTTCTCAGTTACATGCTACATCCAGTCTGCCTTCTCAGTTATATGCCACATCCAGTCTGCCTTCTCAGTTACATGTCACATCCAGTCTGCCTTCTCAGTTACATGCTACATCCAGTCTGCCTTCTCAGTTACATGCCACATCCAGTCTGCCTTCTCAGATACATGCCACATCCAGTCTGCCTTCTCAGTTACATGCCACATCCAGTCTGCCTTCTCAGTTACATGCCACTTCCAGTCTGCCTTCTCAGTTACACGCCACAGCCAGTCTGTCTTCTCAGTTACACGCCACAGCCAGTCTGCCTTCTCAGTTACACGCCACAGTCAGTCTGCCTTCTCAGTTACATGTCACAGTCAGTCTGCCTTCTCAGTTACATGTTACATCCAGTCTGCATTCTCAGTTATATGCCACATCCAGTCTGCCTTCTCAGTTACATGTCACATCCAGTCTGCCTTCTCAGTTACATGCTACATCCAGTCTGCCTTCTCAGTTACATGCTACATCCAGTCTGCCTTCTCAGTTATATGCCACATCCAGTCCGCCTTCTCAGTTACATGCCACATCCAGTCTGCCTTCTCAGTTACACGCCACATTCAGCCTGCCTTCTCAGCTACACGCCACAGCCAGTCTGCCTTCTCAGTTATATGCCACATCCAGTCTGCCTTCTCAGTTACATGTCACATCCAGTCTGCCTTCTCAGTTACACGCCACAGTCAGTCTGCCTTCTCAGTTATATGCCACATCCAGTCTGCCTTCTCAGCTACATGTCACAGCCAGTCTGACTTCTCAGTTACATGCCACATCCAGTCTGCCTTCTCAGCTACATGTCACATCCAGTCTGCCTTCTCAGTTACACGCCACAGCCAGTCTGCCTTCTCAGTTACACGCCACAGCCAGTCTGTCTTCTCAGTTACACGCCACAGCCAGTCTGACTTCTCAGTTACACGCCACAGCCAATCTGCCTTCTCAGTTATATGCCACATCCAGTCTGACTTCTCAGTTACATGCCACAGTCAGTCTGCCTTCTCAGTTACATGCCATAGCCAGTCTGCCTTCTCATTTACACGCCACAACCAGTCTGACGTCTCAGTTACACGCCACAACCAGTCTGCCTTCTCAGTTACACGCCACAGTCAGTCTGCCTTCTCAGTTACATGTCACAGCCAGTCTGCCTTCTCAGTTACACGCCACAGTCAGTCTGCCTTCTCAGTTACATGCCACAGTCAGTCTGCCTTCTCTGTATAAACTTTCCAGAATCCTCACCCACAAGTTCCACATTCTGTTCAGTTTCTCGGCACAGAAGTAAATAAATATCATTGGCATTATTTCCGTTATCAACACCTTCGTCATCTTCATTATCGTTGGTATCGTCATAAACATCGTCGACTTAACATTTGTCTTGGTCATTATCGTCATCTTCTTCGTCATCGTCATCACTGCAACCACCATAGCGTTATTCGTAGTCGTCATCGTGAAACATCGTAATCGTCAACGTCGCTATCGTCATGTCATCGTGAAGATTTCTACACCATTATGTATCTGTTTGTAGTATTTTGGAATATCTATATCTATTTTTAAACTGATTCGCGAGCCTTCAAAACATTATCACCAGATTTATCTGTAAATATAATAGCGAATGCATCTATCCATATGAAATTACTCTTCTTATAGAAACAGTTAAATAGTGTATTGGGTTTTAAGTAATGCAATTTAAATTTATTGTCATTATTTTATTCGTAGAAATCTTCGCATTTTCATATAGAGAAATAGCATTTCTAGACGAGGAATCGTAAACAAAATACTGTCGCATTTTTTTTGCTCGTCCTTTTTTCGACTTTGTAATAATAGTAATGCTTGCTATTGACAGAAAATCGACACGAAATGATAAAGCCATTTTGCCCAATTCGACAGTATGTGTGAGGAGAGGCGCAGCGAGGCGTCAAATGCTCCAGCAGTGAGAGGCGTAGCTCCATTGTCGACTGCGGTCGCAGCTGTAATTGGCACCCGCTACCACCCCCTCTTAATTACATTCTCGCTTTGTGCAGGGCGGCGCAATAATACGTCTCATTGGTCAGTAGTATCTCCTGCTCGCTCTCTGCATATCTATCTCTCTCTCTCTTATATATATATATATACACACACATGTGTGTGTGTGTTTGATTCGCAATTAGAGCCACAAACTTCGGGAGCCAATTCTTCATGTAAAAGTAAAAGGAAAACATGTGACTCTTTATACCTAAACCGAATATTACGGGGTATGAGCACTTAAAAAACGAGGTTTTATTCTGTAGGCCTATTTATGTAAAATAGCGGTGACAAAGTAAAATACAATGACAACTCTCCGGAACAATATTGTACATTATTGGGGACTTTAACGTAAGAGCCGATATTTTGCACTAATAGGTACAGCTTGAAATCGCGTTTTTTTTAAGGGCTCAGACCTCCCTTAATATTAGGTTTAGGTATAAAGGGTTACAAATATTTTCGTTTTACTTTTTCATGAAGAATCACCTCCCGAAATTTGTCGGTCTAATTATTGAGAATCAGCCTGTATATATGGACTGTTCACGGCAAACGAAATCCTTTCGATATCAGCCTTTGAAAATAATCACTGGCCGTTATGTGCTGTATACACAGCGAGTAGGCCCCCAGTTAGGTTGCCAGACAACTAGGAACAATGCTTGCAAGTCTGGACGTATTGTGGGTATAATGTTTGTCTGCCGCATATTGCGTACTCTTTAGAGTAGTAAAATGCATGTTATAAGTGGGACAAGGAACAAAAGAACGTGCGCAGACGTCAGTGAGGTAGTGGAGGGGATTAGTCAAGTGACTCGCAGCTATCCAGCACTGTTGTTGGGCGGCCCGAGGTACACGGTATGACTTACTGTCATGTCGGCATTTAAGTCGCGTGTTAAGTCTGGTACGCCATTGAGAGGACAAGCAAGCGAGATCTTATATAACGTTGTAAAGCATCTCGGTGAACAAAACATGACGCATAAACAGACGTAAAGCATCGTTGAAGCAACAAGTATTGTAAGGACACACGTGCGTGATTTCGCGCTGTGCGGTAGTGTGGCATCACACCACAAATATAGACCGCAGCAATTGTAAAGAGACCGGCCAGACGTAGCGCGAATTACCGCAGACGTAAGGTGCGTGAGGCGCGTGTTCAAGGTCGCCCGCCCGAGAACGCGCCAAGGTCCACTTCTTGGGTGGGATTTCACGTGTGTGTGGTGTGTGCTCGTGTGCGTGCCTGTCTCTCTCTCTCTCTCTCTGTCGTTGTTGCCTGGCCACACGCCACGCGCAATTGTAAAGAGACCGGCCAGACGTAGCGCGAATTACCGCAGACGTAAGGTGCGTGAGGCGCGTGTTCAAGGTCGCCCGCCCGAGAACGCGCCAAGGTCCACTTCTTGGGTGGGATTTCACGTGTGTGTGTGTGCTCGTGTGTGTGTGCTCGTGTGCGTGCCTGTCTCTCTCTCTCTCTCTCTCTGTCGTTGTTGCCTGGCCACACGCCACGCACAATTGTAAAGAGACCGGCCAGACGTAGCGCGAATTACCGCAGACGTAAGGTGCGTGAGGCGCGTGTTCAAGGTCGCCCGCCCGAGAACGCGCCAAGGTCCACTTCTTGGGTGGGATTTCACGTGTGTGTGTGTGGCTCGTGTGTGTGTGCTCGTGTGCGTGCCTGTCTCTCTCTCTCTCTCTCTCTCTCTGTCGTTGTTGCCTGGCCACACGCCACGCGCAATTGTAAAGAGACCGGCCAGACGTAGCGCGAATTACCGCAGACGTAAGGTGCGTGAGGCGCGTGTTCAAGGTCGCCCGCCCGAGAACGCGCCAAGGTCCACTTCTTGGGTGGGATTTCACGTGTGTGTGTGTGCTCGTGTGTGTGTGCTCGTGTGCGTGCCTGTCTCTCTCTCTCTCTCTCTCTCTCTCTCTCTCTCTGTCGTTGTTGCCTGGCCACACGCCACGCGCAATTGTAAAGAGACCGGCCAGACGTAGCGCGAATTACCGCAGACGTAAGGTGCGTGAGGCGCGTGTTCAAGGTCGCCCGCCCGAGAACGCGCCAAGGTCCACTTCTTGGGTGGGATTTCACGTGTGTGTGTGCTCGTGTGCGTGCCTGTCTCTCTCTCTCTCTCTCTCTCTGTCGTTGTTGCCTGGCCACACGCCACGCGCAATTGTAAAGAGACCGGCCAGACGTAGCGCGAATTACCGCAGACGTAAGGTGCGTGAGGCGCGCGTTCAAGGTCGCCCGCCCGAGAACGCGCCAAGGTCCACTTCTTGGGTGGGATTTCACGTGTGTGTGTGTGCTCGTGTGCGTGCCTGTCTCTCTCTCTCTCTGTCGTTGTTGCCTGGCCACACGCCATGCGCAATTGTAAAGAGACCGGCCAGACGTAGCGCGAATTACCGCAGACGTAAGGTGCGTGAGGCGCGTGTTCAAGGTCGCCCGCCCGAGAACGCGCCAAGGTCCACTTCTTGGGTGGGATTTCACGTGTGTGTGTGTGTGTGTGTGCTCGTGTGCGTGCCTGTCTCTCTCCCTCTCTCTGTTGCCTGGCCACACGCCACGCGCACATTGTAATGTAAACATAGAACCTCTGTTGTATACCGAGTGATGTTACATACAAAATTAACTTAGATATTGAAGTGATCATTTTGGAGGTGCAAAAGCACTCGTGGTAAGAAACAAGGAATATAAAATCAGAGATAAGAAGAGAGATTCTTGAATGTCTGTATCTGCGGCTGTAGTGGGGGAAACGTGGACCGAGCTGAAGGCAGGAAACAAGTCCATATGTGGTTAAGTACTAGTAGTACAGACTTTAATACTGTAGCATTTATTCATAAATAAGCATATTATGCATTCCTATTCACCATATACAACAAAAAAAAAAACCTTCTCCTTCGCCTGCTCTCTACTTATATCAGCAATCTTGATCCTTTGTCGGATAAACCTACCTTCACCTTCTACCCATCAAATCATGGAATCATCTCTCAAGTAACGGCGGATCCAACGATTTCTTTCATTTCATTGTTTACTTTAGAGGTTTCTTTAGCCTACGTTTTTATTGTACTTTTTTGTTTGATGGCATTACATATCGGCAATGTTAGTTAACACTTGGCAAAATAAATCATACCTTAATGTTAGTGAGAGTTTTTATTCTGCACTAACACATTCCCTCATTGCTGTGTTATTTTTTTTTTTATATCATGTCCTTCACAATAGACAACAGCATTTAAAATGAGCTGATGGATATTCTGTACTAATCGAAAAACTTCTCTGGATTTTCTTTCAGTTTCGTATCCAGGAGCACACAGTTCTCCTCCGCTGACTGTTCACTTAATATTGGATGGACCCAGTATTTCCTCTGATGTCGAAGACGACGCCTCCTATGAATAACTAGCGCTGCGCATAATGCAACACCTGCATTCTTATTTAATGATATTCTGTTTATGATTAACGAGCCTAACATCGACGATATTGCCAATACGCACTACAAGGCGCACGTGGTCGCAGATCCTCGCTGCGTGAAATCACGCAGGTGTGGCCTTAGCCTAACTTGGGTTTCAGAGTCAACAGTGAAACGAATTTTGGCACAGCGTAAGTAAAACAGTAAAAAAAAGTTTGCCGTTTTCGATACCTGAAGGGAATAAAACAGAGCACAAGAAAGAAATCGAAATAGACAACTTCACATTCCGTGCTGTGCGGAGTAAAATACACGAATTTTACAAAGTGCGAAAAACTGTACCGACATTGAAAAAATTGAATAAGGCTCTGCATGAAGGCGGCATTTTAAATTGTAGCAGGGAATACTTGCGAAATTTATCGAAGCAGCTTGGATTCCGCTGAAAAAAATGTCCGTCAAAACGAATAATTTTAATTGAAAAGCCTGGCATTAACAGCTTGGAGATGGCGTTATCTAGAGGACATACGCGGATATCGGTAGGCTGGTAGGGTCATAGTTTGTGTTGATGAGACGTATGTTCATGCTACCCAGAGGGTAAGTTCTTGCTGGCACTCAGATACAGAAATAGGCGTCACAGAATCAATTCGGATAGATCCACGATTAATTATTGTGTATGCTGGTGGAGAGGAAGAGTTTGTTCCACAGGGTTTGCTGATTTTCAAATCTAAAAAAATAATCATGACAACATGAACTATGACAATTTCCCTATGTGCGCGAAAAATAAATTAATACCTAATTTACCTAGCAACTCTGCCGTATTAGATATTGCAAGACACTATAATGTACAACCGAATAAAAAGCCCACATCATCATCCTTAAAACAAAACCTTCACGACTGGCTGACATATAATAATGTCTAATTCACTCCGCAAATTACAAAAGCGAATCTATTGCTTTTGGTCAAAAGTACGCCAAATACAAATTAAAATTAAAATTGATGAATTAATAACTGCACATGGTCATGAAGTGAATCGTCTGCCTCCATATCACGCGGATATGAACCCGATAGAGATAGTGTGGAAATATATTAAAAGGAACGTTCATCTGTGGACAAATGGAAAGAGTGCAGTAAACATGTGTAGAAGATTGAAGAGGTGTGTGTGAAGAGTGATGGCTTGCTGGACATTGAAATTAATGTTAAATAATCAATAATAAACGTTGGAGAAAGAAAATCAACTGACGAAGATTCTGCATGTGACACAGACTCTGAATCGGAATAGGTGCGTCATTTGTGTTTGTTATTTACATTCATATTTGATAGTTTTATTTCGTATTTGTTTTACATGCTGCGTTAATAATATACGATGTACTGTTGTTCCGAATTTTTACAATACATGTCCATATGTGTTCACTATTTACTTGACAAGCATGGCTATGACCGACTATTATCTGTTTTCTCGTGGTTAATATTTGCATTAGGACTTGCCGATTTTAACCCTAGAGTACTCTCTTTGTCCCTTTACTTCTATTTGCTACTCCATAGATTGGGTTCGACCCATCGCTGGTTAGTTACATAGCCTTGCAAATGCGTGCCATATTTTTATGCTCGTGTCAAAGAGGCTTATATTCCGTTTTGTACTGTAAACAGCGAATAAAGGCGTTAATGTTTCGTTCAGTCTTCAGGCACTGCCTACTATAAAGATTACAAAACAAATGTTAGATATGTTGGCTCCGATTAATACAGTTAAACCATATCGAAATACAGGTACATATACGTAATGAACAAGCTGTGAAATAAAATTCTCGAGATGCACTTCTGCTCGTGTAATACACTCTTGAACGCCACGACATGGTTTTCCAGCTCTCCCGCCTTGCCGAAGTAGAAGATAGCCGTTGTAGAAGTAGGGTAAGATAGCCGTTGTAGAAGTAGGGGAAGATAGCCGCTGTAGAAGTAGGGGAAAGATAGCCGCTGTAGAAGTAGGGGAAAGATAGCCGCTGTAGAAGTAGGGGAAAGATAGCCGCTGTAGAAGTAGGGGAAGACAGCCTCTGTAGAAGTAGGGGAAGACAGCCGCAGTGCTGAGCACAAATGAAGATGGACCTTTTGTTTCTTGTCTAACATTAGCAATATACTTAGGTTACTAATAGCTTCACGTTTACACTTGAATGACGCTCAAATTAAGTAATTAGGTATGTGTCCTTGTAAATGTTCCATAGGGCGGAAGGATACAACATGAAAATAAATACTAAAGAGGGCTTTCGAAAGTGCCAGAAATGAATCGTGGACTGGCAACACACTGCTGTGTGGTGGCCATCGCCACATACATCACTTATGTATAGCATTGCTGATAGAGAGCAATATACAGAATGTCACGAAACTGAGTGACTAACGCGTAGGATAAAAGACGAAAGTAAATAAGTGAGTGCGTGTGAGGCTTGGCTGTGAGTAAGGACTGGAGGAGGCGGCTGGCAGCATACACCTCACAACGCATGCTGCCAACACACCCACACAAACTTGCAAGCAACTGCGATCTCTTAAAATTACTGAAAGCAGCTAATATTTTATGACGGTAAAGGACCTTAATAGTTTAAGAAGTGTGTTGGTAGCAGTCGTATAAAAATGGCGGTTCTGGGACACCAGGCTGCAGGCTGAGGACTGAAGGACTGCAAATAGCATATTTTCAGGGTGCAGGCTGAGGACTGGTTACCGCCGAATTTCCCTGTTTCCCTTTTCCCGTCCAAAACGGCCGATTTCGCGTACAACAGCGTCACTTTTCCCTTTTTCCCCTTAAATTTTCCGATTTCTCTCCCGCCGGCGGCAGCAAGGTTGGCAGCCAGTGCCGATCGCCACCTTTTGTGTCCTGATGTGGATAATCCAGGACCGATCCCACATTGTGGTGTTTTACTTATTGTGGAGGTGGAAGAGATATTCCATGACAGCATTCAAACTATCTTGGATCACGAGTACCACTGACAAAAAAAAAGGCGGACAATTGTCGACCAGCTGAGGATTGTCGACCATTTTGGCAGCCAGCACCGGTGGCGGCGGTGGGGCATCTAGGAATCTCGAACGATCGGATCTCGTGTAACACTGCCGCCAGCGGGTCAAATATGGCCCATGCTAACTTATAAGCATAAGTGGCTGTAATTTCCGAACTGTTTGAGTTATAGTCACCAATTTCATAACAGACATCAACCACAACTATGATAGATGGCTGTAAATTACGAAGCATTTCATATACAACTACCAAAAAATCGTAGTACATGCATAACCCCCCGACGACGAGAAGGTACGTGCGGACATATGTCGGCCTGCATGTCTCCCCGTTATTACTCACCTCTGTCTCTCTTGTCCCCTCGGTGCCATTGCCTGGCCACACACGCATACTTCCTCGCTCGCTCCCAACCCCGGTCCCTCGAACAGCGACCTTGCACTCGCGCTCTCGCACGATCTCTCGCTCTCGCTCTCGCTCTCTCTATCCATCCCTTGTCCTCCCCCTCCACCAGCCTTCATCACTGCTGACCATACATCCTCGAGCACTCGCCACCACCCGGCCACACAAACACACGCATACTTCCTCGCTCGCTCCCAAACCCCGGCCCACTCGACCAGCGACCTTGCACTCGCGCTCTCGCACGATCTCTCGCTCTCTCTATCCATCCCTTGTCCTCCCCCTCCACCAGCCTACATCACTGCCGACCATACATCCTCGATCACTCGCCACCACCCGGCCAGCGACTCTATGAGCGCCGACCCCCCAAGCACTTGTGTAACAGCATACTTACTTCCAGACAGTCGGTCAGTACCACAGGCCTTGCACCCGTGAGCCATGTACCAAGACGTCAATATGTAATTATGTAATGAGATGTAACTCGCAATGAATACACAGTAATCGCTATACAGCCGAGTCCCCGCACATACAACAACACATGCTAGAACGATAAGTATCCTATTATGAAAACGAATTATCCCCTACCTTAACTGGTGTAGCAGTGAATACACATAGGCCACGAGCGCATCACTGTCGTCGTCGTAGTCGTAGTCGTCAATGATGTGACCTCGCTGGAAGCGGAGACCACAATGACCTGTCCTGCCTTTCCATGAACGATAGAACCCTCTCTCCTGTTCCCTCGGCAAGGCCACTCGCACACTTCCTAGCGCACTCTCTCCCCCCTCCCCCCAACCCGCTAGACTCCATCACCTCTGGTCATACTTCCTCGTGTGCTCGCCACTGCCTGGCCAAGCCCCAGCTACGTCACCGCGCGCCGACCCCGAGCACACGTGTAAAAGAGAGCAGACACACTTTCCGGCCCTGGCGCTCAGGGAATAATATGCACCATGACTAGGAGAAGATTCGTGGGCTAATTATGCTCTATGGCAACATATAAGCATATGTGGCTGTAATTTCCGAACTGTTAGAGTTATAGTTGCCAAATTCAACCACGACTAGGAGAAGGGGTGCAGGGTCAAATCTGCCTATGTCAACTTAGAAGCATAGTTGGCTGTAATTCCCGAACCGTATACCCTAGGCATCAATTGTAGCTGTGTGACCTTGAACTTTGGCTATCATTTAGAACTTAGAGAATTAAACCACTTAAAAGAAAATAATAATTTTTGGAAAATATTTAAATCATAAGACCATAGCAGCTGAAATCGGGGGCAAGCCCTCGACTTCGGCTTCGTCGTAGGCAAATCCGCCACCATGGTCTTACGATTAAAAATTCTTCCAAAAATTGTGATTTTTTCTTGTAAGCAGTAAAATTCTCTTAGTTCTAAATGAGGGCCAAATGTCAAGGGGTCAAGGATGACCTTCAGAATTCTGGTCAACCTCCACCAGTGCCTGCCATTGTGCCAATAGCTGCCATCGTTGTACTGGCCACCAAAATGGCCACTATCCCTTCTGGGCCGCCAACACGATCGCCAGCCTTTCTGACCACATGCCACCGGATGCTGCCCACCAACATGGCCGACCGCCACCGCCTGTCACCGGTCACCATTTTGCACACCCATCACCGACCACCTTTGGCCATCGCCAGTGTGCTGGCTGCAAACATGTCCACTCACCACCAGCCACAATTTTGTTAGACAGTGCAACTTCCAAGATTCAGCATTTAGACTTCATCCTTAAAACAAGATCAAGGGTGGCATTCAGAATTCTGGCCACCCCGCCACCAGCGCCCACCACCAGTACCTGCCATTTTTCAACTGGCTGTTGTCGTTGTACTGGCCGCCAACATGGCCACCTGCATTCAGACTTCTGGCCGCCTGTCACGGTGGCGTCGCGATATTTAGACTTCTGACCGCCTGCCACCTGCGCCTGCCATTGTGGAATTGGCTGTCGTCGTTGCACTGGCCGCCAACATGACCGTCGGCCATTCTAATTGCCCACCACCGGCCACTGCCCCCCAACATAGTCTCCCGCATTTAGACTTCTGGCCGCCTGCCACCGCCCGCACACAGCATTGTGCGATTGTCTGCAGGCGTGTCAACAGGCATACTCAACGGCAATCGAACCTGCGATAACTCATTTATTCAAGTAGGGTACAGGGGTGGGGATTCGACCCCACACTCCCTTTTACTGGAACCAGAACTTAATATCAGACATCTTAGGCCCCTCGACCAACCTGTATGTTTGTATTACTGATTGATTTACATGGCTTTTGTCGAATGACATACAATGTATGGTCTTGTCTAGTTATCGCTTGTGCGACACATGTGCGCACCACCATTGTAGATATATTGACAGCTTTTTTATGTCCAATTGTATTACCACTTTCTACAAGAATCGAACCTGTGATACCTCGAGGTTGGTTCAGGACACATGCATTGTTTTCTTTTCAATAGTATACTGGTAAGTCCGTTGAAAAGGGGAGGTGGTTGTGGAGATGAGGTACTTAGTCGGTATCTACCGTGCACGGAAAGGCGGGACCAGTAATAGCGGTCTCTGTTTCCAGTGAGGCCATGTCGGCGCCAAGATGCCACCCCAGGTAAGGTAGGGGATAATTAGTTTAGTAATAATCGTTCTAGCATGTGTTGTCGTATGTGCGGGGACTCGGCTATCTAGCGATGACTGTGTATTAATTGCGAGTGACATCACCTTACATGCACTCGTGTGTGTCATGTACCAAGACTTCGATGTAAGGTCGGACCTCCTCCTCCTCCTCCCTAGTATGGGTGGTACAAACTGTCTGTCTGGAAGTTGTAGGGGGAGTTCCTTGCTGGTATGTTTCCTATCTTAGATAAGGATTTCGCGTGTGCATAAAATGGGGGTATATATGCAGTCACACACTCTCTCCAGCTCATTTGCAGTTATTCTTTTGTTTTAGCTCTGACAGATGTGAGAGTGTATCATTTTTTTAGGTCATTCGTTTGTACCATAGCCACACATCAAGAGTGAATGGCAGCTACATGCTCTTCTTCGACGATGGAGGACAGATGTATGTGTCGCTACTTACAAAAAACCTTTTATCAAAGCTGTCATGCTCGCCGACACGAGACTGGTTGTGCTCACAATATGAAGTGTGCTTGTGTGTATTGTAAAGAGTGCCACTCGCATTTTCGACGATACGATAGTTTCAAAAGACATATTGCAAGATGCAAAGTGCTCATTCCTGCTCGTGTCAGTCGCTGTTTGCTGATATTAAAGCATGCTATATGTGGGGGATACCTTTGAAAAAACCATCACCATTAAAGCCATTATATCCAACCGTGAAAACATTAGTAGGATCGGCTCCAAGACATTCATGCAACTATTGTAACAGGACATTTGCACATGCATACAATGCGAAGAGACATATGATGCATAAATGTAAGTTGAATCCATATCGCAAAGGACATCAATGTGATAAGTATCAAGGTGTCTTCACTCGTACAGATAGCTTAAAAGTACATATGAAAAATCGCAAAGACCTTCTTCCTGCTAAGCAACAAACCTCTGACGATTAGGTGCCTGCTGTGTCAAGTAATGGTACACCAACTTCGGACCTGAACAATTCGTCGGGGAGAAGGAAACAGTGTTGCTATTGCGGCAAGATCTTTAGTAGAAATAGCAATGCACGACGACATGAGAGTTCTACCTGTGTGCAGGTGTAGTAAACCTTATACATTACCTATCTGAATTGATGTTTATGGAATGCTTATCTCCCACTGATGAAATATGAAACTATATATACAACGCGTGAAATTGATGGAATCGTCAGTGTGTTGTTATTGGAAGAGTGAAATCGACTCGAGCAAAGATGGGAGACGACCTGCCAACCATTTGTGCCATTTCTGCAAGGCGTCATTTTGCCACATCTACAATACCGCCGCCATGAGTCTAGTTGTTCTATGAACATGAAGCAATCTACATTAACTTGTGAACAGTGCAAGTCTCATTTGGACGATGTGATAGCTTAAAAAGACATCCTGAATCATGTGATGAACTCTTTTCCATACCAGCTAAGCGATGTAGGTCCGCATTGGATACACTCTCACTATCGAAATCAGACCTGAACATTGCAGGTCATTCTCCACAAGCAGCAAGAGTATGGACTGCACCTGCTATAGAGGATACTCGTGCACCGTCATCTTGGGCAACACCGATCCTGGACATATACAATTCTCCACAGTCATCAAGGTATTTATGCTGCTACTGTGGTAGGACCTTTAGTAGAAGATCCAGTGCATGTCAACATGAGAAATCCGGTCAATATTCGATGACGTCGAGCTGGGGATTCTTAACTTACCAGTGTTATATATGCAAACACGAGTTCACATGTTATCAAACAACAGGATGTGTTCCAGTTGAAGCACGATGGAAAATATGTAACTATCAGGAAAAAAAATATTTCGTGAGACAAGTGACAACCATATGAAGAATTGTACGTATGAAAAATAAGCTACTACACCAAAACCACCAGCTGCGAGCTTACCCAATGAGAATGGGTTCATCCTGAAAGAATCTGCTTTCTGTCGTCTAATGAAGACATATGTTGCATCGGGCATGGCGAAAGATATTTGTACATAACTTACGCAAATGAAGCAGAATATTATAATCAACTTACAGATTAGGTGGGAAAAGAAGGTGCATTAAAATATAATATATGGTTGGAATGTCAATATACCAAACTAGAACCACACGATGATGAATTTAGTCGGAGAGCCTTCGAGACCTCGCATGTGACTCTGTATAACATGCTTAACATCGAAGACAGTGTTGAAGCTTGTATACAGAAGATTTGTCAGGAGGAAGAAGAGTATATGGGACATTACACACTATAGATCATCTACAGATGAGAACGAATTCACTTAGACCATTTTGAAATTAGGTGCATGCCCCACTACAACAACCCTCTTCGACCGGTAGAATCGAGGTATAATGCAATACAACAGCAGAATGTCACACACATAGTGTGACATCGCTACTACTACTATGTGAGGTGTCAGCAGGTAGACATCAGCCCTATGTGCGACCTCCAGGATACTAGAATATGTAGTGCAACAACAATTTTGGTAGACGCGATAATGTAAAGACACCCTTCGCTTGACTGGAGATGGAATACAGTGTCGGACTGACACTCGGCATTTGACGGATTGCGTGCAGGGCATTTGTGTGCTTGAGGTGCAGTCTCAGTGGATGAAGGACTAGCTACATTGACATCTGGTACAATGCTTAAGTCTCGCTGATGTACTGTGTGTTAGTAGATATATAGAGCACCTACTGTGAGAAGAAATTCAGTTTTGTTTTGCATGAAGATGGTGCAGGCTAATACAATGTCTATCGTAGAGTATGCCTCTATGGATAAAACTTCCTCCATAGCTGGAAACTGATATTGTTCCTGTGAAATGATCTTCAGCAAAAGCTGTCATAATCGTCGCCATGAGAAAAGTAACTGTTCAAAAGGACCGACCTCCAGAATACTAACATGTGTGGTGCCACATTTAGTAGAGGCAATGACCTCAAGTGACACACTGATACATGTAAAGGTATCATGTCTTTGCCTGCCATGCTACTGCATGCATTGCCTCACGACAAGGCTAGCCTTCCTGCTGATTCGTAATGTAAAGTAACGTTCGTAAGAGCGCCTATAACATTATGCAGGACTGTGTGGTGTTCCAAACAAGTGTGCGAAGGCGAAACTACACGTGCTGCAGGGCATGGTGTGTGCGAAGAAGGCACTATGCATTCTGCAGAGCATGATGTGGGTGAAGATGGAACTACAAGAGCTGTAGAGCATGATGTGTACGAAGGACCTATGAGTGCTGCAGAGCATGAACCAGACAGATCGTCAGGAGTTGTAAATATTAGCCCTGCACTGTTAACATGTGAAGTGAGAACCACAGGTGTGACCTCCAAGTCTGCTGGTGATGTAGATGTGTCTTCTACTGATGACGATGACACGTCGACAACTGCAAAGCAAAAGTTTAATCATGATGCTGGTGATTATGTATATTCTACTGATGATGATGAAGTGCTGACATTTGCCAAGCGAAGGTGTACACATGATTCTGAAGACCACAATTACCTAGTTGATAGACTTCGATTGTTGGTTTCCTCGCAGAGGGTTGGGCATCTTTCTTTCATCAGAGAGAGATATGCAATTATTGATGAACTCAGAGCCAGAGGGTTTATTGAATGGCATAATAGATGTATGTATGCGTGTGTGTGATTTGGTTATGCATGTAAATAAATGCTTTAACAATGTGTTTTTTTTCCTTAAGCCCTACTGACTAGGCAGTGTACCTACTGCTGTGTGTAGCTGCTGTCCTACACATTTTTCGAACCTTTGTCTGCAAGTATTTTGAATGAACTTGCACATGTGCATTAATTGTGTATCATGTTGTATTGTTTTTTTTCATGCACTCTAGCGGGCAACTGGGAAGTGCAAGCATCTGTCTGTAGGGACCTGGGTACACACAACATCGCGGTTATCATAGTGGAATGGTTGAACATGTAATGCTGGACAGAAAATGCATACATTAAAGGTTGGGGAAGTGTCGACAGCTTGTAATTTCAAAGGCTTGGTACTGAAGGTTCGGGAAGAGTATGACAGCTTCTAATTGCAAATTCATGGTACATGCATTGGCGGTTCAGGCAGAGCCAGCATAGTATGGCTGTCTGTAACTGTAGAGTATGTATGTTATGGGCGCTACATGTTCGTATTCATGGTCAGTGGGACCGATGGCAAACAATTGTCTGCAGACGTGTCGGCATGCACTCTCAACGGAAATCGAACCTGCGATTCCTTATTTATTCAAGTAGGGTACAGAAAAAGTGTCAGGTGCAAGGATTTGAACCCACACTCCCTTTTACTGGGACCAGTGCTTAATTCAGGTGCCTTAATCCGCTCCGCCAACCCGACAATTTGTATTAGTGATGGATTTACATAGCTTTTGTCGAATTACATATGTTGTATGGCCTTGTCTAGCCATCATTTGTGCAATATTCGCGTGTGGGTTGGTAGGTATTTTACCTTTCATGCACTTTAGCGGCATACTGGAGAACACACATAGAGCAATGGATATAATTATCTCTAATTGTGTGTGATGAGCTTGGTATGAGAGTGCAGGTCGGAGACTGTCTGTATTTACGACCACTGTTGTCGACAAAGACAGCTACTCTTTGCCTGTTGACGTTTTAGCAGTGGGGCCCTTGCTCCCACCTTCAATTAACGTATATCAAATGGTAGCTTTTATGACGTCTGTATTACCACTCTCTACAGGAATCGAACCTCGAGGGCAATTCAGGGTATGTGAATTGTTTCCTTTTAATAGTATACCGAAAAGCATGTTGTCAAGGGGAGGTGGTGGTGGGGATGCAGTACTTGGTCGGTATCTACCGTGCACGGAAAGGTGGAACCGGTCATTGTCGTCTCCACTTCCAGTGAGGTCACGTCGACGATGGGATGTGCTCATGGCCTATGAGTATTCATTGCTACCCCAGGTAAGGTAGGGGATAACTCGTTTCGTAATAATAATAACCTTATCGTTCTAGCATGTGTTGTATGTGTGGGGTGACAGCCCGTACATGCAGGCGGTCGTGTGTGCGTGTGTGTGCATGTGTGTCTACCAGTTTGAACAGTTACATTTATAATGCTTTCTTTTGAACTGGTGGTTGTATTGTTTCCTTACCAATATGGTTGGGCTATGAATTTGACAAGTATGGAAGTCGCACTGTCTAACAAATTGTGGGGCTGGTGGTGGTGCGGGCAATGTTTCGACAATAGCCATTTATACAGTGATGGTCGCTGGTGGTGGGTGTCCAAGATGGCGGCCAATAGACTGACTAGTAGGAAGTGCTGCCAGGGTGATCCCCCACACAGCTACAATTAATGCCTATGTTATATGGTTCGGAAATTACAGCCACCTACGACCCTAAGTTGACATAGGGCAGGCATGACCCTGCACCCCTTCTCCTAGTCATGGTTGATTACTATGTTATGAAATTTGCAACTATAATTCGAATGGTTCGGAATTTACAGCCACCTATGTTGTCATAGGGCATATTTGACCCACGAACCTTCGGCTGATTTATGTTATGCCCTAAGCACCAGGGTCGGAAAGTGTCTGCTCTGTTACACATTTACTCGGGTTCGGCGTGCTGTGACATAGCTGGGGCTTGGCTAGGCGGTGGCAAGCACGCAAGGAAGTATGATCAGGGATGGGGTTAGCTGGAGGGGGAAGGAAGTGTAGCAGGCGGAGGGGCCGAGGGTTAGAGTGTGCTAGGAAGTGTGTGTGTGTGTGACCTTGCCGAGGGAACAGGATATATGGGGTTCTATCGTGCATGGAAAGGCAGGACCGGTTATTGTGGCCTCCACTTCCAGCGAGGTCACATCATCGACGACGATGGTGATGACTACGACAGTAAGATAAACATATGGCGTTCGTGTATTCACTGCTACACCAGTTAAGTTAGAAGATAATTCATTTTCATAATATGATGCCTATCGTTCTAGCATGTGTTGTATGTGCGGGGGACTCGGCTGCCTAGAGATGACTGTGTATTTATTGCGAGTGACACCTCATTACATACTTACATATTGACATATCAGTACACATATCACAGGTGCCAGGTCTGTGGTACCGACCGAAAGTCTGGAAGTAAGTATGCTGTTACAAGAGTGCTTGGGGGGTCAGCGTGCATCGAGTCACTGGTCGGGTGGTAGCGAGTGCTCGAGGATGCATGGTCAGGAAGGATGGTAGAGGGGGGAGGAAAAGGGATAGAGAGAGAGAGCACGAGGGTGAGTGGAAGGTCGCTACTCGAGGTGCCAAGGTTGAGAGCGTGCGAGGAAATGTGTGTGGGGCCAGGCAGTGGCACCAAGGGGACAGGAGAGACAGAGGTGAGTAATAATGGGGAGACATGCAGTTTATCATATGTCCGCATGTCACTTCTCGTCGCCAGAGATATATGCATGTATTATGATTTTTGGTAGATGTATCTCAAATGCTTCTTTACTTACAGCCATCTATCATAATCGTGGTTGATGTCTATGCTATAAATTTGGCGACTATAACACAAATAGTTCGATAATTACAGCCAACTATGCTTATATGATGGCATGGACCATACTTGTCCCTGCGACCCCTCTCCTAGTTGTGGTGGGTGACTATGTTATGAATTTGCCAACTATAACTCAAATGGTTCGGAAATTATACCCAACTATGCTTGTACACTGACATAGAGCATACTTGACCCCTCTCCTAGTCATGGATGATGTCTATGTTATGAATTTGACAACTATATCATAAAGAGTTCTGAAATTAAGCCAACAATGCTTAAAAGTTAGCATGGGGAATATTTGACACCACGACCCTTCCCCTTGTCATGGTTGATACCTATGTTATGAATTTGACAAAAATAACTTAAATGGTTCGGAAAATACAGCCAACTATGCTGACAAGTTAACATGGGCCATATTTGACCCGCGGGCGGAAGTATTGGCCGCCAAAATGGTCGACATCCTCAGCTGGTCGACAATTCCTCCATATTGTTAGTCAGTGATGTTTGTTATCCAAGATAGTGGTCCTGAGTGCTGTCATGGAATATCTCCTCCACCTCCACAATGAGTCAAATGCCACAATGTGGAATCGGCCCTAAATTATCCACAAGAGGACCCAAAATATGGCGGCCGAAACTGGCTGCCAACATGGCCGCTGGCGGCGGGAGGGAAATCCAGGAAATTTTGAAGGGAAAAATAAAAAGTGACGTTTTTGTGCGCGAAATCGACCGTTTTGGACGTGAAAAAGAGAAATTCGGCGGTAACCAGTCCTCAGCCTGCAGCCTGAAAATATGCTAATTGCAGTCCTCCAGTCCTCAGCCTGGTGTCCAGAACCGTCCTTTTTATACTACTGGTAGCAAAGTAGACTGCGCTTGGCTCATCAAAATGTCCAGTCCCACGGGCCAACTACATAGGTAGACATGCAAGCCAGACACACACACAGAGAGAGAGAGAGAGAGAGAGAAGGAAGGAAGATGAAGGTGATGGGGAGGCGGGGTTCTTGGAAGGAATCTGCAGTATTTACTGCAGTCCGCTAGTTGGCACCCGACATTGCGATCTCTCTCTACACAATATCTGATTTACTGTAATTTTAACAAAAGAAAGCTGTGATTGTCTGGGACGACTGTGGTCATTATTCAATACATTATTTTTTTAAGGAATTTAATCATTCAAATTTTAGTAACAATTATATTGAATTGTTTATCATATCTCAGGAGTTCTAATAGTAATAGAGACGGTGAACTGTTTTCCAACAAATGAGATCATTTCTGTCATACTTCAGAATTTTTTCTCCAACATTTAGGCGAAACGATGGGCCTTCATGTAACTAAGTATAAGTTTCGTTATTTTTATTTATTAATATTGTCATTTCCTACCCCTTCGAATCGAATAATATCAACCGTTATTTTCAAATTATCTTATACATATTAAAAATATCCGGAAATTTTCATATTTCCCGAAATTATTAGTAACTTTAATTTTTTAGGTAAAATTTTAATTGAAAAAAAAAAAAAAGGTCACTACTGTGAAGTGGATCGTAAATTTTACGAAGTTGGATTGAAACTTACAATCATATGAATATTAACATTAAAATTGACGTTCGTGGTTACAACGGATTGGCTTCGTGGTTACAACGGCTACGCTTCGTGGTTACAACGGATACGCTTCGTGGTTACAACGGATACGCTTCGTGGTTACAACGGATTCGCTTCGTGGTTACAACGGATACGCTTCGTGGTTACAACGGATACGCTTCGTGGTTACAACGGATACGCTTCGTGGTTACAACGGATACGCTTCGTGGTTACAACGGATACGCTTCGTGGTTACAACGGATACGCTTCGTGGTTACAACGGATACGCTTCGTGGTTACAACGGATACGCTTCGTGGTTACAACAGATACGCTTCTTGGTTACAACGGATACGCTTCGTGGTTACAACGGATACGCTTCGTGGTTACAACGGATACGCTTCGTGGTTACAACGGATACGCTTCGTGGTTACAACAGATACGCTTCTTGGTTACAACGGATACGCTTCGTGGTTACAACGGATACGCTTCGTGGTTACAACGGATACGCTTCGTGGTTACAACGGATTCGCTTCGTGGTTACAACGGATACGCTTCGTGGTTACAACGGATACGCTTCGTGGTTACAACGGATACGCTTCGTGGTTACAACGGATACGCTTCGTGGTTACAACAGATACGTTCGTGTGTACAACGGATACACTTCGTGATTTTTCTCGGACAATAGTATCCGTGTTTATACGAGATAATTGCCGACATGTTGTCTAGTATTTAACCATTAAAATGCTTCACATTAATGGCGATCAAAATATGTTTACGGGTATGGACCAAAACTGTGCTTTGTGCACTGAATGCAAACTTTTAGAGTAACCTTATTGAAGAAGTTTTGAATTGATTGATAGTATAAGGTACACGGTACACATATCTTCAGGGATGGCTGAATAAATACATTTTGAAAAAAAAAAAAAAAAAAAAAAAAAAAAAAAAAAAAAAAAAAAAGTTTATGGGTGAAAAGGAAATATAACTCGCAGATGGTCTTTTGAATCGCAGGAAGAAGAGAGAATGCGAGAAACAAGAGGTATAAATATCACAGGATCGTGCACAAGTGTGTAGATCCTCCAGCACTGGCTTCGCAAGATTCAATACATTAAAAATACATGAGACGGCGCCGCAGATGTCGTCATCCAAAAATTGAATATGTTCATGTAGTGTCCTACTCTCAAAGGCACTAGTTCACGGTACCTTATAACGCACAGTAGAAAACGTATTTCAATCACATGCATTGTCTTATTGCGTACTACTAAGACCTATAGGCTGTTCACGGTAAAATGAGCACTTATGAAAGCCCTGCTTAAGATATACTTGTACGCACGTTGTGTATTCCTCCGACTTAAGTAAAATTAACATTGCCATGGGCCTAGTCACTTTATTTTAATGCATCGGTCAAGTTAAACTGTGTAATTATTAGAAAAGTAAATGCATTACAAATCTGCTCATTGTTATACTTAGACACATTAAATAAACAGAGAAGAAAAGAAATAACTGCAGTTTGCACAAGTGGTTTCCAAACACAATTTATTTGACCTAAGATATGGAAATATTTCCCATCCATCATTACCAAATTTACTGGGCGCATGTCACAAATGGCACCCGTTAATATGTATGCAGGCAGAGGTAGTAACTTTTTTGTAAGGTTGATTTCAAAAGTGCTCACATTATCGTGAACAGCCTTTACTTAATTTGTTATTCAACACAACACAATTATTCTCACAACGTCATTTATCTTTAATTCATAAGGCTTTCAAGTTAGTTCACTATTCCAGTATTAATATTTTTAATATTTATTACTGAGTGACTACGAAACGAGTTGTCAGGACAAAATTACACATTTTTAACCTGCTTGTAATAAAAGTATTAATATATGTTTAAATGGAAATTACTGTTTTGGGGAAGAATATATGTTTGCCTCGTCATTAAAGTAAATAGATGAAGCATTAAAATATTACTTTCTGCCGCAAAAAATTATTTAATTTTACATGTTCAGTAAATATAGCCCAATTAGTTTGTCCCAGAAAAAAAGAATACAAATACATATCTGTAACAGTTTTAGTATTCTAAGGAAGACTATGTAAGATACTCAGATGACGGAGGAGGGCAAATATGACACTTCAGATAAGAATAAGCTATTCAAAATCCGTTACGAGTTTTAGTGTTAAGAAGACGCAAGACTGGGAGTGGAAGCTCAAAACTATATATGAGATATTTGGAAATATAAGACACATTTTAAAATAAATTTTAGCACGCTTGATTGGCTTTGCAGTTTTATGTCAGTTTTATACCGGCGGACCTGCTTCACCCTACTCGAGGAATGTCCAGATATTCTAGTGTGTCCAGATATTCCAGAGTGTTCAGATATTCCAGAGTATCCACATATTTCAGGCACAAAAGACCTCATACGTATGTGTGTGTGATATGTGAGTGTGTGTGTGTGAGTGTGAATGTGATAGTGTTTGATTGTGTGTGAGCATGCGAGAGTGAGTGTGTGTGAGCATGTGAAAGTGGGCAAATGTGAGAGTGTATGGACATGTGAGTACATGAGTCTGTGTGTGCACACCACAAAAATACAAGTTGCGACGTTCAGTTCTACTCACGAGCTCTAGACAATATGGCGGATACTTGAGTAAATACTCATTTCGTGTGTGTTACAATTGACATAACCTGTGTGTGTGCCAAGTGAATATTGTAATAAGTAGAAACACACAAGAGATGGTTATACAACACAAAGTATCACCATGGTGAGCGAGGCCATGGTAACACTGCCGCAGAGCGACGCCACGGTAACAGCCATGGAGCGAGGCCACGGTAACACTGCCGCAGAGCAAGGCCACGGTTACACGGCCGTGGAGCGAGGCCACGGTAACACAGCCGCAGAGCGATGCCATGGTAACACGGCCGCAGAGTGAGGCCACAGTAACACTGCCGCAGAGCGATGTCATGGTAACACAGGCGTGGAGCGAGGCCGCGGTAACACAGCCATGGAGCGAGGCCACGGTAACACAGCCATGGAGCGAGGCCACGGTAACACAGCCATGGAGCAAGGCCACAGTAACACGGCCGCAGAGTGAGGCCACAGTAACACGGCCGTGGAGCGAGGCCACAGTAACACAGCCGTGGAGCGAGGCCACAGTAATACTGCTGCAGAGTTAGGCCACAGTAACACTGCCGCAGAGCGAGGCCACAGTAACACAGCTACAGAGCGAGGCCACAGTAACACGGCTGCAGAGGAGGCCACGGAAACACGGCCGCAGAGCGACGCCATGGTAGCACAGCTGTGGAGCAAGGCTACGGTAACACGGTCGTGAAGCAAGGCCACGGTAACACTGCCGCAGATTGACGCCATGGTAACACAGCCATGGAGCGAGGCCATGGTAACACGGCCGTGGAGCGAGGCCACGGTAACACGGCCGTGGAGCGAGGCCACGGTAACACAGCCATGGAGCGAGGCCATGGTAGCACAGCTGTAAAGCAAGGCTACGGTAACACGGCCGTGGAGCGAGGCCACGGTAACACGGCCGTGGAGCGAGGCCACGGTAACACGGCCGCAGAGCGAGGCCACTGTAACACGGCCGCAGAGCGATGCCATGGTAACACAGGCGTGGAGCGAGGCCACGGTAACACGGCCGCAGAGTGAGGCCACGGTAACACGGCCGCAGAGCGAGGCCACAGTAACATGGCCGCAGAGCGAGGCCACAGTAACACGGCCGCAGAGCGAGGCCACTGTAACATGGCCGCAGAGCGATGCCGTGGTAACACAGGCGTGGAGCGATGCCACTGTAACACGGCCGCAGAGCGAGGCCACATTAACACGGCCGCAGAGCAATGCCATGGTAACACAGGCGTGCAGCGAGGCCATGGTACCACTGCCGCAGAGAGACGAAACTGTAACATGGCCGTGGAGCGAGGCCACAGTAACACGGCCGCAGAGCTAGGCCACGGTAACACAGCCGTGGAGCGAGGCCACGGTAACACAGCCGTGGAGCGAGGCCACGAGCCGCAGAGGCTGTGATAACAGTGTACGTTGGACTATTTACAATATATATGACGTAGTAGATAATAACGTATTTCCTTACTCAGTTACTCTTGAGCATGGTCCCAACTTCACAGTTTGTCTGGTGCCCATTTGGGACCAGAACATTGGTAGAGGCGCCAGCCTTTCACACAGACTCTCACAAGCCAAGTAAATTAATAAATGTAATAGTCGAACAAAAGGCAATAGATGAAAACAAAGCGACCAGTGTACATCACGCGAGAGCTAATGTTCAGGTGTCCCAGTGTATCAATTTTTGTTCTTGTCTAACAATATATACCTCTAATAACAACACGTTTCCAGCTGTTTCACTTCATATACTATTATGGTTAAAGCCTACGTTTTGTTAGAAATTGTCTGTGTCAAACATACATTTATCCAGTTGCTTAAACATAATTAAGCCATATTAACTGAACAGTTTTACATCAAAGAAATTTAAAATATGTAACGTGAATAATTTTACATACATGCACAAAAAACACTTATTTTCAATTCTGATAATTTTTTTGTCTTCGTTTGGTTTTCAAACCTTTAAGTGCGTATAAAAAGCACGAATCTTATTATCGCGTTTATAAATGAACATATTAAAATGTTATTTATATGTTGTGTGTTGATATGTGATTGTAATATTATATTATATAGAATGCGTGATTACTTTGGTTATGTATCTTTCACCGTTAATAACCTGTAATTATAAACAAAAATAAATAAAATTGATGGGAAAGTTTTGCACGCATCAAACACTGTTTACAGTTCAAATTTGGTTGAAACTGCGGACTGCAGTGAGCTGGTTTGTTTCTTTTAGCACTTTCCTGTTCAAACATTAGGTCAAGTGTAAGCTTCTTTCGACTGAATTTATCTGAATACTGGTAAAAACCGATAAGTCACTTTAATTACTACAATTATTTGGCGGCACAACTGTCAGCAGATGGTTCATGGATATTCTAATAACGTGAGCTCAGCATGTACTCATCAAATTAAAAGAGTCGATTGTTAAGATAAGATCTATAACTACACTTGTTGGGACTGGGAAATATGTCATATACTGTGCCTTCTTCTCGAAGCTTCGAGATATTCAATTATCCACTCAAGCAGAAATGCTAAACAGCATACCTGGCGATTTTCAGGGTATCAGAGCAAGTTCGTATTACGCAAATACTTCTATAATAACCTCTGAAACAAGTCCCTCTCGTAACTGCACACAATGACTACAAGCTCCTCTGCTGTAACAACAAGTATGCCTTGTGTTACACCCAAGAAGGTAGTAGACATCGGGACCCTCTATAATAACTGATAGCGGGACTCCAGCGACTGATTCGCCTCTGTATGATTAGGTGCTCTGTGATTCAGGCATCTCCAATACCAGAAAGTCAAACTCCTCCTCGAGACTGCATTGATGTGACTTGATGACTTCAGTGAAACTAACACTAATTACGTTATACAAGTTTCCAAGTTCTCATCGGTATAGGATGTTCGCGGTAAAATAAACACTTTTGAAAGCCCTGCTTATGATCTACTTCTATGCATATTGTGTGTTCTTCTGCCTTATGTAAAATTAACATTGCAATAGGCCTCATCGCTTTCTTCATGCGTCGGTCAACTGAAAGTGTAAACTTATTAGAAAAGTAATAATTATAAAAATTGTTAATTTTGCCACACTTCGGTGCATTAAAAAAAAAAAACAGAAAATGAGAGAATTATTTTAATTTGTTACAAATGATTACCTAAAACTTTTTATTCGACGTTAACATATGTAACTACTTTCCCCTCCATCGTTAACAACTTTACTCGGCGCATGTCACTCAGTGCGCCCGTTAAAATATATCCACGTAGGGGCAGTGACTTTTTTCTAAGATTCATTTCAAAAGTGCTCACTCTATTGTGAACAGCCTATAAGTAAGACGACTAAATGACTCATGAGAATTAGGTCGGAACTACACATTTAATCAACTGTGCAGACTATTAACGTGTCAGGCAAGCGCTTAATTAACGTGCAGCGGTTCCTGGAGAGCATGGTGTAGTATACTAAAAAAATAGGAAAATAACCGCAGATAACCACATGACTCATAGAATATACCATAGGCGAACATAATGGTGCAACTTAGACACAAAATACCACACATATAACATATTCTCATATAATACAAGAAAACAAAATTCAATGTAAACTTGTTCAAAAAACCCTATATATATATATATATATATATATATATATATATATATATATATATATATATATATATATACACACACACACACACACAGATTTACACAAATCCACAAACAAATAAAAAAAAATACAACAAATAACTGAAAAAAAAAAAATAACAAACTGCAAAAAAAAAAATTTATTGGAAGAACAAATTTAAAACAGACGAGTACTGCCAAAAATAACGCGGTATAAAATCTAAATACAGAAAACGCAACAAAAAGCAAAGCATACCATCTAAAATACAACATAAATTAATGGGTATCATATAACAACTCTTTCCTGAAGAAAAACAAGATAACAGCATAATTTCAAAGAGAGCCATTCAATAACGATCAAAATTAACAACAATGAACGGTGGAAAACCATTGCACAAAACATAGAAAAAAACGAAACACCTTAGAGATAACGGAATAAAAAAAACAGCATCTAGTAGTAATAAAAGCTCACAGAAAGCTGCAGTAATAAGTAGTAGTTAACTTTTAGATCTTGGGTATTAGCGGTGGTGTGGTAGTGGAAGTTTGGTAAGTTACAGGGAGTAGTTAGGTAGTGGCAAAAATAGCTCGGAGCAATCTGCAGTGGCTGTTGGAGGTTAACTTGTAGATCGTGTGTATTAGCAGTGGTGTGTATTGGAGAATGGTAAGTTACAGGGAGCAGTGAGGTAGTGAAAAAGATAGCTCGGCGAAAGCAGTAGTGGGGTGGGGTAGTGGTAAAGATAGTTCTGAGCAAATAACAATGGTAGTTGGTAGTTAACGTTGAGATCATGTGTTTTAGAAATGATGGGGGAGTGGATAAGTGGTAAGATACAGGGAGCAGTATGGCAGTGGAAAAAAGAGCTCGGATCAAGCTGCAGCGGTAGTTTTGAGATCGTGTGAATTAGCAGTGGTGGGGTAATGGATGAGTGGCAAGACACAGGGAGCAGTGAGGTAGTGTTTAGTAGAACTCGAAACAAGCTACTGTGGTAGTTGGTAGTTACCTTTGAGATCATGTGAATTAGCGGTGGTGGGGTAATGGATGAGTGGCAAGACACAGGGAGCAGTGAGGTAGTGTTTAGTAGAACTCGAAACAAGCTGCTGTGGTAGTTGGTAGTTACCTTTGAGATCATGTGAATTAGCGGTGGTAGGGTAATGGATGAGTGGCAAGACACACGTAGCAGTGAGGTAGTGTTTAGTAGAACTCGAAACAAGCTGCTGTGGTAGTTGGTAGTTACCTTTGAGATCATGTGAATTAGCAGTGGTGGGGTAATGGATGAGTGGCAAGACACAGGGAGCAGTGAGGTAGTGTTTAGTAGAACTCGAAACAAGCTGCTGTGGTAGTTGGTAGTTACCTTTGAGATCGTGTGAATTAGCGGTGGTGGGGTAATGGATGAGTGGCAAGAGACACGGAGCAGTGAGGTAGTGTTTAGTAGAACTCGAAACAAGCTACTGTGCTAGTTGGTAGTTACCTTTGAGATCATGTGAATTAGCGGTGGTGGGGTAATGGATGAGTTATAAGACACAGGGAGCAGTGAGGTAGTGTTTAGAAGAACTCGAAACAAGCTGCTGTGGTAGTTGGTAGTTACCTTTGAGATCGTGTGAATTAGCGGTGGTGGGGTAATGGATGAGTGGCAAGACACAGGGAGCAGTGAGGTAGTGTTTAGTAGAACTCGAAACAAGCTGCTGTGGTAGTTGGTAGTTACCTTTGAGATCGTGTGAATTAGCGGTGGTGGGGTAATGGATGAGTGGCAAGACACAGGGAGCAGTGAGGTAGTGTTTAGTAGAACTCGAAACAAGCTGCTGTGGTAGTTGGTAGTTACCTTTGAGATCGTGTGAATTAGCGGTGGTGGGGTAATGGATGAGTGGCAAGAGACACGGAGCAGTGAGGTAGTGTTTAGAAGAACTCGAAACAAGCTGCTGTGGTAGTTGGTAGTTACCTTTGAGATCTTGTGAATTAGCGGTGGTGGGGTAATGGATGAGTGGCAAGAGACACGGAGCAGTGAGGTAGTGTTTAGAAGAACTCGAAACAAGCTGCTGTGGTAGTTGGTAGTTACCTTTGAGATCTTGTGAATTAGCGGTGGTGGGGTAATGGATGAGTGGCAAGACACAGGGAGCAGTGAGGTAGTGTTTAGAAGAACTCGAAACAAGCTGCTGTGGTAGTTGGTAGTTACCTTTGAGATCATGTGAATTAGCAGTGGTGGGGTAATGGATGAGTGGCAAGACACAGGGAGCAGTGAGGTAGTGTTTAGTAGAACTCGAAACAAGCTGCTGTGGTAGTTGGTAGTTACCTTTGAGATCGTGTGTATTAGTAGTTGTGGGGAAGCGGGCGACATGCAGTTCGTGGCCAGTCTCACATGTGAAGAACACAATACGCTCCGAGCCACGCTCCATAGGACACCCGGCAGCCTCATCGTCCCCGGCAGCCACCCGCCCTGTAACAACCACAAATACCTCTCTCACTCACATGTACATACTCACCTACATGTACACAGATAGAGGCAGTTGGGAGTGATCTCGGAAAACCGTGGCAAACTAGACTGAGAGTCGAGCACATCCCCTGGGCGAGGGGAAACATCACTACTCACTTCATTTCACAAGCATTTTCATTTACGTACTGCCCAATATAGAAACATAATAGATGGCTGCAGGTTTTTGCAAACACGGTTGGGTTGAATATCTTTGATGTAGTCACCTTCAGGTTCCCCCCATCTAGATCAAAGACTGTGGATGTGGTTTTCATATAGTTAGCCTAAGATGACCTTTCCTGCGATTGTCTCTCCAACTAGCCAATGAGATAAGGGCAATCTGTCGGCTGGCTCCTGTGGTATACAGGGTTTCGAAAAGTAATGGCCACTCAATATATCAATACTAAAGATTATTTACAATCGCCAAGGAATAAAAAGGACGTAGTCTATTCAAGGTTACTTCCAACTTCTGCTGAAACCCTACTAAAGTTCTACTTTCAAACTATTACCCCGTTTCGTACAAACAAAGTAAAGAAGGGACACGCCAAAGAAAAAATGCACTGCACTAGTACAAACTAAGTTGCAATAATATATCGTATGACAACTATTTCTTACAAAGGTGTTACCAACACATATTTTGTCTCTCATTTTTTCACATCAGGTATATATTATATATTATTCGTAAATAAAATTCAAGTAAAAGTTTAATTTACCCAAACACTTGTGATACGTCAGGAAACAACCAAAACAAGGCGTATATGGAGTGATTTTTCAATGGTTTGATTGAAAAAGCGTGAAGACACCGCGGGGATGGATTGCAAGAGACTGTGTAAAGATAAAACACGGCAAAAAGACACGAGCAGTGCTGCATTCTGTTGGGAAAAGTACGACGCACATCACATAACAGTAGAGACAAGATGATATATGTAGTGTGCAGTGGTAAGGGCAGCCGTACATGTTCGTCATACATGAGATGCAAGGACGGCGAAACAAGAGCACCACGAGAAAATCCACCGTAAACAACAAAGTCCATCGCGTTACCCTTCCCTTCTGCTGGGAGGCGTTGCCCTACCCACTCAGCCACCACGGCGCCTTCTCGTATGAGAAAGTGCGGATATAGGTCTAATATTTTTTAATTCATATCGCATCCCGTAAAAAGTTTTATTATCGATATCACAACTCGGAAAATAGCTGCGAAAACCATACTAGTAATGGCAAACTGTAGAGGTGTATCCACTTCCGCGTGGTATGGACACGGGCGTGTACTACGCACATTGTATTGTGTTTAGCGAAGCCACGTGTACTGTAAGATCTAGCATTATGCATGTTCTGAAATAGGTATTGGCTACTGTTGCTATCGTCTATCCACGGTTTCTTCACGATTTTACAATTAAACAATTTAAGTTTAGTTATTTCCTAAATTCGCAGGGTTTTATATTTGTGTTCGTAAAAGAGTACATTTTTTTAATTGCAATGTAATTTACATTTTATCTATATATCATAATATTTTATTGACAATTAATGTGATTTAAAAACATAGCGAAAATAATGTGTTTTGGTAACGCCTAGTAAGAAATGGTTCACATGCTAAATGTGATTACAACAGATTGCGCAGGGTAGCGGTGGGCAAGATGTACATTGGTGTAATTCCAGACTTAGTGAAGCTTGGTTTAGACGAGGCGGAGGAATATCCAGACTTAGTGAAGCTTGGTTTAGACGAGGCGGAGGAATATCCAGACTTAGTGAACGATGGTTTACACAAGGCGGAGGAATATCCGGACCTAGTGAAGCTTGGTTTACACGAAGTACAAGAATATCCAGACGTACTAAAGCTTGGTTAACACGAAGTGTAGGGATATACAGACTTATGGGAGATTGTTTTACACGAGACAGAGGAATATCCAGACTTAGTGAAGCCTAGTTTACACAAGACAGAGAAATATCAAGACCTAGTGAAGCTTGGTATACACAAGGTGGAGAAATATCAAGACTTAGTGATGATTGGTTTAGATGAGGCGGAGGAATTTGCAGACTTAGTGAAGCTTGGTTTATACGAAGTAGAGGAATATCCAGACGTAGTGAAGCTTGGTTTACACGAGGCGAAGGAATATTCGGACTTCGTGAAGTTTGGAATACACGAGGCGGTGGAATCGTCAGACCTAGAGAAGATTGGTTAACACGAAGTGGAGGGATATCTAGACTAAGTGAAGCTTGGTTTAAACGAGGCGGAGGAATATTTAGTCCGAGTAAAGCTTGGTTTACACAGGGCGGAGGAATATCCAGAGATAGCGAAGATTGCTTTACACGAAACGGAGGAATAACCAGACTTAGTGAAGCTTGGTTTACACGGGACAGAGGGATATCAAGAACTAGCTTGGTTTACAAAAGGTGGAGAAATATTAAGACTTAGTGAAGCTTGGTTTACACGAGGCGTAGGAATATCCATACTTAGTGAAGCTTCGTTAACACAAGGCGGAGGAATATCCAGACTCAGCGAAGCTAGGTTTAAATGAGACGGAGGAACATCAAGTCTTAGTGGAGATTTTTTTACACGAGACGTATGAATATCTTTACCTAGTGGAGCTTAGTTTACACGAGGCGGAGGAATATTCCTATTTAGTGAAGTTTGGTTTACACGATGCGGAGGAATATCCGAACATTATGAAGATTGTATTAACAAGGTGGAGGAATATCCAGACTTAGTGAAACTTGGTTCATATAAGGCAGAGGAATATCCAGACCTTATGAAGCTTGGTTTTTCACGAAGTGAAGGAGTATTCAAACTTAATGTACCTGGTTTTACATAATGTGGAGTAATATACAGGTTTTAAGATTGGTTTAGAAGAGCCGGACAAATATCCAGTCTTAGTTAAGCTTAGTTTATACGAGGTATAGGAATATCCAGACCTAGTGAATCTTGGTTTACACGAGGCGGAGAAATATCCAGAACTAGTGGCGCTTGGATTGCACTAAACGGAGGAACATCCTGACCTAGGGAAGTCTGGTTTGCACGAGGCGGAGGAATATTCAGACCTAGTGAAGCTTGGTTTGCACGAGGTGGGGGAATATCCAGACTTAGTGAAGCATTGTTTATACGAGGCAGAGCAACATGTATAATTAATAAAGCTAGTTTATACGAGGCGTAGGAATATTCATACTTAGTGAAACTTGGTTTACACTAGGCGGAGGAATATCCAGACTAAGTGAAACTTGGTTTACACTAGGCGGAGGAATATACATACTTAGAAGCTTGGTTTAAACTAAGTGGAAAAATATCAAGACCTAGTGAAGCTTGGTTTACACAAGGCGAGAAATGTTCAGACATAGTGAAACTTGGTTTACACATGGCGATGGAATATCCAGACTTAGTGGGGCTTGGTTTACACGAGGGTGAAATATCCAAAATTTGTTAAAGTTTATTTAACGTGAGGCGGAGAAATATCCACACTCAATGAAACTTGGTTTAAAATAGGCGGAAAAATATCCAGACATATTGAAGCTTGGGTCCCACGAGGCGAGGTATGTCCAGACATGGTGAACCTTGGATTACACGAGGCGTGGGAATATCTAAACTTAGTGGCGATTGGTTTACACGACACAGAGGAATATCAATACCTAGTGAATCTTGGTTTACACAAGGTGGAGAAATATTAAGACTTAGTGAAGCTTGGTTTACACGAGTCAGAGGAATATCAGTACTAAGTTAAGCTAGGTTTACACAAAACAGACGAATATCCAGATTTAGTGAAGCTTGGTTTACAAGACGCAGAGGAATATCCAAACTAAGTGAAGTTTGATCTACATAAGGCGGAGGAATATCCAGATCCAAGATTTACACGAGGAGGAATATTATCCAGACTTATTGAAGCTTGGTTTACACGAGGCGGAGGAATATCTAGTCCTAGTGAGCTTGGTTTACAAGGGGGGAGGAATATCCAGATTTAGTGAAGCTTGGTATACACAAGGAGGAGGAATATCCAGACTTATTGAAGCTTGGTTTACACAAGGTGTAGGAATATCCAGACCAGGAGAAGCATGGTTTACACGAAGTAGAGGAATATCTAGACGTAGTGAAGCTTGGTTTACATGTGGCGATGAAATATCCAGACTTAGTGGGGCTTGGTTTACACGAGGGTGAACTATCCAGACGTTGTTAAAGCTTGGTTTATTTGAGGCGGGTAAATATCCAGACTTAGTGCAGCGAAGTTTATACGAGGCAGAGGAATATCCAGAATTAATTAAGCTTGGTTAACACGAGGCGAAGGAATATCCATACATAGTGAAGCTTTGTTTACACGAGGGGGAGTAATATCCAGACTTAGCTAAGCATTGTTTACAGGAGGCGGAGGAATATCCAGACTTAGTGAAGTTTGGTTTACACGATGCGGAGGAATATCCGAACATTATGAAGATTGTATTAACAAGGTGGAGGAATATCCAGACTTAGTGAAACTTGGTTCATATAAGCCAGAGGAATATCCAGACCTTGTGAAGCTTGGTTTACACGATGTGAAGGAATATTCATACTTATTGTACCTGGTTTTGCGTAAGGTGGAGTAATATACATTCTTTAAGATTGGTTTAGATGAGCCGGACAAATATCCGGACTTAGTTAAGCTTAGTTTACACGAGGCATAGGAATATCCAGACCTAGTAAAGATTGGTTTGCACGAGGCATAGGAATATCCAGACCAAGTGAAGCTTGGTTTGCACGAGGTGGGGGAATATCCAGACTTAGTGAAGCTTGGTTTACACAAGATGGACAAATATTAAGACTTAGTGAAGATTGGATTACATGAAAAGGAGGAATTTCCAGACTTAGTTAAGCTTAGTTTACACGAGGCAGAGGAATATCCATACTTCGTGAAGCTTGGTTTACACCAGGCGGAAGAATATCCAGATTAAGTGAGGCTTGGTTTACACGAGGAGGAATATTATCCAGACTTATGGAAGCTTGGTTTACACGAGTCGCATAAATACCCTGACTTAGTGAAGCATGGTTTAGACGAGGCAGAGGAATATCCAGAATTAATTAAGCTTGATTTACATGAGGTGAAGGAATATCCAGACATAATGCAGTTTGGATTAGATGAGGTGGAGGAATATCTAGGCCTATTGAAGCTAGGTTAGCATGTAGCGGATGTATATCCAGACTTTTGTGACGCTCGGTTTACACGATACGGAGGAATATCCAGATTTAGTGAAGCTTGTTTTACACGAGGGGAAGTAATATCCAGACTTAGCTAAGCTTGGTTTACAGGAGTCGGCGGAATATCCATACTAAGTGAAGCTTGGTTCACATAAGGCGGAGGAATATCCAGATTTAGAGAAGCTTGGTTTATACGAGGTGGAGGAATATCTCGTCCTAGTGAAGCTTGGTTTACAAGTGGCGGAAGAATAGCCAGGCATAGTGAAGTTTGGTTTACACGACATGGAAGAATATACAGACTTAGTGAAGCTTGGTTTACACAAGGAGGAATATTATCAAGACTTATTGAAGCTTGGTTTACACGATGTGCAGAATTATCCAGACTTTGTGAAGCGTAGTTTATACGAAGCAGAGGAATGTCCATAGTTATTAAAGCTTGGATTACACGAGGGGTTGGAATATCTATACTTAGTGAATCTTGGTTAACACGAGGCGGAGGAATATCCAGCCTTTCGGAAGCATGGTTTAAACGAGGCCGAGGAATATCAAGACTTAGTGGAGATTTATTTACACGAAAGGGAGGGATATCTGTACTTAGTGGAGCTTGGTTTACACGAGGCGGTGAAGATTGTATTAACAAGGGCGAGGAATATCCAGACTTAGTGAAACTTGGTTCATATAAGGCAGAGGAATATCCAGACCTTGTGAAGCTTGGTTTACACGAAGTGAAGGAATATTCAAACTTATTGTACCTGGTTTTACCTAAGGTGGGGAAATATACGGGTTTTTTAAAGATTGGTTTAGATGAGCCGGAGAAATATCCAGACTTAGTTAAGCTCTGTTTACACGAGGCATAGGAATATCAAGGCCTAGTGAAGCTTCGTTTGCACAAGGCGTAGAAATATCCTGACCTAGTGACGCTTGGTTTGCACGAAACGGAGGAACATCCTGACCTAGTGAAGTCTGGTTTGCACGAGGCGGAGGAAAATCAATACTTAGTGAAGCTTGGTTTAAACGAGGCGGAAAAATATCCACACCTAGTGAAGATTGGTTTACACGAGGCGAGGAATCTCCAGACTTAGTGAAGCTTGGTTTACATGAATTGGAGGAATTTCCAGACTTACTGAATCTTGGTTTCCACGAGGAAGAATACTATCCAGATTTATTGAAGCTTGCTTTAAACGAGGCGGAGGAATATCCAGACTTAGTGGAGATTTCTTTACACGAGACGGAGGGATATCTGTACCTAGTGGAGCTTGGTTTACACGAGGCGGAGGAATATCGAGACTTATTAACGCTTGGTTAACACGAGGCGGAGGAATATCTCTATTTAGTGAATCTTGGTTTACACGAGGCGGAGGAATATCCGAACATAATGAATATTGTATTTCACGGGCGGAGGAATATCGAGACTTAGGGAAGCTTGGTTCATATAAGGCAGAGGAATATCCAGACCATGTGAAGCTTGTTTTACACGAAGTGAAGGACTATCCAGACTTAATGTACCTGGTTTTACATAAGGTGGAGGATTATACAGGTTTTTTAAAGATTGGGTTGGACGAGCCAGAGAAATATCCAGACTTAGTTAAGCTTAGTTTACACGAGGCATAGAAATATCGAGACCTAGTGAAACTTGGTTTGCACGAGGCGGAGAAATATCCAGACCTAGTGCAGCTAGGTTTGCACGAGATGGAGGAATATCCAGTGCTAGTGAATTTGGTTTACACGAGGCGGAGGAATATCCATACTTTATGAACCTTGGTTAACACGAAGCGGAGGAATATCCAGACTTAGTGGGGCTTGATTCACACGAGGGTAAAATATCCTGAATTTGTTAAAGCTTGGTTAACATGAGGCGAAGAAATATCCATACTTAGTGATGCTTGGTTTAAATGAGACGGTAAAATATACAGACCTAGTGAAGCTTGCTTTACACGAGGCGAGGAATGTTCAGACCTAGTTAAGTTTGGTTTACACGAAGTAGAGGAATATCCAGACGTAGTGAAGTTTGGTTTACATGAAGTAGAGGAATGACCACACGCAGTTAAGATTGGTTCCCACGAGGCCGAGATATATCCACACTTAGTGAAGCTTGGTTTACACGAGGGGGAGTAATATCCAGATTTAACTAAGCTTGATTTACACGAGGCGAAGGAATATCTAGACTTAGTGAAGCTTGGTTTATATGAGGCGGAAGAATATTCTGATAGTAGAACTTTAGTACGTCTTCAGAGACGTACGAACTAACCGCGAAATGATTATACATAGTTTCCTTCCTCCGTAGTCGCTTACGCAGACTAATCGCATCCCACCAAGGTGAACCGGGCTCAATCCCCGACTGGATGTTCGCAAGTAGGTATCATGCCTGACGTAGCTGGTTGGCGTGTTTTCTCGGGGATATGCGGTTTGCCCCGGCCTTGCTTTCCAGTGTGCTCCATTCTCGCCTCGTTTCACCCTCATTGGCTCTCTAGACCTCGTTGAGGTCGGTGGACCACCACACCACACACCGTCCCTGCTCTACTATTGTCTAGCTCGCTGACCGCTACATATGTAGCCAGCATTTTACAAAGAAAATACTACCTTCAGCATTAACGCTGCGTGAATTTGGATTGGAAAGGAATTATAAACGTCGTTCATTTTTATGCCGGAATGTTTATCAGCGGGCGGCTTATAACCTAAATTAAAATAACACCCATGCCTTACGAGGGATTCGATCCCAGAACCTCCCGCCACAGACTTGCGGCGCAAGAGTGGGTGAAGTGCTTATAGTTAGGTTAACTGCGAATCTTTTTTCTTTCATACAGTCCGTCTTTGTTTCCTAAATATGCTTATTCTGAACACCAGGTACAAACTTTGTGAGATGATCATGGACAATGGAGTAGAAAATGTAAAATAAAGAAGCGGCGATATAATTACTAAAATGAATATTATTTATGTGTTAGTGTAATATTGACTTGTTACACGACGCATACACTGTGGTGTAAACGCTTACAACAGAAGCTGGCAGCGAAACCCTATGGCCTCAGATACAGCCACGTCCCTCAGCAAACAAGTGACACTAGAACAGTTCTGTGATGGAGATAACTGGGTGGCTCTCAATATCATGATCTTCACAGCCAATGAGGGTGAAGCGAGGTGAGAACGCAGCAGTTTCAAGGGACGGAGATCCCCGTCGACCAGCAGCATCGTTCGACACAATTCCCACTTGCGAAAATCAGAGAGTTATCCGGCCGGGGATTGAATCCGGTTCGTCTTGGTGGGAGGCGAGTAGTCTAACCACTACACCACTGAGGAACGAGAACCTGTCACATCTTGAGAAGTACGAGTGTCACGTGTCCCAGCCTGCATTAGTCTGACTTCACTACACTTCGTTGTCGCCTTCCCCTCCCCTTCCCTACTACTGGCGGCCGTATACATACTCTTACACTTAGCTCCCTGGTACGCAACCTTGCAGAACAGAACAGCCACACTCGTTGTAAAGAGTACCGTACAATATTAACACATTTTCCTTAAGCACAGTTCTAGACATGATTTCGTACCAAACAATCATCACAATGCGCCAGAATATGGGCGAAATGTGGGCATTAATGACTGTTCGAAATGTCGAAAGGTTATCTGCAATTCAAAGCCATACTCCAGGTCTGAGCCAACCACCGACAAGTAGTGGAACCCCAGGAGGAGTGTAGGCAGTGGTCTGTGGCACATCGCAGTCACACTCCAGGTCTGAGCCAACCACCGACAAGCAGTGAAACCCCAGGAGGAGTGTAGGCAGTGGTCTGTGGCACATCGCAGTCACACTCCAGGTCTGAGCCAACCACCGACAAGCAGTGAAACCCCATGAGGAGTGTAGGCAGTGGTCTGTGGCACATCGCAGTCACACTCCAGGTCTGAGCCAACCACCGACAAGCAGTGAAACCCCAGGAGGAGCGTAGGCAGTTGTCTGTGGCACATCGCGGTCTGACATATCCCTGGGCACGAGAGGTTGTGGCCTCAAGCCTAAGTCTCTTATTTTTCCCCAACCACACTTCCAGAGGTCTCTGGTTCTCGTCAGACGCCACAAGTTCAAATAAAGTTAATGTGTTAAACTATAATATTTAAAACGGTTTGAAAGGTTCTGGTTCCCCTTTCTTTTATTTATTATAACAGTTCACATTAAATAAAAACGTAACACATTACATATTTTTATTTCTTATGGGTAGGGAAATCAGTGTAAATAACACATCCAAAATTGCTATAAATAACTAAAGTGAAATTCTGATCAATGTGAATAGAATGCAAAATGAACGCAAGTGGTTGTAAGTGGCGGCTGTACTCTAACTAACGAACCTTCCTCTGCCTCGGTATGTATGGTATTCTTTTCTTTTTTGCTTTGCAATTTAATTTATGTGCGAACTATATATTTAACTACCCTAAAGTTAGAAGTAAATCCGGCAGACACATCTATACGTGGCACATGGCTCCAACCGAGAGCTCCTCGCACAGAAAGTTGGCTACCATACTTGTACGTCGCGGAAGCCGGCATGACGACAAGCAAACATTCGCTCATGTGTTTAGCTATTTGCTCCTGTTTTGTTGGTAGTAGATCTCACATTACATCTACTGTATTCAAATTTCGAAGGACATGAGTAAGAAAGTACTCCAGTTTATAAGATAATGCGGCAGTAACACTGCAAGTTTGACTACAGTTCATTTGAAGGCAAGTGAGCACATCATTTAGTCAATAATCCCAGCCGGAAAATGTGGATTGGCATGACTACGGTATATCTAGCCGAGAATACAGAAACGGTAATTACATGTCTTAATATCTTACTAAAATATTTTCTTGTTTATTTTATACGTAAAAGAAGAATAATTGGTGTGGCACAATAATATATTTATATTATAAATTATTCCAGAGGTCCTCTCGATGGACACACTGTCACGTGACCTTGAAGTAATATACACCAGAGTGAAACTTGCGAGTGAATAGGTTAGTAGGGCACTTGGCAACCAAATCTTCAGCACCGATGAGGGTGAAGTAAGATGAGGATGGAGCGGCGATGGAATTCAATAGCGTGAACAACAGGAACTATGAGAAAAGTACCGCCGGTGAACGGCAGCGAGAGCAGTTGCTAGCCACCCGGTTACCGCGGCCCCACTCACCGGACGGAGGAAACGGGCAGAAGTAGGTAGGTAGATAGAGCTTTACGTCTCCTCGTCGACAGCAACAGCAACATTATTAGGGACTCAGCAAGTTGCTGACACAAGTAGGAGTAAAGTGGACATAACTGGGCGGCTCATAACATCGAGGCCTCGCAAGATGGCGAGGAGAGGCGAAGTAAGTGTGGAGTAGAGACAGAATGCAAGAGCGGGAGAAACCCGCAGACCATCTGTATCGTCCGGCACGAATCCCACATGCCAAAAACCAGGTGCACCCCACCGGGAAAACAACCTGGTTAACCTAAGTAGGATACGAGTAGTCTGGCTGATAAACTACCGCTGCCCCAGAGAAGCCGGAGCAGGGAAGGACTTGACCTCGGTTAGTAGCAACAAATCATCCGAGCACTGGCCTGGAAAAGGAGGTTGGTCTGGAGCGCAGGATTGCCTGAAGCACAGGCTGGCATGGAGCGTAGGTTGGCCTGCAGCGCAGGCTGAAATGGAGTGCAGGCTGATATGGAGCATTGACTGGCCTGGAGTACAATATGGCATGGGTCGGATGCTAGCATGGGGCAAAGATGGGCAAGAAGCGCAGACTGACATGGAGCATAGGCTGGCCTGGAGCTCAGACTGGCTTGGAGTACAGGTTGGCCTCGAGTGCATGCTGGCATGGAATGTAGGCTGGCGTGGAGCACAGGCTGGCATAGAACGTGTAGTGCAGGCTAGCCTGGAGCACAGAATGGCATGGAGCGCAGGCTGGCGTGGAGCACAGGCTGGCATGGAGAGTAGGCTGGCATCGAGCGCAGGCGTGGATAAATCGCACGCTGGCATGGAGCGCAGGCTGACATGGAGCATAGGATAGCATGGAGCGTAGGCTGGCATGGAGCGCATGCTGGCATGGCGTGCAGGCTGGCGTGTAGTGCATGCCAGCCTGGAGCGCAGGCTTTCACTGAGCGCATGCTGACATGGAGCACAGGCTAGCCTGGAGCAAAGGCTTGCATGGAGCGCAGGCTTACGTGGAGTGTAGACTGGCCCGGAGTTCATGCTGGCATGGAGCACAGGCTGGCATGGTTTGAAGGCTGGCATGGAGCGCAGTCTGAAATGGAGTGCAGGCTGACATGGAGCATAGGCTGGTCTGGAGCGCCGGCTGTCATGGAGTACAGCGGCGTGTCCTGGAGAAAAAGCTGGCTGATCCGGGAATGTAATCCAGGTCCTCGCGAAGGCGAGTCCGGTAGTATTCCACCTCGCAACGTGGTTCACTAGTAGCCACTCTGCCAACAGAAGGCTGTCACTGCTAGTTTACTTTTGCAGATAACGGCACTTTTTACACATATACAGAACGTGGTTTGGGATATTAATTCACATACTTTTACCGAGTTTTGGTTGTAACGAGTTTGTTTCTATTTCTGGTAATTATTTAAATTACTTATCTGTTTATAGATTACAAATTTGCAACTTTCTTATAGGTGTTTCGAAACATATTTACATAACATGCTGATACGTTTTAGTAAAATTAATATTTGTTAAAGCCCAATTAAGTTTATCAAAAGTATTAAAATCGAGTTAGGAAGTAAAATAATATAAATAATTCTTGCACAAAATGTTGTGACTGAAAAAAATGTAACGAGATTGTTAGCCTTGTTTGTAGCCGTCTAGTAATAAAAAACGCAACAGGATTGTGTGTTCCAGTTTCCTCTTTTTTCGTTGCAAACCAAACCACTACCTCAGTCAAACTGTAATGGCAAAATTTGGGTAATGCGCTTTATAGTGATTTATCATCAATCAAACAATTGTCAACACAGACACAGTGAAAAGTCATAAGACCAACCTGGATTCTGTCAAAAATGTGAACATTTTGAAATATTCCACTATTGTAGGGACAACTGAAGTATGTAAACATAGCATTTTTCAATTGAAATATTAGAAGTTACATGACATTGCTTTTGTTGACATGTAGCTGGAGGATACGTTATCGTTACCTGGCAGTAGAATGTAAGTAGGACTTGAGAAAAGTGTAAAGTAAGAGTGAAGAGAGTAGAATGGAAAGGCAGCTCGGATCTGAGTAGGCAGGCAGGCAGGCAGGCGGACTACGACAAGCTGTTGCTGGCGTGGGCGCCTGCCGCTGCCTCGATCAATGTGAGGACGCCAGGCAATATTTTTGGCGCTTGAGGCGGGCGGCACCTGTTGAGCCGCGCCTTGCTCCGGTCGATACGCAGCCAGCAACACATGCCTGCTCGTTGGGTTGCCTGCCCTCGGTTCCAGGCGCCAGCTGCTTTAGCTACACTTTTACTATCTCTGTACCTGTTGAGTCTTCATATCTAGTCTATTCGCGGTTTATTCATCCTATGTGAATCAAACTTTTGAAAAATCATCCCACGTATGACGTGCTTTATCGAGTCCCAAATATGTCGTGTATTACAACGTTATGTACCTTTGTTAACAAGGAAGTACCAATTTTGTGTTAAATTAAATTTTTATTGATATTTTATTTATAAATCATAACATTTCATGTCTAACTAATATGAAAAAACAGCGGGAAAAATAGGTGTGTTGGTAATGCCTAGTAAGAAATATTTATTATGGAAAATATTATTACAGTGAGTGCGCACACCTGTATGTTGTCCCTTTGTTGTAATATTCTATACTTGGTTGCATGATGTGAACGAATATCCTGAAAGTATAACTTTAGCAGGGCGGAAGCGACCGTGAACCGCTATACTACCAACGTCTTAACTGCCACCACAACCTTCATTATTTACTGCACTTTGCGTTTGCGACACAACTTTGTCTCTCTCTCTCTGTACTTACCGACCATTTCATCAGAATTCAATATGAAACAAAATTATTAATAATTTAAGCACAGTGGCATGAGACAGTCCTACTCGTGGTTTACAGTTAACGGCGAATAAACGGTCATCCATACTACAGTGATAAATAATAAATTTCATTCGCGGGCTTAAGAGAACCATTTAAAACTGAGCGAAACGACTGGCGTGCTTGTAGCATACAGGACTCGCAAGTGGAAGGGCCCCGGTTAGATTCCCTGATCGGACATCGTTCTTTCAAATTTCCTACGGTTTTCCAAAATCCCTCCGTGTGAATACCATGACGATTCCTTCATACAAAACATGGCTGAATTCTCCGACGTTCCTAACTGCGCAGGAAATTAGTTCCGCTTCTAATTATACATCACTGTCAACTATTCGTTAAGACAAAGTAGCATTTCAGAAAATATTCCCATTTAAATAATAGTTTCGTCTTTTTTTCACTCTTGTTGGTGCGTATGTTTCGAAAATAAAACAGCTGAAACTGGCGTTATTGAAACTCCATGCGTTATGCGTGCCAGTGTCAGCTTCAGCGCTGCAAGCTCCTACGTCTGTGACACGCTATATACTCCCCCCTTTACTGATTATTTCATTTTATTCTATATTCTTCCATAGTATGTACCATTAGCATTCACTGTGAGAGTCGCTTTAGTGATATGTCAATCTAGCGTAATTGAGAATTCTCTGAAATTGTTAACAATGTAAATATGTTAATATGCCAATTATCACCCTGATATAGGCAAAACAAATCAAAGTAAAAGTTACATTATAAATAAGACGTAAAGATGTCGAACTAGTTTACGCACGTCGTTGCCAACTTAACTAATAACATACCGGTCAGTAAGTCCTTTAATACACATGCCATTAGGGGCAGTGATTTCTGAAGAGCTTAGCTTACCGTGAACAAACATTCATGTGTTTGCAAAGCCTCTCGAAACGAATAAATACGTTTCTCTCGTAACAAAATACGTTGTCGATCACCGCGTATTTAAAGAATATACACAAACCTTTAATACGACGTTTTCACATTACTAATTTTAGTTATTCGCTGCAAATATAAATTCGGAAGACAGCCGTAGTTTATGTTATGTCCGTTTACGAATATTAATTTTTCTTCAAAAGTTGATAGGAAAAAAATATTAACCAGCGTATCAACTATATCTATCTACTTCGCAATTATAAAGTTCATTTAACTGCAGTAAGTCACGTAATTATTCTTAAGAATGGCAAAACTGTATCTGTAGCTTCAAGCCACATTGCATCTCTGGCGATCAAACTTCACTGGTGGATTGTTACTGCTTATCAACAGCTAGGAAACACTAATTACGAACCTGTTAATATATCCAGTTGTCAATGAGTTGCTACTCTCAGATTACTCAGTACTGGAATTAACTAAAGTAAAAGAATGACAATTTGAGTCTAGTTTCCATACTTCAATTTAATTTTTCTATTTGTTGATAAAACTGGTTGCTTATAAAACAAAATAACATTTTCGACCATGTAGAATAGTATATATAAATTCTTATGGAACAACATGAATTCAATTTTATTTATTTTTTTCGTACACGGCTTTTTTTCCGCTGAGGTTTTACAAGGCCTATTTTATATCAATCAGAGAAATTTTCCTAATGCTTCTAAATATGTTGAGGACAGATATCTTTAATCACCCTCCAATATCTAATTTCACTGGCGCTACATTACGTCCTGAGCTACAGTAAAGTCGGCGATCTCGATAACCATTCTAGTCTCGCACAGGTTGTCACCCAACTCATCAGAAGTGTCAGAATTGTCAGAACATGAGTGACATTCCTCACATCACTGTTCACATCGCTGTGATTTGTATACCACATATCTGCAGACCTTTTACAGCTGAGAACTAAAGCTGACGATCTGACAGAACCAATCGGCTCTATGATTGGTCTGAGTTACATGACTTAAGCCTTTCCTACAATAAACTAAAGAATTAAATTAATATGAGTGATCATAAGCTGTCATCTTGCAAGATAATAAGGCTATGACGATTAATAGCTATTCCACTATGTTGGTAAATATACAAATTATTCCTACCAAATAAAGTTCACAAACAATTATGTATAAGACGCAAGATATTGTACGAGAGCATAAAAACTCTTCACTTTATGTTTATAAGTGGTAACATGCATGCGGCAGAAGGCAGAGTCCAGTACAACAGCCGTGATTCTCACATTCCTGAACACAGTGAGAGAGTCGCAGTGCAACATACGTCATGTCCACTGTGAGGGGAGTTTCAGGTGGCGAGGTCACCACCAGAGCCACCCACGCACGCACGCAACAAGACCGCGCCGCAACTTGAAACTACTACGACATGCACTGCTAAAGGCTATAGAACTATCGGCAGTATATTATGCCTTAGTTTGCGATCCATAAAGTCTTCGCTTGAAAATATATTCTGGCCATAATTTGTTAACCATCTCATTTAATAATACATTCACATACCATATTAGGTGTTAGATGCTGATGCAAACAAGTGTGTAGTTTGCAAAGCAAAGGTAAAATAGGCGCAGACCCTAAATCACTTCAGTGGTAGACACAAGCAAGAGATATGTTTACGAAAATTCTCAGAGGAATTATGTACCTGGCTCTCAACGGTTGCACAGAAAAGACAAACTACAAGTTCAAATATGCTAATATTGCAGTTTTTATTACATTCTAACAGAACTATTCGGACGGGCCCCCAAGACATTCCATAAAAAAATTTACTACATCTCAACTTAGACGTCAAAGCACACGGTATCCAACGATTAGCATAATATCCTGATAATTCAGCCTGCTGTGCTCCTTTAATACCTGATAATTCAGCCTGCTGTGCTCCTTTAATATCCTGATAATTCAGCCTGCTGTGCTCCTTTAATACCTGACACACCTCCACGCCCAGTTCAGGTATTATCAGCTTGGTTTACGTGCCAGGTAATATAAAATTACAATATTTTTAAAAAGTAGTGTAACGTGAATCTCGTAACTAGTGTGTTAAGAGAATGGCAGTCTGCTACGACGCGTGGACTACGTAGTTTTGGAAGCTATGAAGTGGAAGCAGAGGCAGGTAGGAGCTTCTCTTGCCTGTGGCCGAGCGAGGTGGTGCAGTGGTAACACACTGGCCTTGCATTTAGGAGAACGCGGGTTCGAGTCCCGGTCCTACTATCATCATTTCGCTCTTGCTTGGTTCCCGACATAACTCAAGGCGAAGGCTGTGTCTGACTTCTTCCCCGCTCCAACACCTCCCTACACACCGAGCAACTTGCTCTCTCTCTCTCTCTAATGACCTCGTTGTCGACAGGACGTTAATTCCTACCTGCCCCCCTCCCCTTCCCCCTCCTCGTCACTTGTACAACGACTCGCCTGTTGATCCAACTGAATAAACAGCAGTTCAGAGGAGGAATGCCTGGTGACCTTGCTCGCCAGGGATCACGTTGTCACCTGCACCATTCGTGAAAAGTAGAGGAGATATTTCTTCGTGTGTATTTTTGTGTATGTTTGTGTATGTTTTTGGAATGTTTGTGCATGCACGAGAGTTAGTGCGTTGTTAGGCATGTACGTAACTCGTGAATGCAATTTATGTTATGTATCAATTCGACTCACAAACATAGACCGCAGAACTACGGCGACCCCGCAGCAGCAGGAAGAATGCTGGCCAGTCCGTAGGCAAAACTGGCACATTGCCTCAGATCACACTGTAGGTCCACACTACATTCCCATTTTCCTTACACATCTACGTTGCAAGGGTAACATTATAGTAGAGGAAAAATTAATAGTGCCAAACATACTATTTTCTAAACATTTAAAAATACAAAAATGGTTAAACACGAACGTTTATTTAGAAGAACTATTGGGTCGTTTTCCAACATAAATGTATAAAAACGTGTTAAAATTGCTTTCGCATAAATTGCAAGCTTAATGGCACCAATCGTTGTATACGCCATTAAACAATTAATGCAAATAATGCAGGAATAGATCCGTAGAATTAACTTTGACATGCGTATTACTAAAAAAAAAATATTGTAAAACACGATCTTAATTATTCGTGGACCAATGAGCAGACATAACCTGAAAAAAAAAAAAGTTTTCTGTGACTGCCCTTCCGCAGTTTCCGTAGAAATGTTTCTAAGTTTCGTTACAAGGCAATATACATATTCAGAGTGTATTAATGCGTCGAACACACATTTAACGCTCAAGGACGCAAATGTAACTGCATGTAAACAAAATACAGCTGAAGTAGGAGCTGTCTGCCCCCGACATGTGCCCCACGCAACTCGCAACGCATTGCCGTAACACGTGCTGTAAGCTCACCAGGGGAACCCCACGCTGTAACCTGCAACATTGCTGCAGAGCACGTTTCAGTCTACAATGTTCTTGTGAATGCGGTTGTCACTATCTGAGCATAAATACGCACCAGAAGGAGTGAATGTTAACCCATGTGTTAAATATCGCCCATATAGGAGATTACTCACTTCATTAAAAAATTAGTAACATTTGAAGTTCGTTAACAAACTTAATTTTGCAGGAAAGAATCTATTGCTCTTGAGTTAATTGAGAATGTGAAAGTGATATTTAGAAATCCGCATATTTCGCAAATGTATGTGGTACTAGGCTGACCTAAAAAACACGCAGTTTCTCACTCTGGGCCACAGTGCATCCCACATGTGGTGCACGACTGAATAGCGTATATAAAAATGGAGGTGTAGTAGTGACCGAATCAAGTATGAAAGCTTACTGTGGTAGAAGACCATGAATAGCCACATGCTAGTCCACGAATGTTGATTTTAGCTTGCTGTCAGATTAATTATTAAAATTTACAGATTTGCAACTATATCTTCCGGCAGAGTTATAAGTAAGTTTTGCCAGTATTCATATAAATATTTAATGTGTAATATTTAATTACATGAATTGAAACTATGCATATATTTTGTACTATTAATGAAGTTGCATGTACATAGCAGTTCACGAAACTCTAAAGTCATGCGACGTAAGTTGAACTCGCACATAGGAAAGCTACCCTATGACATACTCTTCATCTGGCGTGCATTTACCCTGATATACCTCCATGAGTGGCACATTACACATTGTGAATATATTGTGAGTTAGGCACCCCAGAACTCTAGTTGAGCCCCTCACAGCAAACTGCTGTAGTTCACAAGCAAATCCCGGATCAGTCGTGCCACATGTTGAAGTACGATTATTAGGTGATGACTGCGGGTGATTTGGGTAGCCGGCTGTTGTCCGACTCGGCTGGCTTTGCCTGGCCTCCCAGCACTGTGGCCTGGCATATTTTATCCAAGTTGGGAAGGCCACTTGAGCTTCATTCTGATCAAGGACGAAATGTTGAAGCACCATTTTCCAAGAGGTAACGAGTATTTTAGGAATGTACATAACTAGTACCACGGCATTGCACCCACAATCGTAGAAGACAATCAGAATGATTGGGACTCCATGGTACCCTCCTTTCTCCTGGTATATCGCTAGGCGATCAACGAGTCCACAAGGGTAACACCTTCAAAGATGCTGTTTGGGAGAGAGTTCCGTCTCACTGGTGACTTGCTTTTCGGACGTCCAGTGGAAGAAGAAGCAGCCACCCCACAATATGGCATTAAGCTACATCAAAAGTTATCAGACATTCATGAGCTTGCCCGAATGCACTTTCAAGTTAATAGTGAAAGAATGAAAACGCGATATGACCGAAGACTAACCGAGGAGACTTTTTAAAAACAGCTGGTGTTGTTGTACCACCTTAAAAGGAAGAAGGGATATTGTCCGAAGCTACAGAAATTTCGGGAGGGCTCGTACAGGACCCTGAAACAGATAAATGATTGGTCTACGGGATAGTCGACAGGACTCTCGGGCGAAGCCTAAGGTTATCAACATCGATTGGCTCACGTTGTACGAAGGTCCTGACGTTGGAGAGTATGTTCATGACTTAAGGAGAAGGCAGTGTTACAAACGTGATATCTCGCCTCGCGCACGAAGATCTGTTACACCCAAGCCGGTGCTGTGGCAGAGCTGACCCCCCCCCCTCGCCGCTCATCTTTCCCCCAGGCGGTCAGCCGCCTGTCTCATGGCTAGCATCACAGCCCCTCCCCTTTTGGCGAAGCCCAGGAATGATTGACAGCATAAAGACCTGACTGGCGTTACAGCCCCTCCTCCTCCGCTGCTGAGCAGACAAATTCATAGGTAGTGCAAGAATATTCTGGGAATTAGGACTCTGGGCACAACTAGGGAAATAGCGGCTGATGGCATACGTCCCTATAAATACTTCAGTGGTCCAGTGGCCAGCAGTCTTGCGCAAAGTCCATCTAGCTGAGTGCGGGTACGAAATCTAGTGTGGTACGACCACGGACGAGGTGTTCAGAGTGAGAATGGACGAGAGTGCGTGGAATCCGACGAGTGAAGCCTACTGGACGTCAGGTACTCTCGGAGATCTCTGGAACATTGCGGACTGGCGGGACATGGACTAAAATGAGGTGAGACTGAATTAATATGTAATACGGATTTTATTGTAAATATTGGAACTATCGGATATGGATACATGTTATAAAATAATTGAATAGATTTTGATACACTGTTTATTATGACTGATTTTTAATTATTTAATTTAATTGATTTTTTGAGGATATTATAAATTGTATTAACTGACGTCCATAATTGTAAACAGTAAGAGATATCAATTTATTGTCAGATGTTGAGTCGAGAGGATTTCGTTTGTAGTTACTGTAAATGAAATTATTAAATTATAACTAACTCTTTTATTTAATTAACACTTCTATCCCTTAATGAACCTGTTTTAGCCCACTGAATTTCGAGAGAGAAATTGCAACAATAGCAGAAAACAAAGTTGCCCAGCCGCGTGTTAGTGTATTCTGCTAAGGTTTCTAAATTACTTGGTGGATTTTGATGCGGTTTTCACCATCTTTTAGATAATTTCTTGAGGAAGGTTTAGATATAAAGTACATTAATATTTAATGTAAGGATAGTAGAGAAATGTCAACGTTTTACAATAAAGTCGGAAAAAGCTTCTTTTCGGCAACTCTCACGTGACGTATTTCAAATGGTACCTGCTTTTACGAAAACTGATTGAATGAACAATTTTTTCGAACACTGCTCTCGCATTTTAAAGCGAAAAAGTATTCCAGGTTACAGAACGTTGTTAAGACTTTTTCTTGCTCTGTTCGACTTCTTTTTTGTGATATATCTAGCTGTTTTCTTCGCTGTGCTAGTAACAGATTTCGTTGTGTTATTCAGTGGTTTTTTGGATATGTCTTGCGTTTTTTGCTACTGTTTTTGTCCGTACTGACATGGTTGTATAATTTAGTTTTTGTATGTGTGTCCAGTTAATGTGTCCATTTGTGTGGAATTTGTTGTGTGTGTTAGAGTTATTTGGATACACTACATACGAATCCTTCATTATTATTCCGTTTAGTTACTCGTTTTGATCATTTTCGTCTTATTTCAACTAAACCCTCGGCATATTTGTTGAAAATAAGTCGCATTGGCGTTTGTATACGTGTTTTCAAGTCCTGTGGGTTATCGACGATGTACAACAAAATTACGTAGGTCATAAATAATAGTTCTTTCAAGGTTCACGAGATGCCGCGATGCACATATTTCACGCATTTTTGCAAACCCTGGCCAGGTCTTTGCTCTTCGGGGATAAATACAAGAAAAGCAAACAAACATAATGAAATGGAATGGAATGTTATTGGCAGGCAGAGGTTTATGCTGGTCGACTTGCTACGACAGAGATGGCGTGTGACGGGCATCTTCTGGGACTTGGCAGAGACTGGAGACTGGCCTCTATCCAGGACACACACTACTCCCTCCAGCTGGTGCGGTCTTAAAGACGTCCACTACCAACCACTTGGCATCTCCTGTCCTGCGTCACTTCCGCTATAACTCCCTCGCCAACTATCAGCTGCCACGTTCCTCGCATTTCTAAAGGCTGTTCACGGTAAAGTGAGCACTTTCCAAAGCCCTGCACAACAACTACTCTAGTCCGAATGTAATACCCTACCGCGAAATGTAAGACTAACGTTACCATGTTTAGCGAGATCACCATTTTGAAAACAGATGTGTGAAAAACAAGTTTCACATTAATGCAAAGTCTCTTCCATGGCACTTCTTGTACAGGCTATTCACGGTTAAAGAAATATCACTTTTGAATGCCCTCTCATTTGGAATCGGTCATAGTAGATGAAATATATTTTATTTTACCCTTAGACATGAATTTATGAGAGCAGTGGAATATACGCACTGTGTTTATTACTTATATGGTAATATTTATTTTAAAATGTGATTAAACGATTAAAAATGGCTAAAAGGAAAAAGTAACTAGGGCTTTGCCGTGAACAGCCTATATAGTGATTTTGGTGTGTACGAGTTAATTATTACCGAATGATCAAATATAATAGTCATTCCACAGCAAGAACAGGATTTCATAGTTGTTGATGGAAATAGTTGTTATAACTGAATTTAATGCTTCAAGTTCTAACAGCCACCATAAAAAAAACATTAGTCTGTTCAATTGTTTTAGATATATCACACTAAATAAAAAAATTAAGCCGCCATTTTAAAAATAACTTTAGTTATGACTGATAACTGCAAGAGTCAAGTTACTTTGCTTTGCATTATAGGTGTACCAAGTGTGATGAAATTTGGTGTTAACAGTTCCAAAGTCTGACAGGAGGGTCACACAACACACGAAACTGCTCACACGTGCGTGCAGTCAGGTTATAAAAAGTACAAAATCCAGAAACAAGCTACGTATCGTATCAGAAAATATCGACGAATATCAGACTGTTGTAGTGTCCGATGAATATCAAATAATATTTTCTACTGGAAACGACAAGGGAAGTGGTTTGGGATATATATGGAATGATAAAACTACGCACAAATTATATTATTCCTGTTGTTACGCAAATAATCATTTTCCGTCAAACAAATTTTGCTTTCCCTAAACAATGAACGGGTTGAAAAATACTAACCGTACGAAAATTCCAATCACAGCCGAGTTTTAGAAATTACGCCTCTTTGGAAGACTTCTGTAGTAGACTAAATATCGGATAGAATTGCATCTCTGTAGCTGTTAGAAAAAATCTATTATTACAACATCTCGTATGAAGAACATTGTATCCACAGTGCTGGGTCTATAGAATATAAAATGCTCCAGAACTTCACATATTACATTTACAATCCACATACGATTCCTTAGATTTAAGCGAGGCATTTGATACAGTAAATGATTCAGTCATGCAGGATAATCTTTCAGCACTGGCCTATACGTATTTCAAATACTTCATGTAAGTGTATGGAAGAACGTCTTGAGTCCCAGTGTATGTATACAAATAGGTGACTAACCGAGCAATTTGCGTGGTTGTAATCCATTAAGACTCCATACTAAAGCCACTATTGCAGTCCTTTAATAATTCTTGCAGTTGAAGTATTTCATTTAAAAATTATTTTGGCCATATTCCACTACACAGCTCTTGAAAACACACAATATGAAATGACAACGTGTAGAACATGGGAAACAAGCCAATATTAGCTGTTATCAAAATAACTCATATCTACTGTAAACAACATATGGAGGATTCGTCTGAAAACATCTTGTGTTCGGTTTTTACACGATGCGTTTTCCACAAGTTATTTTTCCACTCATTTATAACCACTGTTGCTCTTAAAATACACATGTACTGTAGGTTATCGTAATATCTCTAAAACGTACAATGTTAGTAATGTACCGATAATAGTAGTTCATTGCATAACGTAGACAATAAAAAGTCATTGAAGGTTACAGTTAAAAAAAAAAACTGACACGAACAGCAGAATGGTGTAAAGAATACGGTTGAGTTAGCCTAAATGTGTGCATATGATTATTGAAACGCACATAAGACTTAAAATTACATAGTACACGAACAGTTCTAAGGCCGCTATTCCAGAATGTTTTTTATAAGTGCTGTGGTACAGCTTAAGACATGTCCAGTCGTTATCAGTATTGTAGAATGTTATACTGCCAGCTAAGCCCTTAGTTAAGCCACGGCCGAATCCTTAATCTTATGGCTACGATTTGGGTGACGTATCCTTGGCCCAAACGATACCTACGCATGCGCTGAACGCATATCCTTTTTGCAGGAGCCGGTAGCGGGATGAAAATACAATGTGAATACTGTGTGATATTCCCGGCATGTTTCAAAGGCTTCCATCATTACAAAGAATGCAAAACACGTAATAACTGAATGTGCATATATAACCTTAGTAGATGAATAATGGGGGAGCCAGGACAGGGGGTTCAGATGCTCGGCGACCGCCATCTTAGATTCCAGCATCTTGGATTCCGCCATTTTGGTAACCAGTATGTCTTTTTCACACTATCATTCCATGTTTTTTCATGCTCTATAAGTTTATGTTGTTTTTCATGCTCTATCATTCCATGTCTTTTTACATGATCTATCAATCTGTGTTGTTTTTTCATGTTCTATTATTCTGTATTGTGTCTATATCATTCCGGCGGTTTTCTATGGGTGCTCCCATTTTTATATCTTCCTTTCTCTCTCTATTTCCTCTATCTCTCTTTCTCTGTCTCGCACATTATTTTGTCATTTGTTTCCGACTACGATCTTGGTTCTAGAGTTGACAACTAGGGGCGCTGGGGCGTCGGTGAATGACTGAGCACTGACGACTGGGGAGTGTGGAGGAGCACGAACACATGTTCATTCGTCGACTGCCGAATCGCAAATGAAGATGTTAGGGTAAGGTGGAAGGTGTGGTGTTTAGTTAAACAACTGATGATAGTAAATATATGTGTATTCGAAATAAATATAAAGAAGCACCCGTTACACAATTACCAGCCCAGTATACACCTAATAACTACTCGCATATGACCTGTCACCACGACACCCAGACATCAACTAACCAAGTCTATTGCAAGTCAAAACATATTTTAATACTTAGTTTCATCACTTTGTGTGTAACTGGAACAGCTCATGTGCTCGAACCATTACAAAGTGTTACCCTCACTGTTTGTCTACACTTTTCGTGTTAAGTTTGACCAAGTCCAGGTTTATGTAAACATCAAGTAATAAAGAAACAAAGGCTTTACGGTAAAAAATAAATGAAACACACAATCATTTGGAAATAGTTTTTACTAGTCCCATTATTTTGCCATCATCTACAAAATCATTACTTGCACATTTATATACATCACATCTTTTTTACAACACTTGTCTGGAACAAATTTATTTCTCAACATTTACATCACATCTTTTTAAAACTATTATATACATCATCTTAAAACACTCACTTCATTTAACAATTAAAAAATGTATATACATCTTCCTACAACACTTATCTAGAGCATGTTACATTTAACATACTTCATTAATTTTTTTAAATTATGTATGTTTATCTGAAGCATACTTCATTTAACAATTTATATATATATACATATCACATACATCACAGTTTTTTACTTCTATTTATGTACCAAATTTACACTTCTCTTCTTCTATTTATGTACAGCAACATTCCTGACAAGACGATTCGTTGCACGGGCTACACTGTGCTGCTGGAGCAATAACATTCAACTATTAGAATTTAGACATTTCAATCAATTGTGTGAGAAAATATAGTTGCGGGAATGGAATGACCGCTCCTTCAACATGACTGGATAGAGATATTTGCAGTTCATGATGTTTACCACAGTAAAAATTATTAAATTACTCTTTATAACCATAGCCATCCATTAATTACCTTTTACCATCCACCCAAGACAAAGCCAGCTTATTACTACACTCGGTATATACCTGATGATGGCGTGATTTGGTCTGCTTGGATCCTGTGGCGGGGGGGGGGGGGCACGCACTGATGGGGAAAAATGGCAAATATTTATGGTATTTGTGTAGACTGGCAGGGTAATGTACATCAATCCCCAGTATGTAGCCTACATCTCCATAGTCCGACACATCCATCGCGTCCAGGTTGGTGTTCAACCATTTAAATCCGGATATGGAAGGAGTAATGATATCGCCCCAAATTTACAAATTGTTAGCATCTACATACTGGAGGTATGTTGATGGTTTCTCTTCATCAGGTTTGGTAGAAGTATGTCTGTTATTTACAATACAATGATGTTTAAAACACTGAGCGATGCCACCCTGGATACTGGCATCTATGAATTGGTACATATCATAGTCGGTAAGCAGTTCCAATTCTACCTTTGTCTTTTTCAACATGGCATAAAAGGAGAATCCGGGGGCACTCAAGTAATTACCACAGTACAAGCCAGTGTGTTTAGACACAGCCTCTAGAAATTCTCAAAAATATCAATGACATGCCAGATGTCCGTCTTCAGGTAGATGTCAGAATATTCTCCCGGTGTGCAACATCCAAATTTCCTCCATACATTTTTTGCATAAACATAGTCCTAGCCACTAATATCACTGTTAATGAGTCGGTTTATAAGGCTTCCTTAGCGGGCAGCTGCATCTCTTCTAACTTCTCCCACGAGACAACATAGCCGTAAGGAAAGATACCCGTTCTTACAACTAGCTCAATTTCTTCAGTGCTGTAAACTTTCTTTGCAGTTTTTAATTCGGATGCAAACAGGTTCTGTGCGAGGGCAGCCAGACTGGTAGGCATGAATCTGTATGTATATATGAATTGAATACTGAATTTGTCCCCAATCGACTTACTGAATGTTATTAATTTTTCCTCTGAAACTGGTATTATGAAATTATCTTTGGTGTCATATACGAGTTCTTTTATGATGAAATATTCATCATAGACAAGATTATGGAACATTACTGGTAATTTTTATGGTGATGAAGCATATTGTATTCATTTCAGGCAGGTCCAATATAGTTGCAGCTAAGGTGCTCATGGTCGTGGACCTCGGGTGTTTGACAGAACATATTCAGACCTTTCATTAAGTGTCAGCGGCCTCACTGGTTCTGATACACTTTATATCTCCTTAACCTCTTCAGCGATTTTCACAATGTCGGACATGAAGTTTTGGCAGCATTTTCTCTTCTGTATATAATAGGCGTTGCATTCAAACCTGATGTTTTTGATGCCAGTATAACACTGTTTTCCACACAGATGTACATTCTATAACTGTACCGCTCATGTTTCTGGTAGGCCATTGTGTATGATTGCTTGGGGTCAGGTTCAGATGATGTAACAGGCTTCAGCATGGCTTCGAAATCTGTGTACATTACTATTGGAATCTTATTCATATTTTAATACTTCTTAAATATTATAATTGGAGGCATGTTGTTCGATGTTGACTGAGGCATATCTATTCTCGCAGGAGCGTGAGGCAAACAATATTTCAAGTGCTGGTGAAGAGTATCCTCTCCAGTGAGGCCAGTAATGCGTGGAATATCATACTAGTATGTGAAGCACCTTTTGCATGCACATATGGATTCATTATGTTATATCAGCTGTGAATGTATTAGTTTAGAGAAATTGGTAATTAAGGTGAAGTGGTTGTTGTCATCTTCAGTTAAGAGTAGCAAGTCGAAATGTTCAGGTTCTTCCTCATTGCATATACGTATGGGTGCCCCCTTCTCATCTTCGAGCGAATAAATATTCACCGAAACTCCAGGATTATTCTTCCCAAACAAGCAAATCTGGCACAGAGGCATGAGGAACTCGAGTCCACTGACATTAAATTTATCTTCCAACCTAAGACATAACTTGTTGACACATTCTGGGTGTGCTCTTTCTACGAATCTCGACAGCATCGCCCACTTGAAACATTCTTGATCCTTGTTATGCGGATTAATTACTGCCATCTTAGCCTTGATGCTTGTTGGTAAATCGATGTAGGACGAAGCTCTAGGAGGATCAATCTTATTAATTCTCAGCGGAAGACGTTTTACACAGGCGAGGGGCCAATCACTTCTCTTGCCCTGGTATTATTATTCGTCCTTGCAGTTCTTTTCGGCGGTAGCCACCACAGCATCTTCAATATAGTCTAAGTTGTACAGAGGTATATTTTTCGACTTAAATGAACAACGATCATCTTGGTTGTTGTGTGGCTCCAGCTTACCATAAATACAATCCAACCATGTGTTAAATTTGATGGCTCCATGTGTTTCCAATTCCAGGGCCCACTGATTAATAATGTTCTCTTTCATATCATCTTTCAACATCTACGTATGTTGCTTGTTGTTGTGAATGAATGTTCTGAAATGAGAGTCTTCGAAATATGGCTGAAGGCTGTTACCGCCAACACGAACTCGTTATAATTGAGTTCGTCAGCCCCAGCAACAACTCTGCGACAGCGAGAGCTGTCCTCTGTCGAAATCAGATTAGCAGGAACAGATAGACTTGTTTGTATGTCAACACACCGACAATTCGCTGGTGGGGCAATGGGACCATCGCATTTAGAGCTGTGTGCCTTCAACTTGTCAGATCTGGTAAACTGCCTACCACATTTGGAATATTCTAAAGTTTCCCTTTCTGGGTCCATCAAGCAGCTGCACTCGTGTCTTCTTGCATGGCCACTGTGAGCGAACTTCTTCTTGCAGAATTTGTAACTAGCAGTTGCCTTCTGCTGTATTTGGCCAGTGCAATTTTGTATGTGTTTGGTCATGTCACCCTTGTGGGCAATTGTCACCCCACACTTGTCACATATCTGATGCTCTCCCTTGAAGGGGCTAAGCCTACAATTTCTCTCGTGATGAGTCCATTCGAATGATCGCAAAAGCCACACCGCAGCACTGGCAGAGGCATAGTACATGTCACAGTTGAAGAAGTGGAAGGAAGAGAAGACATGCTGCCCATGATGTGTGTTGTAGAAACATCCGCCTGCACATACACATGTACAAAACGCATTTAATAATAATAATAATAAGCAAATATAACGATATGGTGGGATATTGGGAAAATGTAGGGGCACAAAATAATAAAATACGATATTGAAACATGAAAGTCATACAAGAAGAAGAAAGATGTGTGATGTACTGAGCTAGTAGCGCAGCTTATCATTGATAACTGTCTTCACGCGACTACTTCATTTGGTTTGGGAGAGAAGGAGTTGAGATGAGCGAACCATGAAGGGTGTCTCCTGGACAAACACATTCAGCACTGATTAGTTTCCAGTTTACAAAATTACAGAAAAGCATTTAAAAATCAAGTTGAAACAAATACCAACTTCAAAGAAATACAAGCCTAGCAGCATATTACTGGCATCCCAAACTTGGCTGAGGTCAGTCGACGGGCCATGTACTACGTGATGGAGGGACTTGTGTACTGACACAACAGATCTTTAGGATCATCAAAACCGTCTAGTATCTTCATTTCACAAAATATCAATCAAACAGACACTAAAATGTTGGTCATATTTGGCTCAAATGATGTGAATTCAAAATAAATACCTCTAAGCATTAGTGTACATGTGAAGTCAATGAATTATGACATTTCCCATTAAGCAAACCTATTGAATTAACACAGATCCCCATTAATCAAGTCTATCGAATTAACATATTTCTCATTAATGATTACTCTGTGCCTTTTCTCAAGTCATATCTTTATATATAATTAATTGTACCTTGAAGGGGCTCGAATCCCTGCCAGGGGCGCTTAATAACCTATGGCTTAATCAACTATGCTACCAAAGCACTCCCACTTTGCATCACTTTAATACCAACATTTTTAAAAAATATTTAAAAAGTTTTGAAAACAATTAAACACGAATTTAATTTAAAAGGAGTTATTTATAAACAGATAGTATTCAACACAAGTTAATATACAATTCAATTTAAAACAGCTCCCAAAAGTGTTTAAACACTAATATAAATCAGCTTCAAAATTATTTAAAACGATTCCAAAACAAATAAGCACAACTCCAAAAATATTTCAACACCTTTAATATGATGTAAAATCATGGGAAAAATAACATTTTAAAAAAATATTCAAACACGATTTAAAATGACTCCAAAACAATAACTAAACATGGCATTAAAAAATTATTTTACTTACATTTAAAAGTAGCCAGTTTGAAGTGGATGTTGATATGGCAGTACTAGTAATGGTGATAGCATCTGGGGAGTGATGTGCGGAGGCAGTGGGTAAACTCTGGGTTTGAAACAAAAGAAAAAAGAAATACACACACATGAAACAAATGTAAAATATCTGAAAAACACAAATAAAAAATGGTGTGTGGATGTGCTTGGGTGAGCATGGGATTGATTGGGTGTGTGTGCGCGGGCGCTTGTGTGGGCATGTGTGAGCGTCAAACACCATGTTAGCAATTATTAATTCAAGTCACACCAAAACAAGTCAAGTAAGTTAAAAGTTTCAAAAATTGCTAAATGTTAACAGTCCTTACAAACAGAAAAAATTTCAAAGTGTAAGTCAAGTTGAAAAATATTTAAGTCTACAACAGATCAAAAAATTTCAAAGTGTACATGAAGTTGAAAACATTTTAAAGTTCCTAATAGGTCAAAAATTTCAAATCATAACTCAAGCTGGAAAAATTTTTAAGTTCACTACTGTCAAAATATTATTTTCAGAGTTCCAAAAAAGTCCACTACTGTCAAAAAAATTTTTAATACATGTCATGTCCACAGGTGTCCACACAAAAGTTAGAGTACACATATGTACTTACACATTAGCTAGCACTGGTGAGAGGGCGGCTGATTCTGGCGGCTGCTGTACAACGAAGTGCCGCCCATCACATCCTCGGGAGGAGCGGTCCATTCCTCCTACTAGTCAAAGTGTGGAGATGCGGAGTCAAAGTGTGCAGATGCGGAGTCAAAGTGTGGAGGTGATGCCAGGCAGGAGTCACAGCAACATGGAAACTAGCTTCATATGTCGGAAGCTGACCAGTAAGTGACAGGTGGTGGGGTAGTGCACCTGACCTCATTTCAATAGAAGCTTTGAGAAAATAATTAACATTTAGGAGAATCCTTCAGTTTGATTGACAGGGCATTAAGAGCTTGAGCTACGCTTTAAATGTCACAAACACGTTTATGAGGGATGGAATGTGCTTCAACAATCCAATTGAATACAGTACATCTTTGATTTGTAGTACCGCAAAATATCGTAGATATATTTATTAGTATAAACATATAAATATAAAGTTGCAATTTTGCTGTGAAAATGCATGTGCACCATTTACAATTTACGTACATAATTTCCACATTAAACACACGAAACATACCATGTATGTTCCATAATTGTTACCCAATAAAGAACGAAATAAATATATCACGTCATACAGTAATAATAATTATTTTAATTACCCTATGCAATGTTATTTCAAGTCTGTAATAACTGCCACTGCTACAGATAACGTATTAAATAAATCGTGGAGGTACATATTTATGCAAAAGCTATTGTAAATAAACACCACTGTGTTGCTTTCATTTGTTTAAGCCTCGTACGAGGGGACGAACAACAAACTGCGGCACATCAGAGCCGTCTCAGGTCCTAGATAAAACTCGTTAAGAAATACTTTCCGCGAGTTAAGGATTAGTCATGGCTTTTCAATCGCCCGAGATGGTAGCTCATATGCAATTCCAAACAAAGTTCTGGAATACCGGCTTAAGTAGTTTTTTATTGTAACGAGTACATGAAAAGTATAAATTATTGTTCTAAGTATACTTCCGTTTTACAAAGGAGACCTCATTATTAAATGCCTTGTTCAATTTCAAATATTAAAAATATGTTTCTCCTAATACATGATGATGTAAGAGTAATTATGTAATCTTCAATTTTTACATTGAAATTACTACGCCGATACGAATGTACACAGCGCTGCTCCATCACATAAAACCGGCACATGTGATTGGCAGTTATTCAAAGTTGGTAATACTAGCAGGAGACTAAAATGAGGCTGCCCCATATGTACAACTCCCAAGAGCAAGAAGACACCGCCTCCTAGGAGAAGTGAGAGCTGTGAGGGAGGCCGGAAGTGAGGCAGTGAGGTGGTCAGGTCTGCCAGAGTTACTTCACACGGCTGTGTTGACAAGATGAGACAACACTCTTACTTCAGTAAACTCACGGCAGGCGGTGACTGTGTCTGCCGAGTACAGACACGTGCCACCAGTAGCTACCTTCCACTGGCGCGAGTGCGGACATCGGCTCCTGGGTCGACCTCTTTCATCTTCGCAAGAAGGCCAAGGAGGATCACCAGCGTAGGTCGCGAGCATATCTCATAGCGATCGTCGTGAACTCGCTGGAAGCAGACACTACAATGATAGTTCCGCCTTTCCGCACATGGTATACATTACAGACCAACAACGCAACAAGACACCTGCAAGTACTATGAGTACATCACCACCACCCTTGACAAAACATACATACTTTTTACATGTGCCATTGAAAGGGACCCTGATGGTGGTCCAGACATTGCATTATCCTTTAACCTATGATAGCTTATTTTCAATTCCCATACAATCCAATAATTTCGTAGGTAAATAAAAATAAAATCGATGGTAATGCTCACCGACATGAAAGTAGTCATTGCATGTCTGCCTGCAAAGAATAGTCAGTTAATGTCATTCGCCGAAAATCGAGTGGAAGTTTTGCAGCGAGACATTCGCTTACAACCCTAGAAATACCTTTAGTAAACACCGTAATACACGACACATTCGCCCATAGTGTTAGCATGCCTAAAGAAGACTTTCGTACATATTAACGTACACAACGACATTAAAGTTATCATTGGTTGTTCAGTCCAACATACAAGGCATTCCATTGTGATAACTCTGATAATGTGTATACCCGTAGTGATAACCTCTATAGACATAACAAGAAGTGCAAAGGAAATGTTCGTTGTTCATCGGAAGCGACTGCACGTATTTCAGCAAGACATTCGCTAACCGCACCAGTACTCTGCTACAACATGAAGACGGAACCAATGGTTGAAGACTTGTCACCTGTAATACGGCCAACATCGGCAACAGCAAGGGGCCCTGAAGAGTCGCTATAAGCAGTACGGTATCCATGTTACCACTGCGATTGCATACTCAGCTGCCATATGAACATGGAATCAATGGTTGAAGACTTGCCATCTATAAAACCACCAGCATCGACATCACCAATGTGTCCTGAAGAGTCGCTGCAAGCATTAAATTATGAATGTTACTACTATGGAAATACTTTTAGCCATAGGTGCAATTAATGCATGCCGACATGATAGTCATTGCCTGTTCAGCCCAGCATACAAGGCGTTTCACTGTGATAAGTACGATGTAGTGCTTACCCGCAGCGATAACCAATATAGACATAACAAGATGTGTGAAGGAAATTATCGATGTTCATCGGGAAGTGAGTGCAAGTATTGTGGCAGGACATTCGCTAAGCACACCGGTGCCAAATGTCATGAAGAGAGTAACTGTTCATATACCACCGTCTACAAGACCTACCCATGTGTTAATTGGTGTGCAGTATATGCGAATCAGAGTGGCTGGCATATTCACAGCAGGAATTGCTCGAATAAAGACTAAGTTGTACATGTAAGATGAACGAAGGTAAAGATGTTAAAAGGTCGAATTGTCAACTTCGCGGGCTATACATAGAACAACTGGATAAGGTATATTTTCAGTCCAACAGCAACCATAGAGTCACCTACTGAGACAACCCGAGATCGGCAATGCAAACTGTCATGTGGTGTGAATAGTATATAAGCGAGCATCGTGTAAAACATACGTAATTTCACCAGCCAGCATGGCGGTAGCAAGCAGACCGTTATGACTACATTAATCTAGTACGATCGTGCACTCTGCTGCAATATGCAGATGACATCATTGGTTGAAGACTTACCATCTGTAACACCGTCAGCAACAGCAATAGGCCATGAAGAGTCGCTATAAGCAGTGAGGTATCAATGTGACCACTGCAATCGAATACTCTGCTACAGAATGAGGATGGAATCAATGGTTGAAGACGTGCCATCTGTAACACCCCCCAGCATCATCAACAGCAAGAGATCCTGAGGAGTCGCTAGAGGCATTACGTTGTTCATCGGGAAGCGAGCACAAATATTGTGGCAAGAAATTCGCTAAGCGCACCGGTGCCAGATGTCATGAAGAGAATCACTGTCCATTTGCCACCACCTACAAGATCTGCCCTTGTGCTAACTGCTGCCGTGCATTATATACGAATAAGAGTGCCTGGAATGCTCACAGCAGGAAGTGTTCTGCACAAAAAAACAGTCATCATTAATGTTTATACTCAAATGAAGAATATGTTGAGCATGTATCTATTATTAGTATGCTGTCTTATGTCATGGCTGCACAATAAAGGTAAAGTGTATAAAATATACCTATCTTATATATCTAGCAAAACCCCGCTAATATTAGGTCCACCTCCATCACTAGAAAAAATTTACCAGATTTTGTCTAAGTTTGAAAGTGAATTAATGATGTAGGTCGATGTACGACCACTGCTAATTGTAGGCTTGGTACACGGGTGCACATAGGTCATGAAGACAGGGTATAACCACCTGCAAATACAGGTCCAATGCATATTACGCATTCTAATCAAGACCAGAGAGTATTAGCTAGTATGGTAGAGTAGCAAATGCTTTCCTTACGAACCGATCAGAATGAAACCATAAAATTCAGATTACAGCCAAAAATCACTACACTAGTGGTGGAATGTGCCGACCAAGTGCAATCAACTATCAACTCGTGAATCTGTAAGGTAGCCAGGCAGTCAACCGAAGGTGTAGGCATCTGAAGGCCACAGCCACCATCTTGGATCAGAACTTCCTGCTCTGCCAATCTGGTCCAAACGGTGGTGGGTGGCCATGTTGGTGGCCAGTGTGCCGATGAACATTTTTGGAAATGTCTGGAGCCATCTTGGAATGGAACTTTCTGCTATGTCAACCTGGTCCACCACCTTGGAAGTTTCACTGTTTAGCAACATGTCGACTGGTGGCCAGTGGCCATATTGGTGGCTAGTACAGCAGCGACCGCCATTTGCAAAAGTGGCACCTGCCGGTGTGGTGGGCATTCAGAAGTCTGAATACGGGCGGCCAGCAGACATTCGCCAAATGGCAGCTGCCGGTGGCAGGTGGCCAGATGAGCTGGTGGCCATGTTAGCAGCTAGTACAACGAGGAACATCATTTACACAATGTCGGCCTTGACCTGACCTTGCATGACATGCAACTTGACCTATACCTGTGACCAGCATTTCGAACTTAGCCATTTGCAAAATGGTGGATGCCGGTGGCAGGCAGTCAGAAGTCTGAATGCGGGTGGCCATATTGGTGGCCAGCAGCAGCCATGTGCAAATTGGTGACTGCCGGTGGTGAACAGTCAGAAGGACTGACTGCCATTTTGACAGGCAGTATAGATCCCCTCTCCCCCAACAACTTACCTGTGTGTGTAAGTGTGGATTTGCACCGGCATGCTGACCAGAACTTCCTTATGTCAATTTGGTCTCCCATCTTAGAAGCCGTACTCTCTATCAAATGGTGGCTAGTGGTGGGCGGCCATGTTGGTGGCCAACACGCCAACGACATCCATTCGCAAAATTATGGCTGGTGGCGAGTGGCCATAGCAGCAGCCAGTACACCATTGTCTACTGACATTATTTTTGTTGTAAGGATGAAGCCTGATCGCAAATCTCGGAAGTCACACTGTCTAACAAAATGGTGGTTGGTGGTGGGCAGCCATGATGGTGGCCTGTGCTCTGGCGAAAGTCATTGCACATAGGTCATAAAGATAGAGTATTAGCACCTGGTAGTTGGTGGTGGGCAGCCATGATGGTGGCCAGTGCACCGAACGTCCATATACAAAATGTCGGATGGTGACAGGCGACCATGGCAGCAGCCAGTACACCGACGACTGTCATTTTGTTGTAAGGATGAAGTCTGAATGCCAAATATCGAACATCACACTGTCTAACAAGATGGCGACTGGTGGCAGATGGCCATGTTGTCGGCCAGTGCGCCGGCGATGACCATTGGCGACCGCCGGTGGTGGGCGACCAGAAGTCTGAATGTGGGCCACCGTGTTGATGGCCACCAGCCATGTGCAAAATTGTAACTGCCATAGGTGGATGGCCAGAAGGGCAGGTGGCCATGTTGGCAGCCAGTACGAGTCATTTGCAAAATGGCAGACACTGGTGGCACACGATCAGAATTCTGAATGCCATGGACAGTTAGAAGGGCCTGCGGTCACGTTGGTGGCCAGTACAACGTCGACATACATTTGCACAATAACGGCATGGGCAGTGGTGACTGCCGGTGACGGGCAGCCAGAAGTCAGAATGCAGGTGATCATGTTGGCGGGCAGTAGCCGGTGGCGGGCGGTCACAAGGGCCGGGGTGGCTCCTGGGGTCCTGAGCCCATCTCGTAATATGCTAATTGAGCTCCTCAGGTCCTCTCCCAGATGCCAGGTGAGTTAGATCTGTCTATTTTATACTACTGAAAGTCAATTTTCAGCCCAGTTAACTTCTTCATACCAATTATTATTTTTTTCATTTCTGGGCACCTTCTTTCAAACACAAAACTGTAAAAACCTTAAAAAATATTTCCTCTTAGATCAACCAGTTAAAATATTTATTTTACAAAAGACACTCCTTGGTAAGAGAACACTATTACGGCAAAATTATATCTAGAGGAGGGTAAGGGAAAATGATCCCCTTAAGCAAAAAATGACAATTATTCTCATGTGTAACATTCCCTGGATTTTTGCAGGAATATGTAGTACGATGTTTTGATTACCGTGAGTAATTTTCCTATATTTTTGCTAAGCTTTTTCAAGTCATTATAAATAAATTAGTGAAAATATGCATTAGGATCATTTTACCCCAGGGGGTTGGATAAAATGATCCCACATGTGAATTAAATAGGAAAATGAAAACATTTAGATTGTTACTTAAAATACATGTTTAGAACAACTCTAACAAAAACTACTGGCAATATGGAATTTTAGTCAATGCCATCAAAAGTTAAAGTGGGTATCGTGTCAAACAAATGAGAAATGTGAACAGTTACAGATGGAATGAGCTAATTTAAAACATCGTGCAAACATTTGCAATAACATATTTTGATAAGATTGTTATATTAAAACACCATAAAATAAATTTGGAATGATATCAGCACAAGGTACATCCTACATAGAAAAGTTTAACCCTCGTAAAAACGCAGCCTTTTTCGTGCAACTGGAATACAAATGTCACACTGAAAATTCTCATCATCATCTTCTTCAATCCCAGCACATTCATCATGTGTCCATTTGTGGCATACATAGCACCTGCTCCAGCCTTCTCCATCCATTGATGCTTTCTACAATTCTCCACAAAACAGACATCGGCAATCAACATCTTCAGATCATTTCAGGGAGGTTTTCGTTACTTCGGTCATCCTTCCTCTTATATGTGCTAATTTTCTCTTTTTCAGTATTTATATTTCTTGGCTGGTTCGTAACTTCTATGCCGTCGGTGTGTTGGTCTTTATTCCTTTGTTTTGAAACTTTTATGTTTGCCTGTTTCTTTTTGAGCACTGATTTATTCTTGTACGAGTGCTTGTCAAAACTACAGTTGTTTCCTCATTTCTTTGCTTTCTCATCATGGTGGGTTCCCCTTATTTTGCTGCTGATGCTGCCACTCGAGGACCAGTTATTTTGGGCAATGGTCGTATATCCTCTGGACTACACGAGAAAGTGCCACCAACTCTTGAACTTCCAGGTGTTGAACAATTGTCTACTGGCAACGAAGACTTCGGAGGTGGTAACATCTTTTTTTGCATGGGTAGTTCAATAGATGCAGTTTCAGGTTGAAGGTCTAAACTGGGAGAGTTAAAGGAGTAAGGCGTTGCAGCTGTGGAAGTAGAAGGTAAAGGTGCAGGTAATCCTAACTTCACAGAAGACATGCTCATTTCAGGCTGAAGACCCAAAGTCTTGGTTTGGACTCTAGTTCTTGTCATGAGGGCATGCAACAGTTGAATATGGTTGTAATTTATGTGACTCAGGCTGAGGTGTATGGGTTAATCTTTCCATTCTCATGGGATCATCTGATCTCCATTTTCTGAATTATCATCTGTTGTCTTTGCTGGAGTAAAAAAATCTTCTTCGCTGAATATGTCAGGGTTATATTGATGGATTCTTGTGTTTTGAAATCCTTTGATGGCATTTTTAGGATAGCATGCCATTAGGTATGCCTCACAGAAAATAGTGCTAACTTGGTCATCAGTAATAAAATGGCCTGGATGATTTGTCAGCCATTTTTCCAGTCCTTTGTCATAGTGGTGACTGAGTGGATACATAACTCCAACATCAAGATGATGTATTTTATGCAGTATGTGGGGTGGGAGACAAATAACTGTCACAAAGTTTTCTCTTGCCTTGATTATCTCATTCGAGTTTTTGGTGTGAGAAAGGTGGCCCTCCAACAAAAGTAACACTCGATCATTTGTTGTTGGCTTTGTGTGGGCCAAAAAGTGATTAAACAATTTTTCAAAGACACTGAAATTCATCCATAATTTTTCATTGCATGCAAAAATGGTTCCTGCCGGTGCTCCGTCCTCAAATTCTCTCTTGAACTTCTGATGGTAGAAGATCAGCATAGGAAGAATGAAACCTCCAGCAGCAAATGCACACATTACAGCTGATGTAATTCGGGAAACCTGCCTTTTACCCATTTGTGCAATAACTTTTGGGTTTTTCCTAGGAACGTTACTTAGACTGGTCAACATTAAAAATCCAATGAGGCGGATAGTTGCACTTGTACTCTTCTTTCAAAAAGGTAAAAAATTTGGTTACTACAGGTTTATTGAATCCCATTGCCCGAGCAACTGATGTAGACTCGGGCAATCTGAGACACAATTGTGGGTGTCGTAGGTGGAAACCCCGAAGCCAGTCTTTCGCTGCAGCTTTATTCTGGCGAGAAAAGTTGCGAGCAATGCCATTATGCTCAGCAAGCTGGTAAGATAAAAAGCGAGCTTCTAGAGTTGTTAGTCCGTACATTCTATTTTACATTGCAAGCATATATGACACTAACTCTTCTTCTTGTTGTGGAGTGAAAACTGCCTACAATTTTACGATGTGAAGTGGCATTGATGTTCCTACCAAAGGCCCTCCTTTTCAGAGTCATTACAGGAACGCCAAATTGTCGTGTTGCTGTCTTTTTACCCATACTAGCTGCTGCAGCTTTAAGGGCTTTCTTCATGTTGTCCTTGTTCCAGCTTTGTCGCTGCGTCTTCCGCTTGTAGTGTCTTGCCCTATCGATTTCTAAAAAAAAAAAAGTATTGTATATAATTATTTATCAAACACTCGTTAACACTGTTGTCATATACAAATGTTTTTAATATCAGTACAGCAATTGTTTCCATTTGTAAAGTTTTATTTTGATTTACTAATTTTGGGAATGAGTGATGTAAATCAGTTCGTAAAATGAAAAAAAAAAACACTAGGCTCATTTTGTGTCAACTTTCTCATTTAAAAATAAAAACAGATTTGATAAAAACGATAACATCTGATTTCTTAATGTAAATTGTCAATAGTACAAATAATATGTGTATTGATATAATTTCTGTTATGGGTATTTGATTGTAACATGCCATATAAAAGTTACATTTGGTGAAAATGCGAGATCGCATTGAAATATGTAGACGGGGCAAAACAGTCCCCACAAATAACCTTATAGGGTAAAACGATTTGCCAATATCAACTGGAAACCCTTATGGGGCAAAATGATCCTTTTGATGGGATCGTTTTGCCCCAAAGTATTGTCACAAAGACGACAAAAATATTCGACAATAGACGAAAACTTTTGATCAACCAAATATACTAATAAATTAACATATATGTTCACTTTATCATACGCCATTAAATGTTTAACAAGATACTGGAATTATCTGCAAAAGCAGTGATATAGAGTAGGCTTAGCTTTGGTTACAATGGAGGAAAACAGTTTTCCGCTCCTCGAAACTCATCACACTGCAATGACGTCGCTTGCCCTCTCCGGCTTCTCTTTCCTTCCATCTTCGACAGTTTACCATGGTCGCACACAGATAGTGTGCATGGCTTCTTTAGAATGTGTGGGGATAGTTTTACCTCATGGAATCATTTTCCCCCAACCATCCCCTACTCACAATATAAGCTTGATTCTTATCTTGAATATTTGCCTTAAAAATAAAATTTATTTCCAGTACCCATATGCTTCATAATTCCTTTTGACAAAGATTTAATTTTCTTTATAACAAAATTTCATTCACCCCTAAAACAAACACCTTAAAATTTGAACATCCTTCTCTCTTTTCACCTCGCAGGGTGATCACAATCTTCATACAATATGTTTCCATCTAAACAATATGCCCATACAACATAAAACCTGATAAACGCCCACTGGAGTGATGGTCTCTTTCTATTTTGGGCCTTTTCCCAGAATTACAACCCTTTCCCAGAAAACCTACGAAAAAACACCCATAAAGAACTTCAATCTCTTGCACAACCATGACACGTCAGTTTCCAACATAAGACCATCCAGGTAATTTAGTATTGTGGATACTCTCCCCACCAGTCTCCCCTTTCGTGGCGGTAATGCCCTCAGACCTGCACACACTCAGTCAAGGATGCCTGCGGATATGCTCCCCACCGATACAGAAGTACAGGCAGCGCCCCCTCAACTCCAATATGGCGGAGGAGACAAGGGATATTCTCCCTCCTCCACCCATGCAATCCATATCCAAATACGAACTAATCACACATATACATCACACCAGTACCCCCTTAAAATGGCAAAACGTCGCAATCCCAACTCCATGTCATCTTCTTTACCACAGCTCAATGTCGTCGTTTTCTCTTCGCCAATAAAAACACACTAGTCACCACGTGGCTGAGTCACAGGATCCCTGCGCTCGCACTACTATGCCCTTCATTTCTCGCATCCTTTCTATTTAAACCACACGAACACAACCTTAATTTCCCTTGCTTCATACTTTAAAGAAAACTGCATCCACTTACCATCTCCGAGACCTCTCTTCCGGAAGTCTTCTTGCTTCACGTTTCCTAAGTCCAAAAATGGCCATAAAACCACGGGTACATGGCGATTATTGTATATCATTCTGTAACAGAGATTTGGAGAACAATGCGCTGCACTGCTAGAAAGAACAACTACGTTCAACCTACTATATCCCACACTCCGTCGACCCACACAGCCTCTCACCATTTATCCTCAGCCGTAACTGTGATATACTAAGTCCAACTTAAGCTGTGTATTTGTTTTTCAAAGATCATTTCTCGACGCATATTCAGGCCAAGTCCCATGCGCGCATCGCCACGGACTAAGTCCAAGCCCGGAAATGAGAGAAATATACTCAAGAGTCCCACGCACGGGCAGAAATCTATCCAAGTTCTTTTCTCCTCTTCCAGAGTCCAAGTCCAAATTACCAACCACGGCAAAATTCTGAGTCACTATTCTTCCCTCTCATCTGCCAAGTCCGAACATTACACCCCGACGAATTCTAAGTTCCTCGTCGCAAAACTCTCGGTGATGGCTGATATTTTCAAAGTCCCACTAGCAGGCATTCTTTACTTCTTGAAGCGCATATCCTTTATCGATGTTCTTCCTCTAAGGTGGAACCACATCGCCCTCGAGTTATTTCCAGCACTCCTGCTCGGGACGATCTCCTCTATGCTAGTTCGCGCACATAAATGTATACTCTCGAAATCCCTATACTCCAGGCCATCCCATCCCCAACAGATCTGCACTCCAGTACCACCTATTCGTTGGCCTCGCTCTTTTTTCGACGCCAGCACTGATGCGAAACCATATCCAATCGCGAGCAAGCAACATAATTTGCCCCTTATACCCACCTGCAGCAACCCGGCATTTCCTCGCTGCTAGGCGGGTAGACGTGACGCCGACAACCTCTGGAGTGTTCTCATTAAAAAAAAAAAAAAAAACATATTCCTTCACAATATCTCGTCTCAATGTGACAGTAAGCCTGTCACAAACTACTTGTAATGCATATGCCAGTGTTATTGTAGTATTATTCCATCGGTTTTACTGGCTGGAATTCAGCATTTTTGCAAATTGTTGAGCCGTGGAAAATGTTCAAATCACAGAAACGCCAAGGCAATTCGATTGTGTTTCAAACCTTCAGGGAAATGTTTCGAAGTTTGATATAAACATATATAACTTACGTGACCTTTATAAAATATCTACGGTCGAAAAAGCTGTTCACGGATGTAAACGCTGTTACTGTAGTTTTCGCTGTCACGTATGAAACCAAAGGCTACGCCATGGGGTCAACGCCAATTCGTATGCACGCACATCACTTTTGGAATTGACACAACACGAGCTGAACTAAGCCTCCATTGAAAATTCAAAACATTGCAAACACAACTTTTTAACACATGCAGATATTTTAAAATACCAGATATAATATAGTTATAAGATAATTTTGAGTTTCACACGGGATAGAAGGTACTTCTAACAGTGAACATCAACAATCAACAAGCTATGTCATCCCGCCACTGAGGATGTGGGTTCACAAAAATGTGCACACTATATAGTTATGCTATTTCCCTTTGCGTTTTAGAGATTTCAAATAAAAGGAACGGAACTCAAAATGTCTTTCGAACGTGACTGGTGGATTTTGATGAATAAATTCTAAAAGATGTAATTATTGCCTCTAATAAAAAGCTCTAATTTCAAATTATCGCAATTATATCAAACTGTTAACAATCTAAAGTTAAGTATTGTAATACTTAGCGCAGTTATAAAAATAAATAGACTTTATTCAACACATTACGTGTGAAAATATGAGCGTTCTATTTAATTTTTACACCTTAAAAAGTTTTACACCAACCAAGATTTGAACGCGAAACGTGTGCTTAGTAGTCCGGGATACTACCAGTTGCGCTAACACAATGCTCGAGTGGCGAAGCTGAATAAATTTTATATATACAAGTTCACCTATGACATGTTTTACATTGTTTATAATGATGGAAGTTTACAAAATATGTACATATTACAAAGTATTCTTGTCGGCTTTATCTTTTGAACAGCTAAATTGTGTTGGTTTCCCAAATTTTAGATAAATAAATGCATCGTGACATATAATGTTCTGGACACATCATATTGTTTAAGGATATTCGTCATGCTACCGGCTCCGGCAAGATTATATGCAGTCCGCGCAAGCGTAGGTTTCGTTTACGCCAAAGATAGATCACCAAAATCGGAGCCTTAAGATTAAGGCTTCAGCCATGGCTTAACTAAGGCGTCGGCTGCCATTATAACGTTCTGGAATACTGATAAGGCTTGGGCATGACTTAGCTGTGCCTAAATCCTTATAAAAATGTATGTTATATCGTCCTTAATCCCACGCCTTCATTCTGTTTGCTTAAACTGGATTGCTGACTGTTTGGAATACACGTCCCTCCACGAAAATGTAAAGGTGCTCCGAATGTGCTTAACTAAGAAAATAAAACACACTTCAAAGAGGGCTGTTGAGTACTTTGAAAATGTCACGCACATTAGAAATGCCAGTAGAGGGAGTTAGTGGTTTCTGGGACAGAATGACCTCAAGTAACCTTTGACCCAGTGATCTACTTTCTATGATCTCTGATGTCCCCATGACCTATTTTCCTTTCCCCACCACCCTGTAGAGGTACGCCTCTATCCCCTCCCCTCAACTCTCCCTGTTGCTGTGATTGAAAACGTGTTAGCCCCTTCTCCCTCCTCCCCCTCCGAGAGGTGTGCTGTGATTGGTCGAAGGGTTACCCCTTGAGTGCTGTCAGGTTACCCCTCCCCCTTCAACACTTCCTCTCAGAAGTATTCTGTGTTTGGCTGTTGGCTTAGAGAGTGTAATAATGGCACAAGGGACATTTGTGAGAGCACCGCAGTTCTATTGACCTTGTCTGGCAGGATGCCATCAGATGGAAGTGCCAGCAGAGTGGGAACTGACAACTGGTGGTCTGAGAGCTACTGAGCTGTTAACTCTTACGAGGTTGGAGAGAAACTGAGGTTTTGCGCAATGTGAGAAAATACACATGTTCGCTCGTCGGTTGTTGGAGAGCGACTGAGATGTTGTCCCTTCGGCTGTCAGCTCTCAATGGCCCCAATCACCAGTATATTTGCTTTTACCCACGCGCCGACCTCCCGTGGCGCAGTCGCTTGATACGCCATCGATAAGGAGTGTGGGAGGCTCTGGGTTCGAATCCCGGGCAAGGCATGGGTGTTAATTTAAGTTAGGTTATAAGTTAGGCTGTAAGCCGTCTCCTGTATGGGGCTATATGTTTTTCAATGAAAAATACCTAAAAATTTGCTTTCACCTATCATTACAAGTAAAGACACACACAGAATGAAGTAACTGCCTAAACTTTTAAAAGATTCGTGAAGTAAGTAACATACTAGGTTCGAATTGTTATATATGATAATCATCCCCAGGGAAATTTAAATATCCTTATAATATAACATGTAAGAATAACATTTCATTTTCATGAAAGAAATATTTAAAAATCGTCGCTCCTAACCAATTTTACAATGTTTATATCTTAGTCATATACCGTGTGAAGGCAAATAGTTTTACGATGATACCCATATTCGGAAGGACATGGGTTCGAATACCATCCAAAACATTCAGAGTTTTTTCTTTACCCCCATGGTTTCCCAGTTCACTCCAGGCGAATGCTGTGATGTCTACATACCACGCAACATACCATGTTTCCATAAGAGTAAAAATAGTTAACCACTTCCCATCTCGAATAGGGACATGACAATGTTAATCCCACAACATATATAAATGTATATATGTATATATATGCTTAATAAAAACCATTATCAAAATGCAAACTGAATATATTTACCCTTCTCGCAAACATTTTGCATTCCTAACATACATTATGGCCTCTCATATGAAACATTTTGCCCACTCCTAGACACATTTTATTATAATTACAACCAAATACTGTTAAACATAGGTGAAGTGTATTTACAAGCAGACAAACACACACACATACATATATATACTATATTTAACATAAAATATTTAAGCAGTTGCAGAAATTGACCAAGCATATACCATAATAGCAAACCATGCGAGTAGACAAATCATGAAACCATTTCGAAATACATACCCGAAAACTTAGCATCAAAGCACTCCTATGAAATAACTTATTCTATCTTACCACCCCAGCAAGTAACATTAGATTTACAGGACTTGTAACATCTCTTTAAAATATCATCTCTAATGAAATACTCCATCTTGCATTCCAGGAGTAGTGTTAGCTCGCGATCAAAACTAGAAACACTTATAATATCAACATACTCAGTAAATATGAATTTAAAATTAAGCCTCCAAATATGCGGCTCACACTAAAAAATGTTTGTTTCTTTATACAAACGTATTCTTATTTTATTTTTCACATAATAAAAATTGCCATGAAAACTATATATGTTGTCAATGTTTATCCTTCATCGGGGAGCAAGTGCATAAAACCATTGCTGGGAATTTTATAATATCCCTTGAAACTAACAACGATAAGGTTATGCACCAGTTTATAAATTTTCAATACTATCATAACTTTATAACATTATGAAAATTATTAACCAATTACTTTAATTAATTTTTTCCACATCCAGATATGTCGATGATTAATTTGCTCGAAACAGAGATCTCTTCCATAACACCATAGTATTAATTAAATATGTCGACCAGTATTCCCCAACACCCAATTATAATTACTGACATATCCACCAACTATAAAGCACAAACCTCCAAATACCCATCGTAAAATGTTTAAAATAACTCATAATATTTGGATGTCATATCAAACTCGCTGCTAAAAAACGGAACAAATGGCAATTATTTTTCTATAATTTTTCCAGGCAAAATATTCTTATCCTATGTTGCTCCCCGATTAAGGAAAGACATTCACATATATGATTTTCATGGTAATTTATAATATGTGTGAGCTAAAATATGGATACATTTGTATGAAGAAAATGAAACATTTTTTGTGTGATCAGCATATATTTGGGGTGTTACTTTTAAATTCACATTTACTAAGTATGTTGATAATGTAATGTATTTCGAAATCATTTCATGGTTACATCTGCTAATATGGTTCGCTATTAGGATATATGCTTGATCAATTTCTGCAACCGCTTATATATTTAATGTGAAATATAGTATATGTATGCATATTTATGTTGTGCGTGTGTTTGTTTGTATACACATTTCACCAATGTTTAACAGTATTTGATTGTAATTTATAATAAAATGTGTGTAGGAGTAGGCAAAATGTTTGGTAGGAGGGGTCATACTGTACGTAGTATATTCAGTGAGTAATTTTTTGCTATTGTCACTGCTACATCAAATGAAATTGTACTATATTGATTTGTACAAAATGCTAAAATTTTACATTGACTTGCTCTCATTGTCTTAATAAAATATGCATTATTTATTTTTTTACATGCCGAGGAGGCGTATAAAATTATAAGTAAATAGTGTTTTATAGTGACGCCGATGGGTGAGTCACGGAGACAAACAAATGCACTATTCACTTCCTGGAGATGGGCGCCAGCGATGTTCCTTATGCACCGTGCTTTTGAGACTCAGGGTTATCTCAGGGGTTTCCATGGGTATTGTGTGCTCGTCTCACCCGTGCGTTTACATAACACTCTTACACATTATACTTAACACTGTAATCTGGACCATGCTTAAGATGCAATTGAAACACTCAACTTTTGCACTGAAGCTGTTGATTTTGCTGAACATTACATACCATGCCAAGTTAATTATAATTTATGATTTACTGCGTGATTCGCAAGTCCGTTTTGTTTGGTGACCCTCTGTGCACTTGACAAAACACCTACAATGTAGGATAACACTCTGCGGTGTCTGAAGACACAATCCCCACAAGGTAAGAGACCTAAGGCCGCTGGGGTGGACCGCAGGTTTCCCCAGGGACAGGACACGGGGATGAGATGATCACTATGGTACAGTGCTATTACGAATGCCTACCTGTCAGAATATGCCCCCCTAACCACGCGAGGTGTGGCAGCGATCAAGGACAATGAAACGCTGGGTTACTCAGGCACGTGATCTGCGGTTAGGCCTCATGGTGGGTGATACTAACACGTCGCAATGAAAAATTAAGTGAAAAGGCATGATACAGGTAACAGGGCACTGCATGAAATAATAAATAACAGCACATTCACTGCGAAAGAACTTGAGGATGGCATGGATGCTCCGGATATACGCGACGGTGGCCACGTGGTCAGACATGAAATACACGTTGAATTCTCTAGAAAATTAAATATTATGCAACAGTTTATAGCACCATGATCCTAAAATTCCACTGATGCAATCAATATCTGTGAACTTTGAATACCTCATAGGTGGGGGGATAACTCCAATTTCCGGGATGACCACGTGGTCTCAGAACAAATACCGCAAAATTGCAGAAATTACACAGAATGCTAACAAACATATATTAAACCCTGATACACATGAAAGCGCACAAGAAGTTGACATAGCACATGATAATTAAATAAAATCCGCAAAATACATACATAGAAATGTTGTCCTCAATCAAATACATTAAAATAACACAAGCCAAGCACTCAAGTCCCATCTCGTGGGCGGATGGAATCCGATACCAGCTTCGCGCGGCCTCGTGGATACAGCACAACTCCTCGTCGGTTACATGTTAAAAAGCCAACAAGGGCTGCAATTAAATTATTTAAGAGTATAGCATTATACTGGGGTCAATTCAGGCAATGTACACACGCAAAGGTTAACCGGTATACTAAAGTCAGCTATTGAAATCTAAGTCAGTGCATAAAGTTAGAGGTGCGTACAGACAGCACCTTAACTGGCCAGCTTCTCGGGAGCGACTGCCCAGAGGCAGGGGCGGCCTAGGAGTCTACACAAGCAGAAGTTCCGAGCACTCTTCATGCACATTCGAAATAGCAAATTCGAAAAGGCACATAATAAAATTAAGGCATATTTAAATACAGTATTCAAATTGTAGTTAACTGATAATATCTTAAAATGGTTTTCTACAGCTTCTTTACTTGAGATATGATTATCATTATTAGCACCACACACATTTAAAATTGTCCAGCTACAAAGAACACAATAAGCCTCAAATACATACAACACTTTCAAACAAACATGGTACCCTTCACACAAACATGGTACCCTTCACACAAACATGGTACCCTTCACACAAATTACACCTGATGCCAAAAAAAATTAAATAGCAAATTTTTATATGGGAAGTCTGTGGCCAGTGGCCGGCGTCAATAGGAAAAAAAAAAGCCAGTTCATTTTTAGTCCCCAATATGTTCCTGTAATCTTTTTTAGTGAAAAAAAATATGTTATTTACTTTATTTGTAATATAATTAATATTTGTAAGAATGTTAAATTACTATCTAATATTATGGCTAAATATTTATGTTGAGCTATGGTGGAAATTGATTTATTATTTATTATTATTGGTGGTGGTCGTTTACTTATGTTGCATTTTAATGTAATGATTTTGTTTTTGTCTATTGTTAAGTTGGGGTGTACTATTTGTAGCCAACTATCTGTTTGGGTCATGATTTCATTGTCTATATCTTCTAACTGTCTCTTACTATTATCTTCTACTATAATTGGACAGTCATCTGCATATGCTATTCTGTGTGTTATTTATTCTACGTAAATTTAAGTACTCATTAAAACATGTATTCCACAGAGTTTTCCCTAGCAGCGAACATTGCGGAGAGACCCTTTCCAAACCATGTGTGATAGTTTTGTTACTAATGTTTACGATTGCTAATCTACTGTGCAAATAACTATTTCTGATATTTTTAAATTAAAACTATTAATTTTATTTTTATGGCATTTACAGGGAGAGAGGAAAATGGCATAGTTATGTCTATACTAATTGCTATGATATATTTATTGTTACTATTTTCTATAATTTGTATTAATTTATTTACGCATCTTCTGTAGATATATTTTTTTACAAATCTAAACTGATATTGACTTATATATTATTTCATTTAAATGTTCTAGCAATCTTTTATTTAAAATATAATCTAACATTTTACTAAAAATTGTTAATAAGCTAATGTGTCTATACGCACTAGGTTTGTTTAGGGGTTTATTATTCCCCTTATAAAAACATTTAATTTCGGCTGTTTTCCATATGAGAGAGAATAGTCCAAGATTATATGTTTCTTTAAAAATGTTTATATATATATATATATATATATATATATATATATATATATATATATATATATATAGTTTTAATATTATCAATATTTGTGGAATTATTTCTTTATTTAATTTATCTATACCTGCAGCTTTCTTATTTTTCTGTTTTTTAAAGGCTTTCATAAGTGGAATGTTTCAATCTGTTTTGGAATTAATGCCTGAAGTAAAGCTCTATCTCTCTATCTATATTTATCTCTCTATCTATCTCTCTATCTATATCTATCTCTCTATATCTATCTATATATCTTTCTAGCTATCTGTCTATATATATCTATCTATCTCTACCTCTCTCTATCTATCTCTCCTATGTTATATATATGCTTATTTTCAAAATGTAATGAAGTTACTGTAATAGATTGTTTAATTTTGTTCATTGTTTTATATGGTATTCCTTAATGATGTTTTTGATATCCTGTGTTACAAATTCTTGCCATTTTCTAATTCTGTTATATTTTATCAAATTGTTTATATTGTTTTCTTTGAATTTCTTATTTATGTTTTATTTCTTGTTTATTTTGGCATTGGTTGTTTTCTGTCTGTAAATAGTTCTATTGTCCGCCATTTTGCTTTTATATATTTATTAGTTACTACCCCAATAGCATAATCGGCTTAAGTCGAGCTTGAATAAAACTTGTCATGACAAGCCGGTAAGTTTGAATAAAGCTTACCATGCAAACCAAAAATTTAGAATCTAACCTGTATCTAGTTAACTAGTCTCCACACTTACCTTAGCAAGCAACAAGTATAATTCAAGCCATATGCAAGCTTACCATTAGCAAGTATGTGCAAGTTACGAGAAATTAGGCTTGAATCAAGCTTAAATCACACATGGTATGACAAGCTTGCTCGGCAAGGCAAATAATCAAATAGCAAGCTTGCTGCAAGTTTATGTGCTATCTGGGTATTTATCCCTTCTAAAAAAATGATTTAGTGTTATCTGTAATAATTTTGATTTTATCTTCTATGTTTAGATTTTCAATGTTTTCTGTTCTTTGTGTATACTCATCCTGTCCTGTTGTTTAATTTCCTAGGTATATTTCTTGAATGATTTATATATTGTAATTTTATTATTATTGATATCGCATTGTGTTTCCTGTAAGTCGCAAATTATTAGATTATGATCACTAGTCGCTGTTTGTTTCATATCTCAATTGTTACACATTCGAATTATCTGATCTGTTGTTAATCTAATATCTATACTGCTTGTACCATGGATAGTCATATGTTGTGATTTCGGTGTATTTATTCATTACGTGTAAATTGTTTCGTCCTCTAAATATTTCCTTATATTCTCCTCTCTCATCTTGTCCTTTTGAAAAACATAATTTAGATTTTGAGTTTGTATCTATTGCTGAAATTATATTTTTTCCTGTTAATTTGTCTAAAATCTGTTGTAGTTTGGTAGTGTCTATTACAATTTCTATACCAGGTGCAAAATAAGCTGAGATGTAATATACAGATTTATTTCCCTCTATTGTGGCTACTGTGATTTTACTAGTACTTAGGTGGTCTAAGTATATTATTTTAGTATCTTTATTTATAATTACTGTAATCCAATATTGTCTTTATGTTTTATTTATAATTTGCAAGTTTTGTCCCAATCCTTGAACTACTCCCTTAACTGCATATGGTTCATGAGCTAAAAATATGTATATTTTATTTTCACTAATAATGTTTCTAACTTCTGCAATTGCTGATTTTAATTGTAAATTTTGTTGGGCTATTCTACATGTCAATCTGTATCCAATTGTGTTCAGTGTTATTTTTGGAATAGTTTCTTGCAATTATATAGGATGGGGAATCATTGTCTAATGTGTGATGATCACTACTAATTATTTCTATGACAGCTAATACATTTCTGTTGGGGCAGTTGGTTGGTGCATGGCACTCGCCCGAGCAATGTGAGCAGCACTGCAGATCGCTCCGACAATACTTCCTCACATGCCCGATGCGAAGGCATTTAAACTATCTGGCGGGGTATATGAGTTCGTTAAGTTTGTATGATTGAAAAGCTATGTAAATTGTATTGTTTTGGATAAGTAAATGATAAATTTGTGTGTATATTTCTAAAATTACATTATTATTTTTATTTTTATCCTTAGTTCTAAACACTGTTTTAACTTTTGTTTTATATTCTTCTTCTGTGATATCTTCTTGTAGATTTTGAAAATATATTCCTTTAAATATCTCCTCAGTTGAAAGTTTTTCTCTAAGTTGTAAATTATGATTTTTGGATTATTTTTATGCCCTTAATTTTGAGATAATGATTTTCTGTTTGAATGATTTTTTAAATATTTTTTACGTCTGACTTTTCCTGAGCTTGAATTATTATCCCTTGATTAGTTGTTTTATTGATCTTTTGACTTTGAACATTGCCTTTCTTCAGATTGATGCTGTTATATATTTTTGTTTGAGTGATTTTGCTACTTCTGTCCTGAACGTGAGGAAATAGTTCAATTGTGAGTTTAGATTGGTGTGGCCTCACAATTTTTTTACTACATTTGCGTCTGATTTCCTACGTTGTTGCACTTGTTGACACTGTTTCTGACTGATTTCTTACTTCTAAAATTTCGTGTTCTTGTACCTGTTTTTCCATATTGGCTATTTTCCCTTCTTGCTTGCAAACAATTTCTGCTAGGTCTCGGAATATTGCTAAAACTTGTGGTCTTGTAGTGTTGTACTTAGTCTCTTTCATTACCCTATCATCAAATCTTTTCATTTTTTCGTGTGCCTCTTGTATTATTTTATTTTCATATCTTGCTACTTTGAATTTCTTTACTACATCCTCTGGTTCTACTTATGAATGTGATGGTGATCTATTGCGTATAGATGTTCCTGTGTCTTTATGTTCCATTTCTATTGTGACTTGAGACTGTGATGGTGTTGATGGTGGTGTTCTATTGGTTTTGGTAGATCGTCCTAATGCATCCATACTGTACGCTGCTGTTCACTACACTAAAGTCGGGGTCCCCGTGCCACGAGCCCAATTTAAGTCACTGTTTATATTACTGAATATACTTTTTGGATTTTACACAGTTTTGCTGATTCATATGTAGACTCCTCAAATTTTTGTAATTTACACTTTTTTATTGTGATATCAAAGAGTACGCTGTAGTTTTTTTTCTGATACGTCAATTAGTTTTCAAGATATATAAGTTAGCTTTTAATTTTTTTGCTGATTAATCACTTATTGTATGTCAATAATTTTGATTCCAAAAGTTGTGTCTGGTTTTCCTGATTACAGTAAAGTTTTTTTCTTCTCCGTACAATGATTTTGGCCGTTTTATTTAAATTGAAATTTTCGCCGATTAATTGATTTTTTTCATAAATATGGATTTTGAAGTGCAGAAATGAATTCTGAGACAACAGCAAGAAAATCTACACGATTTGTGTTTCCTCTGGTCTGCCCCCTATTCAACCTTGCAACCCGAAATTGTATGCAGTCAGTTATACGCACATGAACATTTTTGTAGAAAGTGAAACAAATTGGACTAAATTGAACATTTTACTCATAATACGCCTTATTGTTTTCCTTTGTACTGCTCGCTGGCATAGTTGCCCGGCACGACAGTAAAATTAAACTTTTCACGGCACTTGCGAAAGAAGAATTCATGCACGCATCGCCTGGATCAACAAGTGACATTATGGCGGCCATAGTTCCCATTCCTGCTGTCGGCAGTACCGAGCGCTGTGATCGCCCTCCCCTCGTGGTGGAGATGCCTTCGTCATCTGCGCAGAAGGTCGGCGTGCCATTCAAACGGCTGTTGGAGTGACGCAGTGTCGTCCTTATTTTGACATGTTGAGAAATATGAACTCTTATTCGACTATTATTTCTAATACCCCCCTAGGGAATATTACTTTTTGATAGCTCCCACTACCAAGTATAAAGACTGTAGTTACAAATATGGTAATACTTAATTCTATTGGTTTCTGTATTTTCAGAGCAAAATAATGAATTCTTATTGGGGTTTGGAATCTATTCACCCCTCTAAGAATTATTCGAAAGATAACAGTATAAATGTTTTGTCCTTCTGCTCATTCAGGGTCAGACGATATCGGCCTCGAAGGAGCATCACAACACGTGAAATTATGTAATTCATCAGTATACTTTCTAGGCTCTCCAAGCAGTAGCTCATGACGTCACTTTCATGTAAGGATAGATGCCCTAGCATGGGCTTAAAACTTTGGAAATCTAGTTTGCTTGCAAATAGTATTGTATGACTCTCTAAGAAAGATACCTTATTTTTCTCCCCGAAAGTTAAGGTTTCTAATTGCGAGCAGTTGCTTTGGTCAGTGGACGAGGGGAGAAAAATGTCAAATCAAATTTCCCTAAGTATATAACTCAAATGCAGGCAAGTCCAACTCAGCCTGCAATTTCAAGAATTTTAATATGTTTTTAAAATGCCATATTTCCTTGTAATAAATGGCAAGATTGTGAAATCACTTATGAATTTCTCGTGAAAATTAAATGAAAGTTTTAAAAAAGGAGGGTTGTATTAGGTAAGGAACATGTATTTATAGCAGAGATTCTCAAAGATGTATTTTAATGGGGAATTTCAGAAAGCACAGTAGGTCTCAAAGGAGATGTACTATCACTAAATATTTTTGTGATGTCGTAAATGTCTTTTCTCAGTATTAGTGTACACAATATTTTATATAATTCTATTGATGTTTTGTATACCAACAAAAAGAAAACAATAAAACTAAGTCTTTGCACACTTTGTGTGTTTTTGAACTTAACTTAGCAAATAATATATCTGACTGACTTGGCTTTTGCATCTGTTTACTTTCTGCTCAGACCACCATATTTTGGGTTTGTTTTTGGATTCGGTCTTGCTGTCTCCTTGGGTCAGGGAAGCAGCATGGGTCTGAATTCTACTAGGTGGTTTCTTTTCGGGTGAAGATTTTTGTGGGGAAAAATTTTGTCAGTTTTTGCCTAAGATATTCGCCAATTCATGATTTCACACGTTTTATATACAATTTTGAAAAGGTGGCTTTACTTTGGAATACAAGTCTTTACTTTATATCTAACACTGTCAGAATTTCGTGATTAAGTTCTGGGTATGTTCCATTAAGAGGTCACTACAAGTTCGTTGCACTATTTGGCCAGTAATTTAATTACGCGAACCAGAAAATCATAGTTTCCCTCATGCAGGCTACTTATAATCACTGTCTATACTACTTACGCATACTGTAACTATAAGTCTAAATATTTTGTACACTTGTACTGACACAGCAGTCTACTTTACAAACATCATACACTGCACCAAATATTTAGTTTTATTCAATATTTATTATTGGTAAGTACACCCCAACAAAAATTAATCAAACCAAAGCTCGTATAAAATACGAGAGAATTATGTACCATTTGCAAATCTGAATTCATTCAAGAAATACCATACCATTTCATTTTACACCAGCCTTTTCAAAACACATATTTTAAAACCACAAATATTTTAACTCGTAACAGGTTTCCGTTTACAGGGCAGCAATTAATTTTATATAAAACCACAATATTAAAAATGCGGCTAACCACAGGGCACAATTAAAACAGCACCAAGCCCATTTAAAAACAATGCCGCAAAATAATATTATTCAGGTATACTGTGATCATTAAGTATATAATAAAGTCTAACTACACGCCTTTCCAGCGTAACATATATACATTATCATCCATTGACAGGCTGCCATTTTACCAAAGTTTCTCAATAAGTTATCTCATTATCATACACCAATTGGTGGAAACAAAAAAAAAAAAAAACACGTGCGTGTAGAAAGCATAAGGGCCAGTAAAAGTCCACAACCTATTCGTGACTACCTGAGCCAAAATTGACAGGGAAAATAAAGGCTGGTTTGTACCTTAAGTTCACCGACCAAACCTTTAAACACTCTTTATTAACTTATGGTACAAAGTACTTCTGGGGTAACCAGGCGCCTTAACACAGCGCAAAAACGTGATTTCATTATTCTGTTTCTCCAGAATTTTGCTGGCCACCGACACACCTTCTTTAAACAAAATACATGAAAATATCTTTCAGGTTAGCTGAGTTTCCTCATAAAACATGGCAACATATTATTACTATACGATTAGGACAATACTGCAGGCGCTGCAAGCGAATAAGCCCCTTTAAAGGACGCCTTGCTAAAATAGACAAATTAAAATATATTATTAAAACCTCACCAAGAACGCACGTGCCGGTACTCTAAATGTATATAGATGAAGGGTTATTAAAGAGACACGATTAAAAATCAGACATAACAAGAAAAATAAAATGTGTATTCCTGCCATGGCGTGTGGAACAGCTGATAAGTAAAGAGACCGGGCCAGCCGAATAGTGCAAGAAGTTAATACCAATCTACTTCAAAACCAACGAAAATTCTTGCAAGCCAAACCTAATTTTCAAATATTACACACGCAAATCTTGCAAGCTATAGAAAATTACAAAATGCAAATCTAAAAGCCGCTTTCCAGCTAAACACAACTACAATTACTGCATAGCAAACACACTCAGGTTAGTGATCATTGAAAGACTCCTTCCACACTCGCCGCTCATCACATTCCCATCACTAAATTTACAAAACGTATCTGATACATGGCCATATTAACATAATCCATATTACTTTGATGCTCGTCGAGCAGCTGAAGTGTTGCCTATCCTCGACACCTTCATGTCTTTTCAAGTGATCGCCCGCTCTTCTAGCTCCACACACCTCGTATCAAACAATGATAAAGGGGGGAGGGGGGTGCAAGGAGGAAGGAGCACTACTCCAGCCCGCCAAGGAGGAAGTGTGTGCGCGCTGCGACGGTGACGGCAAGGAGAACTAGGGTCCAGGTAGCAGCACTGCTGCTCACTATTAGTCTAATCAGGCTGACATTTTACTACTTATTCTTCTATAGACGTACTTCCATATTACAAAGTGAATATTGAATTTTTCATACGTATATTTTTAATTTATCAAAATTTCTATTTCTTTTTATATATTTATTAAGTCATTATTGCGTCCAAAAAATATGAATTTGCATGTTTCTAGCGACAGCCAGGTGTCACAAGCGACGCAACACGCTGCCTAGAGCAGCTGCAGCGGGCAAGTAATTGACTAAGGAACCATGCCAGCATTCACCTGGAGCGATCAGGATGGCCCGGCCGGGATTCGAACCCAAGTCCTCCAAGAATTCGAGCCCGAAGGTATATCACTGCGCCACCTCGCTCTGCCACGACTGAGAAGAAATACGTAATTACTTCACGCAGAAGACTACATACGCAGAAACAGTAAAAGCTTACACAGAAAATGTACAATACGCACTTTCTGCGCTCTGCCTTCTCGGTTCACTAAACTAAAAACAAAGTCTTGAGATGGGGTTTTTGGGAGAATAATTCATAAATCCAAGGTGATGCGTATCAATACCCTTAAACAGACGAAAGTTGGCGTGGTGGTGTGGTTAGCGCTCCAAATCGCCATGACAGCGAGACGGGTTTCTATCTTGACGTCACTGCTGCCCAGTGGGTTTTCTCGGGGCATTACCTTTCCCACCACACTTGCATTCCCTGGCCGCTCCCTCCTGAGATGCCACTAGGCGCTGGCTTCAGTCACTAGCCGCCGCACGCACGCACACACAAATCTCGCACTAAGCCTACAGAAGCAGAACAGTGTGTGTACATGCTTTGATTGCCTGCGCGACGCTGTGTATCTCACTGGCTACTACATGTTGCTGAGGGGGCCACAGTGGTGTAGCGGTTACACTACTCGCCTCACAACCAAGCTCGATTCCCGGCGGGGTCGCCCCCGGATTTTCGCATGTGGGAATCGTGCCGGGCGATGCCACTGGTCGGCAGGTTTTCTCTGGGATCTCCCGTTTCCCCCTCTCCTTGCATTCCGGCACAATTCCATACTCACCTCACCCTCATGGGCTCTCAGGATCTCGATGTTAAGAGCCTCCCAAATCTCTCCAATCCACTGCATGTTGCGTGCTGGCTCGGCTGTCATTGAAGAACCAAGTTCCGCCATGTTGGTGGCCAGTGCCGCCATGTTGAAGGCTTGTTGTGACTGTATAAGCAGTAGTATCGTGTAAGACCGACCTCAGTACGCCAGGCAGCGGCACGAGCAAGAACGACAAGAACGAGGACAGAGGGCTGGAGGGTTCATTAGTATTTTGGTGGGGGGGGGGGAGGAGAGTGCTGGGGACAATGAGGGGGCGCCATTATTAAAGGCAGACCGTCAAACGGAAATAACTGAGAGAGGCACGGCGTTGCCACAGTAACACAGACGTCACGCCCGCGGTGGCTGCCAGCCCACAGCACCGCTGCTATTGGCGAACACGCAGCCAATCAGCCGGCACCTCTTGCTCTGTCTCGTCTCGTCTGCGTTGTCGACGAGATATCGCTGGAAAACCATTGCGACATATCGCAAATATCGATCATAAAACACTGTAAATGTAGCAAGTAAAATCAAGATCATCAATAGTACACGTATAAAGAAATGCTAAAAATAAAAAAATTATTAAAAAGGCTTTGATTATTTGAAATATTGAAACACTGCTGTATAGGCAAAACTGTGATGTGCAGTCTCTTGATTGACACGAGCCAACCATCTTGAATTCCCGACATCACTCTGCAGGCGAATGCCGGGAACCTTCGTTACCACAGACCTTGGCAGGTTCCTTGCTCCGTACCTGCTCCCCGAACAACATGCTACGTCTCTAATCACCTCGCTGTCGACCAGGTGTTAGGCCCGACTATATTGACTACTTTTAGCCACCGATAGGTCCAGGAAACTAAAGTGCATAGTACGGAGTAGCCAGTGATGAAGCTGGTACATCCAGAGATCACTAACACTTAGATTATGTAGAGACTCGTGATCCTCCTTGGTGATGTGTCTCGAGATATCTTTCTTCTGAACACTCTAAACGTCAAGAGCTCCCGAGTTGGTACGACTGCTGAGGGTCTTGCTCCAGCACTTGTACCAACTCGCCAGTAGGCAACGTCGGACCCCCGTGGCAGTATAACAGCGAGCTCCATGGACAAGTACTGTACTGAGATACACTCAATCAGCTGACACCTCAGATACAAGCTCCGAACTGATACTGGGTCCTCGGAGCCAGAGGAAGCTGCGGTCCAGCATAGGCACTACCAGACCTCCACTGTCTCTCCAGGGCAGTGCCACCGCTCACTCCTTAGGGGAGGGTAACCTCCAGGCGCCGTTCCAAAACGTTATAAAATTTTCTCTTTGGCTGTCCCAAAAAACTTCGAGTTAATGATTTATTCGCTCTTTGCACTGTCCCAAAACTTCACTGTCTTGCTCGTCAGAGTACACTTGCAGTATGTCGGCCTTCGGGCCATACAACCTGTCCCAAAACTACTGAATAATTACGCTGAGCATCTTGCCAGAGTAAAACGTCTACACATTCTATTTCAGCGAGTAACGAAAGGCAAACTGAAAAAGACGGATGTTTTAGTACAATTAAACAAACTGAAAGGACATGTCGACATTCTGGTTACAAACACACACGGAAAAATTACAAATGACGAATGACAAGATTTGTATTTTTATTTGAAAGTTAATTTGTATAAATATTGCATTTTTGGAAGTAATGTTCTTTATTATCTTTTGGTAATAAAAGTTGTTTATGTACACAACTGATTATTTGGAAAATAAATAATTTCAACAAAGAGATTAAAATCTTTAGGAATTTACATTTGTTGCCTGATCAATCAATATGCCTGCAAACAGAACGCTATATACATCATGCTCGTTCCAAAACCACATTTACTCTTTCTTTCCCCAGCTGTTACTCTGTTACTTTACTGTAATCTCGGAGCAACATTTTGAACGCCATTCAGGTCTCCTTCAGCTTGATTCAGCAAGTTTTACGGCCTGAAGGCCGGCCGAAACACCCTCCATCCTCCTGCACTGTAACTGTATTCAGATGAGTAAGAGAGTGAATGGTCTCTTCTGCTGTTCTTTAGGCCATTCAATGTTCTTAGCATCGTACTCGATATTCTACTGGTTTTCTCGCTAAAACCTGTCCTCCCCGCCATTCAAGGACATTCCGACTTCTTACATGAAGCCTTTATCCGAATACCCCCTCATAGGTCCTCGGAAAGGTTTTTTTTCGCCACTTGACGTATTCTTGCAGTCTTTCTCCAATTTTGGTGGTACCTCACAAGCTCAAATCGATTATGCGATATAATGACCCCATATGTTATAATGGTCTCGAACACTGCCTGAAACACTGCCTAAGTGTTCTAAAATTTAGGCCCCAACTTGTGTTACCATTACTGCTTAATCTCTGAAATACCACCATAGCCTTTCTGGCAACATATCACCTTATCATCCATAATAACTCCCAGATATTTCATCTCATGTACGCACTCCACCAGTCTCCGCCATGGCGTACAGCCGCCGGCCTTTGCAGTTTTCTTTTGAGCACCTTAGTCTTTGTCTTAGACATGGAGAATTCCAGCTGCACTTGTCTGGACCATATCCAAATTTTCTCCATTATAACTTCTGTCTTCTCTTCAAGATGCTGCCTTATGTTTCCTGATATGAGAATTAGGTCATCATCTGCACAGGCCAAGGCCCCACACCCCGGCGGAAGACTCAACTCCAAGAATCTGTCAAAGAGGTCATTCCATAAGATTGGACCAAGGACCGACCCCTGGGGACATCTCTGTGTGAGCCTTTCTTCACTTGCACATTCTGGACAGAGTATGTGCTCTCTCTGTCTGCGAAGAAGTACACAATTGCCCTGTATGTGTTCACCGGACATCTCTTCCTCAGCTGGCACATTACTTCAGGCCACCAAGCATTGTCAAAAGCTCCTGCTGTGTCCAGAAACATCCCAAGTATATACTTTGCCTTGATCCAGCAGCTCGATCCAAAAATTGATGTGTAGCATGCCAGTGTGTTTCTAGCATCATGCTTTACATTTTAGGAAGACACCACTGCTGTGCCATAGCACGTAACCCTGACAATAGAGCAATTAGCTGCGACGGACAACATTTAGGAAGTGTGCTGAAACAGTAATGTAATAGTACATTCTCCTGTGGTGTATGGGAAGTGTGATGAAACAGTAATGAAATATTACATTCTCCTGTGGTGTATGGGAAGTGGGAACAGTAGACCGAGATGGAACCACAGTCTGCCTAGAGTGCCAGTTATGCCAACTGTTGTCAGATGACTGATACACACACTATGTATCGTCATCAACAACTTCTTCAAAATCAACAACAAAACTGTAGACAGTTCTCAGCAGTCGGCAGGACATCGCACCCTTCGTCAGAATCCTCTTCAGCCTCCAACAGGAATGTCTGCTAGATGTCTACACTGCTGTGTGGTGGCATTATATCCATAGTAACAGTTCATTACATCACTCATCCTACACTCGAGGCTTGTTGAATGACCAATCTTCTCTCTTTTATACACTTTCATCAGTAGACCATCTCTAGATCTCCTTGGTTGTTATTTACCTCCCTTCTCTCATATTGGGCCAGTTCTCAATGCTCTCCTCACATCCTGTCTCTTTCCTGGTCCATTGCATTGCTTTTCTGTTTCACCCTTGCCATTTTTCCTCGTATACTAAGCCCGTGATCTGCATGATTTCGTCATCTGTCTTCATTTGCCACTTCAGTCCCACTTCCCAGCACTTTCAATTAAATGACAAGTATTTCACTTCAGTTCCTTGCCTTCATCCATCGGTCGTGTTAGAGGTTATTATGGTAATCGTTTATAGTTGCAAGTAATATTTATTGTAGAGAACTATGTTACACATATCTCTTTCAAGAACCTGTTAGCCTACACTAACTGGTTCTATCTTGATGACGTCACATGTGTATTTTAGTGGATGTCACTGCTGCCCAGAAACTAACATTAACTGAAATCGTAAGGAAAAATAACAGGGCTTAAAAATAAATAAATGAGCTTCTATCCCAGGATAGTTAAGGTTTGTTTAAACATAAAAGAACTACTACCCCAGGGTAGTTAAGGCTTGGTTAAACCGATAAATAACTACAGTCTATTCGCAGTTTCTTCACACTTTTCAAATCAAACATTTGAAAAACCACTCCATGCATGGCGTGTTTGTTTGTTTCCTAAATATGTCTGCATGTGTCACTAACACTGTATATTCGTAGTGACATAAAACTACCATATGTTTGGTTAACTTGAAATTTTATATATATTTTACCTGAACATTATAATACTACATTTATAATAAATACGAATTAAAACAGTGAGAATAGGTGTTGATAATACCTAGTAAGAAACAGTTCTTATGCAAAATAGTATTACACTGATTGCACACGAAAGCAGAGCATTATCCCTTTGGGGTAATTTTCTAGAATCGGTTAAGCTTTGTTTGCATGACGCGGAGGAATATCCATGAAGTAGAACTTAAGTAGGGCTTCGTAAAGTTAGACGTAACTGTGAATGAACTACGATTATATACACTGCAAAAAAAAAAACATTTTTTCTTTGGTATTGTGCTGGTATCATTATAATTTTTCTTTGTATATATACACACACTCCATTGCCCGACAGCTGGGGGAATGATTGACAGCCGATATGGCTAGCGTTACAGCCCCTCTCCCCGCCTTGCCAGAGGAGCTGTCGACTTGGGAGGGTAAGCAAGAATATTCCGGGAACTATGTTCCTCGGCGCAATGTAACATTTCAAAAAATTTCTCAGCTCTGGCTCATGGCAGCATAAATACCATCGCAGCTGGAGAGTCTGTAGTCTTTGCAGTAGCCATCTGAGTAGATAGATACGGTCCCTACTGGGCGGCACAGGGCTGTGACTGGAGGCACGAGGCTCCAGGGGAGCTGGCCGCCATATTAGATTCTGAACTTCCCACTCTGTCAATCTGATCATGCGACCGCCATCTTGTATTCCACCATGTTGTTAGCCAGTATGCAATCATCTTTATAGCCATTATGTAGTCATCTTGATCCACCATTTTGGTAGCCATTTTGGCATTTGTCATGCTTTATAACTCCATGTTGCCTCTCTTGCATTCCAAAGGAGTGCTCCAATTTTTTTCTCTCTTGCATTCTTTCCTTCTTTATTTCTCTTTTACCTTTCTTTTTTCCGACATTCCTCGCTTCCTCTCTTTCCTCTCTCTCTCTCTCTCTCGCTCTCTCTGCCTCTTCATTTCTGCCTTGCTTTCTCTCTTCCTCTATCATGGTCACACACACGATTTCCCTCCTCCAATGTATGATACAAACAAAGTAGAATTTAATATTTAAAAAAATTAATAAAACACTCAAATACATTTTTCGCATACTTCTAATTTTAGTACACAGTCAATACAATTCCATCCAATTTCGGTTGTCTCAAATTCACCAATACGATGCAAGCCAATGATGATGTGAAATAGAGTGCAGAAAATTTGTCTAAACACATAGCTTCGTCGATTATCCTATCATTAGATGAAAAAATAGTGTTGCTGCTGTGAAAAATTTGTTTAGTAATAACTGATGGTGTGAAAAGAGCAAATTATGCGTGGTATGCTATTTACTAGAATCAATCATTTCAATATACTTTACTAGGTGTGTGAAGTTTGTGTTATATTGTAGGAATGGTATCACTGACATGTTTTTTTTTTTTTTTGGTAGATGTGGACGGTGGTAGGATGCCAGTAATATTGGTAGAAATGGTCTTGCTACATAGTTGAGTATTTATTTGTATGATCTGCCTAAGAGACTAGTATGACATGGTGATATGTTTTATAAGTATTGGGTTTTGAATATTTTCGTGGGAGTGACTGGTTGGTATGTTCAGATAGTATGGTCTGTGAGTACGGTCAGATGGACCAGTCTGCTAGAATTGTTGGTAGGAATGATTGTTTGAAATATTTTCAGTTCCATGGTTGGTATGGCTTGTTTGTATGAATGGTTTACTGGTGTTGTGGTCTTTGCAAATGGACGGTATGGTGTGATAGTATGGCTGGACAGAATTTGGAATATTTTTTTGCTGGGTAATTGGTATGTTCTGACAGTATGGTATGGCAGTATATTTGTTATTAGTTGATGTTATGGTCTGTCTAAATGGGCGATGTGGCACGATACAGAATGTGAATATTGATAGTCGGAATGTTTCATTTGTCTGGAATATGGGATTTGCTGGTCTCGTTTTATGACCTACTGACATGACATTTCGGTATCGTTGGTATTCTGAAAGGATGTTCTGTATCATTTGACCATGTGGCTGGTATTGTATGAGGAAATAATTTGTTAGAATAATTCGCTGAAATATTTCATAGGAGTGCCTCGTTGGTAGATTTGTTGGTATGGCTCTTCTAGTCAATATAACCTAATGGTAAGGATTGTAGGTAGTTGCGATCTGCCCATGTAACCGGCATAGCTTTATAATACAGTTATTTTCTATAATATTTGGTAGGGATAGTTTCGTACGAATAACTGGTTGAGATGTTTTTTATCAGTATGAATTGAAATATGCTTGGTGGAACCAGTAGGGAATAATGCTATTCGGTAAATTAAATTGATATTATGGTGTTAAGAGGTGAGAAACCTGTTTCTAGAAAATGAAGCATTGCCTTAACAGGCTGCAGAAAATTAGTAAGTAATTAAAAACTTTGTAATGTTTTTGTATTATTGTAAAGTTATGACAATATCGAAAATGTATATACAGTTGAGACTATCCTCCTCCTCTTCATGATATAAATCAAGCAGAAGAAAACAAGAGTGCAGATCATCCAGCACGACATTCGTCTTCCTGTGCGAATAACAGAGGAAGGTAGAACACTATAGTTAGTTAGTCTGGTGATGATGTCATACTGGTTTGGCATTACTGCATAGTTGGTTTATCGACAATTGTGTTTTATATATGTGTATGGTCGGTATGGATTGATGGCACGTTTTCTATCCTAACTGGCTAGTTTGATGAAATGGATCACATGAAGAGATGATCTGTTCAATTGGTTATGGTGAGATATGTGATGTCAGTATAATAGGTAGTAATGTATGATTATAATCATTGGTTGGCTGGTTTGGTGGTGGCTCTTGCTTGTGTGGCCTATCAGTAAGGCAGTGGCGATATCTGAAATGTGTGAGTGGGGCATTGTAGTACTTTGGGTTGACGGCAGAGGGAACTTTTATGACGGAACAGCTTCGCCTCCGAGTGTGATATGTCTGTATCACGGCTATTAAACAAGAGGGAAGGAGGTATGATGATAGGTGTGATGGTTAGTATAGAAAGTTGAAATGTATGGCTTGAATATTATGTTGGTAAGTCTGATAGTACGAATTATATGTAGGCTCATCGTTGGTAGAGGTGTTTTAGAATGTTTGTAGTGTATGACCTCTCTGCATGGTTTGGTTTTGGTAATATGTTTGGTTGGTATGGTCTCAGGACATGTCTTCAAGGTTGGTTGTCTCTTGGAATGGTTGAAATGGATGAAATAACATGTTTGTATTATATGCCGGTATGGGCTGCCCGTATGGTTTAGTTTATTTTTGTGGCAGGTACATCTTGACGGTATAACCTATCGGTATGACTTGGTTGTACAGTTAGTTTGCTTGTATGGATGGTATAGCTGTTATGTTGACTGGTATGACCTGGTCATAAGTTCAGTTGTTTTGGCAGTATTAAAAAAGTGTAGCTTCGATGGTTTGGGGAGAATGGTTTAATTGTATGATTCGTTTGTAAGGGCGAAATGGTTTGATGTGATGTTTAATTAGTATGAAAGGGGTAGAATGCTTAGCTGGTATGGTTGGTTAGTATGGATGGATGATATGGTATCCGGGATTTAAGACTACATGTGTCATACACGGTTAAATTAAAGGCACTGATCTTTTGATAGCATGGCTGGAGCTTATGACTGGAATATTTGATTGACTTGGCTGCTGGTGTAGCTCGATTATATGTGTAACTGGTGAAGGGACTTTCCTGTGTTATTCAGCAATGCATCAATTGCGAGCATCTGTTCAAACGCACTGATAAGCTGAAGCAAGAACTGTAAATGTCGAGTTTCTGCAGCTAAGAAATGGACTGTACTATCTGTTGGCGAAATCACATCGAGCATATTCTAGCTGAAACAAGCTGCATTTAAGGGTACTTTAAAGGATTATGTGATTGGAAATAATTTTTTAGGTATAAGAGACATATGTACATATCTAGACCACATTATGCAAAGGATAAGCAATCACTTAAAAGAAGAAGTTGAGAAGGTCGCATAAAATATAATATTTGGATGGAATGTAATTACGTAAGGCCTCAGCCTTTGGATGAAGCCATCAGTCACCGAGCATTAAAGACTGCGAATCAAGTACTGTACAATGTTGATAATATCTCAGGGGCTGTAGAGGCCATAAAAGAAAATCATTGTGGTGAAGAAGAATATATGGCCAAGGGTTCGGGTTGGACGATTGCTAGCATAGACTGCCTTGAGCTGCATATAAGCAGATTATATTAATTATGTGAAATGTGAGCATGCTGCTGTAAAAACACTACGTTAATGCTGTGGAAAATTTAAGGATTGTTTGTAGTCTAAAGTATGTAAATTTATATTCATAATGTTCGGAAACTACCTGTCAAAATTCAAACCACAGCATCTGTGGGCGAACAGAAACAAGAGAATCTAGTCCCAAAATGTTCGGAAATCTCAGTTAGGTGTGCGCAGCTGTATGTATCTGCTTGCACAACAAGTTGCATAACACGAAGGCGAACTGATCCATGGCAGTGCTTCATGTGACACTCGCCCCGCCTGCCAGTCGGATGGGTTTCCAATGCCCCACACCCAGGCGTCAACTCAGTGGCAAGTGAGCTAGCGTGATCATGGTTGCCTATGTACAGGCACTGGCCGCATATCACGCCACCGCCATCTGCATCGTGTCACGCAACTTGTCGTGCACGCAGACACACACGACCGCGGACACCCTGCGTCGTGGTTAGCTGAAATTCGACTTCAATCTAAATATACTAACTGGGATTTCCGAACATTTTGGGATTAAATTTTCTTGTTTCTGGTGGCCCATAGATGCTGTGGTTTGAATTTCGACATGTAGTTTCCGAATATCGCGTGTGTGTATAAATATATATAAATATATATAAATATATATAAAATATATATATATAATTCAATGAAAGAGTCTTTAATTTCTCACTGGTGTTGTATCTTGCCTACTTGTCCTACTGTAGAGATTATGATGATGCTTGTTTTAGTCACATAAACATATATTTAAAAGAACCTAGTAGGATAGTTATGACTACAAAACCTTCCAGATAATGAATCATTAACAGATACAGACATCGTGTAGTAATTAGACTTCAAGAGAGGAGACCGGAGATGGAGTTGAGGGAACGTTTTGCATTGTTCTGCTGTAATTTACAAAATTTAAGTACAAATTTAAAAAAAATATTAAAATTGTATAAATTCTAAAATCGAATAATAAATTCAGATTTTTTATTTGACATAACCCTATGTCTATTAAATTTAATATAGTTAACAATCACAATTCCAAGGGGCAAAGACAATGTATACAGGTATATAAGAAGCTGGATTAATTTTTTTGTGTTTTTGTAGTAACATACTTTTATAAAATTTACAACATTTTAAATGAAATTTTGTATTTATTATTTTTAACCCGTATCATAACCACCCTGTACTAAACAGATCTTGACAGAAATATCATTATAAAGGAGTTATATAGACTAATAACTATGGTTATAAAGAAGTTAAACACACATGATAAATTATTCTTGCAAACTGGCACAAGTACCAGTACCGACACCAGTACCAGTACCGACACCAGTACCAGTACCGACACCAGTACCAGTACCGACACCAGTACAGACACCAGTACCAGTACAGACACCAGTACCAGTACAGACACCAGTACCAGTACCGACACCAGTACCAGTACCAGTACCGACACCAGTACCAGTACCGACACCAGTACCAGTACCGACACCAGTACCAGTACCGACACCAGTACCGACACCAGTACCGACACCAGTACCAATACCGACACCAGTACCAATACCGACACCAGTACCAGTACCGACACCAGTACCGACACCAGTACCAGTACCGACACCAGTACCAGTACCGACACCAGTACCAGTACCGACACCAGTACAGACACCAGTACCAGTACAGACACCAGTACCAGTACCGACACCAGTACCAGTACCAACACCAGTACCGACACCAGTACCAGTACCAACACCAGTACCAGTACCGACACCAGTACCAACACCAGTACCAGTACCAACACCAGTACCAGTACCAGTACCGACACCAGTACCAGTATCGGTACCAACACCAGTAGTGAAACCAATACCAGTACCAGCAGCAGTTCTGGCACCAGTATCAGTGCCAGCATCGCGACCGAGAATTCTTGTGGGGTCCGGACAGGCGACGGATCATGGATTTGTGTTTGTCAAGACCACATTTAGAGGCAAATGTACCAGGAAAGAGGCAAAGGTGTTTACACATACATTTAGTTACTGAAGAAAAATATTATTGAATAGTTATAGAAAGGAATAAAGGAATTTGAGCCAATTAAATTAAATTTGTTCCTGGAGTGCGACTATGGCAAACCTGAGCTACACGGAGATGAAAGTATACCAGCGCACTTTCAAGATCAAAATTGTTCCAGTATAATAATGAATACATCGTGGAAAAAGCTGTGCCAGCCAGCTTGATTAAAAAAGGTTGGAGGAGGAGGAGTAGTACCAGGATAAGGGATCTGGATGGACACTTACTGCAGTGAAGAGACTGCAACTGCGAATTAATCAATTGGACCCAGTGTGCATATCCAGCTACATAGCTTTTTTACTCTTGATGTGCGCTGGCAAATCTATCATCAAACCGAAAAACGAGGATCACGAGTGCTTCAAGGCCATACTCGCCAGGTATGTTGAAGGTACAGATACCCAACGATTGAACCGCAGCTACAGAGAACTGGAAAGAATGTTCAACTTCGATTGCATCGAGTTCTCCGCACCTCTGCACCAGATAACCAAATTTGAAAAAAATCTGGAACGACCGTAAATGTATTTGTTCTTAATGATGAAATGAAGGTGGTACCAAGATAAGTTTGTAATGAAGAGAAGCCCATGCATTTTGATATCCTCCCGCTTGCCTTTGATGGCTACACATCTGTAAAAGATATTTCGTGCACTATGGTCCCAGGCTGCGAGTGACAGGAAACACAGGAGAAGAGATGTTGGCGGAGCACAAGTAATATTGCAGCCCCCATGCTCCTGCACGAATTGAGATGCCAGGCCACGACATGAAGGGAAGAATACAAACCCTCAAATTTACAAACCACCACAATGCAGACAAGATGCTAATCTTCATCTGTGCAGATTTTGAGGCCATGCTCCTCTCTGTCCAGACCGGCCAGGCCGACACCCAGACATCCAGCATGCATTCACAATAAGAAATATGAGGCATAGAGTTTTTGTTAGTTTGTTCAAATAGATAACGATGCAATACATGCCGCCAAAACAACAAGTCTGGCAACAGAGTCAATAATTTACACTAGGGAAGAAGCAGCCAATAAATTTATTGAACAGATTGTGGATGATGGAAATAAAATGAAGGAAATTTATGAAACAAGTGAACCCATGAAGCCGTTCAGCAACCTGTAATTGCTGAATCATGTCATGTAAGATACCTTCATGCCGGCCACCCTCGCCGAAAACCTTCCGAGAGACCAGCTTATAAATACCGCAGAATTCTTGATCCCAGACGAGATGGAACTAATAGGGAGAAAGGGCGTGTTCCTCTACGATTACATAGACTGCCTGCAGAAACTGGAAGAGACGCAGCTGCCCCTCAGCGACCAATTTTACAACAGGTTGACAGACATGGCCATCAGTGAAGAAGATTACACTCGTGTACTTTAAGTCTGGGCAAAATTCACCTCTGAGAAACTGGGAGATTGTTCCAATATTTATTTAACTGGTGTTTTGTTGTTGTCAGATGTGTTTGAAAAATTTAGGAAACTGTGCGTGGAAACATATGGCCTGGACTGTGTCCATTGCATGAGCACGCCGAGCCTCTCTTTCGATGCAATGTTGAAGCACACCAAGGTCGAGCTGGAACTATTGGTCGATTATGACAAGCATTTATTCATTGAAGCAGGTATAAGAGGTGGAGTGGTTCAGTGTGTGGAGTGCAAAGGAAAGACAAATAACAAACACATCCCATCCACATATGATACCAGCAAGCCACCCGTCTACCTTCAGTACCTCTACGCCAACAATTTGTACGGGTGGGCAATGTGTCTGTCACACCCCGTACGTGACTTTCAGTGGGTAGCCACCGACATCGACATCATGGCGGTGCCAGGTGATGGCCTATTCGGCTAGGCACTGGAGGTAGACGTAGAATATCCTGTGGAACTCCACGACTCGCACAAAGACCTGATGTTCTTGCCCATTAATAAGTGTCCTCTAGGTGGAAAGGCCAAAAAAAATATATTATTGACGACTGTGGAAGACAATAAGAACTATAGTACATGACATCGATCTGAACATGGAAAAAAGGCAGGCTGGCAGCCAGCAATGATTTCGAAAAGAATTTCCTTAAACTCATAAATGTCACATTTGGGAAACTGATGGAAAATAAAAGGAAACGGCCAGTCATGGAATTGGTGTGTAATGAGAGAAGACTGAAGAAACTAATAGCTAAACCATCAATCAAGTGATGCAAAACATACACAGAAAATTTAACCCTGCAGAAAATGGAAAAGGATACCATAGTATTTGATAAACCTATTTATACCGGCTTTACAGTGCTCGGCCTCTCTAAAACTTTGATTGAAACATACTAAATGGCCTTTCCGATCATTTTGGGACTAGGACATGGCACCCGCACACGCGAGCAACATATTGAAATGCGTTCTCCAATCAGTGCCTCGTTACTTACTCGTGGCCTGCAGTCCAACCAATAGGCAGTACACAGTAGCCAATCAGACAAAAGACGCATTTCCAGAGGTTCGTACAGACAATCAGAGTGGACGAGGCCACATCAAATGAACTGCTTCGTCATTTCGTCTGTGTACTATCAGTTGGAATTACTTGGGACTCTGATCAGGTTCGGTACTAGTGAACATATATTTCCAAACTCTGCAAATAATGCAAAAGGTTTTTAATTAAATTATACCAGTAAACAACAAACTAATCTTGCTTACAATGTACTACTATATATTGATCGCATTCAATACAAGAGAACGAATTGTATACACAGCACAGCAATTCAACAGCTTGAGTTACCACTTTTAAAAAACGACACACGAATCCTCGAATTTTAATTTATACACAAGCATCAGTCATTTGACTATTAGATTCTTCAAAATCCTAATCCTTTTACCATCACGGCAGAAGCATAACAAGCGATGTGTTCCCGAACACGATCGTTGAAGTGATACTCCCTAGCAGGCAACAGCAGAGATATGTGTAGAACCAGAAGCGAGGAGAGACTAAAATGGGTTTTCCTGACCGTGGCTGGGGGTTGGATGGACTTTCCTTTGTCAAGGGGAATGCAGCGCCCTGCGAGACCGCCTTCAAGCGACCAGCCTGTCTCGCTCGGGACATGAACTGCTAGCAATACTTTGGCTTTATACATGTCCTGAACACGTTCTACCTTAACGAAGCCTACAGGCTTCACGCTAATAGTCATGCACATTTTCTTTCTGAATAAACACTAGATTTATATGTTTTAAAAATTCCCATGAAAATTGTTTGTGGTTTGCTAATACCCATTAACTACATTTTACATTTATCTTTAAACCTCATACGCTATATTATTTCGTCTTCTTTTCTGTTAAGATACAAAATCGTTTACTTATTGCGAATCTCCATAGCCTTTACTGTGTTAAATATTTACGATTTCGCTATTTTTAGGTGATATTCACGCAAACACATTTCACAGCAGGAGAGAATTGTTCGCTGTTATGGAAAGCACTCTGACGAAGTGATTCGTCAACTATTACCAACAAACACACACTCGTTAAAACGACTGAAGGAAAAGTACGTATTCAGTTCACATCCAAATATTTCTGCTCACTTAAAACATATCAATTAACCAGGTAATTTAGATTTTGTTATGTTGATATACATTTTTCAAGGTATATCTGTAAAAAGGTAACACTCACGAATAAATAAATGTTCTTCACACAAACAAACTGCAAAGCTACGACCCCTGTAGGATAGAGTAGTAAAATTATTATTTTTTTCCAAAAAACATTGACTCACCCTTTCTTTAAGATAAATGTTTTATAAACTTCCAGATCTACAGTTTGGAGATAAATGAAACACATATTCACTTTGAAATACACTTTTAATATATCCCATTTTCCCAACAAACACAATATTTATTTACATATACAAAAACACATTCTTCTTAAAAAATATTTCTTTATATACAGAAACAAACACTTAATATTCTTTTCTCAGAAGGAGGTTGATAATATTTGGTTGATATTGCAGGAAGACGAACTCTTTACTCTCATATCTGTGAGAAGTTGTTATTCACAGCAGATTCTAGATGAGGTGTTGGCTCGCTGGCTGTTGGAATTTCAGATTAGTTATTTTAAGACCCTATCTGTCAGTTGATTGGTTCACTCTTGATATGGCTGGGAGTTTGATTCATAGATGCTATTATGTCATTTAACTACGTCATTGGGGGTATTGCCTATAGCAGCAAGCTGAATTTATTATGGTATTTATTGAGTCTAGTATTGAGGGAAAAATGTATACAGAAATTCTATAATATCCCACAGGGATACACCAGCTGACTGAATGAAGTGCTGAAATACAAAAAGTGCAAAGTTTGTGGAGCAAATTTGACATACACATCATTCTGACATGAGTGAAGGCTCACAGTTCAGTGGTTCTGGGTTTTGTGGAATGGGAAATTTACAGATTTTCAATTGTATCTATCAGAATTGAACTATCAGAATCTCACCCAAAAAAGTTTGATGAAAACTATTTATAATAAAGTTAAAGTCATCGATGAGCAAAAACAAATGTTCAAAGTTGGCGAATATATGCGTATCTTGAAGCAGAAAGGAATTTTTGAGAAATAATGTATGGTTAATTGGTCTTATGAAATATTTAAAATTATTTCAATTAGACAAACACATCCCAGAGAGTATTACATAGAAACCTATGATGGAGAGCCCATAAACGACAGTTTTTACGAACATGAACTGAAAAAAGTTAGTTCTTCAGGTGAATATTTAATTTATAAACTCGTTTAAAGGAAAATAGGTATGTCCTTGGCTTGATGGAGGGGTTTCTCAAAACCACACGACCTGTGGGTTAAGAATAAATATATTAAAAGATTGTAATACAATATTGTCAAAATTATGACACTAAATAAAAAAATATTTTCAATAATATTTTATGTGTTATTTGATTAAAAAAACCTCTGGATGGTGTTTGGATGTGCAATCAATCCACTTGTTGACTTGACTATCATATCATTTGATTAACGTTTGAGCAATAATCCAGTGTGCTTAAATTCTTTTATTTATGACATAATTTGTTGCATTTGATACCTTTTAATTGTAATGTAATTCATTTTTTTGGGTGGTATTCCAATATTATGTTATAAATAATTCAATTGGTATATGTGACATATTCTTATTTGTAAGACAGTCTGGGTGGGTTGTTGGTATTAGATTTTTAACTCATTTGTGATTGATTGGTTTAACTGGGTTGTTTGATTTGTAATTCAATTTATTGTGTTTAGGTGTTAAATTGTTGTTTGATTTGTAATTCAAGTTCGTATTTGTTTCTCGTGTTCTTTAATTGCTTTTAATATTACATTTACTGTAATTGGGATAAAATGTCTTGAATTTTACAGCTTAAAGATGTTTATGTCTTGTTTTATTATATTTGTTTAAGTCATCATAATTTCCTGGAATTGAAATCTATTTTTGCAGAATTTTACAACATAAAGGTATTTGGGACACAATTCAATTTTATTGTTATATAGAATGTATTTTAAGTGTGATATATTTCTTGGAACTTGGATAATGTTTCCCAGAATTCGTTTCTCGGATTAGATTTCTATAGGATTTTGTGTTTTAGTGCTATTGTTCTAGGATATTGGATCATGTTTCCCAGAATTTTTTGTTTAATTTAATTAATTTTAGTCTATAAGTGTCTTTAGTTAGTATTAATTGCTGCTATTAATATAGTGATACTCTCTTGCTAAAACATTTATATGAAAATCATTATTAGATTTATAAAATGTTTTGACAATGTAAACTAGTTTTACGGTTTACCCTAGAACATATTTTTGATGTTGTAAAATTCATTATTTTTGACATTGTAAAATTCATAAATATTTGATGGTGTAAAATTCATAAATTTTTATGGTGTGGAGTAACTCACATAATTTTTTTAAAAAGCACATTTAAGATGTAAAGTTTGCCTCCTAAACAAATGGTATTCAAAACTGGGATTAAATTCCAATGCAATAGCGTGAGGTTAGTTTTCAAAATTTTATTCTAAATGAAGTCCGCTTGCTCCAAATGCAAATTTTGTGAAATATAGGCAAGGCGACTCAGGTCGCGAATCATTGTGTAAAGTAGAGGCGAGCTGTAGGCAGGCAATTTGTCGTGGACTGAAGTTGTCGGAGAGGCAGGGTTGGAGGGGAAGTAACACCACTCCCTCCCATTGGTGCACATGTGCACATGCGACTGCTGTGGCTGCACAAGGAGTGCTAGCGGGGGAAGGGGGGATGTCGGACAGATGGAAGCAGACAGGTTTCGACAGTGGTGCACGCTGCGGACAGTGACAGTTTACTGAACCATTTTTAATTCTCTCGTTTCATCAAGCACATATCCTCCCTTCAGGTGGCATAAACATTCATCTGCTGTGCCTCTATTTCGCATGCCACATCCTCCAATTCAGCTCTTGTAGCCTGCATTTTGCCCGCTAACCACACCCTCAAATTGCTACCTGTCTTTACTCTCCTCAGTATCTTATGGAAACACTTTGCACTGTTGAAAACTATGCGAGCACACTGCTTTTTAAAAAACGTACTCTGGGCTGGTGTTGCGTGACCTTGAATAGACAGCAAGGGTGGCGTGTTTGGACAGGGCAGTTCACAAGATATCTGAAAATGCATTCTGGGCTGGTGGTGAAGGATGGGGTGGATGGAGGAGGGCGGGGTTGAGGAGGGCGGGGTTACATGTCCTTGTAGAGGTTTTGCAGACCTCGGTGTTGGATCTATAGCGGTGGTGCATGGTCTTGGACAGGAACTCTCGTTTCGGACGAAAACGCGCTCTTGGCTGGTAGTGTAGGGGGAGGGGGTTACAGGCGCATGGAAGCAGACAGTTTTTGCGGTGTTGGTTCGATAGTGGGGTGCATGGGCAGGGCAGAAGTCTTTCTAGCCGAAAACATGCTCTACGGTGGAGTGGGTGCATGGCCTTGGATAGAAACATGCTTTTCAGACGAAAGCACATTCTGGGTATGTATAAAGGGGGAGGGGGCTGCAGGCAGGACCAATATGGACACTTCTCGCTGGATGGCGCCATGTTAAATTGATGGCAACCCTCACTCCGGATACACAATACATCACTTTCTCCTATGAATCAGTTCATCACCTGGTGCAGTGCTCTGGCGGGTTTCCATCCGTTTCTCGAGGGGTAGGCACTCTGGAGGGCTTCAGAGAGTGTAGGCATATCATACGCCTGACTGTTAGCCGCGATTCTCATTAAGTGATATATGCTCTAGGCTTCAGATATAGTTTTGATATATAAAAATTTTTATAACTTTTATTTGATTGGGAAAAAAATTTGTATGAAGCTGATATTTTGTGTTTATCGTGTCAAGTATATTTCTGAGATTGGTATATGAAAGTTTATATGATTTTCTACTTGTGTTTGTGTTAACTAGTGCGATGAATTCCACAGACTTAACAGAAAATTTGTAGTACGTTCGTTATTTTAAAATAACTTTTCCGTACAGGAAGTTTGATTGCTATAAAGTGTTACAGGATTAGGCTTTGCGGGATTAAGGACTTATTTACGTCATCCGAGTCATCTATGCTTCAACTGGAATTTGTGTTAGAAATGAATTATTCTTACATTAGTGAAATTTGCATTAAAAATCTGGATAACGTTCAGGAAGACGTGATTAAATTGTATGTCGTTAATAGTAGCTTAGTAGGGAAATAGTTTCTGTCATTTGTAAACACAATTTTGGTTTGTGACATAATTTCAACTAGGATGCAAGCTCCACATATCTAACAGCTTATAAGTTGGCGCACGTCATACATTGCAGTCATTCCTTGACTGACATCACAGCCGACCAGACATGTTATAGGAGAGAGGTGCTTGTGCGATTTCATTGCATGTTTTTCAACTTAGTCTACAATCAAATGTAGGCCAGCACACACATAGGTTCTGTTTGTTCCCAATTCCTCATTCAGATTATAACTCGACGTAAATGGTATATCATAGTCAGTGCTGCAGAGATCTCCCGAGCGAATGGACATACATTAAAATCACTGACTGTTAAATGTTTTCTTTTTTACGCATATTAATAAATGAATTTATTTTAACGTGTGGATTCCATTTTAAAAGTTCCTCACCAGTCCCACAGGCGGATGGACGTGTTTTAAAATCATGTAAGGTATGTGTAAGTTGCATGAGTTTTCAAATACCTTGTTAATATGTTAAGGAAGACTGCAGTTTAATATATATAGTTAAAGGGTAATTTTTGCTTTGTTGTAGCTTGGTAACTCATTTTCTTTAGGACACCTGGAGACTCATGTAATTGTTATAGTTTAGCACTTGATTCTTTATGAGACCAGGTTATTCACATAGTTGTGTTTGTTATACTTCTCTCTCATGTTATTTATTTATATTGATAGGTAGAACACATTTGAAATATAATTCCGTTATATTCGTTAAACGAATCCGAAATTTCTCTCGTGTGTAACATTACTGGTTTAATTGCATTCGGAAACAGTCGTATATTTAATCGTTTACACTTAAGTTCTTCTCTTTGCCATTACTAACATACACGACGTAAATTGTATCGTTCAGAGTCGCTTATCTCCCAACACCGTCTATGAGCAATATTTCACTAACAACCGAAAAAAAAAACACTTATGACACACTTGCACAAAACCCACCATATATATATATATACACACACACACCCTGTCCCCAACACGCCACACCTCATCGAGTGTCAGTCGTCGTGCTGACAACATCTACCAGAGCTGCTCCACACCCCGAAAAAAAGGAAAATAATGTGTCCCTTAGCACACCTTTGCACAAAACTATACACATCAATTCACACAAAATTAAAAATATTAAGATAAAATTCGATCGGATTAAGGATTAATACAAAAAATCATCGAATTAAAATCGGATTAATAATTTTTGATTGGATTAAGGATTAATCCTTTCAATCAATTTGATATCAAAGGGTTAATCCGATTAATCAAAAGTGGCCTGTAACCACTGGCGACCATGACATGCATTTCGTTTATTTATTTAAATTACGTGTTTGTGGAAATTAGCAGCGATATCAACTACTATTTGATTATATTACCTCTGCGAAAATGAATCATCATAAATATATGTCATTGTTTTTAATTATAATATACTATTTTACTATATTTTGTGTTCATGAAAAATACGAGTATTGTTAGCACTAACAATTACAAACTTCATATTAATCATGAATGATGTCATACATCATAGTAAACTTCTAATTCCGTTCTTATGTGAAAGGAAATGGACAGGAAATAATTGTTCAACAGTGAAGAAATACATTTTAGACGCACAGTGGTCTACAATTGACCGCATTGTTTACAGTTTGGGGTTTTGATCTACTACAAAGGCTACTGTCCGTACAAATAATCAGTACGTTCAATGTGTTGATTCAAGTGTCATTAAGGCTGTGTCCTAACCTAGGAATGCACTTGTGTATATAAGCATACTCCACACGACTCGATACGTGATGCATTCCGACAGGCTTACTTATTTACATCCTTCACAGCAACTAGTTAGCTGATAAGATTCTGGACAAACATTTCGAAGGAAAACACATACTGAATATGTGCTGGAATGTAGACGCATAGATTTAAAGTTATCAACCCAATAGGAGCTGCAACTGGAAAACGTATGTCAATGAAAATGTTCCTATTAACCAATAATATACATTTTTACAAGAAAGGGATGAATATATATTTGTGTCAGTAAATGCAGTTATCGATAATGCATCATTAAAACTGGTAACAACTAGAGATAAATTTCCTTTTAACACTAATATTGGTATGAATAAAAATTAAATGTCTGATTTCGATCTAACGTTTTCACTCATCCATGCTTTGCCTTGTACAACATTAGTAGTGTTCTCACTGCTCTGCATATTAACTATATATTCAATGCCACACTCGGTTTGTAACACATCATGAAGAAAACTGGCTATGTTTATCACGGCTCTTCTACATCATTAAATGTTCAATATTGTACATTGATAAGAACTTTGTTCAGTTGCGTTTCTCGAAAGTTAATGCCTCCATTCCACTCTTTATAAAAAGAAATACTAGGAATAACAATTATGAACTACATATAAATCGATCTTCATAATAGTAGCTTATGGGATGTAAGGGCGCGAGACATACACACATTCGTTTACCCGTGTACGTGGATATGTCAATTCCAGATACATATAAAACATTTACGTACGTAGACGAATGCGAACACTGTATGAGCGTGCATCTCATTAAGCAGAAAACCTTATGCATAGTGCGGGGAAAGGACATTAATGATCACGTATAAGGCTCAACTGTAACAGATGTTTGTTTTAAAGCGACAATACAACTGTAAGATCTAAGTTTACAATAATGATGTGCATTAGTGGATGTCTGAAAAGTTGGCAGCTGTGTGTGTTTACATTTACACGAGTGTAACACAGCGCACCATTGTATATTCTACACTGAAGCCTCGGACTCATAACAGTGAGAAAAAACGCTGACATTGAAGTGTATCAATAATGTTAATACTAACTAATGCATGAAAACTAGACATAACGAAGAGAGTGGCAATATTTTAATTCAGACTACGTATATTACATAATATAACTATTTCTACACTAAACATCAGTTAAATGCAATGACTCAGTGCCAATCGCTAATAGTCAAGCTAAGGCCATGTCCGAAAGTACAAATTCGTTATTTTGTAATTTATCATTTCGTAGGTTTCAATCCGGACTTTCTCGACAGTCACTTGTTTAGTACTCGGGGCAACACATTCTTACATTAACAGTGAAAATTTGTTTTATATAAATTAAATACTTAAAATGGACGTAATATTTCCACAATCGACACTGGAATCCTGCGAATATTTTAATAAACAAGACTTAAAATAAAATATTTGTAGCGAAATATATAAACAAAGCACAACACTTACTTGCTTTTAAAACATGTCTAGTGTATTTTATGAACAGTTATTTGTTTTAAAAGACGTTTTAAATACGCATTCGCCCATGTGTTTTGAATGCCAAAACCAACAATGCGCTGATTTTTTCATATTGTATTTTCTCTAACATCGCTGTATACAAGATACGAAATTTCAATTTGCCAAATACGTCACAATGTTTATATATGGAATCGGGTCACGTGATCATTTTGTCCACACGATCTGCCATTTCGGATAAGACCTACGTTTACAATACAACACCTAATCCATTTAGAAATATGCAGTAGGCGCTTATCTGTCATACAGAATCACGTCTTCTGTATTTGCAGTTTTCCATTAATGTTTTAGTTCTTAATTCCAGTAAAATTAAACAGGCAGCAAGCCTGTCATGTTTTCTTTTGTTCCTAACATGACCTCGTATGAATAACCATATTGAAGTATATCATACTTCAAAGCCGACATTTGCTATCAGAGAAGATTATTATTTGTTTACAAATATAATCGTCAACATGTGCACACACATGCCTTTGTCGTATTGTTTTATACTTATATTACTATGAATAACAGTTTCCCGCCAACAACATCGACTGCTCTGTGCTGATTGGTCGTAGCCTCAACAGTTTTACGTAAATACGTCATTAAATTTTCAACCACAGTGAGAGGCAATCCAGAAAATCCGATGATAAAATCGGGGGATACAGGTTGGCATTGCAGCTCCGAATATATCTTATACATTCAAAATTCAATTACATCACTCGATTGCCAAAGGATCAAAGAATATGTTACGTTGAGAGAAGACTGCGAAGCATCGCTCTAGGTGTGAGAAAAAAAAGCCCGGTGCACGGGGGGGGGGGGGGTCAAATTTGAGTTCCTTTCGCCGAGTCTCATAACTTCCGCGTAGTATAACTTATGACTAGGAGAATCTGCGATGCTCGTTTGAGTTTCAATCGACAGCTCTCCTCGAGACAATCGATTGCGTGTATAAAAACATTTGTGTGGCGAGGTTATGGTGAAATTGTACGAGTATAATGTAAAAATTAAGAATAAACAATATAATGCCGGCCTATACTCGTCAAAAAGCAAAGTCGAAATACAGAAATCGTATAGGTACCTTTGGAAAGAGTGTGTCAATAGCAATCCAGGGATACCCATAAAACCTCATATGATCGAGTGAACCTATGTCGGGCACGTAAAATAAACATCAAGGCGTCCGAGCGCGTCAACGTAGACGTTTTCAGGAAAAAAACGATCGTGTCCCCAACACAGCCAAATGCCATTTTTTTCTAAAGATATTAAATACAACTATTTCTCTCAATGCTTAAGGAAATCCCACCAACGCACACGATCTGATAAGTTCCACTGGGAACGAACACATAAGAGGATACACATTCGTTTCTTCTGCACACTTCTTAAAGCATAATATCGCTGCATTTCAGTGTGCAGGCGTGTTTAAACGCAGTCGAACCAATACATCTCTTTTTATTCATAGTGTACAGTTGTTACCAAGAATAACAGAAATATTATTAAATATATTGACTGTGTCAAAAGTTTTTCTGGTATTCTGAAATGTTTGTAGTCTCCTAGCCTACAAATGAATAATGACAACAATTTACGAACAATACGTAAAAATTGGAACGATGTGACAGTAGGGCATTATTGTGTGTTAACTTAGTGACATAATTAATAATTATAATAAACTTTTTCTAAAAGTATATGTTCTGTGTGTCCCATGTTTTGTTGAATGAATAAATACTTTTTTCGTTAACAACCACTCATTTTGCTAGCACGATTATACTATACAAACGAAATATATTTTATAACATGTACAATATCTTCATAAAGCAGAGTGTTAATACATACAGCAAGTGTAGATTCTATTAGTTTATTGTGGGCATTTTATCATCTTTACTAGCATTCCCCTACCACTTAATAGTGTTCATTGTAATATGGTAGTATAATACCAGCAGTATGTAGTGTATCATATTTTCAAAACCATTTTTATTCCGATATTTAAAAAGAATTTAAGAAGTTTCTGGTGCGTGAATTATCTACGAGAGGAGTGAGTCGTTTAAGCCGGCCTTACACGAAACCCAATTTCTGCTAGTTCTGTTATACTCATGGGCACAGCAGAAGGCATACAAGTTTCTATAGCAGAAGGGATGAAAGAACGCATCCGTTCATACCCACACGTTACCTAAAGTGCTAATAGAAACTTGTAAATGGCAGGCAAAACAACTCGCAGGCGACAGGCGTACAAATGCAACCAAATATTATATTTACGCGCTTTCTGGTCCATCCACAACGAACAACGATTGTTCCTTTTCCCCCTGAAGACTGCATTGGTTTAGGTTTTAACATACGAGTACTATTAATGTATGTAAAATAATATGAGTAACGGCACTGCTTATGTATGGGAAACAAGGTACTGTATTCACATGTATGTACGACGGACATTTACGCCACTCATTAAAACATTGGCATATTATTTAAACAAGGGCGAAGCTAGGGATGTACTCTTTGAAGGAGGGTTGGGGGGAGGGGGGTAGATTTCATATTTATATTTTTGAACCAAATACAAAACCTGTATTATTACAAATCTATAGTTACATAATTATTTATAATCAAGGGGTTCATGCACACACATGAAAACACAAAATGCTATAAACAGAAAGATCGCATATTCCTTGAATTAAAATAAAATCATTTTGTAATTTTTTTTTTCAAATTTTTTTTTCATTTCGGTAGGGGGATTTGTCCCAATATATCACCCTCCATACCGGCTTTAATAAGCATAATAATAAATCTTGTGCTCTCCGTAATTAAAAAAGCCTTTACGCTTAAAGGCCAAAAGAAGACAGAACTGTTACAATATTAAACTTTAGGCTTTCATGTGTGCCTGTTAACATCACTCGCCCTATCAGATCAAATTATCTACTTTAGAAACAAATCGATGTGATTTTGCTGTGCTGGTGCTTGCGTATTATTATTTTTAGAGAGATATTCTGGAAATAAATATTTCTTAACAATAAAATAAGTTATTAACAGCCATAATGTGTCACATAAAAAAACTCGTTAACCGTCGGATATTTGAACTCTAAAACTTATAGTTATTCTGCGCAGACCTGCGCACAAACTCGCTGAACTTGCACACCACATACAGTACACATGTGTGATGAGGTATATATAGAACACAGCACGTACAGCACACATGTGTGATGAGGTATATATACAGCACACCACGTACAGTACACATGTGTGATGAGGTATATATAGAACACAGCACGTACAGTACACATGTGTGATGAGGTATATATAGAACACAGCACGTACAGCACACATGTGTGATGAGGTATATATAGAACACACCACGTACAGTACACATGTGTGATGAGGTATATATAGAGCACACCACATACAGTACACAAGTGTGATGAGGTATATATAGAACACACCACGTATAGTACACATGTGTGATGAGGTATATATAGAACACAGTACGTACAGCACACATGTGTGATGAGGTATATATAGAACACAGCACGTACAGCACACATGTGTGATGAAGTATATATAGAACACAGCACGTACAATACACATGTGTGATGAGGTATATATAGAACACGGTACGTACAGCACACATGTGTGATGAGGTATATATACAACACACCACATACAGTACACATGTGTGATGAGGTATATATAGAACACAGCACGTACAGCACACATGTGTGATGAGATATATATACAGCACACCACGTACAGTACACATGTGTGATGAGGTATATATAGAACACAGCACGTACAGTACACATGTGTGATGAGGTATATATAGAACACAGCACGTACAGCACACATGTGTGATGAGGTATATATAGAACACACCACGTACAGTACACATGTGTGATGAGGTATATATAGAGCACACCACATACAGTACACAAGTGTGATGAGGTATATATAGAACACACCACGTATAGTACACATGTGTGATGAGGTATATATAGAACACAGCACGTACAGCACACATGTGTGATGAAGTATATATAGAACACAGCACGTACAGCACACATGTGTGATGAAGTATATATAGAACACAGCACGTACAATACACATGTGTGATGAGGTATATATAGAACACGGTACGTACAGCACACATGTGTGATGAGGTATATATACAACACACCACATACAGTACACATGTGTGATGAGGTATATATAGAACACAGCACGTACAGCACACATGTGTGATGAGATATATATACAGCACACCACGTACAATACACATGTGTGATGAGGTATATATAGAGCACACCACATACAGTACACATGTGTGATGAGGTATATATAGAGCACACCACATACAGTACACAAGTGTGATGAGGTATATATAGAACACAGCACGTACAGCACACATGTGTGATGAGGTATATATAGAACACAGCACGTACAGCACACATGTGTGATGAGGTATATATAGAACACAGCACGTACAGCACACATGTGTGATGAGGTATATATAGAACACAGCACATACAGCACACATGTGTGATGAGGTATATATAGAACACAGTACGTACAGCACACATGTGTGATGAGGTATATATAGAACACACCACGTATAGTACACATGTGTGATGAGGTATATATAGAACACACCACATACAGTACACATGTGTGATGATGTATATATAGAACACAGTACGTACAGCACACATGTGTGATGAGGTATATATACAACACACCACGTACAGTACACATGTGTGATGAGGTCATCAATCTGCAGTTATCGCGTATTTTATAAATTGGTGGTTATTCTTTTATTATGACCGTGTGACTAATATTCAACGTTTCCTGTTACTTATGAGTACATCTGGTTTCCTTTTGTTCATACGTATGTTTTACATAACTTTTAATCTTTTCGTAGACGGGCATATACGGCTTGAGTTGGGAATACGTGTTACCGCAGTCTTATCTAGCCCAGCTTGTGGATATAGCAGACATTCAGAACACGTTCTACTGTCACGGAGTTGGAACTGGGAGTGACAGAGATGCAGTAGGCCTATGAGCGAGAGCGAGAGCGCGAGAGCGAGAGCGCGAGAGAGAGCGAGAGAGCGAGAGCGCGAGAGCGCGAGAGAGAGCGAGAGAGCGAGAGAGCGAGAGAGCGAGAGAGCGAGAGAGCGAGAGAGCGCGCGCGAGAGCGAGAGAGAGAGAGAGAGAGAGGGTATATGTCGGTGTGGCAATGCAGCAGACATTTACCACTCATACGCCACGAAAAGGGAATAGCGCTGCCTGGTGTTCAACACACGAACTACATATTCTTACCTGCTGGTGTGGTCAGTGGAGAAGTCTACTCTAGGTATATCTTTACTGAATGGTGCGACGACCCAGTTGACGACAGTGGACAGCAGCTAAGCGCGACGAGCGGCCAGGAGTGTCGAGGTTATGTCAACCCAGACACCGGCGTGGCGTCTCTCAGACACAAACATCGTTAGTTAGTGACGTCAGCCACGCCTGATCATCTCCCGAGCAACTCTACCTCGACACCGACACTGCTACAAGTTCCTACCACTTTCACTGCGCGTGTGAATTTACAAACTTCAACAGTACATTGCACACATATATCTATAGGCGATTCGTAATCATTTCAGCAATTCTTGAAGCCGTATTCACGTACAAATCAAGTGAAAGTGTGAAACTGCAAGGAGCCTCGATGTCTCGCTCAAATAAGTTTTCTTACTCTTAATAGTATAAATAAAAACAGGTAGTTATCGGCATAAATAATGAGCCAACTTTCCTCTACTTTGATGCAAATAATTTTGATGAAATTATATATACAGTATATGGTAGGTGGGAGGGTTGACGTCTATGGTAGGTAGGCAATATTAGCGACACACACACGCGTGCCTTAGCCTCGAGCCGCAAGCTAGTGTGCTGACAACTACGTCACAGTGGTCCATCAACTTCGCTAGTTATCAGTCTAAAGATTTAGTAGGCTGGATTTATCAACTTCGAATATCTACAGAGGATGCATATTCAAGGTCAGTAGAATCCAAGATGGCGACACTTCCTGGCTCTTTTTTTACAAAGTCGCTCAAACATACTTCTCAAGAAACTGAATAGCATTACCTACACAACACGTGAATCAATACAGACTGGGTTTAGCCCATAGTGGGTGTGCAATACTACAGGTTGGATTTAGCCCATAGTGTGTGTGCAATACTACAGACTGGGTTTAGCCCATAGTGGGTGTGCAATACTACAGACTGGGTTTAGCCCATAGTGGGTGTGCAATACTACAGACTGGGTTTAGCCCATAGTGGGTGTGCAATACTACAGGTTGGATTTAGCCCATAGCGGGTGTGCAATACTACAGGTTGGATTTAGCCCATAGCGGGTGTGCAATACTACAGGTTGGATTTAGCCCATAGTGTATGTGCAATACTACAGACTGGGTTTAGCCCATAGTGGGTGTGCAATACTACAGACTGGGTTTAGCCCATAGTGGATGTGCAATACTACAGGTTGGATTTAGCCCATAGTGGGTGTGCAATACTACAGACTGGGTTTAGCCCATAGTGGGTGTGCAATACTACAGACTGGGTTTAGCCCATAGTGGGTGTGCAATACTACAGGTTGGATTTAGCCCACAGTGGCCGCACAAACTTTGTTTGCGGCTAAAACTTGAAAGAGGTTGCTCACTGTGTATCACTCCGCCACACGTACAAACAAATACCGACTCGGACCTGGACAGTAGTAGTGTTCTTACGCACAGGAAGCGATGCCATGGAGCTGTTGCTAGCACGCGCGATAAAGGACGTGATATGATTTTATCACATTGACGAATTAAGTTTAAATAAAGTGGGAGGGGCAAATGTGACATAGAAGTGTTCTAAAGAATCACATAATAGGGTTTAGTATAGAAAAAAAATATTTATGTAAATAGAATAAGGAAAATTCACAATTATAACACTTTTTAAATTTTCTCAAACTCAGTGGTCTCAACCAAATTCGTTAAGGGATAGAGATATTAATTAAATAAAAAAATAGGATATAATTTCCTAATTTTATTTACAACAACTACAAACAAAATCCTCTCGACTCAGCATCTCATAATAAATTGATAGCACTTGCTGTTTACAATTAATCACTTCAATCAATATAATATACTACTACCTCAAAAAATTAACAGAGCTATACAATTAAAAATCAGTCCTAATAAACAATGTATCAAAACCTATTTAATTATTTTGCAAATAATAAGTCCATATTCGGCAGTTCCATTATTTGCAATAAAGTCCGTATGACATGTTATTCAGTCCCACCTCAGATTAGGCCGTAATGTCCTTGTATAAGGAGTTAACTTCCTTGGAACTGTGTACCACACTTTGTATATTTCGTGGGGCGGTTTTACGACGGAAAATACTTCCGTACTTTATGAGTTCGCATGTACATAAGAGACGCAAATTTGATACTACCTCAATTATTATACATATAATTATTTGGGCGTGTACGTAAGAAAAAATATTGTTCTTTCTTTATAGTGCAACTTAACCGAGGAATATATTCTATAGAATTTATCAGTTCAGACCACAACTTTTCTAATATACATAGAATACACAATAATTTGAGAAATTAGGCATATTTAATAATATTAGAATATTTTGGAACAATTTAAATGAACACTCCTCTTTACTGCATGGACTCATTATCACATAGTTATACTTTCATTGAAAGGTTAAGATAACAGAAATACCGAATTATTTCTAATGCAACCCACGAACGAATGAGAATGATTAAGTTCTGTTGGGTTCAATCAATGTTCGTTAATTATAACTTTTTTCTTTCTGACTTCCATTGAAGCATTATTCGGCCTTATTTATAAGCATTATAAGCAATAATGAGGTTAGCAATATAAGCAATAATGAGGTTAACATTATTAAGATACGGCTGAATCTCAACTTGTGCACCCACTGGGTATATTTAATACAATTTGAACAAAAAAAATCTGTTATAATTTACATGAATCTTTGAAAGCAGAATAAACAGGTGGATATTGCCATTGGAAGATTCTCTTGCAGTGTCACCATTTCCTTTGTGAATTACTAATGTGCTTACAGCAATCATGATATATTTCCAACTTCAATTAACTGACCTTTTCTGATTTCTTCCCACAACCTACTTAAAAATAAAAAACTCTAGACATGTCTTCTATGCATGTCATTTCTGGAAAATATTAGCCTGGATAGCTATACAATTAATTTCCCAATAGCATATTCCAGAGACAAGTACTTGAAGAAATCAAAATGGCTAGAACAGAACATCTTTTGGCTTAAAAAATTTTGGTCCCTCCTTACCAAAATTGTTTTGCATGGCAACGGGCTTATTCTAAGTTATTCATTACTTTTTCGTTTAAATTAATTTCGAAAGCTCTCTTAACGAATAAAATTTTCGAGAAAGGCAATTTGGTATTCTAAGTCATCATTCATTACATCCTTCCAGATGCCACAGAGACTTCGGCAATGTTAGCGAATGCAGGGTGGCAATATTATGCACATGAACTTAATTGTTTTATGAGACTGTTTGTTTGTAAATTATGAATAATTAAGATTGAAAACATTAATAAACCAAACCAGTAAAGCGCTGGAAATATTTTGTATGCTTTTGGCGTGTTTTAAATATTAGTATTAAATACATAATCTAGGAAAAATATATATTTCTAATATAGGAAAAAGATATATTTCGTTTGTCAAGTATATCAAATTTGCTGACATTGTACTATTTTATAACTCTGCTGGACGTTTCATGTATTACACATCAACATGCTTATGCTCCGAGTTGAAATAGACTCACGTGTACGCCGATAAAAGAGACAGAACTTTGGTTGCTACATGCCAGAATATGTTTCTCAACGGCCATTTTGCTGTTTGGATGCAAACTATTTACCAACAAGCATTTTCCTCGATTATTTTGTATACCAAGATTATAAAATAAGCGATGGACAACAAACCAGACGTTGTCATGTTTCTTGTGAATTGCATTATCAATATATGAATTCTCATTCAATTATTTTCAAGAGAAAGTATTTTGGTTGTAAACCTCCAATAATTATTTACAGTTTAGCGCTACCTATATGGTAATTTTCGAACTACATTGTTCAAAGTAAATTTTTGAATAAAACAGTGTTAATGATATATTATTTCATATTAAACTATAATCACGCCACTTATTAATAACATTTGAATAAAATAACTGCATAGTTCACTAAGCCAAACACAGCATTTTTTTAATGACCATTAAGTCATGTACCTAATTTCTCCAAAGTTCTGTCAACATTATTGCCCGTAACGAAGCCATAAAATACGCAGTTGCAGATAAGGTATTTGTTTTGAAAGACTTTTTCTGAACGAGTTTGGCTGCTTACAACCTACTCAATTACTGTAAAAAAAAATGGGGGGGGGGGGGGGCGAATACCGACGGTTGTAGGAATTGAAATTTTGTTAATGCATGAACGAAAATCAGACGGGTTATTGTTTCTTGGCGTTATCTGAAATACCGGTAAACGTAAAAAGTGGAACGAACAGAACTTCTCGTCGTGGTCTTCTCTATCACTGTATCTACAATTATCATAGAGCGGAGCTCTGTTTCTGCAACACAGAAGACGGTTTCTGTAAGACTATTGTTTGCATGGCAAATGGACGTGTTTACGAAGAAAAACCTCAATATAATGAACGTGGTACGAATCGGAATGAAAAAAGGTGTTAGCAAACTGTTCTTGGTCATCGTGCGCTTGTCTAGGAACATTATCGACGTGTATCGTGTACAGGAAATTGCGATATTATATTTCGTGTCGTGTACGTAAGTGCTCCAACCAATACAATTGAACGGGAAAAGAAGTACAAGTAATCTATTGCATTTAATAGAAAACAGAAAACCGGTATCTCATTTCTAAAAGAAAACCTAAGTGTTATTTTCCTTTATTCATTTTTAAAAGAATTAAATTTGTAAGTAATTATTAATTGTATTTAAATTTAGAATTGAATTACTATGGTACTGTTTGTAATTGACGAATTCTGTACAGTAAGAACTAGCACAAAAAGGTACTTTACATGAAAATCTATTTGCTAATAAATCACCATTTCACAATAATCAAGTCAATTTGTGGCCGTGTGTGATTGAACAGAAGCAGTACATTCAGTGTGTGCCACGCCATTTTTGTAAACTTTCTGTGCATACATCTGTTAGGCCATGCGCCGAGATACAATTACTGGTCGGCAGTTTGTTTGATTGCCCGAGAGACTATCACATGGTCTTATGAGACTACGCTCTCATGCAACTGTTAAGTCGGCTGACCAAATAGTTTGTGTTTATCCACAAACCAAGTGATCGCGCAATCAATTTGAGCCATGCAGGTCTGAATGTGTCCGAGCACACTTGCAATGAAACAGTCGTATTGTACATACTTGGTACATATTTACATTGTGCACACATCTCTTTATCATTTGCATACATGACACACATTACTGACATTCATGCACATACATTAATGTATTACACACACACACACACACACACATTATATATATATATATATATATATATATATATATATATATATATATATATATATATATAACAAATATTCAATCTGTACATACATTCGTACATACAGTGTACATAATGTTATTGTATACCAATAAAATCCTTTGTGCATACATCCATAAGTTATAATCTATATCTTGTGAGTAGGCCCTATACATTGATGTACAGTTTTCATAATTTTTCTTACGAAGTATGTATATTACTTTACAATGTCGTGGTAGGATTAGATAAAATATTGAAACAGCCTTCATGCGTCAACAAACTGTTGTGTGTTGTATTACAGAGTTGGAATATTACAACGACTTGAACGAAAAGTTCACCACGGCTTGCAAGAAAGACCAGCCATTTACAACAAAGGGCTGAAAGAACATTCAGATAGGAACGCAACGACACGACTTTGGACAGAAGTGTGCGGAATGTACTCATTTTGGCCTTCGTGGAATGATTTGACTCCACCAGAAAAAAAAACCTTGAAAGGTAAGAAATAACGTAAAATTTATACATTATTAAATGTAATAACAGAATTACGAAAATTGCCTATATTTCATCATATTGCCATGAGACAGACCCTTGAGGAGATATGAAATTATTTGCAAAATAATCTCTTGTTGTTATTCCACCACGAGAACCGCGTACATTGTTTGGTCTAATGTTTTCAAGAGGGAACTCATAACGTGTCTTCAAAATGTATGCCATCTTTCTGGCGTACATAGTTGTGAAGAATGCAACAAGCTTTGATAATATCATCACAAAATGCGATATTTACATATAACGGTCGGTGTAATATCCGCCATTTGTTGGCCAGAATGCCAAACGCACATTTCTCAAGTCTTCTCGCTCTAGAAAGCCAGCCTATAATTAAATATTATTTTCACATTTGTCAAATTATGTCACCCATAAGGACGTAGTACATGCTCTGACAAAGCAAAATCTTCATCTACTACAAATACGAAAGTCATGGCAACACCATTGTCATTTGGCAGTACCTGATTCGCTGGTAGATGCAACTGACCATTCTCAAGTTGTGTGTGTATTTTTTTTTTATTTGAACGTTGAAACACGTGCGAGTCACTATCTTCACCGTATTATTCAACATTAACCCAAACAAAACAATAATCAGCATCAACAACTGCCATAAGTATGATGGGAAAAAAATGTTTGTAATTATAAAATTCAGATCCACTGTGGCTCGACTGGTGCACTCTGATATGCGTTCCATCAACTGCTCCCAAACAGTTGGGAAAGTCTGCCCTCTGAGCAAATCTTGCAGCTATATTCAGCCAGGTACTTTCCATCAACTGCTTCCAAACAGTTGGGAAAGTCTATCCTCTGAGCAAATCTTGCAGCTATATTCAGCCAAGTACTTTCCATCAACTGCTCCCAAACAGTTGGGAAAGTCTATCCTCTGAGCAAATCTTGCAGCTATATTCAGCCAAGTACTTTCCATCAACTGCTCCCAAACAGTTGGGAGAGTCTGTCCTCTGAGCAAATCTTGCAGCTATATTCAGCCAAGTACTTTCGGTTTTTTTTTGGGATGCATATCGAGGTCAAGCAAATCCATAATTGGTTACATGTATCCTTGACAATTGTCCGGATTGTTGTAATGCCAATCAGGTATTCTTAATACAGAGAATGAAAACTGTTCCCTGTCGCAAGGTACCTGAAAAAAATTGTTAGTAGACAGGTGTTAACATTACTCTTATGCTGGGGCTACCACATCAACACAACACAACAGAGTGTTAGTATTACCATACTCTATATCTGAGGCTACCGTGCTAATCAGTAAGTGCATCAGAATAGATTGTTAGCGCTGCAATATGTTGCTGTTGTGTGCACAATCATCTCTGTAGCGGCACCAGAGCAGCATTGTGGGGAATGCAATACTGAATAGTATTCAGAACCCTCCTCGTTTGAAATCACAACATTCTATTCTGTAGAAAGCAATAGTAATTGTATCACTAATTTGCGACGCACTGATCGTTACGATATGTTCTGTTACCACATATCTTTAACAATATTCTACAACAGTATTTTTCTTTCATTGTTTATTTATTAAACATTTTTCATGATCAATGAACGTAAGTAGCCCGCTTTGGTAGGCGTGTATTGTGAAATGCACTTCGCTGTTGCAAATCCCAAACTAAAGTCACATATAGCCACGATGGAAACACCCTAGTGTTGTTTTTTATGCGACTTTTAAGTTGAAAAATATGTATGGAAAAACCTGAACTGACATCATTCATCTTACCCACATGCGATATTAATTATCCATCTAAATATTAGATCAATGCATAAATACTAACAACAGGTAATCTTACCTGCATGTCTACACGTAGCATGTGTGTGGCCGTGATGTCAACGGAGTGCAATACAAGTGCTATTGAAGGTTGAACACATTGCCAGCTATCAATCACAATCACGCCATATTGAGGTGTGTGTGTGTGCGTTTACATAGTGCATTCTATCATTTGTTTACTACATGCTTCCGTTTTTTTTTTGTTTGAACAGGGAACGAAATACAACAGCGGTAGAGAAACCTGAGAACTTCTTTCATGAGGGAGTTAAATAAACACAGAAAATCTAGCCAAACAGTACACAAACGTTGGAAGTATATATATTTCGATCAACTCTTGTTTTTATATAGCCCAGTATGTAGGACAGGGACATGTTAGCGACTGAAAGGTGAGAATTCCAAAAATGAACACGAACATGATCATACAGGCGAAGCAGTTTGTCACTGTCCACAGAGTATTCCCACAGGTAAACAGGAGAAGGCACAGCGATACGAGGAAATATTACTGAGCATTCTGAAAGAAAAGAAAGCCGAAGAGATTTAAACGAATGACTGACGATCAGAAAATAGAAGCTACAATGGAATTTCTGTCGGTCATTCGACGGGTAACTCGACCAACATCTGTTCCAAATCGCTTTCAAGGAAGCCCTCATTTTCATCACAGTTCTCCCCTGAACACCACAAGCATCCCTCATACTCCACCTCGGCCAGTCTTTTATGTTCAACCTAACGTCCCTATGTCCACGCCATTACCTTTCCCGGCACTCACTGCTACTTACAATACACAAAGCACTTGGGTTTCATCATGTCCAGCATCTCCGCAGTCTGATTTATTAGACTTGTAGATGTTGTATATAACATTTTTCTTATAAGGCTAACGTTCTTTCTACAATCAATAATTATCAATCTTATCAATCGAAATGTATACTCTTCAATATAATATTGAACAACATATATATGCTAAATACTAACATTAAAATTAATGCTGTTACTTTTTGCTTGTTTCTCTTACCTTAATGTCACTGACAATCGTTCTTCTGGAGATATGGCGTTCCTCCACTTCGTATTTGTGTATCTTATTGAAACTGCTACCAACATCAGGAGATCATCAAAACTGCTTACACTCATTCGGTAATAACTGAAGAATTTTTTCCGGATAGGTGGATAATTTTGCGTGAAGTTTGTGAAATTGCCCAATCAACAAACGTTGGCTGGTAAGTGGGTGTATCCAATATTGCCTTCTATTCTTCATTTTACTTCTTTTAATTTCGATAGCACACAGACAAACTACCTCTGTGAAATACTTTATCAAACTGAAGTGAAAGGTGCGGCTACATATAGACTGTTCACATTAAAGTGAGCACTTTTTAAGGCCATTCCAATAAGCATTAGCCACTAATATATATAGCGTTTTGCAGCCTCAGTCATTAAATTTTGAGGATGGTGAAATTTATACACAGTGTTAATTGGTAGCATTGCAATGTTTATATTACAAACAGCACGAAGATTGAAATTGGATGAAAGGAAAAATTTAAAAGGGCTTTAAAAAGTGCTCACTTTACCGTGAACAGTCTATAGTCGCAGTGCCTCGGACTGCCGACTATAAGTTGCAAGTGTGCACCAGTGCCTCGGACTGCCGACTATAAGTTGCATGTGTGCACCAGTGCCTCGGACTGCCGACTATAAGTTGCATGTGTGCACCAGTGCCTCGGACTGCCGACTATAAGTTGCATGTGTGCACCAGTGCCTCGGACTGCCGACTATAAGTTGCATGTGTGCACCAGTGCCTCGGACTGCCGACTATAAGTTGCATGTGTGCACCAGTGCCTCGGACTGCCGACTATAAGTTGCATGTGTGCACCAGTGCCTCGGACTGCCGACTATAAGTTGCATGTGTGCACCAGTGCCTCGGACTGCCGACTATAAGTTGCATGTGTGCACCAGTGCCTCGGACTGCCGACTATAAGTTGCATGTGTGCGCAAGTGCCTCGGACTGCCGACTATAAGTTGCATGTGTGCGCAAGTGCCTCGGACTGCCGACTATAAGTTGCATGTGTGCGCAAGTGCCTCGGACTGCCGACTATAAGTTGCATGTGTGCGCAAGTGCCTCGGACTGCCGACTATAAGTTGCATGTGTGCACCAGTGCCTCGGACTGCCGACTATAAGTTGCATGTGTGCACCAGTGCCTCGGACTGCCGACTATAAGTTGCATGTGTGCACCAGTGCCTCGGACTGCCGACTATAAGTTGCATGTGTGCACCAGTGCCTCGGACTGCCGACTATAAGTTGCATGTGTGCGCAAGTGCCTCGGACTGCCGACTATAAGTTGCATGTGTGCGCAAGTGCCTCGGACTGCCGACTATAAGTTGCATGTGTGCGCAAGTGCCTCGGACTGCCGACTATAAGTTGCATGTGTGCACCAGTGCCTCGGACTGCCGACTATAAGTTGCATGTGTGCACCAGTGCCTCGGACTGCCGACTATAAGTTGCATGTGTGCACCAGTGCCTCGGACTGCCGACTATAAGTTGCATGTGTGCACCAGTGCCTCGGACTGCCGACTATAAGTTGCATGTGTGCACCAGTGCCTCGGACTGCCGACTATAAGTTGCATGTGTGCACCAGTGCCTCGGACTGCCGACTATAAGTTGCATGTGTGCACCAGTGCCTCGGACTGCCGACTATAAGTTGCATGTGTGCACCAGTGCCTCGGACTGCCGACTATAAGTTGCATGTGTGCACCAGTGCCTCGGACTGCCGACTATAAGTTGCATGTGTGCACCAGTGCCTCGGACTGCCGACTATAAGTTGCATGTGTGCGCAACACGAGGATCCGCCGATCGTTTAGCTGCAAAATCTATTAATTGCATGTCTTACGTATACGTGTGCGATCGTGAACCAACGTAACGCAAAGAGGCTGTGAGTAGCGAGGCGGTGAGCCGGCGAGTGCAGCAGGTCGCATGTTTTCAGCCAGGAGATTAGCGTCGAGCGGGGTTGCCTAGCAACACACACACACACACACACACACACACACACACAGAGAGAGAGAGAGAGAGAGAGAGAGAGAGAGAGAGAGAGAGAGAGAGAGAGAGAGAGAGAGAGAGAGAGAGAGAGAGAGAGAGAGACTGTAGCCGCCGACTGCTGTTCGCGCTACATCTACCACTTACATCCTTCCTTTCTCTCTCTTCTTTCTCCTGCTACCGATTGCCTCAGGTCGTTCCACACTATACTCTGTTTCATTTCACTTCAATGAAATTTGACAGACGTTCTGACCAACCTGCACAGCATGCAAACAGTAAACTCCCCCATTTGCAAAGTACTGTACCAGCTGATGGTGGTTGTAGGATGCGTGTTATTATGTTGGTGCTCTTGGCGATGATTCTAAAAGAATATTATACTTGGACTTGAAACTTATAACGTGGGAAATTAATGATATTTACAACTTTTATGGTTAAAATTACGCTTACAGACTAATACGCACATTTTCTGAGTTATAGAGCAAGGGCTTTAAAAATATTTAGAAATATTATGGTAGAGCATGTGAACATCACGGTTATGTGAAAGGACTCCACCAATCTCTGTTGAGTCTGTTGTCTATGGTCTCCATCCACCCGGTGTAAAGCAGTTGTTGCCATTGTGCTCTCTTCCGTCATACTACATCAATATGCGAGAATTCCTTGCTGGTGATGACGGAATATTATCTGTGCAGTTCATTTATTTAGTATTTACGTATTTCATTAACTGTAGTTCGTCGTAGGTGCCTCTTTAGAACAGTCTCCCCAGTGGAATGAATTATTGACACGTGTCTGCCGCTTTGCAAAATGGTTTGTTGTGTGCTGTGGTCCGCCATTTTCTGTGAATATAGCGAAAATTTATTTTCGTTATGAAGTGTGAATCTGTTGGTTTCTATAAATATTTCAAGTGTTTTCTTAATTGCATAAGTCATCAAATAAGTTATTTCGTATCAGTAGCCGAAACGTGATTAATAAGCCAATGTTCGGTATGTACGTGTTTAGGAATTAAAAAGTGAACAGCAAGTTTGTGTGTTTTGTAAATAATGTTTTCTTAAATTGTCGTTAGAATATTTAAAATGTATTCGGACTTATATTTGATTGAAACTAACTATTATTACGTAGAACTAAAATTTGCCAAACAGGTTTACAATGTGCAATTCACACGTCGGTATTAACAGTGACATATGTACTACGTATTATTATTGCGTGTGGTTTTCAAATGTAAGCGGCATAAATAAGCGCCCTTTTAGTGTAGCTTACTATATAAACAATGCAATGATATTTATCTGTCGAGCATTTCTCGCATCGGTATGAACAGCGACACATTTATCGCATTTAGTTATTTCGATGAAGTTAAAACTTTTGAGTTATAGCAAACTGATTGCTATTTCCGTACGAACAAAATTTTCCAATGCTTCATCAAAGCAATGCAAGTTCCAAGCGCCACTCTCTTATAAGAAGAACCACAAAAAAAAATCACGTCTCCCGAAAGACGTAAAACTATAGTTCCCCACCCAACCAATAAAATAAAACAGAACCCTAAATAGTATCATATGTGATCATAACAAATATAAAAACAGTTGGGAATGGTAACTAGCTATAGTAGCCTAATTACTGGACAGAAGTTGTCAGTCTGTCAATGCTTGTCATTAGATTCGTAGTTGGTTTACAAATATCGGTTTCTTAGCCGACAGAACAGCTGTGGCGGAGGGATACATAGTGGCCTCGCTTCTTTTCGAAAACTGTCCAAATTTAGTGAAGTTGTATGAAACAGAGTATAACTAACAACTACATATACCAGCACTGTCACTCAACTACCATGTTGTATATTAAACAAGAATGCATATACATACATACATGTGTGTGTGTATGTGTGAGTAACATTGTAAAATATTTTGCAGGAAGTTATTATTTTGAATGTCTTATTTTAAGAATTAATTAATATGAGTCTACGCTACTGAAAACTTTATTTTTATTTGTGTATTTCTGCTTCACGATAATTCCAGTGCAGATTAAAATTCCGGGTGAGCGAATTCGCGAGCAAGTACAGCTAGCACAACAAAATGAACAAGCAGATGGTGCCCTTAGAATGTACTGATAAGAGGCAGTTACATTCCAAAGAAAGCCAGATGACTGTGGACAGTCCACAACTACAGAATGACTGACAGCTTCGTTGTTTCTTTGTAGTTTCCTGGCAGGCAGACTAAGACTGATGTGTCAGTCAACTCCTCGCCAGACACAGCCAGTCCTACCTCCCGTCTCTCATTCTGTAGGAGCGTATGAGTTTTTGTTTGTGCCGCTTTCACTCTGTATTGCAGATGGCCGAAGTACACAATGCTGTAGTAATAAACAGTAAGATATTTCATTTTCCTGATAACTACACTCGAAATCGGAATCAGTGAGAGTTTCATTGTTTCAATCAGTAACAGTATCTGACTGATTCAACAGTCACTTGAGTGAATTTAACTCATGAATCAGTGAAAAAATGTCCGTTTTCCTTCACTTATTGATTCAGTGACATTTTCCACTGATTCATCAGTCTTTTATTTCACTGTTTTTCAGTGATTTGTGTTTTGTCAGATGGATCAGTTAATCAGCGGGTAAAAATGACCGTTAAACAACGCGTATCAAATGAAATAACAACGAATAAACTAATAAAACTAATAAAATAATTTCTCAAATATGTTTCGTCTTTCAAACCCCCATTTTATGAGGTAACATGAACATTCAGTCTTTCATTCCGTTTTAAAGTCTTTCATTTAGTTTTTATGTAATCGTCACAGCGCTCTGTTTGAAGGTTTAAACTGCATATAATGTGGTGAAGAGAGTGCTTCTCGTATGTGCAATAAGGTTATTAATAAATGACTACAACAGAAGTTCCGCATGTTATAGGCAGTTCACGGTAAAGTGAGCACTTTTTAAGGCTCTCCCAAAAGGCATTAACCCTTAATAAATATATTTTATTGCAGTCTCAGACGTAAACTTTTGAGAGTGATGAAATTTATATACTGTGTTTATTAGTCATATTGCAATGTTTACATTAAATAGTGGCGGAAAGGTAGAAATTAATTCAAAGGAAAAATTTAGCAGGGTCTTAAAAAGTGATCGCTTTATCGTGAATAGACTGTAGCAGCTTGCAGTCCAACCACAGGCGAGTTCGTGTATCGTGTGTGCGTGTTGACCACTTGTCTTCAGGTGAGCCGCAAGTGCGAATAAGTGTTTCAGGAGTAGTGCTCCTGAAGAATGCACGCTACACTTAAATTGAAGAGTACAGTGCTCCTGAAGTGTGCACTATATATAGTTGAGGTTATACGCTGGTGTTGCACACTAAGTGCGTAAATATAGCGTTCAAAATTCACTTCAATAATCCATCAGTTTTTAAAACAACACTTGCAAATAAAAATAACAACTCAATTAATTTTTTTCTGAAGACAGAAAAACAGTTTAAAAGGAAAACATTTGGGGGGTTGGATATTTCTTTCTGGTATTTTTTTAATTTTATATAAATGAAAATGTGTAACATTTATTTAAAGAAATTGGGATATTGTTATATGAGATTCGAATCGTTCATTCCTGCGTGTAGAATACTTTAATTAGCAGACAGTAACATAAATCTATTTTTGAAACTGAGTTTCCGTGATTGAGGTATTCTAAGTGAGTTCTCGTGTAATCAATGTGGCCTAAACTAACTTAATCTAACACCACTTAATCCATATTGGTAATTTTTTAGGTGCAATTCCTTTATTTCGAGTAAAACATATTTTGGAGGAATAAAATGTATATAATTAATGGTCGGGACAAAAGACCTACTGGTTCCAAAACAACGAAGTAAATATCAGGTAGTTGTTTACAGGTAGCACTCTACTGGTTCCAAAACAACGAAGTAAATATCAGGTAGTTGTTTACAGGTAGCACTCTACTGGTTCCAAAACAACGAAGTAAATATCAGGTAGTTGTTTACAGGTAGCACTCTACTGGTTCCAAAACAACGAAGTAAATATCAGGTAGTTGTTTACAGGTAGCACTCTACTGGTTCCAAAACAACGAAGTAAATATCAGGTAGTTGTTTACAGGTAGCACTCTACTGGTTCCAAAACAACGAAGTAAATATCAGGTAGTTGTTTACAGGTAGCACTCTACTGGTTCCAAAACAACGAAGTAAATATCAGGTAGTTGTTTACAGGTAGCACTCTACTGGTTCCAAAACAACGAAGTAAATATCAGGTAGTTGTTTACAGGTAGCACTCTACTGGTTCCAAAACAACGAAGTAAATATCAGGTAGTTGTTTACAGGTAGCACTCTACTTATGTCATCTCTTTAATTCATTCGCAAGGCATCTTGTTGTAGGAATATAATTATCTTGCCATTTTTGGTATAAATAATTTAAATTTTAATGAAAAATAAATTTAATTAATAATTAAACGACAAAGTCAATACAACTAAATATGAAATAAATCTAAAATAAAAGCAACATACCTATTTTAATAGACAGGAAGGAAATATAGCGTGGTCTGCGCTGGTAGATGTAGCTATGGGAAGTGTAAGTGCTTGTGGCCTGAGGAAAGGTTAAGGCGTCGCCTGCAGGATACGTACATAACAACAGCAAATACATATGTAAACAAAGGGAATGACAGAACGGCATGTGTGTTTGAAACAACTGATGTACACACACCACTTACCAGATCAGTGACAATAGAAGAAGTATTTAAGGAGTTAGATTTAAAGTGTTCAATCATGATCGCGTGAAACATTATCAATGAAAAACACGTCACATATAGTCTGCGGGTTTTCAGAATAAAGGAAATGGTAATGCAAGACAGTGGTATCTGCCAATGTAGTAGGCCTACACACATTTTTGTGAGAGGCCCAATTGTGTGAAGCTATCTGGAGGAGAACTAGCCCTGTTATGACGGTGCGGGCAGGACTATAGCACAACTCTCCACCAGATGGCGAGGTGAGTTGTCTGCACGCTGGCTCACTCTACCAGGGAGTCGCCGACTCTCTGTCGCGTAGCCAGGATATTATCAAGGAGGGAGTGGCGTAGTGATAACACACTGGACTTGCAGTCGGAAGAATCTGGGTTCGAATCCCGGTCAGGCTATTCCGATCTAGGTTTCCCATGAGCATTCCATACGAGTACTGGCATGGTTCCTCACAACAGGACATAGCGTACTATAGCTTCTCTGGACAACTTGATACGTCACTAATAACCTAGCTGTCGACGAGACGTTAACACATATCTACCCAACCTTCCGAAAAAAAAAACACTCAATATTCTCTCTCCCTTTTTATAAAAGGTTCCCAGAGTAGTTGTACCAGTTATCACATAACAAGCTCGCCCCTACGGTGTCGTATATGCTGCAAATCCCTGGGTGTAGTGGTTAGACTACTAGCCTCCCACCTAGGAAAACCTGGTTCGATCCCGGTGGAGTCACTCCCGGGTTTTCGCATGCCGGACGATGCCGCTGGTCGGTGGGTTTTCTCAGGGATCTCCCATTTCTCCCACCCTGTCATGCCGACATCCCCCCCCCCCTAATTCTCACCTAATTTCACCCATATCGGGTCTCAACAAGACCTCGATGTTAACAGCAGTCTACATCTTCACCGCCAACTGTAACAAAACGCGACACTGGCTAGCAATATGTCGGGATGCCGCCCACCAATCAGCGCCTGGTACACAGTCTAGCAGCTCCAGTTTTGTTTGGTGAGAGGGAGGGTTTCCCCCTTTCAGGACTGTTTCCCCACTCCCACAAGTGGAATGCAAGTTTTTGTATCTATAATACCACTCTGTGACTGATTTATGAAATATCTGGTACTTGTAATAACGTAGGGTACATAGAGTTAGTTATCACTAAACCAAAGAATCCTAAGTACCTTACCAGGTGCTAATATACATAAAACCTACGTTAAAAGCAGTAAAAGTTATATATAACATTATAACAAACTTCAAATGTCAATGCCATATATACATATTTCTTTTTTACGAGAAATGCTTCCCACTTTCTCCATGTTCGCCAATATGAACACAGCACAGCAAGCAGAGTCATTAGGGAAATGTTCGCTGCATGCAGCAGCCGGTCAATCAGACACAAGAGCCGTTCCCAGAGCCTCCCGCAACCAATAAGAATCGAGCGGGAGATGTCGTGCAGGTGACACGACTGCGCTGCAGGTGTAAGTAAATGCACTTCCCTCCACACTTGTGATTGCGCAATTAAATGTATTTCGCAGAAATTCCCAAAAATTTCCTAGTCTAAACTTACATAAATACTCGGCCGGGGAATCGAACAAACTAACATTAAGTGCACTGCCTGGGATTCCCAAAAAACATAACTGTCCTGACCGACAATGGAACCCGGATTTCCCAAAGTATAAATTGCACTCGGCTGTGGGGGGGGGGGGGAGGTGCAGTTATGTTAATAGTACTGAGCAATTACTGGTGAGCTAGTTTAAACAAACGTTTGCGAACGGAAGTTTTGACTGACGGTAAATGATAAGGAGTATGAATTAGTTGTGTGCGGTGGAATGTCTAGTTTAGCTGCTATAAGAGAACGGCACGAACACAAGACTGGCATCCGCGAGGCAAGGTAGAGAGGATGGTAGTCTCTCAACACTTCAAGTAACAGCAGTACAGTGTGAAGGTTGCGTCCTGTTTATATAAACTAAGCAACGGCAGTTTTTGTAATATGGGTTCACATGTTCGCTAGTTTATCAATTGTAAATAAAGCGCACGGGTAATTTCTGTGATCTTTACAGCGTCATGGAAAGATTTGCCATCAGATCATGTGCAGTAAGTCCTGGCAGAATAAGAATGCAAATGAAATGTTATTTGATAATAAATCACTATTTCACTTAAATTAAGGTAATACCTAGTTGTGTGCGACTGGTTGAACGAAAGACGATTACATTCACTCTGAAGCACGCATGTTTGTAATCGTCCTATGCAGGCATCTTTTACATGCAAGGAACTGATATGGTTAAATTCAATAAAACTATATTTAATTCGCCGCGCTCAATTGGTCGTCACTTAATCAGTAAAATTATCACTAAAATAACAAGTGGTTTTCCACAGATTCTAAATGAATCAATGAACCGAGTCTAGAAATGTACAGCAAAGGGACGGGACAACGCACTGCATTCGGGCGCACTCATTTTTGTAAGTGAGGAATACGAACGACAAGTATGCCTACGCATGGCCAACCACAGATAAACTAACAACACATCAGAAACAGAAAACTCGCGAACATTCGAGACGACACAAAACATATTTTCGATAGTAACTGTTCGTATTGTGAAATTTAACGTAATTTAAATAAAAAAACCTTGCGGTCTCCAGGATTTGAACCTACAGTACCTCTTTCGAACAGAGTCCCGACGCCAATAAGGGTGGTTACTACAGAACTACTGTGCGCACTCGTTGTCATAATAATATTTTGCATGAGAAATGTTTCTTACTAGCCATTACCATCACACCCATTTTCTACCTCTTCTTACTGATGTTAGTTATAAATAATATATAATAATAATATATATTTCAATATAACAAAAGAAATATGGAACCATTTTGCATGTATGCTAACACAAGTGAAGTGTATGTGACACCTGCGATATATACATGTACGCTACCCAGTTGTGCGCTGCATAGAAAATCACATTTGACAAAACACCCTCACTGCAGGCAAACGATTTAGTATGTGTGTAGTTATGCACGTTAAGTTTCACAGCTGTGTAACTTAACGTGCATAACTACACACATACTAAAGCACTTGTTTAATTATTGTCAACTAAAAAGGTGTAGAGGAGAGATAGGATGAAACGTGCATATTCAGAAGAAGTGTCAGGCGTAGCAAATCCAGCTTAAAAACTTATTTATTCAAAAAGATTCAAAAATGTGCAAATTCAAAATATATAGTTCAACGAAGCTGGAAAAATAATTCAACAAAATCAAAAATTCCAGAATGGCAATGAGCAAGAAAATAAAATAGTGTTGAAACTAAGCTGTCATTAGGAAGTGGTAATGGGTAATGGTCATAATTCAAAACTTGATGAAACACAGTTCTGTAGTTTAAATACCAGATGGTAGATGAAGGCAGGGCGGCGTAACTGTAGAAGGAAACTGAGGTAGGAATGATATGTACATATGGATGCGGTAGTGCCTTAACGGGCTCAACGGCTCATTGGCGTTACAGGTTTAGTTAACTACCTATACTCCTAAACAGCTGCTTAAAATTAAAAAAATATGCGGAGTGCTAAACTTTATCAAACACGATGTAAAATACATATCAGAGCTATTGCAAGCTGTTGGAAACTAGAACACCCTAACTCTAATTAAAATTCCTCCGCAACGTCTAACTGAAGGACGAGTGTCCTAGCCTTACGTCTAGCGTAGTTGAAAGTTGGTGGCAGAGAGAGCGAACTTTCAAACGGCCTGCTCGTCCTAACCCTATGCTGAGCTCTCCAGCCAATCGCAGTACAGAATTTGAACCCGTTAGCCAATTGCAAGGCTTCCTGACTAACGATCTAAAATGACGCACTCCAAATGGCCTAATTTCTATTCCATAGAGTTACGGGTCTCGTAGAAGTTAATCAAAAAAATATACAAGAAATTCCCTGAAACATTAACAATAAATGTGAGGCCAAAAATAATGCAAAATATTAAGCTATTAATTAAAATACCACCAAAAGAAAATCTAGCTATATATTCCAATTAAACATTAATTATTGTCATTCTTACAGCTAAGTTTAAATATTCTAACCATATAAAAATGAAAAATAAAAATTAAAAAAAAATAAAATTCAAACATGTGAAACGCAGGTAAAATTTAAAATGTTATACTTGACGGTGTCCAATATGTGAAACAAACATTAATTATAACACATATGTGCAGATAGTGAAAATATTGTGTTACAGACAGCACCTCCTGGATAGAAATATATCCTTATTAACGTATCCATCCAACACTCTGTTGCAGTGGGAATTAAAAATCACATTCAACTCCACTCGTCATAAGAAGCTGAAAATAAAAACACAAAATATGGTACAATTTACATAGCAATGCATTGGGTAGGGAATCTTTCATTGTTGCAGATTCTGGAAATAAAAATACACAGGTTCTTTTAGATGGTAACCGTGGCAACCATTCGTTAATTTTTTATTCCTTTTTACAATCTATTTTTAACTAGTCTGCAGCTGTGCGGTCGAGGCACGGTAGCGTGGTGTCTGCTCCGGTAACATGACTCGCCATAATGTCGAAGTAACATGAGCCTTGCCCCGTGCTCAAAACTGCGCCAAAAAGTATCCAGTTTAGATGCCAGCATCCAGGCGGGCGTCGATATATCTGAAGAACTGGTCTCGTGGTTCGGCGACGTACTGGATCAGGTACAGGTCCCACTTGAACAAACAGTTGTGAATCTCCTGGGATAACACATTGTCTCACGCCTCGTACTGAAGATCGTCGCACTGCTGTCGAGGCTCGACAGTCTCTACCAAACAAACATGCGTTTACGTGTACGTGTGCTTACGTTCACTGATGCGTGCAGTGACGTGCATGTCCATAGCTTACAGTGACGTGCATGTCCATAGCTTACATCAAGTGCCAGTAATCGCTGCACCATCAATGTTCTGGTGATAAACAGTTCACTAGCGATACTTGCTCACTCTCACTCTCGTGCATTGTTAACATAGCACTTAAATGCTTAATAGGGTATTTACATGACCACTACTCAATTGTTTAGCTTCCCTAATTACTATGTAGGCAGCATAACACAGAATACACAACACTAGAAGAGGAATAAATACATGAAGAACATAATTGCCTCAGTAGGAAGATACGCATGAAAAATATAGGCGTTTCATCTGAAATAATATCATATCACGTTACCAAAACCATTCGGCAACATATAAACAAAAATACAAGGAATAGATGATACAAGATAACTCAACAACAAACTTATTCTACTATGTACAAAAATCACAACTTCCAAAAACTCCATCAGCGCTAAACAAAAACCGAGAAAAATATTATCAGTACAACAAATCATCGTTACTTTATACTTGGATATCTGATAAGACTTCTATACCAATTGGATTACTTTGAGTCAACAGCAATGCAGAATAAATCACAGTACGTACATATCAGTACTACAGAGTTTACATGTTGTTTATCTGAGCACATTGCTTTGTTTGTCCTCAAAAGGCCCTAACGTCCGTCTGTTTATTCATTTTCAGGTACGTCAGATCACACACAGTCAGTCTGTCGACGAGCAGCGAGTAAAATACAGCACACACAGCCAGTCTGTCGACGAACAGTGAGTATAATACAGCAGACACAGACAGCCTGTCGACGAGCAACGACAGTAACACAGCAGACACAGACAGCCTGTCGACGAGCAACGACAGAAATACAGCACACACAGCCAGTCTTTCGACGAACAACGAACATAATACAGTACACACAGTCAGTCTGTCGACGAGCGTAATACAGCACACACAGCCAGTCTGTGGACGAATAGCGAGCTTAATACAGCATACACAGCCGGTCTGTGGACGAGCAACGTGCGTAATACAGCACACACAGCCATTCTGTCGACGAACAGCGAGTATTATACAGCACACACAGCCATTCTGTCGACGAACAGCGAGTATTATACAGCACACACAGCCAGTCTGTCGACGAGCAACGAGCGTAATACAGCACACAGAGCCGTTATGTCAGCGAGTATAATACAGCACACACGGTCAGTCAGCGATATCTGCCGGAGAGCTGCACGTTTACTACCAGAGTACTTCTGCAACACGATACACCTTACCCGGGATGACATTAGTCTTGCATTAGTGATGGGAGGAAGGCAGGTGTAGGAATGTGTGCAGTGGCGCAGTCTGGCGATCTACCCGCCAAATAAAAGACGTGAAAGCTGCGCATTTTTATAGCTGAGCAGAGCTATAAATATAGATAGAGTATGTGACGACCAGGATAGAGAGTGCGCGGGAGAGCGGAAGACATATCACACCTTGCAGCAGACATTATACAGGCGGCCAGTCACCTTCTCTGCCTCTCCATTTAAGTTTGCTTTATCTCAGCATCCGACCTTTTCTTTAAAATACAGCATGTACGTACATTAAGCCGACAAACTTCGGCTACAGGTTAACCACGAAAATAAACAGGTAAACACATATATACGAGATATGGAGTACAGCGGATCCTAAGAACAGTACTTATCTTTGAATGTAGACTTGAAGCGGTAGTTTATTACAACTAGAGGAGATGGAACACTCAGTGTAAGTTATTTGTGACGCGCGGACTGTTTAGTACATCTTTTAAATACCGAGTATGCTACGGAGTCATGGAGCGAAATAAATCTAGTGGCCGTGATTATCTATTACGGTGTTATAACTCGATGACAGAGACAAACATGTGGTGTTTACACATATTTATTTCCGTTGCACGTTATAAACACATCCAACGCCCACCTTAAAAAATTTCTTCAATATTTGTAGTTGTATAGTGTTTTAGGTTCAACTAGAATTGCATGCACCACGCTCGCTCAAGATTCAGTGCAGAACATAAGTCGTCTATAATGTGTGTTTTCGCCTTCTTTGGCCGTGAAAAACCAGCAGGCGCAGTTGTGAGTTTAATTTAGATACATCCTGTATTCCACTGTAATTACATTCACAACTATGTTACAGGAACTATAAGAACATCTCGAAGAACTTGCTTATAGTCAAGCGTGCCTGGCAGCTGCAGCTGTGGGCGCCGTGATGACTGAGTGGTTAGACTGATCGCTTCCCACCAAAGCTAACCGGGTTCAATCCCCTGCCGGACCAGAGTTTCGCAAGTGGGAATCGTGCCAGACGATTCCGCTGGTCGGCGGATTTTATTCAGGTTCTCCCACCCCTTCATTCCGTTACTGCTCCATTCTCACCTCCTTTCACCCTCATCGGCTCTCAAAGACTACGTCTCTTCACTCCAGTCTCCTGTGTGTAGTCGCGCCTCGGTAAGTAGTCCAGTGATTTTTACTCAGTTTCAACCCAGACAAGGCAACACGGGATTCGGCCATTATTTCCTCGTCGTATCGTTATTGGATCGCAGTGTATTTAACAAGTTGCGATCTAGCAGTAGAAGAAACTATGATGTGCGTGTATGTAGTTGCAGTTTAACTAATACTCGAATGAATTCACGAGATTGAAGTGTATTTAGGAATCGCCTGCTGAAGTTTGTACCTATGTAAGTACAGCCGTGCACAGAGTAGAACCTGGAGTGAGAGGTTGGATAAAAATTTAGTGCACCTGTGAAAATTATAGCATTTTGTACATAATTATAGTTCGTAAACGAAAATTATTCTGGACAATGTTTCAGATTTATGATGTGTTGTAAATTTAGGTTTTCCATTTTTAAATATTTTAGAATTAATACATTTGTTTTATTGCACTAAATATGTTATTAAATACGCTACAATATTACTTAATATTTTAGGTGTTTCTGTAATTCCTTATATTTAAACGTTAGTGTTGTAATAACCGAAAACTCACAATGTTAGGTATGAATTAATATTGCTAATACAACTGTTTGCAACAGAAAATGAAACGTTTTATTGAGTATAATAATGCTATGGTATTTTGCATACTATAACGACATTGCTGTAGTAATCGAACAAAGATGTAAATATTAGTAGAAATACTGTAACTATAATAAGGTTCACATCCCTAGCTGTACCAAGAACGAGGGTAAGTGTGCAGATGTGCAAGGCATAGCGTCGGAGAGTGAGTGAGAGAGGGTGGGAGGGAGGTAGGTGGTAGAGTACAGGGGGTTGCCCAAGTCAGCAGGCATTGTATGACGTCACGCGAGTCCGCACTCCAGCGCCGCATAGCGAATGCGAAGTATTGTGCTCCGTTATCAGGGCAGGCCAGCTGACCACCACACAGCTTCGCTCTCAGTAGACACACGCCATTACTACGAACCAGCTAGCACAGATCCCTCACTGCCTCTAGACCACTTGGATACACATACACATGCAATGCCCAAATTAGGGTTGGTAGTGCAGACATATTTTCTGTACGCCTAACCCAGCAGGAATATCACTTTTCATCAAAAAAAAATAAAAGAAAATTATAACAATTTATTCTAAGAGAAAACAATTGTAAAAAAAGGTACAAAATCTAATATTTATAGCTTCTCTGCGCAATTTCGTTAATATGCAGGAGAAAAATAAAACTGCACAGTCTTAGTTTAATCTACGGACTTCCACCTTATGTAATAAAACCCCGCTGATACAGATTACACTTTGCAGGTCCCGCTTAAAGAAGGAAGAACTTCAGAGCGTCTTGCGCGTGTTATGGTCGCCGCATCTCTGTGCCTCAAAAGCCTTGTACTCTTAACTGGCGTCTGGTTAGCGAGTGGCCTTGTATTCTTAACTGGCGATTGGTCACTGTGGGACCTTGTACTATTAACTGGAGACTAGTTAGTGTGGGACCTTGTACTCATAACAGGCGACTGGTCAGTGTGGGACCCTGTCCTCGTAACTGGCGACTGGTCACTGTGGGACCCTGTCCTCGTAACTGGCGACTGGTCACTGTGGGACCCTGTCCTCGTAACTGGCGACAGGTCACTGTGGGACCGTGTACTCGTAACTGGTGACTGGTCACTGTGGGACCGTGTACTCGTAACTGTTGACTGGTCAGTATGGGATAATGTTCTCGTAACTGGTGACTGGTCAGAGTGGGATATTGTTCTCGTAACTGGTGACTGGTCAGAGTGGGATATTGTTCTCATAACTGGTGACTGGTCAGAGTGGGATATTGTTCTCGTAACAGGCGACTGGTCAGTGTGGGACCCTGTCCTCGTAACTGGCGACTGGTCAGTGTGGGACCCTGTCCTCGTAACTGGTGACTGGTCAGTATGGGATATTGTTCTCGTAACTGGTGACTGGTCAGAGTGGGATATTGTTCTCGTAACTGGCGACTGCTCAGAGTGGGATATTGTCCTCGTAACTGGCGACTGGTCAGTGTGGGACCCTGTCCTCGTAACTGGCGACTGGTCAGTGTGGGACCCTGTCCTCGTAACTGGCGACTGGTCAGTATGGGATATTGTTCTCGTAACTGGTGACTGGTCAGAGTGGGATATTGTTCTCGTAACTGGTGACTGGTCAGAGTGGGATATTGTTCTCGTAACAGGCGACTGGTCAGTGTGGGACCGTGTACTCGTAACTGGCGACTGGTCAGTGTGGGACCGTGTACTCGTAACTGGCGACTGGTCAGTGTGGGATATTGTTCTCGTAACTGGTGACTGGTCAGTGTGGGATATTGTTCTCGTAATTGGTGACTGGTCAGAGTGGGATATTGTTCTCGTAACAGGCGACTGGTCAGTGTGGGAAAGTGTACTCGTAACTGGCGACTGGTCAGTGTGGGATATTGTTCTCGTAACTGGTGACTGGTCAGAGTGGGATATTGTTCTCGTAACTGGTGACTGGTCAGAGTGGGATATTGTTCTCGTAACTGGCGACTGGTCAGTGTGGGACCTTCTACTCGTAACTGGCGAATGGTCAGTGTGGGATCTTGTATTCTTCACTGGCGTCTGGTAAGCGAGTAACCTTGTATTCTTAACTGGCGATTGGTCACTGTGGGACCTTGTACTCGTAACAGGCGACTGGTCAGTGTGGGACCTTGTACTCGTAACTGGCGACTGGCCAGAGTGGGACCTTGTTCTCGTAACTGGCGACTGGCCAGAGTGGGACCTTGTTCTCGTAACTGGTGACCAGTTAGCCAGTGACCTTGTATTCTTAATTGTGCCTGTTTTGTGAGTGACCGGCCGAGTGACAGGACTGTGTTTTACATGGAGTGATTTTTGGCGTGACTCTTTCACCTTTGGCTTTTAACACTTTGAAGGTTGCACACCTTTACGGGCATTCAGGACGAGTTAAAAGTTAGTCACCTGTCGCCAGCCTCTTACGATCACTGATTGCTTTGGTTTTTGTGTTTTGTCACTCACGACTATCTTACTGGTTCATGTGACGTATACACATACTACACACACAACATTCCTTATTGGCTGCTCGTCTGCCTATGGGATGGCAAGGTTATTTGGCCCTATATAGTGTTCTTTACAGAGTCAACGAATTTGCAGTGAAACTGTCCTTTTGAGTCCGTAAAAGAAAATATTGTTTTTTGGTCCAGAAAATCAGTATTGCTGGGGTAAAATGTTCTTGTAGGCTTTGGTTACGTACAAAGTAGAACAAAGAATCTATAGTTGTAAGAATTTTGTTTGGAAACAAAAATAAATGTGAAAATGTTGCGCGAGCTACACTCGAGCGCAGCCGTCAAAGTGTTGTAAAGATACTTTGTCCATCTTTGCCGGGGCCACAGTTCTGCACAAACCTTTCTTTGAAACATGTTAATATCATGAAAACTGTCAGTAAATTATGATTTATAGGCTCAACAAAATTACAGAAACACATAATGTTATTAATGTTATTCTACTTGCTCTATTCAGAGAACAGGAAGTGATTTTTACTACGGAGCGATGTTGTGACACGTATCTAAGACTGCTCTGAAATCATTTATAGTCCATTCACAGTTACTTCAGACTTTTCTCAAGCCCTGCTAATTTTCTACGTCTGGTTACCAATTACGTATCCTTCCGCTACACGTAAACAAACAATACCGTGTGACTTCATCGTTTTAACTGTCAAATGCATTGTTTATTGTTTACAGCTGTTTGAAGAATTGTTATATTTCGAAAACCATTACGTACAAATATTCACAATTTAGACCTATAACAATATTCCGGCCAGCTTTATGACATTTTGAACAATGTCTGTATTGTCAATAGTTGTTGCGGTTATTATTTTACATTGCTAACATATGTGTTATACACTATGTAGCTCATTATATATAATACAAGTTAAAAATTGGCCGCGAATGAACTTAAAACCTGTTACAACTGTGGAAAAAGAACTATAGAATTTAACCTCTAGTTCTAGATGTAAGTACGCTGTCGAATAAAAAGGAACAAATGCAAAATTCGGTTGTGACCCGGCCAGGGATTGAACCCGGTTCGCCTTGGTGGGAGGCGGGTAGTTTAACCGCTCAGCCACCGCAGCCCCAACGGCCGTTGTAGAGAGGAATTGAGCGAACATGAGCCGTGGTCAATTAGTTCCGTGATAAAAACCCTGAATCTTGCACCAGAACTTATTGTATATTTTTAAGATTATGTGAATATTAGCTGGGCATTGATATTTGGATTATAAATGTAGAAATGAAACTAAATATAAGAGTTCGAAATACAGTTTGAGACAAAGTTCTTTAGCGTTTCCTGTTTACTAAACTGGAAAAGAAAAATGAAACACTATTTCAGTTCAGGGCAGGTAGTAAACATATATAGGAATTTTCCACAGCGAATTATAAATGTCGGACTAGAATTGCATAAGGAAGTAAGATATATAGTTCCAGATACAGTTTTTCTATATTTCCTCTTCAATAAACAGCAAATGAAATCTGACACTTGATTTCGGTTCAAGGTAGTTAATGAACAGATACTGGAATGTTCTACCTCGTGTTTAAGATGTCGGACTAGAATGAAATAATGATGCACTAGATATAGTTCGAGATACAGTTCTTTCGTATGTCCTCTGCAGTAAACTGGAAATGAAATCGCACATTTTCTTGCAGTTCAAGGCAATTCGTGGACTTGAATTAGAACTTCATTCGTCGGACTGAAAATACCATACTGAGTGAAATGGGATAGTAAAGAATAACAGTTCGAGGAATAGTTAAATGTTATTTCCATTTACCCGGAATGAGATATAGAATTGGACAAAGGAATATCAGTTCGGGCCGGACTTGAACGTGTCCTGCTGGCAGCGGCGCAGTATAGGGAGCTAAGGTGTTTGGACAACCTTCCATAAACACAATGTCACTGCGGAAACCACAGCCGCCACTTCTAGAAACGATGTGTGAGCCACTTTCCAGTGGCTGACGTGTACTGAGCCAACTCCCTTCGCTTCCACGCTCACCGCACCATTCACAGTTGCTAAGCCCTATCCTATCATAGCTATGACTATATATGACTATATATTCATAAAACGGATATATGTGTTTGAAATAATTCCGTCGGAACTATAAAATAACTGCACATTTTTTATTATCAGATTACGGGGCAGATTATATAGTATTTATCTATTTTCTGTAGATCGTGTCGTGTGCCCAGTACCAGATGTGGAGACAGTTCCCAGGACCGGACAAGGAAATACATTTAATTACTTTCGCGGGTTCATGATAATACATGTGATTTTTTTTCAGGGAATTTTTTGAATGGCGACGAAAAAATGGAAAGTGGGAGAAAGGAAAAATGGAAATGGCTGTTGATAGTGTGTTGGCAGGACAATTAACCATTCGAGAGGCTGCAGGTCAATTTTTGGACCCCAAAAGCCCCTTGGGGGATCGACTTAAAATCTTGAAAGGGGGGAAAACCTGTTACTATGTTACCAATTATGGGCATATTGACAAAAACATTTACAGAAGAGATTGATAGTGAGCTAGTGAATAATTTGAAGGACCTAGACAATCGCCTTTTACCAGTCACTAAATGTGAATTTTTGTCACTTGTTTACCAGCTGGCTGAACACTTGTTTACCAGCTGGCTGAACACGTGAAAATTCCCCAACAGTTCAACAAAAATAAGAGAAAAGCTGAAAACAAATTATACAGGCTGTTTGTTAAACGGCATCCACAATTTTCTCTCCGTACCGCCGAATCCACTAGTCTTCAGCGTGCTGCAGGTTTCAGAAACACCCATGTTCACTTGTCTTTATCTAAATATGAGGAACTGTTGAAAGAATATTCGTACCTCTCCCAAAATGATTTTCAACTGTGACGAAACAGGAGTTTCTGTTGTCCACGAAAATTCTTTGAACGTTTTGTTCATAAAAGGCAAAAAGCAAGTCAGTAGGCTCACTTCACTTCAGGGGAAAGGGGAAGGAACATCTCGATAATGCTGTGCATAAACGCTGCAAGAGATCAGTTTATTCCTCCACTTTTCGTGTTTCCGAGGAAACGAATGGATCAAACCCTTAAAAAGGATGGTCCAGATGGACGTGTTTTTGATGCTCAGGAAAGTGGATGAATTTCTGCAGTGAGATTTTTTATGTGGCTAAAAAAATGTGTTGACAGTGTTAAACCAACAAAGGAAAGTCCAGTGCTTCTGATTCTTGATGGGCACAGTATGTACAAGGACTTGCAAGTTATTTTGTTTGCCTCCCCACACGACCTACAAGCTTCAGCCTTTATATCGTGCCATTATGAGGCCGTTTAAGACTGCATTAAACGCGGCTTGTGGGAACTGGATGCACAAATATGGACAGCTGGGGATCAAAATCCACGAAAGAGACATCTGTGGCTTGGTTAAAACACCATTTACCTCAATTTGCAGGATGGATCTGGCCAAGTCAGCTTTTGAGTGTACTGAAATACACTTCCAAGCCGTTATTGAGAAAATATCTCCAGTACCAGAAGAAATAGAGACAAAAACAGCAACTAGAAGAAGAGCAGAAACTAGCGAAGTGCTGACATCAACACCATACAAGACAGCCCTGGAAGGAAAAGCGGAAGCTAAAAGGCAGCAAATAAAGAAACCAGAACAAAGGAAAGCCATGGAAGAGAAGAGAATAAAACAATACACTAAAGAAAAATAAGAGAAATATAGGCAACACGAAGGCAAAGAATGCTCCCAAAACCTCCGACATTCAAGGAACACGACGAATGTCGAATTTTGGGGAGAATGAAAAAGAAGAGAGACAGGCGGGAAATTGGAAGATCAAGAAGATGAAAGTAATCGTATTGAGTTCGTAATATGCGGTGAAACTTCCCAGGAATACTGACTGTGGTGCAGTGTTTAGACTGCGGTGGCTGGGCACATGAAGGATGAGTAAATGGCGACAATATCGTGTTTTTCACGTGTGAGCGTGGTATATAGATTTTTTAATGTTTCTTTTTTTAGGTACTTATAATATATTGTATATTAAGGTTTTTCCATAATTTTAGAGTTATTAGTCTTATTCGAAATTGTATATGCATATTTTTTAATGCTGTCCAGTACTGGGAACCCCTTTTTGAAAACATAAAAAATGTGACACATTTTAAAAATATTTAAAAAAATATATCTTAGACTAAAATACTGTGAAATTCATTTATATGATAATTGTATGCGTATGTTAAACTACATGTTCAGCATATATTTTCCATATCCGATTCCAAATAATAATGCAAATTACAAAAAATGCTAAAGCGTCCGGTACTGGGGCAATCTCCCTTATACATTAATCTGTAAGCCGTATCCAGCTAAGCTTTCAAACATAAACCCGGAGGACGTTAAAAAGCCCTTTACAATACAATGCGATTTTAACATACAAAATTAGTAATTGTGCTACATACCACTATAATCATTTAGACGATACAAAATTTTATAACATAAAAAACAGAATTTCTTACAAACGAAATGAGAACACACGTCACGACGCTACCGAAATAATCAGCAAAATGTAAATAAATTAATGCAATATAAACTGAATTGAGAATTTTGAACATACCTAAAATAGTATAAATGCATTTACATTCATAGCTTTTAGGTAGGCCTATCATTGAAAGTTTTTATAATTCTCCCTATCTACAGTACCGGTGGACTTGAAAGCACTGCGTTTGGGGGGTGACATCTGGACGTCCCGATACCTGTGTACTGAGTTTGGGAGGGGGTGACATCTGGACGTCCCGGTACCTGTGTACTGAGTTTGGGAGGGGGTGACATCTGGACGTCCCGGTACTATGTACTGAGTTTGGGGGGTGACATCTGGACGTCCCGGTACCTGTGTACTGAGTTTGGGGGGTGACATCTGGACGTCCCGGTACCTGTGTACTGAGTTTGGGGGGTGACATCTGGACGTCCCGATACCTGTGTACAGAGTTTGGGAGGGGGTGACATCTGGACGTCCCGGTACCTGTGTACTGAGTTTGGGAGGGGGTGACATCTGGACGTCCCGGTACCTGTGTACTGAGTTTGGGAGGGGTGACATCTGGACGTCCAGGTACCTGTGTACTGAGTTTGGGGGTGACATCTGGACGTCCCGGTTCTATGTACTGAGTTTGGGGGTGACATCTGACGTCCCGGTACCTGTGTACTGAGTTTGGGGGGTCACATCTGTACGTCCCGGTACCTGGGTACTGAGTTTGGGGGGTGACATCTGGACGTCCCGGTACTATGTACTGAGTTTGGGGGTGACATCTGGACGTCCCGGTACTATGTACTGAGTTTGGGGGGTGACATCTGGACGTCCCGATACCTGTGTACTCAGTTTGGGGGGTGACATCTGGACGTCCCGGTACTATGTACTGAGTTTAGGGTTGACATCTGGACGTCCCGGTTCTATGTACTGAGTTTGGGGGGTCACATCTGGACGTCCCGGTACCTGTGTACTGAGTTTGGGGGTCACATCTGGACGTCCCGGTACTGTGTACTGAGTTTGGGGGGTGACATCTGGACGTCCCGGTACTGTGTACTGAGTTTGGGGGGGGGTGACATCTGGACGTCCCGGTACCTGTGTACTGAGTTTGGGGGTTGACATCTGGACGTCCCGGTACTATGTACTGAGTTTGGGGGTTGACATTTGGACGTCCCGGTACTATGTACTGAGTTTGGGGGTTGACATTTGGACGTCCCGATACCTGTGTACTGAGTTTGGGGGTGACATCTGGACGTCCCGGTACTATGTACTGAGTTTGGGGGTGACATCTGGACGTCCCGGTACTGTGTACTGACTTTGGGGGTGACATCTGGACGTCCCGGTACCTGTGTACTGAGTTTGGGGGTGGCATCTGGACGTCCCGGTACCTGTGTACTGAGTTTGGGGTAGACATCTGGACGTCCCGGTACTATGTACTGAGTTTGGGGGTGACATCTGGACGTCCCGGTACCTGTGTACTGAGTTTGGGGGTTGACATCTGGACGTCCCGGTACCTGTGTACTGAGTTTGGGGGGTGACATCTGACGTCCCAGTACTATGTACTGAGTTGGGGGGGGGGTGACATCTGTTCGTCCCGGTACCTGTGTACTGAGTTTGGGGGTGACATCTGGACGTCCCGGTACTATGTACTGAGTTTGGGGGGTGACATCTGGACGTCCCGGTACCTGTGTACTGAGTTTGGAGGTGACATCTGGACGTCCCGGTACTATGTACTGAGTTTGGGGGGTGACATCTGGACCTCCCGGTACTATGTACTGAGTTTGGGGGGTGACATCTGGACGTCCCGGTACTATGTACTGAGTTTGGGGTGACATCTGGACGTCCCGGTACTATGTATTGAGTTGGGGAGGGGTTGACATCTGGACGTCTCGGTACCCGTGTACTGAGTTTGGGGGTTGACATCTGGACGTCCCGGTACTATGTACTGAGTTTGGGGGTGACATCTGGACGTCCCGGTACTATGTACTGAGTTTGGGGGGGGGGGTTGACATCTGGACGTCTCGGTACCCGTGTTACTGAGTTTGGGGGTTGTCATCTGGACGTCCCGATACCTGTGTACTGAGTTTGGGGGTGACATCTGGACGTCCCGGTACTATGTACTGAGTTTGGGGGTGACATCTGGACGTCCCGGTACCTGTGTACTGAGTTTGGGGGTGACATCTGGATGTCCCGGTACTATGTGTTGAGTTTGGGGGTGACATCTTGTCGTCCCGATACCTGTGTACTGAGTTTGGGGGGTGACATCTGGACGTCCCGATACCTGTGTACTGAGCAACTGTGATATGATAGTTGTTCCGATCCCTCGGCTATACAGAGTGTTCGGAAATTAAACGCCAAAACTACGGAATATAATTCCTTATGAAAAATAAAGTTGAAAACGTATGAGACACCACATACCTAAACGTAATATTAAAAGAAAATATGGTCCTATGAACATTGGGTATTGCCGAATGCCACATACCATGCCTACAAAGTTCGCAGCACAAAGGTGACTTATGCTTCTCATGTTACAGAGACATGCGTGATGCTGCCCGTCCTCGGTCTGTGCGCACGCACTGTTTGGCTTGAAGTGATACGTCAGCACATCAACGACATGCCCTCCACTAGTACACTCCATATACAGATTTTTTCAAGATTGTATGTTAATACTTTGGGGTAACATTCCTCTCATCTGGAGGATGAAAAATGTTTTATGAATATGGGACCGAAAATGCTCAATTTCGTCACTGCAACCCGTAATACATAACTTGCAGTGTATGTCCCGCGGGCTGGATCATGTTACTGTGGAATTCCATGGCAGCTGCAATTAGCAGCCGCATACCAGCCCCCGGGGAACCCTGATTTGAATCCACTAGACTTTTATTTGTGGGGACATTTAAAGGCACTTGTGTATGCAACCCCAGTGGAGGATGTGGACACACTCCGTAACCGATTTGTAGCAGGTTGCGAAACAATCCAGAATTTTCCAGGGATTCATCAACACAACCTGGTGTCTATGCAATGGCGGTTTGATGCATGTGTTCATGCTGATGGAGGCATTTTGAACATTTCCTTTAGTGCCGATGATAAGCTTTCACACATGTGTAACTAATTCTTGTGCAGTTCCTACTGTTATAGGTGCGGTGTCTCGTGGTGTGAGGTGTCGTGTATCATGCAAACGAATGCTGTGATGGCATTCCACAGTAACATGATCCAACCCGCAGGCCGTACACTATGTTATGTATTACGGGCTGTAGTGAAGAAACGAAGCGTTTTCGGACCTATGTTCATATAACATTTTTTCATCCTCCAGATATGATTAATGTTTCCCCGAAGTACGGACATGGAATTTTGTAACATTGTATATAGCGCGCCAAATGGGCGTGTCCCATGCCACCGTGTGGGACGTGCTGTGGGTAAATTGACGTCATGCCTACCGCTGGCAGGAAGTGCAAGGCATTCAGCGAAAATACGTTTTCAAAACACACTTTTTACATGCTGAAACCTCCTTGTATATGTTCCGTTTCGTATATGGTGTCCTATATATTTTCTACTTTATTTTTCATAAAGAGCCATCTCTCGTTGTATAAGAGTTTGGATCCCGAACATCCTGTAGGTGTCAGTGTATCTCCTATGTCATATTCCTGATCAACCTAGCCGTGAACGTACGATATTTGGTGTTAAAATGCCCCTGTGTAGACAAGACTCGTCTACGACTGTCTGTTACGAAAATTACATTTACTAACGTGACTAAAATTTGGCGTTCTGAGCAAAATGATAAAAAACTGCATTCAGGTAAAAATCTAACCAAGCCAACGACATGCTGGCCAAATTAGCCAAATCATGAAATGCCAATGAAATTTATAATTTACTACATGTATCAAAAACATGTATATTAAATTATTCTTGTTCTGTAAATCATTTCGTAATATTGATCACTGACTAATATTGTGTTCCTATAACTATTGTCGTAGATTTTCAATATTGAGCTATACGTTAGAAATTTCAACAAATTTCAAGTGGGCACGAACTCTTGTACAAAGCACCCTTGTTCAAATGTTGAACGCACTTTTTTAAGACAGCAATACTCGGTCGAAAATAATTGTGGTGGCGAAATAGCCGGAATGCCTACCTTAGGAGTTGGGGGGGGGGGGGGAGCGCCTACAACGCAGTAGGTTCAGACGGAAACAGCTACACAGTCGAGAGAGAGAGAGAGAGATGGGGGGGGGGAGGAATCTCCTCTGCCACGTTGTGTAGTCACGAAGCATTCCAGTGTTAGCCCGGAGTGCTCCCAGAAAGTGATGTGGGAGCGAAGTGAGAAGCAGAATAGGGCAAGTCTCGGCCTGGATGTGAGCTCAGCGTGTTAGTATCGCGCTCAGTCATCTGAAACAAAGCAACTGCGGAGAGGTAAACACTGTTCACGGTCAACTAGCCACTTTTTAAATGAAAATTTGGAAAATATCACTCGCCATAGCTACATACAATATATACGCGACTGCATACACAGGCCCGCAGGTCCATAGTCAGGCTGACAGCGAGCTACGGTAACTAGTTTCATGCTTACACGTTATGTGGAGAGCGGAAATGTATACTTACTTAAGCATATGTTTGATGTTTCATACGCACGAAAACACCAAGTTACATATTATTAATACACCTACTTTCCCACAAAATTGCCCGATACCACATAAATTACACAGGACTAAAACAACCCGTTTTATGGCGTTGTTGATCTTACATTAGGTGTGCGACGATACAAAACGTGAAGTAAAATTATATCCGAAGCAGGGCTTTCAAAAGTGCTCAATTAATAGTGAATAGCATATTCCACGGGGAGGCACCTCCCACACGCCCGCACACCCACACCTACGCACACTCCGCACACCCGCACAGCCACGAACCCAAACACCCGCACGAGGACTAGAGGTGAAAGCTATGGGTGTTCGTCATACATGTAACTGATATGGAAGGAGACCACGTGGATGGAACAGCGACACAAGATGGAAGGCAAGATCGGTGCCCGGGAGTACTCCGAGAAAACCCACAGCACGAGGCAAACATATGCCATTTATCGGACACTGGACGAGACGGCCTGGCGGAAGAGCAATGCTCTAGACACCAGCACAAGACGAGAAGTGATCTTTCTCATCTCTAGTCATTGCTCTCGTCTCACGCACCCAGCTAGGCTAGTCTCACGCGACCTGCGGCGCTGGTCTCACGCGACCTGCGGCGCTGGTCTCACGCACCCAGCTAGGCTAGTCTCACGCACCCAGCTAGGCTAGTCTCACGCACCCAGCTAGGCTAGTCTCACGCGACCTGCGGCGCTAGTCTCACGCGACCTGCGGCGCTAGTATCACGCACCCTGCGGCGCTAGTCTCACGCACCCACCAAGCTAGTCTCACGCGACCTGCGGCGCTGGTCTCACGCGACCTGCGGCGCTGGTCTCACGCACCCAGCTAGGCTAGTCTCACGCGACCTGCGGCGCTGGTCTCACGCACCCTGCGGCGCTGGTCTCACGCGACCTGCGGCGCTGGTCTCACGCACCCAGCTAGGCTAGTCTCACGCGACCTGCGGCGCTAGTCTCACGCGACCTGCGGCTCTAGTCTCACGCACCCTGCGGCGCTGGTCTCACGCGACCTGCGGCGCTGGTCTCACGCACCCAGCTAGGCTAGTCTCACGCGACCTGCGGCGCTAGTCTCACGCGACCTGCGGCTCTAGTCTCACGCACCCAGCTAGGCTAGTCTCACGCGACCTGCGGCGCTAGTTTCACGCGACCTGCGGCTCTAGTCTCACGCACCCTGCGGCTCTAGTCTCACGCACCCTGCGGCGCTAGTCTCACGCACCCTGCGGCGCTGGTCTCACGCGACCTGCGGCGCTGGCCTCACGCACCCAGCTAGGCTAGTCTCACGCGACCTGCGGCGCTAGTCTCACGCGACCTGCGGCGCTAGTCTCACGCACCCAGCTAGGCTAGTCTCACGCGACCTGCGGCGCTGGTCTCACGCGACCTGCGGCGCTAGTCTCACGCACCCAGCTAGGCTGGTCTCACGCGACCTGCGGCGCTAGTCTCACGCGACCTGCGGCGCTAGTATCACGCACCCTGCGGCGCTGGTATCACGCACCCAGCTAGGCTAGTCTCACGCACCCAGCTAGTCTAGTCTCACGCACCCAGCTAGGCTAGTCTCACGCGACCTGCGGCGCTGGTCTCACGCGACCTGCGGCGCTGGTCTCACGCACCCTGCGGCGCTGGTCTCACGCGACCTGCGGCGCTGGTCTCACGCACCCTGCGGCGCTGGTCTCACGCGACCTGCGGCGCTAGTCTCACGCACCCAGCTAGGCTAGTCTCACGCGACCTGCGGCGCTAGTCTCACGCACCCAGCTAGGCTAGTCTCACGCACCCAGCTAGGCTAGTCTCACGCGACCTGCGGCGCTAGTCTCACGCGACCTGCGGCGCTAGTCTCACGCGACCTGCGGCGCTAGTATCACGCACCCTGCGGCGCTGGTATCACGCACCCAGCTAGGCTAGTCTCACGCACCCAGCTAGTCTAGTCTCACGCACCCAGCTAGGCTAGTCTCACGCGACCTGCGGCGCTGGTCTCACGCGACCTGCGGCGCTGGTCTCACGCGACCTGCGGCGCTGGTCTCACGCACACCCAGCTAGGCTAGTCTCACGCGACCTGCGGCGCTGGTCCTCCCGCACCCTGCGGCGCTGGTCTCACGCGACCTGCGGCGCTGGCCTCACGCACCCAGCTAGGCTAGTCTCACGCGACCTGCGGCGCTAGTCTCACGCGACCTGCGGCGCTAGTCTCACGCGACCTGCGGCGCTAGTCTCACGCGACCTGCGGCGCTGGTCTCACGCGACCTGCGGCGCTGGTCTCACGCGACCTGCGGCGCTGGTCTCACGCACCCAGCTAGGCTAGTCCTCACGCGACCTGCGGCGCTGGTCTCACGCGACCTGCGGCGCTAGTCTCACGCGACCTGCGGCGCTAGTATCACGCGACCTGCGGCGCTAGTATCACGCACCCTGCGGCGCTGGTATCACGCACCCAGCGGCGCTGGTCCCACGCACCCAGCGGCGCTGGTCCCACGCACCCAGCGGCGCTGGTCCCACGCGACCTGCGGCGCTGGTCTCACGCACCCAGCTAGGCTAGTCTCACGCGACCTGCGGCGCTGGTCTCACGCACCCTGCGGCGCTGGTCTCACGCGACCTGCGGCGCTGGTCTCACGCGACCTGCGGCGCTGGTCTCACGCACCCAGCTAGGCTAGTCTCACGCGACCTGCGGCGCTAGTCTCACGCGACCTGCGGCGCTAGTCTCACGCGACCTGCGGCGCTAGTCTCACGCGACCTGCGGCGCTAGTCTCACGCGACCTGCGGCGCTAGTCTCACGCACCCTGCGGCGCTAGTCTTACGCACCCTGCGGCGCTAGTCTTACGCACCCTGCGGCGCTGAAATCTCTTGTGGTACACGACATATAAAAAATAAACATAACACGTCCTACACTGGGTAATTTTTAGAGGCTTGACTCAGAAAGTGTGAAAAAAACCACGAATAGACAATAGTTTCACCACAGGGCAACTTACAAATAACTACAATGCTCGAAGAGCCACAGTTACTAATTACTTAGACGCAGCTAGCTTATACATGGTCAGTTTACTCGGGTGAATGTGTAACACCACCACAATCAGTAATTACTTAGACGCAGCTAGCTTATACATGGTCCGTTTACTCGGGTGAATGTGTAACACCACCACAATCAGTAATTACTTAGACGCAGCTAGCTTATACATGGTCAGTTTACTCGGGTGAATGTGTAACACCACCACAATCAGTAATTACTTAGACGCAGCTAGCTTATACATGGTCAGTTTACTCGGGTGAATGTGTAACACCACCACAATCAGTAATTACTTAGACGCAGCTAGCTTATACATGGTCCGTTTACTCGGGTGAATGTGTAACACCACCACAATCAGTAATTACTTAGACGCAGCTAGCTTATACATGGTCCGTTTACTCGGGTGAATGTGTAACACCACCACAATCAGTAATTACTTAGACGCAGCTAGCTTATACATGGTCAGTTTACTCGGGTGAATGTGTAACACCACCACAATCAGTAATTACTCAGACGCAGCTAGCTTATACATGGTCAGTTTACTCGGGTGAATGTGTAACACCACCACAATCAGTAATTACTTAGACGCAGCTAGCTTATACATGGTCCGTTTACTCGGGTGAATGTGTAACACCACCACAATCAGTAATTACTTAGACGCAGCTAGCTTATACATGGTCCGTTTACTCGGGTGAATGTGTAACACCACCACAATCAGTAATTACTTAGACGCAGCTAGCTTATACATGGTCCGTTTACTCGGGTGAATGTGTAACACCACCACAATCAGTAATTACTCAGACGCAGCTAGCTTATACATGGTCAGTTTACTCGGGTGAATGTGTAACACCACCACAATCAGTAATTACTTAGACGCAGCTAGCTTATACATGGTCCGTTTACTCGGGTGAATGTGTAACACCACCACAATCAGTAATTACTCAGACGCAGCTAGCTTATACATGGTCCGTTTACTCGGGTGAATGTGTAACACCACCACAATCAGTAATTACTCAGACGCAGCTAGCTTATACATGGTCCGTTTACTCGGGTGAATGTGTAACACCACCACAATCAGTAATTACTCAGACGCAGCTAGCTTATACATGGTCAGTTTACTCGGGTGAATGTGTAACACCACCACAATCAGTAATTACTCAGACGCAGCTAGCTTATACATGGTCCGTTTACTCGGGTGAATGTGTAACACCACCACAATCAGTAATTACTTAGACGCAGCTAGCTTATACATGGTCAGTTTACTCGGGTGAATGTGTAACACCACCACAATCAGTAATTACTCAGACGCAGCTAGCTTATACATGGTCAGTTTACTCGGGTGAATGTGTAACACCACCACAATCAGTAATTACTTAGACGCAGCTAGCTTATACATGGTCCGTTTACTCGGGTGAATGTGTAACACCACCACAATCAGTAATTACTCAGACGCAGCTAGCTTATACATGGTCAGTTTACTCGGGTGAATGTGTAACACCACCACAATCAGTAATTACTCAGACGCAGCTAGCTTATACATGGTCAGTTTACTCGGGTGAATGTGTAACACCACCACAATCAGTAATTACTTAGACGCAGCTAGCTTATACATGGTCAGTTTACTCGGGTGAATGTGTAACACCACCACAATCAGTAATTACTCAGACGCAGCTAGCTTATACATGGTCCGTTTACTCGGGTGAATGTGTAACACCACCACAATCAGTAAGTCTGTTCCCCGAGTGTAGTCAGCCACGCACCACGCTGTCCACAAATTCTCACTATTATATGACAATGAAATAATATATCATTTTATTACAAGTTCTATACTGATAGTTACAGCTGATGGTAACTTAGGTAGTGTGTTCAAAAGTATATATGATAAATTTAGCCGGCAGTCCAGTGTGACTAGTCTAGAACAACAATAATAGTTGTGTCCCTAGCACCTGTGAACACGCAGCACGCAACCCGCATAGCAGCAGTGCTTAATAGGGAGCTGTAGCTGCAGTTGTACATGAAAGATACTCGCCTCGCCTGTGTTAACAAGCATGAGCTGGAACAATCCTCAGTACAGGCCCGGCTATCTCTGACATCCGAGCTGTCGTTGACATCCGAGCTGTCGTTGACATCCGAGCTGTCGTTGACATCCGAGCTGTCGTTGACATCCGAGCTGTCGTTGACATCCGAGCGAGGAACACATACAAGTACAGTCTGATCATGGTCAAACTGGCACTTTACAAATCAAACATTGAAAAAAGAAACAGCCAGCAAACAGCTTGTAGACTCCATGTACAGATGCCAACAAATCAATTCTAATACTTCAAAGTTTTGACAAATTACAGTTGCAATGCTTGCATTTACATCAAATTAATTGTTTGTACATTTTAATAGTACAAATAGGCGTTATTAGTAATCCCATTTAGGACACTAAAACCTTACGTTTTAACTTGACTGACGCATGACTACAATCGTTAGGCTCATGAGAATGTAAATGTTACGCATGGTAGACGGATATGAATTATAGTAAACGTTAAGAGAAATCGCTTGAAAGAATATTCTAACCACGGCCTCAAGGGCAACGACTAGTTATAAGAAAGCTTTGCAACTGGCCCCGACAGCTCGAGTTATCGCAGACGAACTTTACAGCAGTAGGATAGTATTACACGCGATCTAAGTTAATGGATTAAACTACAGCCGCCGGCCGGACACCGTACTTTTCTCGTACGGAGAAAGACCTAACAGTACTTTTTCTCGTACGGAGAAAGACCTAACAGTACTTTTTCTCGTACGGAGAAAGACCTAACAGTACTTTTTCTTTTAACCATTATCACAATTTTTTTTTTTCCTTTCTGAATATATTTAACAGGATAAAAATAAAAAGTGGTGGCTATAGACAATAATTTTTTACTTTTCAGGGGAAAACCCTCTCCTGTACCATCTATTTCTCGAGATACGAGTATAATATTTAAACATTGATTTTACAGATAGAAATTTATTACACTGCAAAAAATTGTAAATTTTATTGAGACATAGTTTGTCATTTTACTAATTATTGTAGTACAAACACATTTCTTATAAAATTATACGTTTGTAAAACTACAATGAATGAATGTACTATACTGGCCCGTATCCACGAGCTGAATCAAAATGGCGGACACTCATCAACGTCAAACCGTATATAGCTGTTTTCAAATAACTAGGGGTGATGTAAAGTCTAATTTTTGCAAAAATAAATGCATTGCAACGTTGAATAACGTAAAACACTTAAAAAAAACTAAAATGATCATAATAAAACGTCTCCAATTTTAAAAACACGTGACGCTATTACTCATTAACTGTTAATGTTTAATATCTACACAGGAAATACATGCTGAACAACTTAACTTAATAGTTTGTAGGAATTCACTGCTATATATAACAAAAATAATTGGGAATTGCGTAAGTGAAGTTGGTGTTGCGGTTAAAGGTATGTGTGGTCGTAACTCAAGGGGCGTGGGTTCTAGTCTCAGAGTAGCCAGCGCGTGAGTGTTTACTTTCGTGAACTTTTTCCCCTTAATATATCACGCGTGCTCTCTACAGAAAAAATACGTCCACGTCTCTATAATGTAAGTTGTAATACGAGCCTATGATTTGTAATATTACAAAGATATGTTTTGCAGACATTATGAGAAAACTGAAGTTCTACAAAGGATTTTCTTGGCAACTAGGTTTCCAAATATTTTCCTTGTAAAAGTAGTGCAGGCGATTCCGTTACGAGTTTGAAAAGTTCTCAGTTGACCGTGAAGAGGGTGTAACTCATGGTTGTCAGTTACGAGGGGGGGGGGGGGGGGTGGATGCATCCAGAGTGCAGCCTGCGCTATGGTGCGCTGTGAAACTGCACTTCACACCATAGCTACATAGCTGTCACCATGGCTGTCACTCACATTTCAACCAAATGTTATGGACACTGGCTATACATTATAAGTAGCAGATACTTACATTTCGCCTTCGAATAAAAAAGATAAACCTTACACACACCTACACACACACACACACACACAATATATATATATATATATATATATAATATATATATATATATATATATATATATATATATATATTATATATATATATGCCGTAAAGTTTAACGTCACACTGTATGGTAGATGCATCGTTTCATCTAATGCACAGAGTAATACAAAATGTCTTATTTAAATTTTTCACTTTTTATTATAAAATTTTTTTCGCTTTTATTTGACTTCTTAGTTAAAAGTAGCAAAAAAAAATTCAGAACGAACATACCTATAAATTTCAGTAGGATATTTACAATAGTTTAAAGCTAAAGAATAGAAAATACGAAACGATTACTTATAAAAAAACGCGGGAACAATTGCGAATGCTTATCATACATTCTTACTCGTATGCTTTTCCTTTCCGTATTCCTTTGTCGCACTGCTGCCTTCCAATATTTAGTTCAAGCGCCTAAGACACTAGAGTGTTCCTGTCCTAGAAAGTACAGGAAAATTATCATAGAATGATAAAGCGTTTATATAATTCCTGCGAGTTTTTATTTTTGCCATGACTGTAAACACTGTGAACGTAGCAGAGTTAGTTAAAGACCTGCGATGGCACTGCGAGATTACCTAGGCTTATTTCTTCTATAGACTCTTCTACATAGACAAAAAAGAAAGAAGCATAAGCAGTGTTTTAAAAAAGAATCATATAATTCATTAGAAAATAGGCTCACAAAAACACATCCGCTTGCAACAGTATCCGCTTGCAACAGTATCCGCTTGCAACAGTATCCATGGTAACAGACAGCCCGTGCGTTGTGTGTGTGTTCATCTCGGTCCTCACATTACACGCCGCTGGACCGAGCTTTCCTCCTGACTAATAGGCTATTACCAATAATGATAACACGACAGTTTTCAGAGCCATTCCACATCCTAGCAAAAATTATCATAGTCTATGGTTGAAAATCTACAGAGATAAGGTTTTGATTTGTGTGTCCAACACAAACCATCTACTGCGGAGAAAAATTATAGAACCTCGTGGTCAGAACTAGACGTTATAATCCGTTGCAAAGAATATTTAGCATTTAATAATTCACATAATTTTAGAGCTGCACTTACCTTTTTTATAATGACAAAATGCATTTGTGTTTCAATATCGTTAGATATAATATTTCACTCATATTTACTGTATGCCGCTAAGTTGCTCGACTTGTTGACATAAAATGCACAATGCCAATGCTTTTTCTGTATTTTTGAGAAACCCGGGGTTTACGACCTTAAAGAATTTATAAAGTATTGAAAAAAAACTACCCGATTTACGATTGACTGTTAAACAACAAAACTCTTAACATGTAGTATGGTGAGAAAGCAGATTATTATTTCAGCTTTGCACAAGCCGACATGCCAATTTAGGAAATAGCTTCAAATTCCTCTTTTATTTTATGTTACGTATAAGCTGTTCGACTTCCCTTCCCCTGCTGTAGCTCACAAACAAGACTTGAAAACATGCGTACATTAGAGACAGCTCAAGAATTCTTTATTTTTTTCGTCCATTGGATTTCAAAAATAATTATTTAGTGCTCATATGTTTAAATCTTTCCACAGGCCTCGGCCACCACTGGCCTCCGTTATTACAATGCGATGTTACTTCCATTTTTTCTGAAGCCGGCCCAGCTACACTTTTATTTACAAGCTATTCCTCCACCTCTTGCAAACAAAACTTAACCAGTCTCGAAAATTACAACAAAAGGACAGCGCGCCATCTTCGTGTGCACTCGGTTTAGTAATATGTTGCATGAGAAGTATGTATTTCTTACTAGGCATTCAAAACTTTCGTATCTTCGCTCCGTTTTCATTCGTAACAATTATAAATGAAACATTGTTTATAGACACTATATAAGTAAACGTTCCATCTAACCAAAAATAATATAATTTTTATATTTACAAAAGTGTAAAACGCTTGTTAGATTCATTAAACAATGAAACACTTCGTAACGTGTCAAGTTATTACGAATAGACTATACGACATTTAATTCATGCTGTGAATACCCTTTCGCCAATTTAATTACAGCGCAAACGAGATAACTCTCCAATAAATTTCAAGCCAAAGTGATAAAAAAATTTTGATTATTTTTACTTCGGGGATGGCTGATTTCACAAAACTATACATTTATACGTTCCATTAGAAATTTAAACTTTTTATGGAAGTAATGAGCCGACAGATAAAAGAAAAACCAAATTGTTTCTTTAACCCATTCAAAGCCGATGTATATAATTGTGAACATTAGGCATGTGTAGATAACTTTTGGTCTGTATTGCACACTGCGAGGCTCAATAACCAATGATCTTACCTGCGTGTAAATGATTCGCAAACCACATAATCGTCTAGGTTATAATTGGTTCGTATAACTGTAGCCGAACATACAGTCTACAGCTCATTGGCTGTGACAACGAAACAAGAGCTGTGTCCACTTGAGTACAGCGAACATAGTCTACAGCTCATTGGCTGTGACAACGAAACAAGAGCTGTGTCCACTTGAGTACAGCGAACATAGTCTACAGCTCATTGGCTGTGACAACGAAACAAGAGCTGTGTCCACTTGAGTACAGCGAACAAAGTCTACAGCTCATTGGCTGTGACAACGAAACTAGAGCTGTGTCCACTTGAGTACAGCGAACATAGTCTACAGCTCATTGGCTGTGACAACGAAACAAGTGCTGTGTCCACTTGAGTACAGCGAACAAAGTCTACAGCTCATTGGCTGTGACAACGAAACAAGAGCTGTGTCCACTTGAGTACAGCGAACATAGTCTACAGCTCATTGGCTGTGACAACGAAACAAGAGCTGTGTCCACTTGAGTACAGCGAACAAAGTCTACAGCTCATTGGCTGTGACAACGAAACTAGAGCTGTGTCCACTTGAGTACAGCGAACATAGTCTACAGCTCATTGGCTGTGACAACGAAACAAGAGCTGTGTCCACTTGAGTACAGCGAACATAGTCTACAGCTCATTGGCTGTGACAACGAAACAAGAGCTGTGTCCACTTGAGTACAGGGCACATACAGTCTACAGCTCATTGGCTGTGACAACGAAACAAGTGTTGTGTCGACTTAAGCACACCGCACATATTAAAATGTTTTGTTTGCAACATCTGAAACAATAAATTAAAGTGAGTTTAATAAAAGGGTTAAATAAGGTTTTCCGAAAGAAGGAAACCAATTGTTTGAGTAAAATAAGCCGTATGTGCCCGGCTTTAGCGAAGCATTGCCCGTCTTCTATAGCATGAACCGTCCGGAAAAGCTGTATTTCCTCGCTGTTTACATTGAATGACACGTGGGCTGGATATAGTTTGTAAAGAGTGTAATCATACTTCTTGTCTAAGAACAAACTCGTGCTGCAACTGTCAGCCATATGTATTTTCCCTAACGGAGCATATTTTCAACATCTCTTACTAGACACCTGTAGATTTTCCTTGTGCCCCCTCCCCCTCCCCATTACATAAGTGTTATCTTGCTTTGCATTGAACTCGTAGATCACACAGACACAACAACGAGACTAGTTTTTAGATGTACTTATTTAACTCACGGTCAAGAGCCGGGTCCGGCACGGTGAAAGGTTAAAACGGGCCCGGCCGGGCGGTATCCGGTGCAATGTATTCCCGGCCTGAGGTGTCGGTATGTATACTTGTGCCGGAGAGAGTGGGAGGGCTGTGTCAGCCGGAGGAGAGGAGTGGACAGGAGACAGAGCAAGGCTGTGGGAGGAAAGCCAGTTCCAGCAGTGTGAGACGCTAATAGCCGAGTTCCTCCAGCGCTTCAGCGCTCCAGGAAGTCACATCGACTGGCTGCGATGTTCCTCCCACACTGTCGCGGAGCGCCACTACCTATTTCTCACTCTTACGCTACACTTCTGGTTACTTGCAACTTTTCTGAAACTCTGCCTAACTTATGCTTTCACGGTATTCCAACTCGCCGCCTCGTGGAAAGAAAGTTCTACCAAGTATTGCTGTGATACGCCAGAGGGACAACACAGCGTACTTGCGCCCTCTGTTTAGTAATATTTTGCAGGAGAACTATTTCGTAGTAGGCATCCCAAACATACCTATTTTCTCTCTCGTTTTATTCGCATCTATTTCAAACTACGAACTAAATATTAAGATTTGTAAATAAAACATTCGTAAAAGTTCAATTTACAACCTCTACCCTCCAAAAAAAAAAAAAAAAAAAAAAGAATTTTATGTTTACAAAAGTGTAAAATGTTTGTAATATATTTTATATTTAGAAACAACCAAAAATGTCATAAGTGGAATGGTTTTCTATTGGTTTGATTCAAAAAGTGTGAATATACCTCCATAACCCCAGCGGACGAAGCTACGTTCTGCCAGTGCTATGTTCTGGCAGAGATACGTCCTGCCGGTGCTATGTTCTGGCAGAGATACGTCCTGCCGGTGCTATGTTCTGTCAGAGATACGTCCTGCCGGTGCTATGTTCTGTCAGAGATACGTCCTGCCGGTGCTATGTTCTGTCAGAGATACGTCCTGCCGGTGCTATGTTCTGTCAGAGATACGTCCTGCCGGTGCTATGTGCTGTCAGAGATACGCCCTGCCGGTGCTATGTGCTGTCAGAGATACGCCCTGCCGGTGTTATGTTCTGTCAGAGATACGTCCTGCCAGTGCTATGTTCTGTCAGAGATACGTCCTGCCAATGCTATGTTCTGTCAGATATACGTTCTGCCAGAGATATGGTCTGTCAGAAATACGTCCTGCCAATGCTATGTTCTGTCAGATATACGTTCTGCCAGAGATATGGTCTGTCAGAGATACGTTCTGCCAGTGCTATGTTCTGTCAGATATACGTTCTGCCAGAGATATGGTCTGTCAGAGATACGTTCTGCCAGTGATATGCGGCAACATCTCAATACGGACACTAGGAATGCAGAGTATAAAATTATTCTCTACATTATTACGTGAACACATCTCAGACCGACACTTGAGGTGAAGACGGCGATGCTGCTTATACAGAGTGCTCCATCCCAAAAGACAACTTTGTGACTAATAAATAAACGTAGTCACGTTCGACTCGGTATACGACTGCGATGCAGCCACAACACTGAGTTGGTGTCGCGCCGCGCAGCATGAACAAGGCAAGTCTTGGGTGGGGGCCCGCCGCAAATTGCGTCCACAAGTGTCGATTTATGCCATAAATACAAGTATCAATTTCGTAACTTTCATTTCATTCCCATATCGCACAGATAACATTGCCCGCAGGCGCAGACGCACGCTTATAAACCCACGGCCATGTCCCAGACAGTTGAAGAACAAGTCGCGTTAGTGCAGTGTCCAGAACACTCGGCTATCGCCACGACTGGCCGGTGTCAATCCCCTGTGATGCCAAACACGTACGTAGGTTTCCTTTACTCCACCGAGGGTTGCGCTGGTGTAGTGGTTAGACTATTCGCCTCCCAACAAGGCGGGCCCGGTTACATTCCCCGTGGGGTCGCCTCCGGGTATTCACACGTGGGTTTCCTTTACTCCACCGAGGGTTGCGCTGGTGTAGTGGTTAGGACTATTCGCCTCCCAACAAGGCGGGCCCGGTTACATTCCCCGTGGGGTCGCCTCCGGATATTCACACGTGGGAATCGTGCCGGGAGATGCTACTGGTCGGCGGGTTTTCTCGGGAATGTTACTTTTCTCCCCCGCTCTTGAATTCCGGCGCTGCTCCATCCACTTCTCGGCGCTCGAGACGCTCTCCACTGACGACGTTGGATACCCTGAGCACGTGGTGGTCCGGGTGTGTCACGCGACCCATACAGCGCGGGGATTGGCGGAACTGGAGCACGGCTCATGAGGGTGCAAGCGGGGAAATGCGGGCGGTCGCTCGTGCAGTGAATACCCCGGCCAGGTGGCACGTGCCTAAAGCGTCTCTTCACGCCATACCGCCGGCTCACTTGCTCGTGGCTGGAGTTTTCCACACACCATACCCTCTTCCTCCACCAAACCTTGATTCATCTGCACCCAGGCCAACAAGTATAAATATTTTTTTATTATTTTGTGTAGTAATTCATGAACTAGTCTGTTTTCCCCCCCTTTTAAATTACATTAATTCTATTTCCTGGCAACACTAGTGTAGGTACGAGCTGATCAGTGTACACGTCACATTATATGAAGTTACAGAGGGTAGTTGTTTGTTTGCGAGGTTGGCACATTATATGAAGTTAGAGAGAAGTTTGTTTGCGAGGTTGGTACCCAAACTGCTCAAGAAACAGCGAAACATCCTCACTCGCTGTACAACCACACGCTATGGTCTACATGCGTCTAACTGTCTAACTATAAACTTACTGAAGCTCTACCTAACTTTCTTGAATATTTTATTCGTATCTTTGCATCTGATACACAACTCGGAATTATATTCATCGGAAATAATAGTCGATTAAAAATATTTCCTTATTATATAAACGTAGTGCTGATTTTCTACAGTAAAATTTACTACTCAAAATTGAGAATAAAAATAGCAGTGGAAAAAAGAAGAGAGAGGGGGAGATAGATAAAGAAGGGGATGGGAAATGTTTGTGTTGGTATTAATTTTTAGTCTACTTTCCGAAGGAAAGAAAGACTGACGAGATCAATTACCTGTCTGTGAATGCGTATGTGTGCGTGTGTGTCAGGGGCCAGGGTGACTAAGCGGTTAGCCGGCTTGGCTCCCACCAAGGCGATCCGGGTTCAATCCCCGGCCGAGTCATTCTGGATTTTCGCATGTGAAAATCGTGCTGGACGATGCCATTGGTCAGCGGGTTTTCTCGGGGATCTCCCATTTCCCTCGCACTTTCATTCCAGCGCTACTCCATACTCACTTCAATCACCCTCATCGACTCTCAAGACCTCAATGTTAAAAGCCTTCCAAATCTCTCCACTTTTGAACAAATAAACTGTATTTCACTGAACTCAGCACTCATATAGTATAGGGTAAAGACATCCCACTCCATAGTTTTCCACGACCCCGGGTGCTTACTTTCTAAATTGCGGCCATTAAAATATTTCAGTGCCAATTCTATATTTCGGGGATCATTCAACCGATTTAAACTAATTTTTGTAATAATTTAATTTATAAATGAATATTGTTTGTCTACCATTTTATTTAAGATAGCACTACATGAAAAATAAAGTTTTTACAGTGCATCTCGATAACAACTCAAACAATTCTCGCTCAATTTGGCATGTAAGTTAATATGACAGCATCGCTGGACATGCTATCACTTGTCTCACTAACATCTCGTGTGGTGCGTTACCTGAGATTGGAGACAGGATTCTTTTTCCTAACCTTCCCTAAAGCAATTTGATACGATCAAGCAAGTAGTTGTTGAATTCAACCACATGTGCACGGTGAGGCGGCAACATCACATTCTAGTTCCTATAACGATCATCGTTTGCAGTGTTCTCTGGACGTTCGGACTACACCTTCCTCCTTCTATCCCCCACTCCTTCCTTATTTGGCACCTTGTCATTTTAAATCGACGTCACTTGCTGTTCGCGCCTGCCCAACACCTCACCCGTCACGAGGCACAGTGATTACCGTCTTACGTCGTCGGTTATTAATGTCGTGAATTAGTTTGTGGGTCGACGAGAGGGGACATTTCTGCTGAGTAGTGGACGATTATTATTTTATTCGTAAAAATGGGGTTTATGTGTGTAATAGGGAGTATAGTTTGGTAATGTGTGCTAATTTTCCCGTGTGCGTGCGGGGCTAGTTTCTTATTAGAAATACTGTTGTTGGTTTAACATGTACGTAGCTAGAAGGGAATATCTAGTGCTCTGTATGTCGAGACAGTATGGGTCCGCTGAAGTCCCATTTGACCGCGCCAAGGAAACCTTGAATTGCATTGTGGTTCTATCCATTGCTTTTCGTTCAAATATATTTCAACAGTGTGTCGTAAATTCGTTTTTATAACTAGGAGCCTTGATGTGCGTAATGAAAATAATGAAAGCTGACTCGTAGTTAATTATCAGTTTTTTATGCGGAATTTTAAATACGTTATAATGTGTCTTGCTCTAGGCGAGAGGTACTTCGAAGAGCAAAACATAGCTGCCATCTCATATTTCTCGCACACTGCTATCACCCTACTTCGTCGTTTATTATTGTAACATGCTCACTAGCATATCGGCAAAGCATTTCGACATTTATGAAGGTTATACGCAAATTAGGAAAGCAGTCGAATGGTGAAGTTGTACTACTAACTTTTTAACGTGTACTTTTTTAATAGTTATCGTGCAGGAAAAGGCGCACTTTGTTTTCAATATAGCACACAATTTGTCACGAGAATATTTACATGTCAAGCTCCGTTTGTGATTTGGCAATTTTATTACGTAGCCAACAATTTTGTGTGTGGTAAAGGTGTATTTGCATTTAATGTCTATTAATAAGAATTGATCCTCAGTAAGTTCTCTAGTATTGAAATGAATGTTAATACTTATAATTGTGGTTAGTGTGCAACTACATTTATGCACGTTAATTGGTTTGCCAGCTATTCTGACATTGAATTTATCGTCATTTTGCTAATTGGCTTCAGATTTGAAATGAAGTATTTGAACTATTTTATTATTCACGGTAATCTGCACCATTAATTGTCATGGTTGCATATACATTGGTTTCAATAACGTTAGTGCATTATATAACGTAACGTACTAAAGTAAAAATGATTTTAAAGAAACGTTATTAGCTATTAGCATGCGATTTAGAATATTTTCTGTAAAATTACAATTTTGTTAGAATTTATGTTTCTTTTTTGTTTTATATAGTAGATTTGCAACAGTAGCAACATTAGATCCTATGTCTTCATCCTATAATGTTAAGCAACAAAATGGTTAATACTTTCATTATAACAAATCATTTTCTGCAAAATAATGTCGACTATGATGAGTCGTTTAAGGTGCTAAATTTAAGCCCTGCTTCCCTGCATGGAAGCGTGGGTTCGAATTCCACACCTCATCATAAAACTCATTAAAATAGGGTTTTTATGCATACAATTAACTTATATTACTTTTCATGTTCTTACTGCTACGCATATTGTCATGCAAGAGTTAGTGTAATATTTTTCACACATGTCACATATGATTTCAACTGCCTATGTAAATTTTATTTATATTTATTAATTCTATTTTTCTTAACACGTAATATTTTTAAAACTTAGATGTATGGTGGCAATAATAGTTATGTTATGTATGATTTTGATAGGCTAGTTCATTTTTCATTGTGTATCTATTTTTATATGATTAATATTTATTTTCGGTGCACTCTCAAATTTGTAAGTCTTTCTACTTGTTATTGTAGTATATCTCAGTTCCGAGATCACGTATTCTTTAGTTTTTCTTCATTTAGGTCGTTAGAAGTGGTTCATGTGGGTGGTTTGAATAATTTTGATCGTCATTGGCCCGCAGGTTTGAATCCTGATTGTTTGGCTGGCGCTATAGGACCCCTTAAGATAGCGTCAACCTGCAGAGACTAACGCTCTCCTCGCTAGCAGCCTCCAACGACGTCAGACGTATGGCAGGACCTCCAGTCTGAAGTGGACGGAGAGGTAGGACTTTAAATTAGTTTTAGGATGTGTAGACGTGTCCCTGGACCAACTTTTAAGTAAATTTATAACCAGCAATGGAGCTTGTGCCAATGGCCTCCCATTCGTGTGGTTAAGTGGTCAGGAGCTAGATAGTTTAAACACGCCGTCTACGTACGTGTAGAGCGGAGCTCCACGTATCTCCACCTTAATCCTGCTACGTCAAATCCTGCAAGAGCATCCTATCTTCAATCCGCTTGGTGATTAAAAGATAAGTCCTACCAAAAGATCTGACATTTTCATGTGGACCTAATTTTATCTACAGTTTGATTAAGCTCGATGTCCGTTAGTATCAGTACACAAGCGATGCCATCTTGACTTTTATAAGTACTTAAATTTCCAGCACACATGCGCCCACTGTAAAACCTGTGATAAGTGTAGTTTCTACCAGAGCTAGACTGTTTAGTGAGAGCGCAATTTGTTTTAACGTAATATTTACTACAGAGAACAGTTTAATTAATTTGATTTTGAAACCAGTATATTCAGACTCTGGCAAGCTATGTCACGTAACCGTAAAAGGGTTCAAGTTGGCTAGGCATGACCACTTTTAGTGTTTTTAAGATAGTGTATTGTTTTTAATAGTTTTTCTCATATTGTCATCAGGGTTTTTAGTTATTTCTGATTTAAACAATTACAATACAAAAGGAAATGAAAAATAAATTTAATGAAATTTATTCAAAGGGCGTATTTGTTTTGTCGTTTTCTATACTGTTTTGTCAAGTTAACCTATTTCCTACCCAGGGTCTTAAATGTGTGTTTACTAGAGTTTTCAGTTGTCTGCCTTATTTTCACGTACGTACATTAATGGTGTACGTGCCAAATGCTAGTCTCTAGAGGGTGATAATGGTAATAAACTAGTTCCTCTACCGGCCCAGGACTGCACCGGGCAATATACAGAGGCAGCCTAGGCAAGATCACATCCTTCCCCACTGATTTATTGCACGTCAGCTGTGAAGCCTTGTCACTCGAGTGTAATATGTGTTGTCCCATTGTTGAGTATGCTAATTCTACACCATACACACCACAAATATATTTGAATATAATATGATTATATCTCATATTGGTTATCGCAACGAGGAGACCTTGTGTGTGTTCTTCACAGCTCCCTACACACTATATTACATATTTATATGAAATATAAGCTATATTCCATGATAAATAATTTTTAAAGACATGTATAAAGAAAGTAGAGATATTGTCTCGTTCTCTGCTCTTAGTTTGTGTGGTATATAAAGCAATTTTTCTGTTGTGAAAATAGTATATAATTGTGTGTTTGGTATGAATGTTTTCACTTCTTCGGCCGTTGTGATGGAATTCAGATTGTTACGAGTGGAATCATATTGTGAATTTGCGCACTCTTGTAATATGAAGATGATAACAATGGTTGAAGACTTACCATATGTAACACCTTCAGCAATGGTTTCTGACGAGTCTCTAGAAGCAATACAGAAACAATATTGTTATTGAGGAAAATATTTTTACTATACGTTGACATGAATTTAGTCGTCGTTTATCTAGTTTAGTATACTCGTCGTTCCCCTGTGGCTATGTTTACTCTTACATACATAAGAAGAAGTGTAAAGGTAATGTTTGTCAATCATCGGGAAACGAATGCAAGTATTGCAGCAAGACATTTGCGATTAGGTTTAGCGTTAGACAACATTAAGATAGTAACTGTTCATTGGACCTTAGTTATGAGACCTATATATATATATATGTTAACTGTAATGTTGTGTATGTGAGTAGGGAAACCTTTAGCGAGCATTGCAGAAAATGTTTTATAAATTTAGAGTAAAGCATACATATTTTTGTTGAAATGATTATATGATTAAGTGTATGTAAGTAATACTACGTATTTTTTTTTATAATTAAGTGAAATAAAAATAAATTGTAAAAAAGACTATTGTTTTTATTAATTTTATCACTTCCAACTTTTAAGTGTCGCTATGTGCAAACTCTTATAAAAGTTAAGAGAATGATAATAAAGACTTCAATACAAACTGTATGGATAGTTGAATGCTTACATAAACATTCATTTTTCTTATATGTATAAATTTTTTTTGGAGACATTAGGCAAAACGTTTTTCTTATATGTATGGATAGAGAGAGCCTACAAACCTTCGATGGGTAAATATTGCTAACGATTGATTGAAAGCTTGGTAACCAATTGGTATGGATTTGTGGAAAGATTGGTAAAGATTGTTAAAAATTATTAAAGATTGGTTGGTGTGCGCGCGCGCGCGCGTGTGTGTGTGTGTGTGATACGGTGAGCTCTCTGGGTTTGTCAAATGGACTATGTACAATAAAATAAATTATTATTTATATAAGTCTGAAAAAATAAATTAGTGTATTAAATAATTACAATGTAATGTAAAATTTAAAGTTTAATTTATAAGTGAATATTGTGAATAACATGAGTCTAACATGCATATTTATTATATAAAATGTTCTCTACTAAATGGAATATCATGTGTGTGTGTGTGTGTTTGAGTAAATTTTGGTCATTTTGGGTAATTTTTTTGTTGATTCGGGTTTTTGAATTTTTGGTTGAATTTGGGTTATTGAATTTGGTTCATTAGGAGCAGGTCTTGGGTGGAGCGTTTGCCAATTGGAATATTTTAGGTTCTTTGTGTATGAGTTTGTGTTATTCTGTATGTATGTGTGCGTGTGCATGTTGGAATAGATCTATGTCTGTTTTGTTGTATTGCGATAGTTTGTTAGATATGTTCTTTGAAGAACAAGGAATGATTTTTGACGAATACGGAACGAATTTTGATAAATAATGAATGATTTTTGAGGAATAAGGAATTATTTTTGAGAAATAGGGAATGAATTATGAGGAATAACGAATGAATTTTGAGGAATAACGAATGAATTTTGAGGAATAAAGAATGAATGAATTATGAGGAATAACGAATGAATTTTGAGGAACGAGGAATGAGTTTTAAGAATAAGGAATGATTATTGAGAACTAATGAATTTTGATGATTGAGTATTGAGGATTTATATGTAGAGTAGTAATAATTTCATACATGTTTGTGTTGAATGTGCCATTTCTAAAGTGTATGACTTATTGAAGAAAGATTTTTATAACAGTATGCTTTAATTACATATATGTTAAGCAGTTTGTATAGCCTTCCTAGGTAAAGTACTCGCCTGTTTCTTTTCTGCGAGTTGAATCCTCCAGAGATGACGCTACACTGATGGAGTATTGGAGTAAGTAGTTATTTGTTGTTGATGAACTGTGATAGATTGGTGTAGAGAGATGATGAATGCTGTATGGGTTGAATATATAGTGAGACAGTTAATGGAAAGGCTTACTGTTTAGGTGTCTGTTGTGTAGTGTTTTTTAAGATGTCGTGTATATAAGTGATGCATAATATCAAACATATGTTAATCAGAAGTTAACATTGGTTATCGCAGTTAGAATGAAATTAGTTCTGTTAAATTATCAGTACACAAATATTACTTATAATTGTTCTTGACTGGATATGAAGCAATGAGTGCATTCTCGGATTCGCTCGTTGTGATTGACTGGTAGATGGGTATTTGGTTTCAGCTCAATACATACATAGTAGTTACATTAGGATATTCATTGCGGTAATATTCTGGTTAATTTACTTGATACGTGATTAAAAGAAATATCTACTTATCCTGTATGGTTCTTGAATCGCTATACAAATATACTACTTATATCTAAATATTCTCGCTAAATATGTATTTTTGTAATGCGAAAATATATACACATGTATAATTTTATATATATATATATATATATATATATAAACTCGTGATGTTTGAGCTTGATAACGTGTGTGCTCAACTCTCCCAATGTAAGCCTAACCTACCATGATCGATACAATTTCTTAAAGTTTCTCAAAATGTTAAGCTGTACAGATAACAATTAAACATGGTGTTCTTCGGAAGTTTGAGAGAGTTCGTCAGCTCTTCAGAAACAGTCTACCTAGAATAATTAAAAATATTAAAATGTTTTTGGTAATAATAGGGTATGTAAAGTTGATGTCTGTTGTGAAGTGAGTACTCAAAATTTGTATTATTACACTGTATTAAATTAGCATGTCTTTAACTTAAATACAGATAAAAAGAACGTTAATTTTAAATAATTGTTTAATATTTAATGTTTCAGATGAATGGGTTAATTTAAACATATATCACTTACAGTAATTCATATAAGCGTATTTACCTCTTTGGGAATTGAAACAAAAAATATGTTAGTATAAATGTGTATGTCTGCGTTTAGGTCGAAGCTTTGGCTAAATCAGTATGTATATCCGAGTTTTAACGCTTTTCGAAGTAGATAAATGTATTTACATTTAAACAACACTTAAACTTCTTGTGCGATGAAAAAAGTTTAATTGTGTAAATACTTGTCATGCAGATAAGATCTAAGTATCCTAGAAGGATCGAATCAATTGTTAAAAAGAGCAGATTGTAACAAACATGATTTGATTATGGAGTTTTTATGTAATAAACATTTTTTGATTGCTATATGTATTATGGGATAGCATGATTTGAGTGCGACGAGTGTTTCATTCGGATCTTAATTTGGTTTTAAATTATGTTATATAGTAAATTTAAAAAATGGAGTCTTGGAAAGGCTTTTTTCTTTTTGTGTATTATTATACTTTAGATTAAATATGTGTGATAATGTGTATTGGAAGACATATGATGGAGAATTGTTCATTTGTGTTGTATGATATGTTGAAATAGTTGTTACTGTAAGTATTTAGTTTAGCTTGTAAAGTTAGGTGGTATGGAGGTTTTGCAGTTACCAGGTATGGTATGTGCAAATGAGTTGTGAGACTGTGTGTGTGTGTTTGTGTGTGTGTTTTGGAGTATATTTTGGTCGTTTTGTGTGGATTTTGGGTTGATCTGGGTTAATTTGGTTCATTAGGAGCTAGTCTTGGTTGGAGCAGGTTTGTCAATTCGAATATTTTAGATTTTGTGTGTGTGAGTTTGAGTTATTCTGTGTGTGTGAATGGGTGTGTGTTTTGCTATTGCATGATGAAATGTTTTATCAGAGTAATTAATTGGAAATATTCTGTGTGCGGGTGTTGGTATATGTTGAAGCCGTATACATGATTGTTTTTTCTATTAGGTTTTGTTGACCTGACAGGAATAAAGCAGGAAGTGTTCTCACTTAAAAATATCCTATGGACTTCGTGTATATGGTAAGGCTTTAGTCTTGAGCTGCCGTTCCTCGGGAGCATATGTATATCACTCTACATATAATGTGCATACTTGATAAGTGTGTATAGTAAATGCTATCATATTGTAAGTTTAATACCTTCCACTCAATATAATAATAATAATAAACAATTCTGAAACCAATGAAAAGATATGACAGTTGACGTCTGGCTGTTCTACTGAGAGGATATATTATTTGGTGAATGTTTTGTTGTTAATTATTCATGTGTAGACGTGCATACCTAGTAAATATTCACTGCATGTTCTTCAACAGTTGGCATCAAACATATAACACGTTAGTTGAACAGAAGACACAGATCAGGTAATATGGTAGATCTAGAGTGAGAGTGAATGCTTAAAATTGAATTTCCCAGAATTTTTTTTATAAATATTAAGTGAGTCGCCTGGGAATCGAAGTCTGTAATCCAAAAATTACATTACGTTAATTACTATAAGCAGGTATCCAACTCACAAATAAAATATGTTTAAAAACGAAAATAAAATTAATATTACATGGGTAAATATGTCTTTGATGAGTATGCATTTGATAAGTTTATGCTCAACTATGCTTACAAAAGATTTTACATTGTGTTGGCACTTCCAGTTTTGTTTGTTGTTGGGTTTATATGTGTGTTATGAATTTGATGATTGTAGCGTCAACTATTCGGAAATTATGAATAACTATGCTTATAAAATGTTTCTTAGGTGTGTTTGGCCTTGCAGTCTTGTTTGTTGTTGGAGTTGATGCCTGTGTTATGAAATTGATGACCATAGCATCAATGGTTCGGAAATTATGCCTATATTTTTTAAAGGGCTTAACTCAAAATTGATTTTGTAAGAAATGGTTTAGGACTTAAATAACTTGTTGAAAGGTAAACGATGTGTTGTATTTGATGTTCGGAGTGGTTACATAATTAATTAAAAAATTATGCTTCTATGCTTATTAAAATCCAAAATGGCGATGGTTATAGTTACATAATCATTTTTTCTAACGATATATTCTTAAGTGTTTAATAAATACGAATCTTTTCATACGTCATTCGGTGTGATGTTTTGAAAAAATATATATATTTAATTTAATTTAAAGAATCAACTTTAAAAAAAAAAAATACGTTTTAATTATTTGGTTGTTGTGTTCCCCTGAAATAAATCTCCTTTAAAATACGAGTTCACAAGCATGGCTCTTCATACATGTATATTTGACAATTTTTAAGTACGAGTTCACAAGCATGTCGCTTCATACATGTATATTTTACAATTTTTAAGTACGAGTTCACAAGCATGTCGCTTCATACATGTATATTTTACCATTTTTAAGTACGAGTTCACAAGTATGTCGCTTCATACATGTATATTTTACAATTTTTAAGTACGAGTTCACAAGCATGTCGCTTCATACATTCATACATGTATATTTTACAATTTTTAAGTACGAGTTCACAAGCATGTCTCTTCATACATGTATATTTTACAATTTTTAAGTACGAGTTCACAAGCATGTCTCGTCATACATGTATATTTGACCATTTTTAAGTACGAGTTCACAAGCATGTCGCTTCATACATGTATATTTGACAATTTTTAAGTACGAGTTCACAAGTATGTCGCTTCATACATGTATATTTTACAATTTTTAAGTACGAGTTCACAAGCATGTCTTCATACATGTATATTTTACCATTTTTAAGTACGAGTTCACAAGCATGTCTCTTCATACATGTATATTTGACAATTTTTAAGTACGAGTTCACAAGCATGTCGCTTCATACATGTATATTTGACAATTTTTAAGTTTTATATTCAAATTCCTAAATTTTTTATATAATTACACTTTAACTAATCGATTCAATCATGATATATACTACATATTCGTTTTGACTGTGCAAGTATAAAGGTGTGATTCAATTTATATATATACAACATTTAAATTTCTACTAGAATCTAAGCTGGCATGGTCCTGGCGATCCAGGGGTTCGTGGTTCGAAAACCATCCGAAAGCAGAGTTTTTTTATCATGTACTAACACATTACATATGTGATTTAGAGAATTGTCTTAAGCCTCCAGCCGATCTCAGAGCTCGTAGTAACATTTAATATCATTAAACAAGATTGGATCTTGGAGGGCGTGCGATTCGCGCGCTCTCTGGCAGGTATTGTGAGAACTTGCGCACTAGCAAGCTGTCGGTGACGACATCAAGAGACACCAGCGCTTCTGGTGGTCAACTCTACAACTACGGTAATCACAGTACAGCAGATGGGTGGTGTGGGGAGGGTGTTAACCATATCTGAGGAGAGCCTGGTATCGGAGCAGGGATTCGATCTTAACTAAACTACTCATAACATATTCCGTTTTTAAGGGGGAGGGGTTAGAGTCTGTAGAGCAGATTGTGTATGTGGACAAATCACATCACAGGATTAACACCGTACTATTGCGGTGCTAACTGCAGTGCTAAGTGCGGTGCGCGGCTGCTTGCTTACAGTCCTAGGCTAATCTTATGGGATTACGTCTGAAAGATCAAGGTCAAAAAAGAAGATCTGAAAACCTTGCGCTAACACTACTAGCATTGCTATATGTTGTCGCCAGTCAACTTCTCCGTGTGTGGTTTTGCAGAATATTTTAATGTCCGCGCGTATACCGCCGGGCCGCTGGCTTGCCACTCACCTACAGACTGGTCCGTGCCGAGCCGCAGTCTAGGTAGTAGGAGGGGACTCGCATGCCCAGATGTCTGACGGGACCACTATTCACTTTACCGTCAACCCGGTGAGACACAGCCAATCAGAGGATGGATACGTTTACTTCATGTACCTATTACCTACTTTGTGCTCGTGCCGTCATGCGTTCCAGGTTAGCTCTGCACTACTGGTAGCCCTGCGCAGGATCTGCTTTTCTGACTGTTCTGTATCCTTCCGCCACAAACTGTCAACAAGACGGAGAGAAAACGCCGAGGATGAACCAGCGCAGCATATTCGTGCGCCAGACGAGCAATCATAAAACTGCAAGTAACGTAAAAATAATCGAATTAATAATATTTTACGAGAAAGGTATTACTGGCCAGCCATTACCAACATATATTGTTTCTCCCTCATTTTAAGCCATACGGAGGAAAATATAAGTATTACAATTTATTTATATATTTAAAAAATGAAAGTTTTATTTGGACCTCCAACCCCCTTCCCACTCACCTTTTCACTCACAAATAAAAAACCAGGCTCTTAACCTAACGAAAATGTCAAATGCTTATAATATATCATTTATTTGGAGAACAACGAAATAGGTCCTACATGGGGTACTTTTTCAAAGATTTTACTGAACAAATATGAAAATACCGTAAATGGACTATAACATGCTGGTTATTGCACTTGGGCGTACAAAACAGCCAACAGCATTGTCAACGCCTACAATGTCATGCTTTCAATCCGACGAGAAGTTAAGACATGGAACTGTTGTTCCTTCATGGCTGCCAACTGTACTGCGAGCATGCAAGTTAAAATACACGCAGTTAAAGATATACTTTTTTTTTTCAAAGGCTAGTATGAAAAGTGCTCAAATAGCCACGAATCTCATACATGGGCGTCAGCCATATCACACTGTTGCAATATGTTGTGCGCATTCTGTACCATGTACTCTTAAAAGTGTTAAAGCACCACAAATATATATATATATATATTTTTTTTTTTTCTATTTAGTTTTTCATACCATGTCAATAGTAGTTTTATAAAAGTGCAAAATAAGTGGCAAGGTAATTTACAAAACTCAATCGTGAAACTTACGGGAACAAAATTGTTCATTTTTTGTTGTACACTTGTCATAATTTCTCATAACTAACATGTTTGGATACATTTCATAATAATTGTTCAAATCGCCAAAATACCAGAAAGAAATATTCTCAGTGTGTGTTTCGCCCATAATTTAATTTAAACGTTTACAACAAAATTCAAAGTGAAAGTAGGCAGAAGTGACACCTTCTCAGGCGATAAAGAAGTTTCTGAATGTTGTGGAGCCCTACAGCAACATTCATGCGACTTCAAGAAACGTTGTAGCGGATATCAAACGTCGTGTTTCAACTACTTTCGAAATTTGTTTGGTTCTAAATGTTATGTTAAGTCGTTCCACCTGTGCTTAAAAAGGCAACTGAAATTTATTTTTAAAATTGTGTTGGTATTTTTCTTATCACGTTTCCATTGACAATGTTATGCGCTCGCTGCTTCGCCACCCTTGCGAGAGCAGAGATGTGTGGTCAGCTTACACACGCTTACCGCTGGGCGTCGCCGACCTTCAGCTCATTGCATTTCCACGCCGATCTGGAGAATTTTGTGGCTAGTTTCTCTCAGCGTGACTCGAGGTGCGTCGAACTTTCCAGTCTCAGGCCAGTAGAGTATGAATAGTGCGCAAGCCGGGAGTTTTAGCAATAGACAACGAGAGAAGCACATGGCGAGAGAAGTGAATAGCGGGAGGAAAATTTGCAACTGCGAGCATCAGAGCAGCGAAGGGTGCGGCTGGCAGGCTGGACTACTGGACTGGATGAGCGAGTGAAAGACATTACAAATGATGGCAACAGACGGACTGAACGTGTGATAATGATGAGTATGAGTTAACTGACTATAATCAAACAGAGACATTAAGGAGGGCGTTAGTTAGAGTTGAAATAGACAGTAAATATTGCCTCGGTGAATAAAAAGAGTAATAGTAGAGATGCATGCATTAATGTTGTAAATAATAGCTGTGTGAATAAATTAAAATCCAATTTAGTTATTATATTTGTATTAGACCTCCATTCCTCACAAACTCAGATACGCCCCTCTGGTATTTTGTAGCAATATAATAAAACAAAAACATAAAATATTCCCAAAGTATGTAAAAAAAAAAAAAGCATTGGACTAATATTACGAAGACTAAGTAGTGAAATTAAAGCATTGGACTACTATTAAGAAGACTACGTAGTGAAATTAAAGCATTGGACTAATATTAAGAAGACTGCGTAGTGAAATTAAAGCATTGGACTAATATTAAGAAGACTACGTAGTGAAAGTAAAGCATTTGACTAATATTACGAAGACTACGTAGTGAAATTAAAGCATTGGACTACTATTAAGAAGACTACGTAGTGAAATTAAAGCATTGGACTAATATTACGAAGACTACGTAGTGAAATTAAAGCATTGGACTACTATTAAGAAGACTACGTAGTGAAATTAAAGCATTGGACTAATATTACGAAGACTACGTAGTGAAATTAAAGCATTGGACTACTATTAAGAAGACTACGTAGTGAAATTAAAGCATTGGACTAATATTACGAAGACTACGTAGTGAAATTAAAGCATTGGACTACTATTAAGAAGACTACGTAGTGAAATTAAAGCATTGGACTAATATTACGAAGACTACGTAGTGAAAGTAAAGCATTGGACTACTATTAAGAAGACTACGTAGTGAAATTAAAGCATTGGACTAATATTACGAAGACTACGTAGTGAAAGTAAAGCATTGGACTACTATTAAGAAGACTACGTAGTGAAAGCTATAGATCTGACAATATCACGCGAATCAGTAGCAAGAACCACGCGACGAACATCAAAGGCTGTTACATGTATTTGTAGCGGAATTCTTGGAAAATCAGATCTGCAACAATCTTGCAAGTTGTTGAAGACGACAGACGGGGATGCAGATGACAGTTTGCAAGAAAACTGTGCCGGCAAACTCCGAACAAGCGGTTTTAGAAATTGTCAATATCAATAATTACTTCTTTTTGAACCTAACAGGACAAAAGTAGAGCGATAATCCCACAAAAATGACTACCTTTTTTCAGAAGGAAAACTCACCTTCGAAGGATACATGTTTTGTTTCACGCGCTTAAAAACACACTTAACTCGCACGTGAAATAAGTTCCATGTTCTTTGAAAGTTAGGGGTTTCGTTAGAAAACACTAAACATGTTCCCAATACCTTCATACGGGGTCAGAATTATTCTTAACATACATCATGGACACTATAAATGTTATTTTCGAACCCCCTACGAGCTAATAAAGGCCTTTTCACACGGCTGAATCTCATAACACAAAGGTCGGAAACACGCGAAATTATTATTAAGGCCTGCACTACACTTGGCTTAAGAATATCTAGCAATAGAATGACAGGGTCGCAGTCTGATGTGCCTTAAAGCAGGACGAAGGACAATCTGCCCGATATTTGAGCGCCTTGCGAGTAGGTGTTATGGGGCACTAGGTACCTGTGCCAGCGTCGGCCTAATCGCTAGCTTGCGTCTGAGCCCCAGAGTCACTAATCAGTTCGAGGAGCGAGTGGCCGCGGTGTGTAGTGGTTAGACTAATCGCCTCTCACCAATAATAACTAGTTTCGATTCCCCGTGGGGTCATTCTCGGATTTTCGCGTGTGGGAATCACGCCGGGTGATGCCGCTGGTCTGCTCCACACTCATCTCGCTTCACCCTCAGCGGCTCTCAAGACCTCGGTGTTAAGAGCCACCCAAAACTCTTCACGTGAAGGAACTGCTAGACGAGGAAGCGTCCCTGAGCTGCGCCTAACTGCGGCAGGAGAGAGAGCAGTGTATGTGCTGGGAGGAAGTTCTTCCTTGTGACAATGGACGCCCAGACACAAGCACGACAATCGCTACTACATGAATGTGTTAACCTCGTTCAGCTGATGGAGATAGTCACCAACCTCCTGCCTGGCGACTGGCGCCTTGCTTATGAATATTGCCTAAGCCGTTCCCACTACACTATACACTCGTATCCACCACACCTGGCTGACTCTTTCAAACTGTCACGCTCGTATATATACATATTAAAATAGCGGTTGTGCCTAGGGTTGAATGGACGAATTGATTCCATGGGTAAATCACGTTACTTTATAATAAAATATGTATTGACATAATAAATATAATTGGATATTACTCAGAAGTGTTAATAATTACAGAAGTATTGACTGACTCGGGTAGGAAAGTGAGGCTTAACGTCTCGTCGACTGCTAGGTCGCTAAGGACGGAGCAAATTTGCTCAGGAACACATACTGTAGCGAGGAGCCCAGCATTCCGGCGCCTGCAGTGATCTCGATGAACCATGGAAGAGCGAAGTGAGGATGGCAGCGCGGCAGACTCGAAACCAGGTACTACCGAATGCGAGTCCAAGTTTAACCACTGTGCTATCTTGCTTGCTCTGATTTACTCAGGCTAGCCTTTCCGTATATGTATGTATGTATGTATGTATGTATGTGTGTGTCTATATATATATATATATATATATATATATATATATATATATAAACTACTTAATTGAGCCAATTGATAATTTGTGACGGTTATGAGAATCGTCTTTAAAGTATATGCCGAACGAAGGCTGAGGAGCACACACTTCCATGATGGCTCACTGTCGCTGGTCCGTCTTGCTCAGTACATGGAAATGTTGTAAATAATTTTTATAATTATTTTTATGTGCATCCATTTGTCACAAACATTTATGACAAACTGACGTAAATAAAGTTAATTGTAGAATTGATATGACGCATTATTACTATATTACTATGATTTTACTACACATTATCACAGTATATATTATAACAATCTTTTTTTTGAAGAAGATTTTCTAAATTCTGCTTTCCGAAGCATCCATAATGGAAATGCGCTTAAATTTTGATAAAAAAAAATCGATTTTTTAACATTTAAAAAGTACATTTTAGTAAAATACTTTATAATGTTGCAAAATATATACATTCTTCTTTCATACAGAGCATTAATCGCACTTTGTGACAATTTTTATACTGTCTGTACTACTATTTTAAAATTCCTTCACATTGTATAGTCGGGTGCAGTGTTCCATAGGCAGTTCTTCACATTGTATAGTCGGGTGCAGTGCTCCATAGGCAGTTGCTTTACTTCAACTTTAATGATTACATGTACAGGATAGCGACTTTCTTTACACAGCTATCTTTTACCTTCTGTAATAGCTGCTTTATTAAATTCTACGTCTCATTTATGATTTAGCCGAACTTGTGTTATTCTTTCGTGTGTCATTTCGGAAGAAGAGGTGAGCAGCACGTAGGCAGGTGACATGGCGGAACGGAAGTATGGAAAGCTGACACAACTGTCCCACGTAGCTACTGTGAGTGGCCAGCCAAGACCACGTGGTTCCCGGTACTTCTAATGCCACACGTCACCTTGTTGGGGCTTGTCAAGTTATTCACCAACGATCGCCTTCGCTCCAGGCGAACTCCCCCCGCCATATAACAATCTTGCTTTTCCAACTTGTCTATACATTTCACACTGCAGCACAGCAAGCAATACAAGGCAACTGCGAACTCGTAGTTGAGACGTTGTGTGAAGCCAGTAGCTGGTTTGGGTACAGTAGGCGTACATTAGGACTGGCGACTGCCATGTAGGGTTGACTTTTTGAGGGCAGAGAGTGGCTGGGCTGTACACTTCGCCTCGCCACGTCGACGCACAATGAGATAATGGCGGCCCACAGGATGTCTCTTCTCACAGCCAATACCTGCTCCACTCCCTGCCGACTACAGCTCACACTCCCTCCCCTCTGCGTCCTTCATAATCATACGTCGCTTTCTCTTCTCCGGGTGCTCCCGGACACTACTCGAGCAACATTCTGCCCGTACCACAGTCCTCTCAAGCGAACTAAGCACTGCATGTTATGTCGCCACACAATATTTGCACGATAACCATCACTTGTATCTATATTGCTAACACTAGTTATAAAGCGCTGTTTCATAACCTTAACTCTCACATGTAGTTTAACATCCGTAGATTTTCAGCCGACATTACACATCCGGTTTTAAGGTACTTACACTACATATACACGATGTTATTTTTCATTCTGGACTTTTATACTTGTTAACATACACGTATCTTATTTTTCGTGAAATTTAACTTTGGCTTATATTTGATCTATTACTTATAATATTTCATTAATAACTAACAAGACTACAGTCAGGAGTGTTTTGGTAATACCTATTAAGAAATAATTCTTATGCAAAATATTATTACACCGAGTGCGCACAAATGCGGTGCGTTAGGCCTCTAGTGTACTTGTCTAAGCTTGGTCTGTATTAGACAGAGTAATATCCTAGAAGTGGAACTTCAGGACGACTTCAGAAAAGACCGAAGTAAACGTGAATGAAGTGTACCAGGCCGAACACACACAGGCTTTATTCCTACAGGCTGCTCACGGTCAAATGAGCACTTCTGAAACCCCTGCTTAAGATCTACTTGTATAAACGTTGTGTATTCTTCCGCCGTATGTAAAATTAACATTGCCATGTGCTTCCTCACGTTATTCATGCGTCGGTCAAATGAAGTTGTGAAATTGTTAACAAAGTAAAATACTTTACGAATGTGCAAATTTTTACACTTCTGTGGATTAAAAATATAGAAAACGAAAGAAAATATTTTAGTACATCACTAATGGTTACTAAAACTTTTCATTCGACGTTAATAATTGGAACTTCTTTTTATCCATCGTAGCCAACTGTAATGGACGAACATGACTCATTGCACTCATTAAAATATATGCATGCAGTGACAGTGACTTTTTTCTAAGTGCTCACTTTATCGTGAACAGCCTTTAACAAACTGTTTGATACTGTCACGCGACAGTGAACGACAGGAAGCTGGCCTTAGAACAAACTGTGTGCGATACACAGCGCTAACTAGCTGCCCTCCTTCAACTTATAACAATGTACGCCAGACTCGTAACGGGAAATGGAATTGTTACGCTTCAGAACTTTCCAATCACACCTTTCTTTGTACGCTAGTGAGTGAGGGACTAAGCTTTCAAGTTCTTCGAGTTTATTTTGCAAGTTCTTATTCAACTCCGCTCCTCTTTTGCAAATGTGTTTGGTGTGTTTATTCAAGGTTGTTCATTAATGTGGTAGACTAAGAGGGTCCCAATGAAAAAAAAAAAACAAACTTTTAGCCAGAAGAGATTAAAAAAGAGTGATTGTCTATTAATCCACAGTCAGCCGTTATCCATGAGAAAAAAAAAATATTTAAGGGAAAGGAATGATGGAAATACCCCGGAAAGAGGGATTAATACAATTATTGATTTCAAGAACGTTGTCTATCATCTCGGTGTAGTTTGTTTGACACTAGAAAATTTAAATCACAGTTTATAAGAGGAACTGTGCGTATATGGTGCTGATATATAGGCGCCTGTTAGGTAAGTGAAGTAGATCAGTACTCACAGCTATAAGACAATACTTCGTATAGTTTGCGAAAGATCAGGGTCTGACTAGGATACCTTTCACCATATATCAGGACGGTTTGATTACAGCTGTGAATACAAGTCCCCTGCCCCATGACACGGCGCATGTTGCTTTATTACGGCTGTGAATACAGGTCCCATGCCCCTTCCCACGGCGCATGTTGCTTGCTTACAGCTGTGAATACAGGTCCCCTGCCCCATGCCACGGCGCATGTTGCTTGCTTACAACTGTGAATGCAGGTCCCCTGCCCCACGCCACGGCGCATGTTGCTTGCTTACAGCTGTGAATACAGATCTCCTGCCCCATGCCACGGCGCGTGTTGCTTGCTTACAGCTGTGAGTACAGGTCCCTTGTCCCATGCCACAGCGCGTATTGCTTGCTTACTGCTGTGAGTACAGGTCCACTGCCCCATGCAACGGCGCATGTTAATTGCTTACGGCTGTGAATACAGGTCCCATGCCTTGGCGCATGTTGCTTGATTACGGCTGTGAATACAGGTCCCATGCCACGGCGCATGTTGCTTGCTTACAGCTGTGAATACAGGTCCCCTGCCCATGCCGCGGCGCATGTTGCTTGATTACGGCTGTGAATACAGGTCCTCTGCCCCATGCAACGGCGCATGTAGCTTGCATACGGTTGTGAATACAGTTCCCATGCCACATGCCAAGGCGCGTGTTGCTTGTTTACAGCTGTGAGTACAGGTCCCTGCCCCATAAAACGGCGCATGTTTCTTGCTTACGGCTGTGAATACAGGTCCCATACCACGGCGCATGTTGCTTGCTTACAGCTGCGAGTACAGGTCCACTGCCCATGCAACGGCGCATGTTAATTGCTTACGGCTGTGAATACAGGTCCCATGCCTTGGCGCATGTTGCTTGATTACGGCTGTGAATACAGGTCCCATGCCACGGCGCCTGTTGCTTGCTTACAGCTGTGAATAAAGGTCCCTGCCCATGCAACGGCGCATTATGCTTGCTTACAGCTGCGAATATAGGTCTCCTGCCCATGCCACGGCGCGTGTTGCTTGTTTAAGGCTGTGAATAAAGGTCCCCTGCCCATGCCACATGCGATTGTTGCTTGCTTACGGCTGTGAATGAAGGTCCCATACCACATGCCACGGTGCATGTTCCTTGCTTACAGCTGTGAATAGAGGTAGCATGCCGCATGCCTCGGCACATGTTCCTTGCTTATGCCTGTGAATACAGTTCCCCTGCCCCATGCCACGGCGCATGTTGCTTGCTTACGGCTGTTAATACAGGTCCCCTGATCCATGCAACGGCGCATGTTGCTTGCTTACGGCTGTGAATACAGGTCCCCTGCCCCATCCCACGGCGCATGTTGCATGCTTACAGCTGTGAATACAGGTCCTGTGCACCAAGCCACGGCGCATGATGCTTGCTTACAGCTGTGAATGCAGGTCCCCTGCCCCATGCCACGGCGAATGTTGCTTGTTTACGGCTGTGAATACAGGTCCCATGCCATGGCGCATGTTGCTTGCTTACGGCTGTGAATACAGGTCTCATGCCAAAGCGCATCTTGCTTGCTTACAGCTGTGAATACTGATCCCCTGCTCCATGCCACGGCGCATGTTGCTTGCTTACGGCTGTTATTTCAGGTCCCCTGCCCCATGCCACAGCGCACGTTGCTTGCTTACAGCTGTGAATACAGGTCCCCTGCCCATGTCACCGCGCATGTTGCTTGCTTACAGCTGTGAATACAGGTCCGCTGCCCCATGCCACAGCGCGTGTTGCTTGCTTACAGCTGTGAATAGAGGTCCCCTGCGCTTGCCACGGCGTATGTTGCTTGCTTACGGCTGTGCATACAGGTCCCATGCCACGGTGCGTGTTGTTTGCTTACAGCTGTGAAAACAGGTCCCCTGACACGGCGCATGTTGCTTGCTTACGCCTGTGAATACATGACCCTGCCCCATGCCACGGAGCATGTTGCTTGCTTACGGCTGTGAATACAGATCCCCTGCCCCATACCAAGGCGCATGTTGCTTACTTACGCCTGTGAATACAGGTCCCCTGCCCCCTGCCACGGCGCGTGTTGCTTGCTTACAGCTGTGAATAGAGGTCCCCTGCCCCATGCCACGACGCGTGTTGCTTGCTTACAGCTGTGAGTACAGGTCCCTTGTCCCATGCCACAGCGCGTATTGCGTGCTTACTGCTGTGAGTACAGGTCCTATGCCCCATGCCACGGCGCATGTTGCTTGCTTACGGTTGTGAATACAGGTCCCCTACCCCATCACACGGCGCATGTTGCTTACTTACAGCTGTGAGTACAGGTCACCTGCCCCATGCCACAGCGCATGTTACTTGATTACGGCTGTGAATACAGGTCCCCTGCCCCATGCCACGGCGCATGTTGCTTGCTTACAGCTGTGAATACAGGTCCTGTGCCCCAAGCCACGGCGCATGATGCTTGCTTACAGCTGTGAATGCTGGTCCCCTGCCCCATGCCACGGCGTATGTTGCTTGTTTACGGCTGTGAATACAGGTCCCATGCCATGGCGCATGTTGCTTGCTTACGGCTGTGAATACAGGTCTCATGCCAAAGCGCATGTTGCTTGCTTACAGCTGTGAATACTGGTCCCTGCTCCATGCCACGGCGCATGTTGCTTGCTTACGGCTGTTATTTCAGGTCCCCTGCCCCATGCCACGGCGCATGTTGCTTGCTTACGGCTGTTAATACAGGTCCCTGATCCATGCAACGGCACATGTTGCTTGCTTACGAATGTGAATACAGGTGCCATGCCACGGTGCATGTTGCTTGCTTACGGCTGTGAATACAGGTCCCATGCCACGGCGCATGTTGCTTGCTTACGGCTGTGAATACAGGTCTCATTCCACGGCGCATGTTGCTTGCTTACAGCTGTGAATACTGGTCCCCTGCTCCATGCCACGGCGCATGTTGCTTGCTTACGGCTGTTATTACAGGTCCCCTGCCCCATGCCACGGCGCACATTGCTTGCTTACAGCTGTGAATACAGGTCCCCTGCCCCATGCCACGGCGCGTGTTGCTTGCTTACAGCTGTGAATAGAGGTCCCCTGCGCTTGCCACGGCTCATGATGCTTGCTTACAGCTGTGAATACAGGTCCCCTGCCCCATGCCACGGCGCAAATTGCTTGCTTACAGCTGTGAATACAGGTCCCCTGAACCATGCCACGGCGCGTGTTGCTTGCTTACACCTGTGAATAGAGGTCCCCTGCGCTTGCCACGGCGAATGATGCTTGCTTACAGCTGTGAATACAGGTACCCTGCCCCATGCCACAGCACATGTTGCTTGCTTACAGCTGTGAATACAGGTCCCCTGCCCCATGCCACGGCGCGTGTTGCTTGCTTACAGCTGTGAGTACAGGTCCCTTGTCCCATGCCACAGCGCGTATTGCTTGCTTACTGCTGTGAGTACAGGTCCTATGCAACATGCCACGGCGCATGTTGCTTGCTTACTGTTGTGAATACAGGTCCCCTACCCCATCACCGGCGCATGTTGCTTGCTTACATCTGTGAGTACAGGTCCCTGCCCATGCCACAGCGCATGTTACTTGCTTACGGCTGTGAATACAGGTCCCTGTTCATGCCACGGCACGTGTTACTTGCTTACAGCTGTGAGTACAGGTCAACTGCCCATGCCAACGGCGCATGTTAGTTGCTTACGTTGTGAATACAGGTCCCATGCCTCATGTGCATGTTGCTTGATCACGCTGTGAATACAGGTCCCATGCCACGGCGCCTGTTGCTTGCTTACAGCTGTGAATACAGGTCCCCTGTCCCATGCACATGGCGCTGTTGCTTGCTTAATGCTGTGAGTACAGGTCCCCTGCCCATGCCATCGGCGCAGTTCCTTGCTTACAGCTGTGAAGTACAGGTCCCCTGCCCCATGCCACGGCGCATGTTGCTTGCTTACAGCTGTGAATACAGGTCCCCTGCCCATGCCACGGCGCACATTGCTTGCTTACAGCTGTGAATACAGGTCCCCTGAACCATGCTACGGCGCGTGTTGCTTTCTTACAGCTGTGAATAGAGGTCCCCTGCACTTGCCACGGCGAATGATGCTTGCTTACAGCTGTGAATACAGGTACCCTGCAACATGCCACAGGCACTGTTGCTTGCTTACAGCTGTGAATACAGGTCCCCTGCCCCATGCCACGGCGCATGATGCTTGCTTACAGCTGTGAATTAAAGGTCCCCTGCCCCATGCCACAGCGCATGTGCTTGCTTCAGCTGTGAATTCAGGTCCCTTGCCCCATGCCACGGCACATGTTGCTTGATTACAGCTGTGAATCAGGTCCCCTGCCCAATGCCACGGCGCATGTTGCTTCCTTACGTCTGTGAATACAGGTACCAGCCATGCCACGGCGCATGTTGCTTGTTTACGGCTGTTAGAACAAGTGCCCTGCCCATGCCATGGCGCATGTTGCTTGCTTACGGCTGTGAATACAGGTCCCATGCCACGGCGCATGTTGCTTGCTTACAGCTGTGAATACAGGTCCCCTGTCCCATGCCATCGCGTGTTGCTTGCTTAATGCTGTGAGTACAGTCCCTGCCCAATGCCATGGGCATGTTCCTTGCTTACAGCTGTGAGTACAGGTCCCCTGCCCCATGCCACGTCGCGTTGCTTGCTTACGGCTTGAAACAAGTGCCCTGCCTCGTGCCACGGTGCATTTTAGCTTGCTTGCGGCTGTGAATACAGGTCCAATGCCACGGCGCATGTTGCTTGCTTACAGCTATGAATACAGGTCCCTGCTCCATGCCACGGCGCATGTTGCTTGGTTACGCTGTGAATACAGGTATCCTGCCCTTGCCAAGGTGCGTGTTGCTTGCTTACAGCTGTCAGTACAGGTCCCCTGCCCCATTCACGGCGCATGTTGCTTGCTTTCGCTGTGAATACAGGTTCCCCTGCCCCATGCCACGGCGCATGTTGCTTGCTTACAGCTGTGAATACAGGTCCCCTGCCCCATGTCACGGCGCATGTTGCTTGATTACGCTTGTGAATACAGGTCCCCTGTCATATGCCACGGCGCATGTTGCTTACTTACAGCTGTGAATACAGGTCCCCTGCCCCCTGCCACGGCGCATGTTGCTTGCTTACGTCTGGTAATACAGGTCCCATGCCACGGCGGTTGTTGATTGCTTACAGCTGTGAATACAGGTCCCCTGCCCTATGCCACGGCGCATGTCGCTTGCTTACGGCTGTGAATACAGGTCTCATGCCCCATGCCACGGCGCATGTGCTTGCTTTCGGCTGTGAATACAGTTCCCATGCCACGGCGCATGTTGCTTGCATACAGCTATGAATACAGATCCCTGCTCCATGCCACGGCGCATGTTGCTTGGTTACGCCTGTGAATACAGGTATCCTGCCCTTGCCAAGGCGCGTGTTGCTTGTTTACAGCTGTGAGTACAGGTACCCTGCCCCATGTAACGGCGCATGTTGCTTGCTTACAGCTGTGAAAACATGTCTCCTGCTCCATGCCATAGCGCATGTTACTTGCTTACAGCTGTGAATACAGGTCCCCTGCCCCATGCCACGTCGCATGTCGCTTGCTTACGGCTGTGAATACAGGTCTCATGCCCCATGCCACGGCGCATGTGCTTGCTTTCGGCTGTGAATACAGGTCTCCTGCCCCATGCCACGGCGAATGTTGCTTGCTTACGGCTGTGAATACAGGTCCCATGCCACGGAGCATGTTGCTTGCTTACGGCTGTGAATACAGGTCCCATGCCACGGCGCATGTTGCTTGCTTACAGCTGTGAATACAGGTAACCTGCTCCATGCCACGGCGCATGTTGCTTGCTTACGTCTATGAATATAGGTCCACTGCCCCATGCCACGGCGCACGTTGCTTGCTTACAGCTGTGAATACAGGTCCCCTGCCCCATGTCACGGCGCATGTTGCTTGATTACGCCTGTGAATACAGGTACCCTGTCCCATGCCACGGCGCGTGTTGCTTACTTACAGCTGTGAATACAGGTCCCATGCCACGGCGCAAGTTGCTTGCTTACGGCTGTGAATACAGGTCCACTGCCCCATGCCACGGCGCACGTTGCTTGCTTACGGCTGTGAATACAGGTCCCCTGCCCATGCCACGGCGCATGTTGCTTGCTTACGGCTGTGAGTACAGGTCCCCTGCCCATGCACGGCGCATGTTGCTTGCTTACGGCTGTGAATACAGGTCCCTGATGCCACGGCACGATGTTGCTTGCTTACGGCTGTGGATACAGGTACCCATGCCACGCGCACAGTTGCTTGCTTACGGCTGTGAATACAGGTCCCTGCCCATGCCACGGCGCACGTTGCTGCTTAAGCTGTGAAGTACAGGTCCCCTGCCCATGCCAGGCGCATGTTGCTTGCTTACAGCTGTGAGTACAGGTCCCCTGCCCCATGCCACGGCGCATGTTGCTTGCTTACAGCTGTGAGTACAGTCCCCTGCCCTCATGCCACAGGCGCATGTTACTTGCTTACAGCTGTGAATACATGGTCCCTGCCCATGCCACGGCGCATGTTTGCTTGCTTACGGCTGTAATACAGGTCCCTGCCATACGGCGCATGTTGCTTGCTTACAGCTGTGAATACAGGTCCCCTGCCCATGCCACGGCGCTGTTGCTTGCTTACAGCTGTGAATACAGGTCCCTGCCCATGCCACGGCGCATGTTGCTTGCTTACAGCTGTGAGTACAGGTCCCTGCCCATGCCACAGCGCATGTTGCTTGCTTACGCTGTGAATACAGGTCCCCTGCCCATGCCACGGCGCATGTTGCTTGCTTACAGCTGTGAATACAGGTCCCCTGCCCCATGCCACGGCGCATGTTTGCTTGCTTACAGCTGTGAGATACAGGTCCCCTGCCCCATGCCACGGCGCATGTTGCTTGCTTACAGCTGTGAATACAGGTCCTCCCATGCCACGGCGCATGTTGCTTGCTTACAGCTGTGAATACAGGTCCCCTGCCCCATGCCACGGCGCATGTTGCTTGCTTACGCTGTGAATACAGGTCCCCCTGCCCCATGCCACGGCGCATGTTGCTTGCTTACAGCTGTGATACAGGTCTCCTGCCCATGCCACAGCGCATGTTACTTGCTTACAGCTGTGATACAGGTCCCCTGCCCCATGCATAGGCGCATGTTCTTGCTTACGGCTGTGAATAGAGGTCGCCATGATACGGGCTATGTTGCTTGCTTACGGCTGTGAATACAGGTCCCCTGCCCCATGCCACGGCGCATGTTGCTTGCTTACAGGCTGTGAATAAGGTCCCCTGCCCCATGCCACGGCGCATGTTGCTTGCTTACAGCTGTGAATACAGGTCCCCGTGCCCCATGCCACGGCGCATGTTGCTTGCTTACAGCTGTGAATGCAGGTCCCCTGCCCCATGCCACTGCGCATGTTGCTTGCTTACGGCTGTGAATACAAGGTCCACTGCCCATGACACGGCTCGTGTTGCTTGCTTACGGGCTGTGAGTACAGGTCCCCTGCCCCATGCCACGGCGCATGTTGCTTGCTTACGCTGTGAATACAGGTCCTCATGCCACGGCGCATGTTGCTTGCTTACAGCTGTGAATTCAGGTCCCCTGCCCCATGCCACAGCGCATGTTGCTGCTTACAGCTGTGAATACAGGTCCCCTGCCCCATGCCACGGCGCATGTTGCTTGCTTACAGCTGTTAATAAAGGTCCCCTGCTCCATGCCACGACGCATGTTGCTTGCTTACGCCTGTTAATACAGGTACCCTGCCCTTGCCAAGGCGCGTTTTGCTTGCTTACAGCTGTGAGTACAGGTCCCCTACCCCATGCAACGGCGCATATTGCTTCTTACAGCAGTGAATACACGTCCCCTGCCCCATGCCACAGCGCATGTTGCTTGCTTACAGCTGTGAATACAGGTCCCATGCCACGGCGAATGTTGCTTGCTTACAGCTGTGAATACAGGTCCCCTGCCCAATGCCCGGCGCATGTTCTTGCTTACGCTGTGAAACAGGTCCCCTGCCCCATGCCACGGCGCATGTTGCTTGCTTACAGCTGTGAATCAGGTCCCTGCCCCATGCCACGCGCATGTTGCTTGCTTACGGCTGTGAGAATACAGGTCCATGCCCATGCCACGCGCATGTGCTTGCTTTCGGCTGTGAATACAGGTCTCCTGCCCAATGCCACGGCGCATGTTGCTTGCTTACAGCTGTGAATACAGGTGCCCTGCCCCATGCCACAGCGCATGTTGCTTGCTTACAGCTTGAAGTACAGGTCCCTGCCTCATGCCACGGCGCATGTTCTTGCTTACAGCTGTGAGTACAGTCCCCTGCCAATGCAAGGCGCATGTATCTTGCTTACGGCTGTGAATAGAGGTCTCATTAACGCGATGTTGCTTGCTTACGGCTGTGAATACAGGTCCCTGCCCCATGTCACGGCGCATGTTGCTTGATTACGGCTGTGAATACAGGTCCCCTGTCCCATGCCACGGCGCGTGTTGCTTACTTCCAGCTGTGAATACAGGTCGCCTGCCCCCTGCCACGGCGCATGTTGCTTGCTTACGCCTGTTGAATACAGGTACACTGCCCATGCCAAGGATCGTTTGCTTGCTTACAGCTGTGAGTACAGGTCCCCTCCCCATGCAACGGCGCATAGTTGCTTGATTACGCCTGTGAATAAGGTCCCCTGCCATGCCACGCGCGTGTTGCTTACTTACAGCTGTGAAACAGGTCCCCTGCCCCTGCACGCGCATGTTGCTGTACCTGAACGGTCCGCCTGCAGTGTTGCTTACTTACAGCTGTGAATACAGGTCCCCTGCCCCATGCCACGGCGCATGTTGCTTGCTTACGCCTGTGAATACAGGTACCCTGCCCTATGCCACAGAGCAGGCGATTTGCTTGCTTACGCTGTGAATACAGGTCCCCTGCCCCATGCCACGGCGCAGTTGTCATCTGCTTACGGCTGTGGAAAAGGTCCCTGCCCTGCCATGCGCATGTTGTTGCTTACAGCTGTATACAGTCCCCTGCCCATGCCACGCCGTTGCTTGCTTACGGCTGAGAACAATGCCCTGCCTCATGCCATGGCGCATGTTCTTGCTTACGGCTGTGAATACATGTCCCATGACACGGTGCATGTTGCTTGCTTGCGGCTGTGAATACAGTTCCATGCCACGGCGCATGTTGCTTGCTTACAGCTATGAATACAGGTCCCCTGCTCCATGCCACGACGCATGTTTGCTTGGTTACCCCTGTGAATACAGGTACCCTGCCCTTGCCAAGGCGTATGTTGCTTGCTTACAGCTGTCAGTACAGGTACATTGCCCCATGTAACGGCGCATGTTGCTTGCTTACAGCTGTGAATACAGGTCTCCTGCCCCATGCCACAGCCCATGTTGCTTGCTTACAGCTGTGAATACAGGTCCCCTGCCACATGCCACGGCGCATGTTGCTTGCTTACAGCTGTGAGTACAGGTCCCCTGCCCCATGTCACAGCGCGTTGCTTGCTTACGGCTGTGAGATCAATTCCCCTGCCCCATGCCACGGGCCATGTTGCTTGCTTACAGCTGTGAGTACAGGTCCCCTGCCCCATGCCACGGCGTGTTGCTTGCTTACGGCTGTGAGAACAGGTCCCATGCCTCATGCCACGGCGCATGTTGCTTGCTTACGGCTGTGAATACAGGTCCCACCCCACGGCGCAAGTTGCTTGCTTACGGCTGTGAATACAGGTCCCATGCCACGGCGCATGTTGCTTGCTTACGGCTGGTAATACAGGTCCCCATGCCACGGCGCATGTTGATTGCTTACGTCTGTGAATATAGGTCCACTGCCCCATGCCACGGCGCACGTTGCTTGCTTACAGCTGTGAATACAGGTCCCCTGCCCCATGTCACGGCGCATGTTGCTTGATTACGCCTGTGAATACAGGTCCCCTGCCCCATGCCACGGCGCATGTTGCTTGCTTACAGCTGTGAATCCAGGTCCCCTGCCCCCTGCCACGGCGCATGTTAGCTTGCTTACGCTGTGAATACAGGTAACCTGCCCCATGCAACGGCGCATGTTGCTTGCTTACGGCTGTGAATACAGGTCCCATGCCACGGCGCTTGTTGATTGCTTACAGCTGTGAATACAGGTCCCCTGCCCTATGCCACGGCGCATGTGTTGCTTGTTTACGGCTGTGAAACAGTTGCCTCTGCCCCATGCCACAGCGCTTTGCTTGCTTACAGCTGTGAGTACAGATCTCCCTCCCCATGCCACAGCGCATGTTACATGTTCGTTGTTACCCCTGTGAATACAGGTACCCTGCCCTTGCCAAGGCGTATGTTTGCTTGCTTACAGCTGTCAGTACAGGTACATTGCCCATTAACGGCGCATTGCTTGCTTACAGCTTTGATACAGTTCCTTCCCGCATGCCACAGTCCATGTACTTGCTTACAGCTGTAATACAGGTCCCCGCCCCATGCCACGGCGCTGTTGCTTGCTTACAGCTGTGATACAGGTCCCCTGCCCCATGCCACGGCGCGTTGCTTGCTTACGGCTGTGATGACAAGTCGTCCCTGCCCATGCCACGGCGTTTGCTTGCTTACGGCTGTGAGACAGTCCCCTGCCTCATGCCACGGCGCATGTTGCTTGCTTACGGCTGTGAATAACAGGTCCTCCCATGCCACGGCGCATGTTGCTTGCTTACGGCGTGAATACAGGTCCCATGCCACGGCCCAAGTTGCTTGCTTACGGCTGTGAATACAGGTCCACTGCCCATGCCACGGCGCACGTTGCTGCTTACGGCTGTGAATACAGGTCCCCCTGCCCCATGCCACGGCGCAGTTTGCTTGCTTACAGCTGTGAATACAGTCCCCTGCCCCCTGCCACGGCGCATGTTGCTTGCTTACAGCTGTGATACAGCCCTCCTGCCCCATGCCACAGCGCATGTTAGCTTGCTTACAGCTGTGAATACAGGTCCCCTGCCCCATGCCACGGCGCATGTTTCTTGCTTACAGCTGTAAGTACAGGTCCCCTGCCCCATGTAACGGCGCATGTTGCTTGCTTACAGCTGTGAATACAGGTCTCCTGCCCCATGCCACAGCCCCTGTTGCGGTCCCATGCCACGGCGCATGTTGCTTGCTTACAGCTGTGAATACAGGTCCCTGCCCCATGCCACGGCGCATGTTGCTTGCTTACGCCTGTGAATACAGGTACCCTGCCCTTGCCAAGGGCGTGTTGCTTGCTTACAGCTGTGAATACAGGTCCCCTGCCCATGCAACGGCGCATGTTGCTTGCTTACAGCTGTGAATACAGGTCCCCCATGCCACAGCGCATGTTGATGCTTACAGCTGTGAATACAGGTCCCATGCCACGGCGCATGTTGCTTGCTTACACTGTGAATACAGGTCCCTGCCCCATGCACGGCGCATGTTGCTTACTTACAGCTGTGAATACAGGTCCCTGCCCCATGCCACGGCGCATGTTGCTTGCTTACGCTGTGAATACAGGTCCCCTGCCTATGCCAACGGCGCAGTTGCTTGCTTACAGCTGTGAATACAGGTCCCCTGCCCCATGCACGGCGCATGTTGCTTGCTTACGCTGTGAATACAGGTTCCCCCATGCCACGGCGCATGTTGACTTGCTTACAGCTGTGAATACAGGTCCCCTGCCCCATGCCACGGCGCATGTTGCTTGCTTACAGCTGTGAATACAGGTCCCTGCCCCATGCCACGGCGCATGTTGCTTGCTTACAGCTGTGATACAGCCCTGCCCCATGCCACAGCGCATGTTACTTGCTTACAGCTGTGAATACAGTCCCCTGCCCCATGCCACGGCGCATGTTGCTTGCTTACAGCTGTGAGTACAGGTCCCTGCCCATGCCACGGCGCATGTTGCTTGCTTACAGCTGTGAATACAGGTCCCCTGCCTTTGCCACGCGCATGTTGCTTGCTTACGCTGTGAATACAGGTCCTGCCCATGCCACGGCGCAGTTGCTTGCTTACAGCTGTGAATACAGGTCCCCTGCCCATGCCACGGCGCATGTTGCTTGCTTACAGCTGTGAATACAGGTCCCCTGCCCATGCCACGCGCTGTTGCTTGCTTACGCTGTGAGATACAAGTCCCCTGCCCCATGCCACGGCGCATGTTGCTTGCTTACAGCTGTGATACAGGTCCCCTGCCCCATGCCACGGCGCTGTTGCTTGCTTACAGCTGTGAGTACAGGTCCCCTGCCCCATGCCACGGCGCATGTTGCTTGCTTACGGCTGTGAATACAGGTCCCGCATGCCACGGCGCTGTTGCTTGCTTACGGCTGTGAATACAGGTCCCCATGCCACGTCGCAAGTTGCTTGCTTGCGGCTGTGAATACAGGTCCCATGCCACGGCGCATGTTGCTTGCTTACAGCTGTGAATACAGGTCCCCTGCTCCATGCCACGGCGCATGTTGCTTGCTTACTGCTGTGAATACAGGTCCACTGCCCCATGCCACGGCGCACGTTGCTTGCTTACAGCTGTGAATACAGGTCCCCTGCCCCATGCCACGGCGCATGTTGCTTGCTTACAGCTGTGAATACAGGTCCCCTGCCCCCTGCCAAGGCGCATGTTGCTTGCTTACAGCTGTGAGTACAGGTCTCCTGCCCCATGCCACAGCGCAAGTTTCTTGCTTGCAGCTGTGAATACAGGTCCCCTGCCCCATGCCACGGCGCATGTTGCTTGCTTACAGCTGTGAGTACAGGTCCCCTGCCCCATGCCACAGCGCGTTGCTTACGGCTGTGAGATCAAGTCCCCTGCCCAATGCCACGGCGCATGTTGCTTGCTTACAGCTGTGAGTACAGGTCCCCTGCCCCATGCCACGGCGTGTTGCTTGCTTACGGCTGTGAGAACAGGTCCCCTGCCTCATGCCACGGCGCATGTTGCTTGCTTACGGCTGTGAATACAGGTCCCATGCCACGGCGCATGTTGCTTGCTTACGGCTGTGAATACAGGTCCCATGCCACGTCGCAAGTTGCTTGCTTACGGCTGTGAATACAGGTCCCATGCCACGGCGCATGTTGCTTGCTTACAGCTGTGAATACAGGTCCCCTGCCCCCTGCCACGGCGCATGTAGCTTGCTTACGCCTGTGAATACAGGTACCCTGCCCTTGCCAAGGAGCGTGTTGCTTGCTTACAGCTGTGAATAATGGTCCCCTGCCCCATTGAACGGCGCATGTTGCTTGCTTACGGCTGGTAATACAGGTCCCATGCCACAGCGCATGTTGATTGCTTGCAGCTGTGAATACAGGTGCCCTGCCCCATGCCACGGCGCATGTTGCTTGCTTACAACTGTGAATACAGGTCCCCCTGCCCCATGTCACGGCGCATGTTGCTTGCTTACGGCTGGTAATACAGGTCCCATGCCACGGCGCTTGTTGATTGCTTACAGCAGTGAATACAGGTCCCCTGCCCTATGCCACGGCGCATGTTGCTTACTTACGGCTGTGAATACAGGTGCCCTGCCCCATGCCACGGCGCAAGTTGCTTGCTTACAGCTGTGAGTACAGATCTCCCTCCCCATGCCACAGCGCATGTTACTTGCTTACAGCTGTGAATATAGGTCCCCTGCCCCATGTCACGGCGCATGTTGCTTGCTTACAGCTGTAAGTACAGGTCCCTGCCCCATGCGACGGCGCATGTTGCTTGCTTATAGCTGTGAATACAGGTCTGATGCCCCATGCCACAGCGCATGTTACTTGCTTACAGCTGTGAATACAGGTCCCCTGCCCCATGCCACGGCGCATGTTGCTTGCTTACAGCTGTGAGTACAGGTTCCCTGCCCCATGCCACGGCGCATGTTGCTTGCTTACAGCTGTGAATACAGGTCCCCTGCTCCATGCCACGGCGCATGTTGCTTGCTTACGGCTGTGAATACAGGTCCACTGCCCCATGCCACGGCGCACGTTGCTTGCTTACAGCTGTGAATACAGGTCCCCGGCCCCATGCCACGGCGGATGTTGCTTGCTTACAGCTGTGAATACAGGTCCCCTGCCCCCTGCCACGGCGCATGTTGCTTGCTTACAGCTGTGAGTACAGGTGTCCTAACCCCATGCCACAGCGCATGTTACTTGCTTACAGCTGCGAATACAGGTCCCCTGTCCAATGACATGGCGCTTGTTGCTTGCTTAATGCTGTGAGTACAGGTCCGCTGCCCCATGCCACGGCGCATGTTGCTTGCTTACAATTGTGAGTACAGGTCCCCTGCCCCATGCCACGGCGTGTTGCTTGCTTGTGGTTGTGAGAACAAGTCCCCTGCCTCATGCCACGGCGCATGTTGCTTGCTTACGGCTGTGAATACAGGTCCCATGCAACGGCGCATGTTGCTTGCTTATGGCTGTGAATACAGGTCTCATGCCACGGCGCATGGTGATTGCTTACAGCTGTGAATACAGGTCCCCTGCTCCATGCCGAGGCGCATGTTGCTTGCTTACGGCTGTGAATACAGGTACCCTGCCCCATGCCACGGCGCACGTTGCTTGCTTACAGCTGTGAATACAGGTCCCCTACCCCATGCCACGGCGCATGTTGCTTGCTTTCAGCTGTGAATACAGGACCCATGCCCCATGCCACGGCGCATGTTGCTTTCTTACGCCTGTGATTACAGGTACCCTGCCCTTACCAAGGCGCGTGTTACTTGCTTACAGCTGTGAATACAGGTCCCCTGTACCATGCCACGGCGCATGTTACTTGATTACGCCGTTGAATACAGGTCCCCTGCCTCATGCCACGGAGCATGTTGCTTGCTTACAGCTGTGAATACAGGTCTCCTGCCCCATGCCACAGCGCATGTTACTTGCTTACAGCTGTGAATACAGGTCCCCTGGCCCATGCCGCGGCGCATGTTGCTTGCTTACAGCTGTGAGTACAGGTCCCCTGCCTTATGCCACGGCACGTGTTGCTTGCTTACAGCTGTGAATAGAGGTCCCCTGTCCCATGCCATGGCGCGTGTTGCTTGCTTAATGCTGTGAGTACAGGTCCCCTGCCCGATTCCACGGCGCATGTTGCTTGCTTACAGCTGTGAGTACAGGTCCCCTGCCCCATGTAACGGCGCGTTGCTTGCTTACGGCTGTGAGAACAAGTCCCCTGCCTCATGCCACGGCGCATGTTGCTTGCTTACGGCTGAGAATGCAGGTCCCATGACACGGCGCACGTTGCTTGCTTATGGCTGTGAATACAGGTCCCTTGCACCATGCCACGGCTCACATTGCTTGCTTACGCCTGTGAATACAGGTACCCTGCTCTTGCCAAGGCGCGTGTTTCTTGCTTACAGCTGTGAGTACAGGTCCCCTGCCCCATGCAACGGCGCAAGTTACTAGCTTACGGCTGGTAATACAGGTCCCCTGCCCCATGCCATGGCTCACGTTGCTTGCTTACAGCTGTGAACACAGGTCCCCTGCCCCATGCCACGGCGCATGTTGCTTGCTTACAACTGTGAATACAGGTGCCCTGCCCCATGCCATGGCGCATGTTGCTTGATTACAGCTTGAAGTACAGTTCCCCTGCCTCATGTCACGGCGCATGTTGCTTGCTAACAGCTGTGAGTACAGGTCCCCTGTCCCATGCAACGGCGCGTGTTGCTTGCTTACTGCTGTGAGACAGGTACTCTGCCCCATGCCACGGCGCATGTTGCTTGCATACGGCTGTGAGAACAATTCCCCTGACTCATGCCACGGCGCATGTTGTTTGCTTACGGCTGTGAATACAGGTCCAGTGCCTCATACCACGGCACGTGTTGCTTGCTTACAGCTGTGAGTACAGGTCCACTGCCCCATGCAAAGGCGCATGTTGCTTGCTTACGGCTGTGAATAGAGGTCCCATGATACGGCGTATGTTGCTTGCTTACGGCTGTGAATACAGGTCCCCTGCCCCATGCCACGGCGCTTGTCGCTTGCTTACGGCTATGAATACAGGTCCCCTGCCCCATGCCACGCCGCATGTGCTTGCTTTCGGTTGTGAATACAGGTCCCTGCCCCATGCCCCGGCGCGTGTTGCTTGCTTACAGCTGTGAAAACAGTTCCCATTCCACTGCGCTTGTTGCTTGATTATGGCTGTGAATACAGGTCCCATGCCACGGCGCCTGTTGCTTGCTTAGAGCTGTGAATACAGGTCCCCTGCCCCATGCCACGGCGCATGTTGCTTGCTAACCCCTGTGAATACAAGTCCCCTGCCCCATGCCCTGGCGCATGTAGCTTGCTTACAGCTGTGAATACAGGTCCCCTGCCCCATGCCACGGCGCATGTTGATTGCTTACACCTGTGAATACAGGTCCCGTGCCCCATGCCACGGCGCATGATGGTTGCTTAAAGCTGTGAATGCAGGTGCCCTGCCCCATGCCACGGCGCATGTTGCTTGCTTACGGCTGTGAATACAGGTCCCCTGCCCCATGACACGGCTCGTGTTGCTTGCTTACAGCTGTGAGTACAGGTCCCCTGCCCCATGCCACGGCGCATGTTGCTTGCTTACGGCTGTGAAAACAGGTCCCATGCCACGGCGCATGTTGCTTGCTTACAGCTGTGAATACAGGTCCCCTGCCCCATGCCACAGCGCATGTTGCTTGCTTACAGCTGTGAATACAGGTCCCATGCCACGGCGCATGTTGCTTGCTTACAGCTGTGAATACAGGTCCCCTGCCCCATGACACGGCTCGTGTTGCTTGCTTACAGCTGTGAGTACAGGTCCCCTGCCCCATGCCACGGCGCATGTTGCTTGCTTACGGCTGTGAAAACAGGTCCCATGCCACGGCGCATGTTGCTTGCTTACAGCTGTGAATACAGGTCCCCTGCCCCATGCCACGGCGCATGTCGCTTACTTGCAGCTGTGAATGCAGATCCCCTGCCCCATGCCACGGCGCATGTCGCTTGCTTACGGCTGTGAATACAGGCCCCATGCCACGGCGCATGTGCTTGCTTTCGGCGGTGAATACAGGTCCCCTGCCCCATGACACGGCGCATGTTGCTTGCATACAGCAGTGAGTACAGGTCCCCTGCCCCATGCCACGGCGCGTGTTGCTTGCTTACGGCTGTGAGAACAAGTCCCCTGCCTCATGCCACAGCGCATGTTGCTTGCTTACGGCTGTGAATACAGGTCCCCTGCCTCATGCCACGGCACGTGTTGCTTGCTTACTGCTGTGAGTACAGGTCCCCTGCCCCATGCCACGGCGCATGTTGCTTGCTTACGCATTTGATTACAGGTCCCCTGCCCCATGCCACGGCGCGTGTTGCTTGCTTACAGCTGTGAATACATGTCTCCTGCCCCATCCTACGGCGCATGTTACTTTCTTACAGCTGTGAATACAGGTCCCCTGCCCCATACCACGGCGCATGTTGCTTGCTTACAGCTGTGAGTACAGGTCCCCTACCCCATGCGACGGCGCATGTTGCTTGCTTACGGCTGTGCATACAGGTCTCCTGCCTCATGCCACGGCACGTGTTGCTTGTTTACTGCTGTGGGTACAGGTCCCCTGCCCCATGCCACGGCGCATGTTGCTTGCTTACAGCTGTGAGTACAGGTTCCCCTGCCGCATGCCACTGCGCGTGTTGCTTGCTTACTTCTGTGAGTACAGGTCCCCTGCCCCATGCCACGGCGCATGTTGCTTGCTTACGGCTGTGAATACAGGTCCCCTGCCTCATGCCACGGCGCGTGTTGCTTACTTACGGCTGTGAGAACAAGTCCCCTGCCTCATGCCACGGCGCATGTTGCTTGCTTACGGCTGTGAATACAGGTCCCCTGCCTCATGCCACGGCACGTGTTGCTTGCTTACTGCTGTGAGTACAGGTCCCCTGCCCCATGCAACGGCGCATGTTGCTTGATTACGGCTGTGAATACAGGTCCCCTGCCCCATGTTACCGGCTCACCTAACGTTATCATATTTGCACTTTTTTTTGGCGTTTCTGTGTTACTTTACACAGTATTTGCTATATCACTGAATTTCTCTTCGCACGTCCTTTGAGATGCCGTTGAAATAAATGTACGTTTTCTAGGGGAAAATCATATGTGGTTTTACTATTTATGTCCGTACACTTGTTACGAATAGTCATTTTGCGGGGTAGTACTGGCCCCCGTACGTAATTTCATTTAGCGAAAACCGCATTTCGTGATCTGCAACCGTTCTGGAAATTTTGTATAGGTGTCTAGGTTAGGCGGACCTGCCTGAACTGCAAATAGACTATAATAATATGAACCAGTCATTAACACAGGACAGTGGGGATGGTTACGAATCAAGTTTCCCACAAGGAAGATTATTTAGCCTTGAGCGTAACTTAGTACAGTACCATCCAAAAAAAAAAACTAAAACAACCTTCCTCTGCGTTATCCACATATATGTGTACGCTGGGTTGAAATGGTTAGGAATGTTGTGAAACATACATATAGTAGACTTACACTTTTATTTTTTACCTGTGTCAAAGGCTGTGTTGAATTAACAGTAATATTGATAACACGTGCGTGTGGGTAGAATTTAGCTGAGCCTTTTTTCTTTTAACCATATCGTTCTGAAAAGAGAATTATAAATATAACTTCGTGAGACGTAATAACTTCAAAAAACGACGCAATCGTTTACATCCCTGCTAATACGACTAAGAGCGACATTTAATTGGCACGTATTTTATGTTAGTGTATATATACACGTGAAGCACACCCCGGTGGTTGGAATATCTCACGTAATCAGGTAATTAGTCACAATCACTCGGTGCTAAGCCCTGTGACTCAGTTATTCGCCACTAGCTTACAACATCAACTGAGAAATGCCCACAACAAGCCCGTGTCTCCGCAGACAAGATGCTTTAACTGGCTGAGTTCAGTAACACACCCCCGTGTCTAGACTGAGGCATGCTTCGTGTCACAAGCATCAGGATAACAGTAATGGGCTGTGCTTGAATTGAACGAAGAAAATTCACTTCGGGGCTAGTCATTCCTTGTAACTTATGTAAGAGCGTGTTTGTAGATCACGTATCCAATACCACTGGAAACTACGTGTCTCATTACACTAACAGACGAGGAGTAATACTAAAATACTTTGTACAACTTTTAGTGTGGTCTTTTACCCACGATTACATTTTTACAGGCACTGAATTGTTTACGTAGTAATTTGATCTACCAAGACTGTAATAAGATTTCAATACAATTAATGGCGTGCTGTCGCCCCATGGCGTCTCTAAGTTATAACTTTTATCATTCAACACTTTTGTCCACTCAATAAACATCCATGGCAGTAGGTCTACAACTCGTTATGACATGTATCTTACTAAGACTAAGATTAAGCAAGCTCAAGCCAGATGAAGTTCTGTTATAGCTTGTCTTTACCTTAGAACGGTAGTGCGCGAATCAATAATTGAGCCATAACAGAAACATGACATAAAGGATGAGTTTAATATGAAATTAAACATACAATTAAGTAATGGGACACACGGAGTGTAAGAACCAAGTCAAAACGAACAGCGACATTGTGACGTCACTGCATGTGGACCATTAGTTTACAGTCACTGACGGCATACGGCGCCTGTGATGCGGAAGGAACGTGAGAGTAAGTGAAAATGGAAACACCCTGAGAACACACAGCAGTCGTCGGCAATGTCCACTGCGTATTATAAGTTTATAAAAAAAAAACTTTTTACATAACTTTTTGCAGGAACTACACTTTTGCGTTCTTCCGATTATTCTTGCAGTGAGTTAGTAGAGGAAAGAAAAACTGTTTTGGACATGCACCTTTACAGAACTTCGCACCGCTGTCACCAGATATGTACACAGAGTTAGTTACCACAGTAGGTAACTCGTTACCACAGTAGGTATCTATCTCACTACCACACATTTTCAAAGATGTCTGTTTTCACTTCAACACTTGGTCTGAGTGTGTTACACCAGGGCAACGTTGTGTGCTCCCTTAACGTGCACAAGATTACTATACTCTGTTTCATTTCACTTCAATGAAATTTGACAGACGTTCTGACCAACCTGCACAGCATGCAAACAGTAAACTCCCCCATTTGCAAAGTACTGTACCAGCTGATGGTGGTTGTAGGATGCGTGTTATTATGTTGGTGCTCTTGGCGATGATTCTAAAAGAATATTATACTTGGACTTGAAACTTATAACGTGGGAAATTAATGATATTTACAACTTTTATGGTTAAAATTACGCTTACAGACTAATACGCACATTTTCTGAGTTATAGAGCAAGGGCTTTAAAAATATTTAGAAATATTATGGTAGAGCATGTGAACATCACGGTTATGTGAAAGGACTCCACCAATCTCTGTTGAGTCTGTTGTCTATGGTCTCCATCCACCCGGTGTAAAGCAGTTGTTGCCATTGTGCTCTCTTCCGTCATACTACATCAATATGCGAGAATTCCTTGCTGGTGATGACGGAATATTATCTGTGCAGTTCATTTATTTAGTATTTACGTATTTCATTAACTGTAGTTCGTCGTAGGTGCCTCTTTAGAACAGTCTCCCCAGTGGAATGAATTATTGACACGTGTCTGCCGCTTTGCAAAATGGTTTGTTGTGTGCTGTGGTCCGCCATTTTCTGTGAATATAGCGAAAATTTATTTTCGTTATGAAGTGTGAATCTGTTGGTTTCTATAAATAGTTCAAGTGTTTTCTTAATTGCATAAGTCATCAAATAAGTTATTTCGTATCAGTAGCCGACACGTGATTAATAAGCCAATGTTCGGTATGTACGTGTTTAGGAATTAAAAAGTGAACAGCAAGTTTGTGTGTTTTGTAAATAATGTTTTCTTAAATTGTCGTTAGAATATTTAAAATGTATTCGGACTTATATTTGATTGAAACTCTAACGATTTTTACGTAGAACTAAAATTTGCCAAACAGGTTTACAATGTGCAATTCACACGTCGGTATTAACAGTGACATATGTACTACGTATTATTATTGCGTGTGGTTTTCAAATGTAAGTGGCATAAATAAGCGCCCTTTTAGCGTAGCTCACTATATAAACAATGCAATGATATTTATCTGTCGACCATTTCTCGCATCGGTATGAACAGCGACACATTTATCGCATTTAGTTAATTCGATGAAGTTAAAACTTTTGAGTTATAGCAAACTGATTGCTATTTCCGTACGAACAAAATTTTCCAATGCTTCATCAAAGCAATGCAAGTTCCAAGCGCCACTCTCTTATAAGAAGAACCACAAAAAAAAATCACGTCTCCCGAAAGACGTAAAACTATAGTTCCCCACCCAACCAATAAAATAAAACAGAACCCTAAATAGTATCATATGTGATCATAACAAATATAAAAACAGTTGGGAATGGTAACTAGCTATAGTAGCCTAATTACTGGACAGAAGTTGTCAGTCTGTCAATGCTTGTCATTAGATTCGTAGTTGGTTTACAAATATCGGTTTCTTAGCCGACAGAACAGCTGTGGCGGAGGGATACATAGTGGCCTCGCTTCTTTTCGAAAACTGTCAAAATTTAGTGAAGTTATATGAAACGGACTATGCTGTCACCGTCATTAGCTATCACTTGACAAACACCCGCGAATAAATCATTTTTGTCGGGTAGTCCACCCTCACCACCCTTTTCATGTATAGCTTCCTAAGGAAGATGATACCACGCCCTACATGTTCACACATACAGCAGGTGTTGTCAAATTCGGCTTACAGTATTTTAACATTTGTTATTTCATCTCACGTGTTTTCTGACATCTTGCAGATTACTACGATTCCAATTGCCAGGGACGTGTCGCGTCTCTGGCTTGATCATGACGTTAGTTCTCATATCGTATAATGTTTGCTACCTCCCTTCCGCTAAGAATCATTTCAAAAAGTTTGTAGGCATGTGGAGTTGAGCATAGCTATACATGTCACAAAAAGTTTGCAGTATTGTGAGACAAGGCAGTTAGAGCTATGTAGTTCCTCTGTGACCAACAGAGAGCACACCAACACATTGAATATGCGTGGGACAGACTGAAAACAGCAGTTTATAATAGTCTACAACCTCCATTAACACTTCCAGATCTCGTAGAGCTGCCCAGATGGAATGCGATCTTGATCCGTAAGATGACAACACATTGAATACAAGCATGCCACGGCGTGTTAGGGACCTGTACAGTTGTAAGGAGAGAAATAAGATTAAATATACACTGTCTCCTACAGACCCCTGCCCATATTTACAGTGGTATATATGCCTGTATGCAAATAACCTAAGAAATTTGTAATTTAAATTGTTTTTTATTTATACGTAAAGAAAAGGGAGTATTCATATACTGCTTCAATGCCTCATAACAAGGTAGAGTGAAAGACAAACCTAAACTTTAAATATATGTTTGTTGTTTATTTATTTTATTTAATCTATGATAGTGCTAAGAGTAAGATATTATGTTAATTTTAATGTTTTGAATGCCTATTAAAAATGGTTATGTATGAAAAATGTTGTACAAGGTATAAGAATTCTCCATTTTGTGATTTTAAAAAGGTCTAGTTGCAAGAACTAGGTATATAAAATTGAATATTATGGATATTCAAACCCATTCTGAAGACGTGCCATTAGTAAAGAGAATGGGCAGTACAAAGAATAATAATTAGGCTGTAATGAACAGTCCCGTGATGGTATACAGGGATATTGTATAATTTGCATATTACCTCAACAAAAATCTCATGTCGTAGATATACTGGTAATGTTGAATATTACATATTATGTGTTGAGAACCATGCTTCAACGGAATGGTAATTGAATATTTAAATTAAACTGCACTGATTTTAGCTACCCAGGGGACACCTGAAATTATACTTAATTTATCAAGAGCCGGAGAGCACAGACAAGAAAGTTTGTCAAAACTAACTATTAAGCTTTAATGCTGAGAATATACTAAAACTTCCTTAATTTCAGCAATTACCATTTTCTTTGATCAAACGTAATCTCCAAAGTCCTCATTCGATCATATGTTGGAGTAGTACTTGGGCCCTACACATAATTTCTTTATTTCTTGTGTATAAAGTATCTGTAGATGCGTAGGAAAATTATATCTATCTCACTACCATTAAAATGCACGAGATCAGTATTTGGGCTACCGTGTTGTTCTTTGACGTAGTAGGGACTATTCATGCTGTTACTCCATATTTACACAAATACTAACATACGTAAAATTAAAATTTGAATACTACCCCCTCAGAGTAAATTTAGCGCATCAACGTGGTGGCCGTGTTTGTAAAGAAAATGATATTAATGACGTTCGGTTCGCCAACAGAGTAATTTTGCGATTGCGATAGTAATTAGGCGAGTAACTTGAAGTAAGAATAGCTAGCAGCATGGAGGGACAAATATATTCTGAATATCAACCTAACATAACATAGTAACGATAATGGGAGTGGTTAGTGGTTGGAATTACTGCCGAGACTATTCCTAGCCACGTTGAGAATGTAACTGGAGTGGATGTAGTTCTGAACCTCAACCTAACATAACATAGTAACGATAATGGGAGTGGTTAGTGGTTGGAATTACTGCCGAGACTATTCCTAGCCACGTTGAGAATGTAACTGGAGTGGATGTAGTTCTGAACCTCAACATAACATAGTAACGATAATGGGAGTGGTTAGTGGTTGGAAATACTGCCGAGACTATTCCTAGCCACGTTGAGAATGTAACTGGAGTGGATGTAGTTCTGAACCTCAACCTAACATAACATAGTAACGATACTGGGAGTGGTTAGTGGTTGGAATTACTGCCGAGATTATTCCTAGCCACGTTGAGAATGTAACTGGAGTGGATGTAGTTCTGAACCTCAACCTAACATAACATAGTAACGATACTGGGAGTGGTTAGTGGTTGGAATTACTGCCGAGATTATTCCTAGCCACGTTGAGAATGTAACTGGAGTGGATGTAGTTCTGAACCTCAACCTAACATAACATAGTAACGATAATGGGAGTGGTTAGTGGTTGGAATTACTGCCGAGACTATTCCTAGCCACGTTGAGAATGTAACTGGAGTGGATGTAGTTCTGAACCTCAACCTAACATAACATAGTAACGATAATGGGAGTGGTTAGTGGTTGGAATTACTGCCGAGACTATTCCTAGCCACGTTGAGAATGTAACTGGAGTAGATGTAGTTCAGAAAGATTCCACGGCATATTCGCCAATTCTCACCATGACGCATTTTGAAATCGTGACGAGTACGTTGAACACTACGTTAACAGCCATTTTACGTGATTTCACAAGGGGACAAGCTAACTGATAGTATGCAGTCCCTTAGGAATGAATTACGATCTGAAATGCAGAGTATGAATGCCAGTTTTGCTGCCACACAAAATACAGTACAGGAATTAAGAACTCAGGCGGGACACATAGAAACTTTGGGCGATAATTTTAGCCAACTAGAAGTTAGGGTTGGTCAAACAGAGCTAAAAATAGATGGCCTTAATAATAACCTAACTACTTCGACACAGCGTTTAGATAGAAGAACTGAAAAACTGAAACAATCAATAGAAAAGACATACAGTTCACTAGATGCACGAATATCAGAACTGGAGACACTTGTAACAGCAGTTGAAAATAGATCAATTGCTTCTTCGGCACCTGAGTGATATAATGCAACAGGTAAATCACCAGTTATATTATTTTGAGAGACATTGGGATGATCGTATTACACTCGAAATTGAAATGAGTGAGAATTTGACTGTTTCAATCAGTCAACAGTATCTGACTGATGTAACAGTCACTTCAGTGAATTTAACTGATGAATCAGTGAAAATATGCCCGTTTTCCTTCACGTGTTGATTCAGTGACTTTTTCCACTGAATAATCAGTCTTTTTTTTTCACAGCGTTTCAGTAGATTGTTTTTAGACTGATGGATTATTCAAACGGCATGTAAAAATGGCCGCCCAACAACATTTATAAATGGCAGTTAAACTACGTTTATCAAGTGAAATGACGAATAAATTAATAAAAACAATACAAAATACTTTGTAATGTGTGTTTAGTCTTTCAAAACACCATTCTACGAAGTAATATGAACATTCAGCATTTCATTCCGTTTTTTACGTATTCATATTATCATCCAAGAGCTCTGTTTGAAGGTTTAAACTGCATATAAAGTGGTGAAGAGAGTGCACTTATATAAACTATTCGTTATATTGTACCGGCGTTACATACTGGTCTACCTGCAACACGTGCCTCGTAAAGAGCATTTATGTCAACGGAAGAAATTTTTGTTCGGCGCTGCACAACACGCAAAAACATTTCAAATATATTTAAATTTATGATGGTACTTACAATTTATGCCTTTGAAACACTTACATGTGCTTTAAGATGATCGTTGAAGTGCAATTCACTGCCCAATGTATCACATGAACATAAAATTAAAATATTCACGAACACACGACGAACAGCAAAGTTTTGTTTCGACCAGCTCTTAGAACACTGTGTTGGGACTGTCGAGCATTAGCGCACACGCGATAGAGGGCAGGCATGTTCCTTCTTCAAGTGTACCAGAAAGAAAACATCAATATGGTTGGTTGGTTCAAATAGCTGGACTTGACGTCTTAAGTTGTGTATTGTTCTGACCGCTCTAAGGGAGTATTTGTTTTCTCCATAGAGACCAATGTATTTTCATGTTACCAGATTGTTCGATAACATGTGGGAGTTGTTGTATCCCCTCCAGGACTAACGTTGTCATCACACCTTGGTTCGCTATTGGTGGATGAATTGTGTGACCCCTATAGCCAGTCAATGGTCGTTTTTGTATTTATACGGCCTGCAAATACAAGAAATTTGTCAGATACTTGGAATCGAGAGAGGGCTTCCCCATGGAGAAACATGTCAGGTACCTTGGTTATCTGTTATTTCGTAATGTTCAGTACCTTTCATAATGCAGGAGCGTCACTTTGATGTTTTTAGTAATTTATTTTGCAGTCAGGATCATTTTTTAAATAAACAGATTTAATGATGCCTACTAAAACTTGTTTGTATCAAGCTTCATTTTTCTTTAACAAAGTCAGTGTTTGGTGAAATGCTTGGAACAAATTTCTTTACTTGAAATATAATGTTAATTTTCTAACTTTAACAAAACTTTTTCTTGAGCTAGTTCTCTGCCATTCTGGTAGATTGAATAGGGGCAGCAATGGTTTCGGTTTTGTTAAGCCCACCATTTTAGTAGGAATGTTAAAAAAATTAATGTGGCTTCGGCCAGTTAAAAATTTTCCTATTTATTTTTGTTGCAATAATATATGGATTTGCAGTTGCGAGTGACAAATAATCTCACTAAGTTAACCTAAAAGTATTACAGACCTGTTGTAGTGGCCACAATCACCTGAAATGGTCAGGAGGAAAACCCTATGTCGGGTGACAATGATGTATTTATTGCGACCTTAACTCACCGTCGAATTCCGAATAACTTCTCTACCCCCCCCCCCCCCACCGCACCTGTTCCCTCACCCTCTCTCTGCTTACAAAATAATTAAATATTGGTACGCAGAAATATTCCAATCGATCTCCAGCCCTGATGTTTCCGTGCGTTGTACTAATAATAATTCACATCGCCACCCATGACGGCGAGGGCCTGTCTAACTGCGCTATACCAAACTGTTTCTTAGGATAAGGGTGCGCTGATTGGTGCATGTGGCCTTCTGACGTCATGGCACTGCCCCAAGATGCCACAATTAAAACCCTACAAGCTGCCGTGTTCCAAGTTGAAGCAATCGGAAAACTGAACTTCTGTCCCAAGTTGTGTCCTAAGCTGATAGAAAAAGAAGAAGACTTCAAATACTTTCGAGCGCATTCATGGGAAGTTAACGTTACTAATGTAAACAATGGAGGTGCCAGGTGGGCTTTCTCAAAACAAATATGATGATATGGTAATAAATAATTAGGGATGTCTTCGTTCTGGCTGAACTATTTTATTTGAAGGGTAAAACTTTTAAAACGTAAGTTCAAAAAATAAAATTTGGATGTCAGTTGGCGAACTTATTTAAAATAAAACCGTTGAAGCGTTTATTATAAATAAATATTCAAATTACCAATTCCGTAAACATTAATTAATCAATAATACAACAAAAATTTAAACATCACTACGTAACAAATAATATGCCGAATATAGTACGATCTAGTGTCAGATTGTGAAAACTCACTTCGGACAACGCATTTGTAGAGCATGTTCGGACTGCGTTACTGTGACTTGACGCCAAGTTTCGAACACGTCCACTTGTACAGGAACGGCCGAGTGTAGAAAGGCCCTAATGTACACAGCTCTACCTCGGATGTTGCACATTAACTCGGCGACAACTCCAGCAGGTCCACGTGTACAGGAACGGCCGAGTGTAGAAAGGCCCTAATGTACACAGCTCTACCTCGGATGTTGCACATTAACTAGGGGGCGACAACTCCAGCAGGTCCACGTGTACAGGAACGGCCGAGTGTAGAAAGGCCCTAATGTACACAGCTCTACCTCGGATGTTGCACATTAACTAGGGGGCGACAACTCCAGCAGGTCCACGTGTACAGGAACGGCCGAGTGTAGAAAGGCCCTAATGTACACAGCTCTACCTCGGATGTTGCACATTAACTCGGCGACAACTCCAGCAGGTCCACGTGTACAGGAACGGCCGAGTGTAGAAAGGCCCTAATGTACACAGCTCTACCTCGGATGTTGCACATTAACTAGGGGGCGACAACTCCAGCAGGTCCACGTGTACAGGAACGGCCGAGTGTAGAAAGGCCCTAATGTACACAGCTCTACCTCGGATGTTGCACATTAACTAGGGGCGACAACTCCAGCAGGTCCACGTGTACAGGAACGGCCGAGTGTAGAAAGGCCCTAATGTACACAGCTCTACCTCGGATGTTGCACATTAACTAGGGGGCGACAACTCCAGCAGGTCCACGTGTACAGGAACGGCCGAGTGTAGAAAGGCCCTAATGTACACAGCTCTACCTCGGATGTTGCACATTAACTAGGGGGCGACAACTCCAGCAGGTCCACGTGTACAGGAACGGCCGAGTGTAGAAAGGCCCTAATGTACACAGCTCTACCTCGGATGTTGCACATTAACTAGGGGGCGACAACTCCAGCAGGTCCACGTGTACAGGAACGGCCGAGTGTAGAAAGGCCCTAATGTACACAGCTCTACCTCGGATGTTGCACATTAACTCGGCGACAACTCCAGCAGGTCCACGTGTACAGGAACGGCCGAGTGTAGAAAGGCCCTAATGTACACAGCTCTACCTCGGATGTTGCACATTAACTAGGGGGCGACAACTCCAGCAGGTCCACGTGTACAGGAACGGCCGAGTGTAGAAAGGCCCTAATGTACACAGCTCTACCTCGGATGTTGCACATTAACTAGGGGGCGACAACTCCAGCAGGTCCACGTGTACAGGAACGGCCGAGTGTAGAAAGGCCCTAATGTACACAGCTCTACCTCGGATGTTGCACATTAACTCGGCGACAACTCCAGCAGGTCCACGTGTACAGGAACGGCCGAGTGTAGAAAGGCCCTAATGTACACAGCTCTACCTCGGATGTTGCACATTAACTAGGGGGCGACAACTCCAGCAGAAGAATGACCAAGTCAAATTTACATACATAAATCAGAAATTCAAACTTGTGAGGCGCGTAGGTCAAGGAAGCAAGCAATGTGGTGGGGAGGGAGCAACAGGAGAAAGGAAGGGGAACAAGAGCGTTCATAGTGGTCGGCTCGAGCGCTAGCATCGTGCGGGAAACTTCGGAACCAGTCGAAACGCTAGTGCACACACGTCACTGCACACACTACTATTCAACGCACATGTAACGCACTGGCGTTGCCGTGTAGTATTATCAATGTAATGTGCACACATTCGTACAAAACACGTGTATTGCCCTCCATACGTCTTCGGGAGCTGAACAGGACAAATTTAGAAATTGCTTAGTACAAACTTTATAAACAATTTAATAAGTACAGTTACATATTCTTGTCTGTCGAGGAAAAATCTGACGGTTTGCTAGGATTCAACCTGCTGTATACGTATCACGACTGTTTCCTTATTTGCGGTCATGTAGCCTACGTATGAAGCTACTCAGTGCCAACTGATAATGGACCAACGAGGCCTGATACTGTATAGCAGAGCGATTGTGATTGGTCCGCAAAGAATTCAGCCGAGCCAAAAACCATTATCCAATCATAAAAGAATAAAAACAGCTATAGCGTTGTAGAAGATATATTGGCTCAAAAAATGTTTTGCGATTTTCCAATGCATATAAGCACGGTGAATTATTGTGCAGTCATGCCTCATACGCTACTCGTACTTGTGTGGGGTTGTGAGGCCGCTCGCTGGGCGCAAACAAAGAAATTATCTTATAATTATATGAAATAACGTTCAACCTGTACGCATTATACTTACACACTCGTATCCCCGGTATGATACATTCTTGCAGCGCATAGTATTCGCATCATGGCCTGTCACAATCACAATCTTAGTATATCTGGAGCTTACTAATACAATTAACGTTATCACATAGGCCTGACATTTAACAAGACTGGGGGAAATAAGTACAAAGTGAGCGGCAGCAGCTGTGTGAGGGGCCGCGGTGTAGTAGTGGCTAGAGCGCTCGTCTCCCACGCAGGCGAACTGAGTTCAACTCCCGGATTTCCGCAGGTGGGGATCGTTCTGGAAGATGCCGCTGGTCACCAGGTTTTCATGGGGACGTCCTGATTCTCCTGCCACTGCATTCCGGCGCTGATCCATACTCACCTCACTTCGCTTCACTAAGACCTCGTTACGAGCTGCCCAATTCTCTTCACTCATCCGACAGACGAGAGAAAATAGCCATCTTCCTTCTAGGCTCGTGCTAAACTCACACAGTCCAGGAAACGTACACAAATACCAGTAACACGATACTTGAGTGATAGAGCTAAAAGCAAATAAGTATTGTACGAAAAACAACCATCAATAGCCCACGATCAAATTATAATTCCTGTTAATTATACACCATGTTCCCCGTACGTGGTTTTATATTCGACGCCGAAAAAAAGTCTCTTTTGTAATCCAGCGGTACTGAAATTAAAGACCGGGCTACAAATGATTTAGAACACACACAGAAAATATAACACACGTGTTGCTTTGATCACATTTATATCAGAACAAATGTGAGAGTGGGTAATATGTTACGTCGCAAATCTATAGCAGATCAAAGTAAGCACTATATCATTAACCGCGGGTTATTAATTAAACAGTACTTCACTGCAGTCGAATACAGTCATTCAAACACATCTGAAATGTAATACATAGAAAACGAAACATATATTTTTTTGTATTTAGGTAAAACCATTTGGTGTCTTTAATAGAGCTCCTGTGAAAACGATGGACAATATCATCATACAGCCAGAACTTGAGAGAAATGTTCACTGTGAAAACATTACACAACAAAAGGGTAAAATATTTTCAGCCAATATGACCATGCGAAGCAGACAATAAAAAGATTAGTCAAATCGGTGTACTTACAGCTATCAAAGAACGAACACATATACATAAGTATCTCTGTTGTAGAAAAATAACCTAAATATAATAAATTAAAAATTTAACGCCAAAAAAATAGAAAGTGAACAAAACATTTTACTGGCGGAAATGTAAGTTAAATGCACACGATAAAAATAGCACCAATGTAAACGTAAGAATGTACGGTACAGAATAAAAACTCACTAAATGAACAAACGTAACGCGGAAATAAATGATGGTCCTGTCAGAGAAGAAGTGATACAGAGCAGAGAAGACGACACAGCTACAATTAAGAAGCAAGACAACTAATGTGAGTCGACAAGAAGAAGTTCCGGCTACCGAGATGTGTTGTCGCCATCACAAGAACAATGTTGTAGGTAGCCTACGTTTTACGAATATATTTGTTTGGAAAGTAGTTGACAATTTTCTTGTTATAATACAATTGAAATATTGTATCTTTACAAAACACTGTTTTGCGAATCATACAATTTTATTTATATAGTTCCGTGTTGAACATAAACTTTAATTGTACATTATGATATAGTACGATAGAGTATGATACAGCTGCTTGATTTCTGAAGAACGAGTAACTCGAATCCCGATGTTTCTTCTTTGAAATTCGTTTGTAAATAAGAGATTATATTCTGTCTGTTCTGTGTGTTTTATATGGTTATGTCTGATAAAATTATCTTTACCTTTGGTTCGATAGTTCTTCACTAAATATTATGGTCAAACATACACAATGGAGTAAAATTATGTCGTTTGAAATAAAAATCATTTATAACGACGTCAGGGAGGGCCAGACGTCATGTAGGCCGACGAAGGCAGGTAGGCCGCAATTCCTGTCTACATCACATTATCATTCTACACTAAGTTTATTCACACAAGCCACTTCAGGTTCTCGTAGCATTGCCGTTATGTCAGTACTTTTATCTGCACGCAAGTGTTTTCTCGTTGTGTGTTCTGACATACAAGAGACCACGGAGGCTGAGCGGTTACACTGCTCGCCTCCCACCACGGCGAACCGGGTGGGAAATGTACCGAATGATGCCGTTAGTCAGCGGGTTTTCTCGGACACCTCCCGTTTCTCCCGCCCCTTCATTCCGGTGCTGCTCTATACTCACCTCACTTCACTCTCATCGGCTCTCAAGACCTCGCTGTCAAGATAACATTCATCAAAAGAGAAGCAAAATATCTTAATTTCTTAACGCGTATAGGTGTGCCCGACATAAGTAAAGTTTGTTCATTAGGCATATTTGCATTTGCGCTAAAAGACATCTTTTTATCGTCGGATCATACGTATTTCGAAGGAAAATCTGTAATGAGTGATTTAATTACTTAATTTATTGCTACGGAACTGAAGTAACACGTACTGCATATTGTCACGGTGCCGCCGGCCAAGTCGAGTAGAGTAGTCTCGCTGCCGGCCATGTCGGGTAGATTAATCTCGCTGCCAGCCAAGTCGGGTAGATTAGTCTCGCTGCCGGCCATGTCGGGTAGATTAGTCTCGCTGCCGGCCATGTCGGGTAGATTAGTCTCGCTGCCGGCCATGTCGGGTAGATTAGTCTCGCTGCCGGCCATGTCGGGTAGATTAGTCTCGCTGCCGGCCATGTCGGGTAGATTAGTCTCGCTGCCGGCCATGTCGGGTAGATTAGTCTCGCTGCCGGCCATGTCGGGTAGATTAGTCTCGCTGCCGGCCATGTCGGGTAGATTAGTCTCGCTGCCGGCCATGTCGGGTAGATTAGTCTCGCTGCCGGCCATGTCGGGTAGATTAGTCTCGCTGCCGGCCATGTCGGGTAGATTAGTCTCGCTGCCGGCCATGTCGGGTAGATTAGTCTCGCTGCCGGCCATGTCGGGTAGATTAGTCTCGCTGCCGGCCATGTCGGGTAGATTAGTCTCGCTGCCGGCCATGTCGGGTAGATTAGTCTCGCTGCCGGCCATGTCGGGTAGATTAGTCTCGCTGCCGGCCATGTCGGGTAGATTAGTCTCGCTGCCGGCCATGTCGGGTAGATTAGTCTCGCTGCCGGCCATGTCGGGTAGATTAGTCTCGCTGCCGGCCATGTCGGGTAGATTAGTCTCGCTGCCGGCCATGTCGGGTAGATTAGTCTCGCTGCCGGCCATGTCGGGTAGATTAGTCTCGCTGCCGGCCATGTCGGGTAGATTAGTCTCGCTGCCGGCCAAGTCGGGTAGATTAGTCTCGCTGCCGGCCATGTCGGGTAGATTAGTCTCGCTGCTGGCCGGGCATCGCTAAGCTGGACTGCTTAAAGGCGCCGCCTGTCTAGGCGGAGCTCACACACACGCACAACACACATATTGCTAAGCTTCCCCGAAACCAGTAACAAATTGTTTATAAAAACTGTTCGCTTTCTACATTTGCTACACTACAGCCGTCCGTCACAGCCGTATCCTTCAGTCAGTCAGTCAGTCATCGTCTGTGTTTTGTTTCCATCCGTCGATGAAAAGCGATTCACAACAATATGTCGTCCGTCTATCCTTTTTAACGGCCAAGTTTCAGTGTGACAACTTAACGTGATCTTTCTTTAGTTGCGGGTATGGTTTGCTCGGAGGGAAATACATTTTATAGAGACAAGACTTTTGGGGAAACGATATTTTTTACGTGATAATAATTTATATTGAATTATAATTTACATTTTGAACGTACCCGCCGCGTATTCGCGTCTACGCAATGTCGTCAGGAAGCGGTGGCATATCCTTCCATCGAAAGATAAGGTTTGAGAAATATTTGACAGATTGACGGATAGAGAAAAAAGTAGCCCTGCGATTGGTTGAAGGTCACGTGACCGCTGGGCGGAAGGACGACTGCAGCGTAGTCAACTCGCTGAAGAAAGACCGCCACTTGTTTGTGACGATAAGCCGAGTCACTCGGCTATCGCAGTTCTTGAATAATTGGTGGCCAAGTGTGTTGCTTATCTGAAGTCTCCTGAGCAGTGTTATCCACACTTGCTGGTACAAGTATCATCTTCGAGTACTGCAAGCCACTGCGCACTCAGATACTAGCGCGCCGTGATACGTCAGCCACACAGATAACTTACAGCCACGACGTAGATAACACTTCAACACCAAATTCGCGTGTCACAACACAGCACTAAGGCACATACAACTGCAGATAACACGCCATTATCGTCCGCAACTGCATTTAAATATTGAGACTTGATTATTAGTTACCGCTGTCCTGTAAGCCCGCGCGTCTCCAGAGACTTACTTCAAGCCCTGCAGTGGAACGTTCGTCATTGGAAGGCTTCCACGCATACAATGTTGTCGTGTGGACTATGTACTGTGTGTAAGTGCCACGTCTACTGGGGGCAAGCTTCTATCCCTGGCCAGAAGTAGATAGAGACGCTGCTCGCTAGAGGCTATTGGCTGTCATGTCAACACCGACCATGTGTGGTCTGACAAGGAGCCAGTGACTTAGTGAGGCCACGTCATCAACACTTATAAATAAATTGAGAAAATAATTTTACACCAACTCTGAAATACTACTAAACTAAGCTGTGTTTCTTCTACTTCCAAGGCAGAGTGTATTTCCTCTCCAAAACCGTAGCTTCCCTTCCTCTGCCCTTACCAGAGACGTGACAACGTAGTTGAAGCCCAATAAACGGACTCTAGGAATATATTAGCACTTATGAGCACGCGTCATCGTTCCCGTCCTGGTTTGCTGACGAGGAAGATTTCCACAGCAGGCAATTATTTTATTAGGAAGCCAAATCACAATTTGGTCAATAAATGATCGTAACTGCCAAATTTGGAACAATGATATCTTGAGTTCTATGATAAGGTAAGATACGTTTACTGAAAGTAAGCAAAATGAATGTATTCGTCTTCTTATTTAAATACGTGTATCTGTAAGTATTTGTTATATTTATAGAAATTCACAAAATTGAACCCCTCCCAAACAAAAACCTCGTTACGCTACTGGGTGTCTTTAACAACGTACTTACTGTTGTTTCCAGTAGTCGTAAAGGTTGTATTCGCGGGGGTGATGTAAGCCGCCAGCCAGGGGAGGAAGGGGAGACTGGCCACCCTTTCTTCCTGCGCTACGTGCGTACAGTTTCATCGGAGCCGGGGTTGTTGACAACGGAGTGTGGGCGCGACCGAAAAGATTTAACAACGTACTTACTGTTGTTTCCAGTAGTCGTAAAGGTTGTATTCGCGGGGGTGAGGTAAGCCGCAAACCAGGGGAGGAAGGGGAGACTGGCCACCCTTTCTTCCTGCGCTACGTGCGTACAGTTTCATCGGAGCCGGGGTTGTTGACAACGGAGTGTGGGCGCGACCGAAAAGATTTAACAACGTACTTACTGTTGTTTCCAGTAGTCGTGAAGGTTGTATTCGCGGGGGTGAGGTAAGCCGCAAACCAGGGGAGGAAGGGGAGACTGGCCACCCTTTCTTCCTGCGCTACGTGCGTACAGTTTCATCGGAGCCGGGGTTGTTGACAACGGAGTGTGGGCGAGACCGAAAAGATTTAACAACGTACTTACTGTTGTTTCCAGTAGTCGTGATGGTTGTATTCGCGGGGGTGATGTAAGCCGCCAGCCAGGGGAGGAAGGGGAGACTGGCCACCCTTTCTTCCTGCGCTACGTGCGTACAGTTTCATCGGAGCCGGGGTTGTTGACAACAGAGTGTGGGGGCGACCGAAAAGATTTAACAAAGTCTTGCACAGCAAGGAATGAGAAATTATTATTAGTGTTATTAGTGCATGCGATGTAGAAGCGAAAAATAAATACTTACTTGTACCTCTAAATAAAGCAACAGAGAGAGAGCAGCTAATTACACAGGCATGAGAAAGTATTCTATCGAACGACTTCGGAGGCAGGGTAGAGAAAATCCCTACGAACAACATATAACTCCAGGAAAACGAAGGTCAGTACAATATACGTTTTACTCTTTGATTTTGCATTTACGCAAATATCGTATCACACACCTATGGGACGTAGCTGGAAACCCAAAGCAGTTGGTCCATTTTGACGAAAAAACTGTAATATAGTTCGTCAATGCTTAATGTATCCATAAAGCTTTTTCCGATTCATTATCTGCTTTAACTCGCTGTCAAATGTTATCACTTATATTACGGAACAAAATTTAAAATATGTATTATTTTTGTAAATTGCTTTAATATTTATATTTTTGGTGAACTGTTTATCACGGCATAAATCCTAAATTTTTTTTGAAGATAATTACCTACAGTTACGACGATTTTGGATGCTCTATTTGCAAAACTGAACTCATTCGAGTATAAGAAACCTAATGAACTTGCTTATTAAAAAAGTTTCTTGAAAGGTTTGAAAAACAGCAGGCAACGCCTCGGCCTACGGGTTCACTCACTTTATGATATTTTTATATATCTAAAACCACTTAATTAAACTACTTCAGTTAGAACTAAAACCAATAATTTCCAAATTATTTTATCTGATTTAAGGCGCCCGCCTACCTGACGAACGAACTGCGTCACAGGAGAGAGTAGTTTTAAATACGCGTTTTACTAATAAACTACACCACGTGTTCGCTGTATGTTTTCATAGGACACTTCAGACTAGGGCGGAATGGTTTTTCAAATAGCTATATTTCGTGCATTATAAATGTTATTCTGGCGTTCTTGAACATGGCCGAAACCGGCTTTTCCAGACTGCTATATCTTAAAACATACTATATGCATGTCTGCGAATCTACCATAGGAACCTGCAATGAATCTTCCTGTAGACTCGCATCCCACAAAATGATAGTGTCACAGCTTAAAGCGCTATAGCTACAACAGCATGAATGTAAACCTGCACGCAGATTCAGTAGCTGGCACGCAGAGGCGACGGGGCACTTGATTAGCGTACCTGCGTGGCTCCTATCACCGGCTACCTTTTGTATCTCAAATAGCAAATATATATCGCAAATATTGTATACTTTAACTATGCAGTGTATGTAAATGGTACTTAAAAAGAACTTTTTCCTGTAACGTTAAAGTAGTTTGGAAGGGTAGTGATAACCTGTTTTTTCCTTTTGGAATATAAAATTCAACTATCGGGTCGCCGCGTGAGTTACATCGCATGAATGCGTAACTTAAAAACCTTTGCCACGCCACTATTATGCCGCACCAGAATTACTCACTTCTGTGATCACACAGAGAAACTACCCCGTTTCGAAGCATTGTAGGTTTATACTGCGTGCTCGAGAGACAGGCAGACAGAGAATTAGGGAGCCGTGAGCACATTTTCATGAAAACAAAGATTTCTTTAAATTTAAGCCGAAAATTAGAACAAAGTTTCAAAATAACCATACAACCGCAAGCCCCTATAAAACAAATTGGAAAGTAATCTGTCGCTAGTACTCGCCTCCCGAGTGTTGCAGCTATTCTAATTGGAAAGTAATCTGTCGCTAGTTCTCGCCTCCCGGGTATTGCAGCTATTCTAATTGTACAGTAATCTGTCGCTAGTACTCGCCTCCCGAGTGTTGCAGCCATTATAATTGAAAAGTAATCTGTCGCTAGTACTCGCCTCCCGAGTGTTGCAACGATTTAATTGGAAAGTATTCTATCGCTAGTACTCGCCCCCCCTCCCCCCGAGAGTTGCAGCTATTATAATTGGAAAGTAATCTGTCGCTAGTACACGCCTCCCGAGTGTTGCAGCTATTATAATTGGAAAGTAATCTGTCGCTAGTACTCGCCTCCCGAGTATTGCAGCTATTATAATTTGAAAGTAATCTGTTGCTAGTGCTCGCCTACCGAGTGTTGCAGATATTATAATTGGAAAGAAATCTGTCGCTAGTACTCGCCTCCCGAGTGTTGCAGCCATTCAAATTGGAAAGTAATCTGTCGCTAGTACTCGCCTCCCGAGTGTTGCAGCTATTATAATTGGAAAGTAATCTGTCGCTAGTACTCGCCTCCCGAGTGTTGCAGCTGTTATAATTTGAAAGTAATCTGTTGCTAGTACTCACCTCCCGAGAGTTGCAGCTGTTATAATTGGAAAGTAATCTGTCACTAGTACTCGCCTCCCGAGTGTTGTCAGCTATTATAATTGGAAAGTAATCTGTCGCTAGTACTCGCCTCCCGAGTGTTGCAGCTATATAATTGAAAGTAATCTGTTGCTAGTACTCGCCTCCCGAGTGTTGCAGCTATTATAATTGGAAAGTAATCTGTCGCTAGTACTCGCCTCCCGAGTGTTGCAGCTATTATAATTGGAAGTAATCTGTCGCTAGTACTCGCCTCCCGAGTGTTGCAGCTATATAAATGGAAAGTAATCTGTCGCTAGTACTCGCCTCCCGAGTGTTGCAGCTACTTCAATTGGAAAGTATCTGTCGCTAGTACTCGCCTCCCGAGTGTTGCAGCTATTATAATTGGAAAGAAATCTGTCGCTAGTACTCGCCTCCCGAGTGTTGAAGCTATAATATGGAAAGTAATCTGTCGCTAGTACTCGCCTCCCGAGTGTTGCAGCTACTCCAATTGGAAAGTGATATATCGCTAGTACACGCCTCACGAGTAATGCAGCCATTATAATTGGAAAGTAATCTGTCGCTAGTACTCCGCCTCCGAGTGTTGCAGCTATTATATTTGGAAAGTAATCTGTCGCTAGTACTCACCTCCCGAGTGTTGCAGCTGTTATAAATGTAAAGTAATCTGTAGCTATTACTCGCCTCCTGAGTGTTGCAGCTATTATAATTGGAAAGTAATCTGTCGCTAGTCTCGCCTCCCGAGTATTGAGCTATTCTAATTGGAAAGTAATATATCGCTAGTACTCGCATCCCGAGTGTTGCAGCTATTATAATTGGAAAGTAATCTGTCTCTAGTACTCGCATCCCGAGTGTTGCAGCTATTATAATTGAAAGTAATCTGTTGCTAGTACTCGCCTCCCGAGTGTTGCAGCTATTATAATTGGAAAGTAATCTGTCGCAAGTACTCGCCTCCCGAGTGTTGCAGCTATTATAATTGGAAAGTAATATGTCGCTAGTACTCGCCTACCGAGTTTGCAGCTATTATAACTGGAAAGAAATATGTCGCTAAGTACTCGCCTCCCGAGTGTTGCAGCTATAATAATGGAAAGTAATCTGTCGCTAGTACTCGCCTCCCGAGTGTTGCAGCTACTTAATTGGAAAGTGATCTGTCGCTAGTACTCGCCTCCCGAGTGTTGCAGCTATTATAATTGGAAAGTAATCTGTCGCTAGTACTACGCCTCCCAAGTGTTGCAGCAATTATAATTTGAAAGTAATCTGTGCTAGTTCTCGCCTCCCGGGTGTTGCAGCTATTCTAATTGGAAAGTAATCTGTTGCTGTACTCACCTCCCGAGGTTGTCAGCTGTTATAATTGGAAAGTAATCTGTCGCTAGTACTCGCCTCCCGAGTGTCAGCTATTATAATTGGAAAGTAATCTGTCGCTAGTACTCGCCTCCCGAGTGTTGCAGCCTCATGAATGTTTGCAGTATTCTATTTGGAAATAATCTGTGAAGTAATCGCCTCTCCGAGTGTTGCAGCTATTCTAATTGGAAAGTAATCTGTCGTATAACTCGCCTCCCGAGTGTTCGGCTATTATAATTGGAAAGTAATCTGTCGCTATACTCGCCTCCCGAGTGTTGCAGCTACTCCAATTGGAAAGTGATCTGTCGCTAGTACTCGCCTCCCGAGTGTTCAGCTATTATAATTGGAAAGTAATCTGTCGCAGTACTCGCCTCCCGAGTGTTGAGCTATTATAATGGAAAGTAATATGTGCAGTACTCGCATCCCGAGTGTTGCAGCTATTATAATGGAAAGATATATGTCGCTAGTATCGCCTCCGAGTGTTGCACCTATAATTGGAAAGTAATCTGTCGTAGTACTCGCCTCAGAGTGTTCAGCTATTATAATTGGAAAGTAATCTGTCGCTGTACTCGCTTCCCGAGTGTTGCAGCTTTATAATTGGAAAGTAATCTGTCGCTATACTCGCATCCGAGTGTTGCAGCTATTATACTGGAAAGTAATTGTCGCTAGTACTCGCCTCCCGATGTTGCAGCTATTATATTGGAAAGTAATTTCGCTAGTACTCGCCTCCCGAGTGTTGCACTATTATAATTGGAAAGTAATCTGTCCTAGTACTCGCCTCCCGAGTGTTGCAGCTATTATAATTGAAAGTAATCTGTCTAGTACTCCGCTCCCGAGTGTTGCAGCTATTATAATTGGAAAGTAATCTGTCGCAGTACTCGCCTCCCGATGTTGCAGCTATTATAATTGGAAAGTAATTGTCGCAGTACTCGCCTACCGAGTGTTGCAGCTATTATAATGGAAAGAATATGTCGCAAGTACTCGCCTCCCGAGTGTTGCAGCTATATAATGGAAAGTAATCTGTCGCTAGTACTCGCCTCCCGATATTGCAGCTATTAATTGGAAGTACTGTCGCTAGTACTCGCCTCCCGGTGTTGCACTTATAATTGGAAAGTAATCTTCGCTAGTACCCCTCCCAAAGTGTTGCAGCATTATAATTGGAATTAATCTGTGCTAGTACTCGCCTCCCGATGTTGCAGTATTCTAATTGGAAAGTAGTGTGTTGCTTGTTACTCACCCCGAGGCAGCTATTATAATTGGAAAGTAATCTGTCGCTAACTCGCCTCCCGAGATGCAGCTATTATAATTGGAAAGTAATCTGTCGTTTGTAATCGCCTCCCGAGTGTTGCACTCGCCTCATGAGTGTTGCAGCTATTCTAATTGGAAAGTAATCTGTTGATAGTAATCGCCTCCCGAGTGTTGCAGCTATTCTAATTGGAAAGTAATCTGTCGTTAACACTCGCCTCCCGAGTGTTCCGGCTATTATAATTGGAAAGTAATCTGTCGCTAATACTCGCCTCCCGAGTGTTGCAGCTACTCCAATTGGAAAGTGATCTGTCGCTAGTACTCGCCTCCCGAGTGTTCCGGCTATTATAATTGGAAAGTAATCTGTCGCAAGTACTCGCCTCCCGAGTGTTGCAGCTATTATAATTGGAAAGTAATATGTAGCCAGTACTCGCATCCCGAGTGTTGCTGCTATTATAACTGGAAAGAATATGTCGCTAGTATTCGCCTCCCGAGTGTTGCACTATTATTATTGGAAAGTAATCTGTCGTTAGTACTCGCCTCAAGAGTGTTCCAGCTATTATAATTGGAAAGTAATCTGTCGCTGTAATCGCTTCCCGAGTGTTACATCTATTATAATTGGAAGTAATCTGTCGCTATAACTGGCATCACGAGTGTTGCAGCTATTATAGCTGGAAAGTAATTGTCGCTAGTACTCGCCTCCCGAGTGTTGCAGCTATTATTATTGGAAAGTAATCTTTCGCTAGTACTCGCCTCCCGAGTGTTGCAACTATTATAATTGGAAAGTAATCTGTCCTAGTACTCGCCTCCCGAGTGTTGCAGCTATTAGAATTGGAAAGTAATCTGTCGCTAGTTCTCGCCCCCCGGGTGTTGCAGCTTTTTCTAATTGGAAAGTAATCTCTTGCTAGTACTCGCCTCCCGAGTGTTGCAGCTATTAGAATTGGAAAGTAATCTGTCGCAAGTACTCGCATCCAAGTGTTGCAGCTATTCTAATTGGAAAGTGATCTGTCGCTAGTACTCGCCCTAAAGGGAGTGTTGCAGCCATTATAATTGGAAAGAAATCTGTCGTAGTACTCGCCTCCCGGGTTTTTCCCTTAATTTGGAAAGAATCTTCCAGTACCCCCCCCCGAGTGTTGCGCAAAAATTTCCATTGGAAATGAATATCCTAGTACCCCTCCGAGTTCCCCATTATAATTGGAAATAATTGTCGCTATCTCCCCCCCGGTTTTGCGCATTTATTTAAAGTAATTGTCTAGTACTACCCCCCGGGTTGCAGTTTTAAAATGAAATTTGTTTTTCCCCCCGGTGTTCGCTTTAATTGGGAAAGAATCTGTGAGTTTCCCTGAGTTTAAGCTATTTAATTGGAAAGAAATTTTAATCCCCCCCGGTTTGGGGTTTTAAAATTTGGGAAAAAAATCTGTCTTTCCCCTCCCGAGTTTTCAGTATTAAATTGGAAAGGATTGTCGCTAGTACTCGCCTCCGAGTGTTCAGCTTTAAATTGGAAAAAAAATTTGGCTAGTACCCCCCCCGGGTTGCGTTTAAATTGGAAAAA